>OVBL01000170.1:0-600000 GCA_900406555.1 Pseudoturritis turrita | reverse complement strand
TATGATAATGATAAATTTTCACATATATAAATACAAAGAATCATAAATATGTAAAATAAGTACAAAAATAAGAATAAATAAATAAAAGAATAGATAAACGACATGAGAAAATCTAAGAAAAAATGAGTAAATAATGGTAAATAAACAAAACTCAAAACTGAGTAAAAAATGAATGTCATGAAGTCGAAGATATAACAAAGGAGCAAAGATATCTAACTTCACTAAAGTATATTGGCAATCGCACTTAAGATGAGAAAACAAGGTGTATAATTTTTTTAATTTGCTTCTTAAAAAAATAGATGGAAACCTGAAAAAGACAACAACATTTTAAGGTTATACTTGAGTTTTTTATAATCATAAAATAGAAGGTTTAAAATTTAATAATTTCTGTGTTTCTTAATAAAAAATCTCAAATTTCTGCATTAAAAGGAAAAATAAAGAGTCAATGGTCACATAATTCATAAGTTGCACAACAAAACACTAAAAAAATTGTAATCTTTGTAACAAATCTCAAGTGAAAGCGTAATTCTAGATCAA
Organism: Pseudoturritis turrita; assembly: GCA_900406555.1. Taxonomy (NCBI): domain Eukaryota; kingdom Viridiplantae; phylum Streptophyta; class Magnoliopsida; order Brassicales; family Brassicaceae; genus Pseudoturritis; species Pseudoturritis turrita. The sequence continues at coordinate 599,463 of OVBL01000170.1, read as the reverse complement.
GATCCAGGAGAAAGATTTGCTTGGAAAATCACCATTTAAATCAAATGCTTTTAGCCCAAAAGATTCGGAAAAAGACAGATTTAAGGCGTGCTAAATTTTTGAAAAAAATAATGTTGGGGTTCTTCCGAGAAGTTGACATCTCAAAAGAACAATCAACACTACCACCAAAGAGATGACTGAAATCACAATTATCATGTTATGTATGAAACTAATTTGTGTTCTTTTGGTGTTTGATGTGCCATATTCATAACTATAACATATCTACTATTGTCTTTTGAAAAATCACTAAAGACAATAGAACATTGAATCTCATTTAAAAATCTTATCAAAATCTTTATCGAATTATATTTTATTTTGTAAATGAAATACAACATAGATGTTAGATAAATTTTTAGCATTTGGAGTTATCTTTCACTATTGTGACTAAAAGATGTTGCGTTATAAAATTTATGTATCATGTGATTACATAACTCTTGCTATTGCACTAAAAAATTTATTGAATCGGTCGTATGTAATCAATTAGAAAACAACAAGGAAAAGACAATTGCTGCACAGAAGAAGGTAATAAGCATATTTTTCCGATTTATTTTATATGTTTTTATTTTTTTGGTAACTTTAAGTTATTTTATGAAATTATTATTAATTTGTATTTTAATATTTTCAAATAAATAAATATTATACGACTATAAAATCACTAATTGTATTTATTTTAAAACTTTCGTTACTTAAAATAAATGTTATTCAGCTAATTTATTTTTTACCAATTTTAAATTTTCTTTATTTTTCTTAGAAGGCCGTGGAGAAGATATAAGTTAGCAACTTTTGTACATTTTATTTTTTCCCCAATTTTCTTTTTAATCTTTTATTTTGTCTTTTAACTGATTTTAGCTCTGAAGTCTGAATAATTGTGAAAGAAGTGACTTTGGACCACAATGTTTTCAAGGAAACTTGGTTATTAAATCAGCATTTGCGTTCTTCTCTTTTCTTTAACAGATAAAGCAAATACATGACTTTTGATTTGTCGACAGCATCGTTTCTCTTTTTACAAAAAAGGATTGCACATAGAAAATTATTTAGTATCAAACTGGAATCTACAGAATAAATTATATTTTCAGAAAAGAAAGCAATGCTAAAGGGTCTGACCAAAAGAGACGGCCATTCTCTGAAGATCCTTTGGGAACACGTCAATAGCTTGACTTTGGCCCCAAGGAAAGGCAGTGTTGGAGTTGAAATCCGTCTCTGATTTCACGTAAATTGGGTTAATGCTTTGGTTCTGTACAGTGAAGAACGATGCGGTGTACTGGTCAGACCATTTCATTTCTTCATATCCGGGATTGTGGAGGTAGCTAGAGGTATTGTTGATCGTGCTTCCACAGTTTGATTCCCAATTAGGCTCTGTCATTTTTACACGATCTTCTCCAGAGACAGAACTTAAAGTGTTGTCTAAAGGAGGAAAAAGAACAATCGAGGGTTTCACGCTTATCTGTGCCTCGAAAATCGCGTTTGAGACGGAATCATCTATGTTGAATTGTGTAGGGATCATGGAACAGAGCGAATTGTCGATTGAAACAGAGTGTTCGAGGCTGGAGTTGTGGTCGTTTAGCTTCTGAAACGCCAAGTAGTCGGAGAAATCAGACGGGTTTTCGAAAAAGAAGTCTTGATTAGTTTCTGAGGAGAAACTCGGAGACTTTTGGTCGTTCTCAACCTCGGGGAGAGGTTTGTGCGTATTAGGGTCGATGCCTTTTTGCCTCATCTTCTTCTTGATGCACGAATTCCACAAGTTCTTGATCTCGTTGTCAGTTCTTCCATGAAGCCTCGCAGCAATTTGGGACCATCTGATATAAACAAAGCAAAAATACTCTGTTTCAGAATCAGAGAGCACAAGTAAAAAAAATACCAAGGATTACAGAAAATACTCTGTTTCAGAAACAGAGCATCATTGTGATTGATTGTTACCTGTTTCCGAGGACAGCGTGAAGCTCAACGATGAGATTCTGTTCTTCTGAAGAGAAAGCTCCTCTCTTTAAATCAGGTCGTAAGTAATTGATCCACCTGAGTCTACAACTCTTGCCGCATCTATTGAGACCTGTAAGATTGAGACACATCTGGTTCTGTAAATTGATTAAAGGAAAAAATCACAATTATACCATTTTTTCTGGAAAAGAAAGAGTTTGACCAGCGAGTTTAGGGACAGATCCCCAGCAACCATGGCCGTTTTTGGTGATGTAATTGTGAAGCTTCTCGTCTTCTTCAGGAGACCAGAGGCCTTTTCTCAGCTTTTGTTTGTAACAGCAAGATTGTCTCCTCATGTTAAAATGCTGTGTAAAGGAACAATGAAGAAACTATGGTTTTTTTAGTAATTTACTGAAGAAAGTTAAAGATTAGTGGATTAAGATAAGGAAGGAGGAAGGTTGAGAAAATGAAGTAACATGTGCAGCGACTAAAGAAATAAATAGACGCTAGAACAGAAGAAGAAAAAGAAGAAAGAAAAAAGAAAGTCACTGTTGAATTTTATGTTTTCGTTTTCTATATCAAGTCCATGTCAAACTCCTCTCATTAGTATGATATTGTCCGCTTTGGATCAAGTGGCAAACCTACAAGGATTTGTTCTTGGGCTGGAACCTCATACTAATTGGAGTTGGATTTGACTTATATATTACACCATTCTGATGTGGGACTTGGAATTAGATTTGACTTATATATTAGACCATTATTGTCTAAACTTCTGATGTGGAACTTGGATTGATATCCCAACAATCATACTCTCAAACCAAGGATCACACATTTTGTTATTGGACTTGTTAGAGTTTTTAGTACTGATTTTTGCTTTGATCTTAGAGTTTGAGATGAGGTAGAATTTAAAAACACAAGAATTTGATCACCGAATTCCCCGAATATACCTCTCGGGTGGGAACCATCTCCCACAACTGCCTCCACTAGATGAGAAAGACTTACAAAGAACTCTAATCTCCCCTAGAGCAAGAAAGCAATCACGACACAAGCTATAAGACCAACCACCGAAGACCTAATAAGGATTTGAGCTTCTGTCTCTTTATATAGCTTCTAGGTTTCGTTATTTGCAACTAACGAAGACCACCTCTGTAACTGGGCTTGAAACAATCCATGTAAATGGCCCAAACACTTTGCTTCTCTTCTTTGTATGTCTTTTGGCCCAATATGGCCCATGTAGATATCACATGTTGACTAAGGTCAAAACCCATCGAGAGACAATGTAATGTGCTTAGGTGGGAGCCTGGGACTGAAGAATACAGAATACTCATGGTTAAGTCATGAGACTCGTGTTATTTGGACTTTCTTACCTTCTTCATTTCAATTAACGTAATAATTGTACAAGTGCAACTAGGGCTAAGCATTTAAACCAGTATTGTTGTGAATAAACGGGAGAGAAAAATGTGTTGCTCGTTTCATCATTCAGACGCAGCATCCGGACGTAGTTACTAAATGATGTTCGTTTTTGTCAAAATAAGAGATACATATGAATGCAAAACTAAATGTACAATGAAATGTATCCAAAATAATTAGATATTTTAAATGCATTTTCCGCCAAATCTGTAAAATTGCGGTTTCTCGTCAAAACAGCAAAATCGTGGTTTTCCGCCAAAACTTCAAAATCGCGTTTTTCCGCAAAACTATAAAATAGCGTTTTTGTAAGGATCCCATAAAATCTTATTATACAAAGGAGAATGCATTTAAAATTATAATTCATTAGATCGTGACATGTGTCATTTTAATTCAGATGATGACACGTGTTAATATACTAACATATAAAGTTAATTTTAATTTAAATAATATTTCCTTTTTATCTAAAAGTTAAAAGAAAAATACATCATCGCAAAAAAAAAATGTCCTAACGTAACAAAAAAAGTCAATGTCCTTCTGTAAAAAAAATTGTCATTAAAAGAAGGAAAAATTTGTAAACAAAATGTCACTAAAAAAGTAAAAGGAAAATTTGTAAAAAATGTCATTAAAAAAGGTAAAAGAGAAAATTTGTAAAAAATATCATTAAAAAGAGAAAAAATTTATTTCATGTCAATACGTTTAAAAAGAAAAAAAAGAATGCCATAACTAATCGAGAAAGAAAGGAAAAAAAAATACATCATTGGAAATCTTATTATATAAAGGAGAATGAATTCAAAATTATAACTCATTAGATCGTGACATGTGTCATTTTAATTCAGATAATGACACGTGTTAATATACTAACATATAAAGTTAATTTTAATTTAAATAATATTTCCTTTTTATCTAAAAATTAAAAGAAAAATACATCATCGCAAAAAAAAAATGTCCTAACGTAACAAAAAAAGTCAATGTCCTTCTGTAAAAAAACATTGTCATTAAAAGAAGGAAAAATTTGTAAACAAAATGTCACTAAAAAGGTAAAAGGAAAATTTGTAAAAAATGTCATTAAAAAAAAGTAAAAGAGAAAATTTGTAAAAAATATCATTAAAAAAGAAGAAATTTTTTTTTTATGTCAATACGTTTAAAAACAAAAAAAAAGAAAAAATGCCATAACTAATCGAGAAAGAAAGGAAAAAAATACATCATTGAAGAAATTTGTAAAAAACATGTCATTAAATAAAGGTAAATGAGAAAATTTGTAAAAAATATTATTAAAATAAAAGTAAAAGAGAAAATTTGTACCCTTCTTTCTGATCCATTCATTTCTGCAAGCCCAGAGCGTTGCCTGGGGGTATCTGCTTTTATAGAAGCTTTCATTTTCGAACCGGAACCATCCATCGTGTATCTCCATAAAAAAATATCATTAAAAAGGAAAATTGTTTCATGTCAATAAGTTTAAAAGCAAAAAAGGAAAAATATCATAACTAATCGAAAGAAAAAAAAATACATCATTCAAGCAAATCATGAATTCAAGAGTTCCACAAATCGATCAAAGCTATTTTACTTTAAATTTTGCCCAACGTGAGTGTGACACGTAGGCAAAATCGTAACTCACCAGATCGTAACATGTGTTAATTTTAATTGAGATTGTGACATGTGTCAATATATTAATATAAAAATATAATACATCATCGCCAAAAATAAAATGTCCTAACGTAAAAAAAAAGAAGTCAATGTCCTTCTGTAAAAAAAATTGTCATTAAAAAAGGGAAAATTTGTAAACAAAATGTCACTAAAAAGGTAAAAGAAAAATTTGTAAAAAATGTCATTAAAAAAAGGTAAAAGAGAAAATTTGTAAAAAATATCATTAAAAAAGAGGAAATATTTTTTTCATGCTAATACGTTTTAAAAAAAAAAAAAAAATACCATAACTAATCGAGAAAGAAAAGAAAAAAAATACATCATTGGAAAAATTTGTAAAAAAAAATGTCACTAAATAAAGGTAAAAGGAAAAATTTATAAAAAAAAATATCATTAAAAAAGAAAAATTTGTTTCATGGCAATACGGTTAAAAAAAGAAAAAAAGAAAAATGCCATAACTAATCAAGAAAGAAAAGAAAAAAAAAACATCATTCAAGCAAATCATGAATTCGAGAGTTCCACAAATCGATCAAAACTATTTTACTTTAAATTTTGCCCAACGTGAGTGTGACACGTAGGCAAAATCGTAACTCACCAGATCGTGACATGTGTTAATTTTAATTGAGATTGTGACATGTGTCAATATATTAATATAAAAATATAAATTTTCTCTCTCTACATTATTTATTTTTTAAATTAAAGTGTAGTGTAACTAAAAGGAAACAATAGTCTAAAAATAAATAAGATATGTTATTAAAAAAAATTAAAAGGAAATAGTAAATCAAAAAGACTAAAAAACAGAAAATAAGAGAAATTATTTATAATTGCAGTGTAACTAAAATGAAATAATAGTAAAAAAAAATAAAATAAGACATATTATTAAAAAATTAAAAGTGAATACTAAATAAAAAAGTTAAAAAAGGAAAATAAGACAAATTATTTCCAATTTCTAAAAGTATTAGTGCGGCATATAAAAAATTGATATTCATGAGATTACGACATGTTTTGTTAATACTTTTAAATTTATTTACTAATATATTTTGTTAATTTTCTTACTATTTGTTTAACACTAATGACATATATAGACATAAATTTGATAGAATGTATTATGCATATATTATTTTGATATGAAAATTTGGGTATTATTGATTGACAAAGAATGCATGGAGTAAAAATATGGTTTTAATATTATGGATGAAATACATGAGTTGTATTGCGAGATGAAATACGTGGGGTTGAAATTCAGTTTGAAACAAAGTTACTAATCAACATCTAAAATAAGTGTGTGAGTAACAGTTAAAATCTAAATATTTACATCAACAAGATTTAACATATATTTCTTACATTTTCATAAATTTTATCTTTATCAAATTTAATTGATTACCGACACGTTTTACTTTATTTTTTGTCATTTATAAATAAGTTATAATTAAAACCTCGCGTATTACGCGGATCCTAATCTAGTACATACATAAACCTATATCAGCGTATAAAAATTTTCATATCTGAAAATTTTCAAGATTGTTTTACGTTTATTATAAAATCCAATTATAACTCCTTCCTCTCTTCTGCCGTAATCGAATTTATGAAGTGGAACATAGCCAAAAATCAAATGATCAACTTAATTAACTCAATTCTTACTTTAACTAATATTTTCTTTTTCTTACTCAAACTTTGACTAACATTAAGGAAATTCATAATTCAAATTTTACTATAATTTAAATTAAATACCTAATAATTAACAACGTTGTATTTTTTGTATATATTAATAATATTTTGTAGTTATATATTTGGAGATGAAAATAGTGATTTGATCAGTGAACCGATTTAATAAACTTAAAATATATTTAAATATTGTTATTCCTATTTTGGTCAAAATAGATGTAAATATTGTTAAGTGTATATAGTTATTAAATTTTTGAACATTTGAAACAAATCGTAGTACCAAACTTATTTGAATTAATTTTAAACTAAATAAATCATATACAACGATAATTTATTACCAATAGATATTTTATACAAATCAAAATTCAGTAATCAATAAATTAAAATTTATTCCATAAAACAAGGGATACATGTTTAATCTCTCTTAAATATCCATTATACAAAACAAAATTTTTCTGGTACAATAAAATATTCTGTAATACGCGTAGATTCTACCTTATTAAAAAAAAATTCAGGATAATCCAATAGAAAAAGAGAAATTAGGCTCAAAATTTAATAATTAGGTGGATGATCATAATAACCGTTTGGGCAAATTTTAATCAGGTTCGCAAGTAAACAGATCTATGGAATGACGAAGAGAAGTATATCTTTATTAATCAACGAAGTCGGCTTGTAACCGAATGATATTACAACGTATAGGTATCTAAAGCGTTATAAAGAACTTCCTTGGACGTCGGAAACAAGGGCTAGATCTTCGATTGCTATCTCTGGGATGCTGCGAAGATGTAGCTCTCAAGTTTTCTGAGTGTTTTTGTGATTGTCTGTTGTGATGATCTTCTTTTCTCTGAGATGTCTCTATTTATGGGACTTGATAAAACCTTTTTGGATTAGGATGGGAATTGACGTATCAATCCGCCAGCTTATCTCCTTAGTAATCGGGATTCTTGATATACTTGAATCTTTTATCTATTCATATTGTGAAGTCTAGATAATAACAAACCTCAAAATACCTTGGATTTCGAGGTCTCGGCAATGTTATCTTATTAGCCACGTCTATAAAATAATGTCAAATAAATTAACTAACCTTGTAATGACATCATAACGATATTAACGACTTGACTACGACATAATAGCGATGTCTCACTTGATAATGACAAGTCATTTCCATGTCTTACATGATGTAGACGGCGTATTGTCAGGTAATAGCATGTTATTACCTCGTTTTACCTGACGTGGACGATGTATCGCCAAGTTACATGACATAGACGATGTATTGTCAGGTAATAGCAGGTTATTACCTCGTTTTACCTGACGTGGATGATGTATCGCCAAGTCTTACATGACATAGACGATGTATTGTCAGGTAATAGCATGTTATTACCTCGTTTTACCTGACGTGGACGATGTATCGCCAAGTCTTACATGACATAGACGATGTATTGTCAGGTAATAGCAGGTTATTACCTCATTTTACCTGACGTTGACGTGGACGATGTATCACCAATTCTTACTTCTTAACCGGGATATATCAAGATTAACCGAAATTAGCTAGGTAGTGAATTTATTTTCCCCAACAATAACTCATAGAGAGGATTGAAATGTTATACTGATGGTTCTTGAAAATAATCGGATAAGTACTCGGATCATGATGGGAGCCCGGAATCTGAGAAGGAGTCTTTCACCCCTACATTCGGAGCTTGAAGCGCTTATTGGGGTGATGCAATGTTTGAGTGCCCTGCAGAAGACGGAGGTAGCCTTCGTAACAGACTGTTCTGATTTGGTGAAGATGGTGACTGCTCCGACGGAGTGACCGGCGTTTGGAATCCACCTTGAAGAAATGATGAAGTTAAAGGTGAAGATGGTGAAGATGGTGACTGCTCCGACGGAGTGACCGGCGTTAGCTAGGTAGTGAATTTATTTTTCCCAACAGTTTGCCCCCCACTCTTCGATTTCTTATTTAGAATTTGAAGAGTAGTTAATTAAAGCTTGCTATGGCGGTCTTCGTCCATCAATGTATATCAATGCCAAAACCTGTCGGATTGCATTTTTGCATGTACGTACACATTTCAATTTGCCTTGTCTATATATCTATACACATATGAAGATATTATTTTTGTAGTTCTCGATTTGGAGATGTCCATAGTCATGTACACATGATGACATGTCCTGTTGGAAGAGATGCGTTGTCTCCGACCTGCCAGGTATAAGAAGATGAAGTATTTTGTTTCATCAGGTAGTGGCACGTTTATCTTAATAACCAGGTATTTCCTCGCGACCGGGAAGCTTTCGATAATCTAGGACATGCCGATATACTTGACAAGTCGCGAGTTCATCCCATGGATGTTCTCACTTTCTTTCTCTTGTTATTTTTTCTAATGCATAGATGAAGTTCCTGATTATCGTCGGTGAGGTTCAGGGAAGTAGAGATTGCGTGGACCAAGCCCAACGGTGAAGTTCCATATATTTTCCCATAGGTTGTCCTAGACTTTGAAGAGGTTATTTCTGCTTCCTCTACCTCTACCAAGTAGTTGTTCTAGTTGTTCGGTTTTGTTTTGTGAGTTTGTTACATCCTTTTGACTTATCTTTGGAACTCTCGTGGTGATGTTTTCATTTTAAGGATTGACCTCGTAGGTTCTTCCTGGATACAGCTGGCATGTTTTTTTTTTTTTTTTGCACGTAGCATGTTTCAGAACTCGATGAGTAAGACCTCCTTTATTTAGCACTTATCATCTTTGGAAGTCATCCATTACTCATGTTAATGATCAAGGACGTTGATGATCACATAGATCGCTTAATCCAGGGACGTCCCATGATTGCATTATCATTAAAGCAACCTAGGTAATCATGATGATGATCTCTGTATCGCTATAACGATCCCTGGACCTCATAAGCAACCTAGATAATCAGAACAAATGATCTGTGGATCATGCTAAACGATCTTGAGATCTTAAAAGTTACCTTGGTGGTCACTCATGGCTTAGTCATGATAAACTCTTTGGAGAGGACCTCCTCTCTTTTATTTATTTGGACATCGTATGTCGCTCAGGTTCATAATTGACTACGTTTGGCACACCTTTTCTTTGACATCGCTATTGGTTTAGTAGTCATCAAGGTTATTTTCCATTACTTTGTAATGTCGTATTGTTTGGAGGTATTACCTCTATTTTATCTCATAACTACCATTGTCGTAACATATTGAGACTATGCCTCTTTATTTACTTGGTTATGACCGTAGTCAACAGATTTTGAGGTTGTACCTCGTGATTGATTTGGTAGTGATTATTCTGATCATTTTTTGGGGAGGTTTTACCTCTTAATTTATCAAGTCGTTGTGATTATGACAATCAGTTGAGGTATTGTCTTTTGACTTGTCAGGTAATGACTTTCGTCACAACCTCCCAAAGGATGTACTTCTAAATTTACCATGTAGTAACTCTCGTTACAGCCTACTTTAAGGATGTACCTCGTGGTTTATTAGGTAATGACTGTCGTCACAACCTCATGAGGACGTACCTCTTCGTTTGTAAGGTATTGACATTTGTCACAACCTCATGAGGACGCACCTCTGGGTTTTTCAGGTATTGACTTTTGTCATAACCTTCTGAGGACGTACCTCTTGGTTTTTCAGGTATAGTCTGTTGCCATAACCTGCCGAGGATGTACCTTTTGGCTTATCATGTATTGGCTATCGCAATAACCTGTCGAGGATGTACCTCTATGTTTGTCAAGTATTGGCTGTTCTTAATACCCATTGAGGTCATGCCTTTAAATTATTGATGACAGTTATCACAGTCAAGTTTGTCAACAACATAACCCGTGGTTTCTGCTTGTCATGCTTTCGGAAAGTGTTGCCCCCATTCGATTTGACACTGACCATGGTCATTGTAGATTAAGACGTTGCCTTTTATTTTTTATAAATGGATATGGTCGAAGCCTTGTCTAAGGAGATCTTGCTCCTGAATAATTTTGACATGACCATTACTCGAATACGTATACTTAGAATCTCGTAAGATTCATATGTTTAAGCTCTTTTATTATAATGTTTGTTTGTAGACATGTGGCAAACCACTCAAATAAAAAAAATTAAAATGCAGCGACGTCTCGTGGATCGTCGAAGAACAACAAAAAACCAAAACTTGAAAGATTAAAAACTTCTAAAAGTAGTAGGTCGTTAGGTGCAAGGCATTCTAATTGTTAAGTAAGTTCTTGACTTTCCTATCATGCAAACTTTAAGCTCATGACTCACATACCTTAGTTATTTAGTGTATGTCATGTCACTCTATATGTGATTCTGACCACAGAGATTGTTGGTAATGATGAGCTGGATCTTCTTCCCACTTGATTAGTGCCCATGCTCTAGAGAGTACGTCTTCCATAGTCTTGCACTGATACTTCGTTAGTTCCTTATACAGGTCACCATATGGAAGTAGACCTCGTTTAAACGCCGAGATGGCAGTAGACGTGACGCAGCTTGGGATGGATACTTTTTCCTTGTTGAAACGTCCTACATAACTGCGTAGCGACTCTCTTTTCTTCTGTACCACCTCATAGAGGTCGTCGCCTGTCTTCTCCAGGTTCCTGCTACTTGCAAATTGTTCAACAAAACGATCGGTTAGAGACGCAAAGGAGTCTATCGATGCGTTTGGCAGGTTCGTAAACCACTGGAGGGCTGGTCCTGTGAGACTTGAACCAAATCCCTTGCACATGGTAGCTTCCCTATAATCTCTTTGAATTGCAGTTGTGAAGATCCTCTACTTGTATTGTGCTATGTGGTTGTCAGGGTCTGTCACCCCGTCGTACATCTTCATTAAGGGGAACGTGAACTTCTTCGGCATCTCCACAAATGCGATCTCATCCGTGAACGGAGTATCCGCATAGCAGTTAGGAGCACTCTTAGTAATTGGGGGAGCTACTCCTGGAAGTCGCTTAATCATTGCTTCCATTTCTTCCATACGTTTGAAAACCATCGCATCTATGCATGGATCGTATGTTGATCGGTTTCGAGCATCGACCTCGGTGCCTCTATTTTTGGCGACCAGAGAGGCGTTCTCAGCTCTCAAGGAAGCGTTCTCCGCCTCGAGTAGTGCTAATCCTTCTTCGTTCTGCTTCATCTGAGCGGTGAGTACCACCAGTTGAGCAGCGGGATCTTGAAGGTTGTTACCTCCTACATGGACCTCGTTGTTCTCTCCGTTTGTCATATCTCACGTAGTTAAAACTTCCCCTCCTTCTAGCGCCAAACTGTTTGGGAAAATTTTAACCAGGTTCGCAAGTAAACAGATCTACGGAATGACAAAGAGAAGTATATCTTTATTAATCAACGAAGTCGGCTTGTAACAGAATGATATTACAACGTATAGGTATCTAAAGCGTTATAAAGAACTTCCTTGGACGTCGGAAACATGGGCTAGATCTTCGATTGCTATCTCTGGGATGCTGCGAAGATGTAGCTCTCAAGTCTTCTGAGTATTTTTGTGATTTTCTATTGTGATGATCTTCTTCTCTCTGAGATGTCTCTATTTATAGGACTTGATAAAACCTTTTTGGATTAGGATGGGAATTGACGTATCAATCCGCCAGCTTATCTCCTTAGTAATCGGGATTCTTGATATACTTGAATCTTTTATCTCTTCATATTGTGAAGTCTAGATAATAACAAACCTCACAATACCTTGGATTGCGAGGTCTCGGCGATGTTATCTTATTAGCCACGTCTATAAAATAATGTCAAATAAATTAACTAACCTTGTAATGATATCATAACGATATTAACGACTTGACTACGACGTAATAGCGATGTCTCACTTGATAATGACAAGTCATTTCCATGTCTTACATGATGTAGACGACGTATTTTCAGGTAATAGCATGTTATTACTTCGTTTTACTTGACGTGGACGATGTATCACCAAGTTACATGACATAGACGATGTATTGTCAGGTAATAGCAGGTTATTACCTCGTTTTACCTGACGTGGACGATGTATCGCCAAGTCTTACATGACATAGACGATGTATTGTCAGGTAATAGCAGGTTATTATCTCGTTTTACCTGACGTGGACGATGTATCGCCAAGTCTTACATGACATAGACGATGTATTGTCAGGTAATAGCAGGTTATTACCTCATTTTACCTGATGTTGACGTGGACGATGTATCACCAAGTCTTACTTCTTAACCGGGATATATCAAGATTAACCGAAATTAGCTAGGTAGTGAATTTATTTTCCCCAACAATAACTCATAGAGAGGATTGAAATGTTATACTGATGGTTCTTGAAAATAATCGGATAAGTACTCGGATCATGATGGGAGCCCGGAATCTGAGAAGGAGTCTTTCACCCCTACATTCGGAGCTTGAAGCGCTTATTTGGGTGATGCAATGTTTGAGTGCCCTGCAGAAGACGGAGGTAGCCTTCGTAACAGACTGTTCTGATTTGGTGAAGATGGTGACTGCTCCGACGGAGTGACCGGCGTTTGGAATCCACCTTGAAGAAATGATGAAGTTAAAGGAGAAGTTTTTGTTCTTTTCTTTATCGCTTATCCCGTGCACCCTAAATTCTAAGGCCGATAGGCTAGCGAATTGTGCACGAGTAGTTAATGTTGATGTTTCTTTTGTAAACTCATCACCGCCGGTTTGGGTAACTGAATCATGGTAAGTAAGTTTATTATGCTGTTGACAAAAAAAAAAAGACCATAATAACTCATAGCTAAGATATTCTCAGCATAATATGTATTAAATGACAACTCTATCCCTCTCACACACGCATCTTTTTCTCTCTTTTTTTCATTTAATTTTTGTTTTTCATTTTCTCTTTCTTCTTTTTCCCACTTTCTTTTATTTGCTTTGGATCTTTAAAAAAAAATCTGAATCAAATTCGTGATACCACCAACAAAATATTGATTTTTCTGCACATGTCGTAGTTTGAATTTTTTTAAACGGATAAAATTTACTCAGAAAATAGATATATAATTAAGTGAAAACGCGTCGAGTCTATACTATTTAAAAAATTTATATAGTATAGTTTGTTCTATATATAAGTTTTAAGATATGGTTACATATACCTACTCAGTTCACAAATGAATAGTTAGACTAATTCGGATTTTACACAAAACTCATATATTTTTTCTGGATGAGATTAGTTTTTCGAGATTTAAATCTCCTATGTTGGTGGATGAATGTTTTTTCTAATTGTATTTCTAGTCTATACTATTTTATAATTTTATATAGTATAGTTCAAACTTTGTATAAATTCTAAGATATTGTTGCATATGCGAACTCAATTCATAAATGACAAAAAAAAATTGTGCACGTTTTAAAAATTCAAACTACATCATATGCTAAAAAATTATGTTTTTTTAATATAATCAAATGATTAAATTAATTTATTCAACTAAATATAAGCAAAAATGATGAAGGAAAAAGAAAAATTATGATTTTGAAAAGATAGATTCCCAAATTTTTAGGGAAACTAGTTTTTACTCACATTTACTAATTCCTATACAAAAACTAGAATCTCCATTTTTTGGATTTTTGCCAAGAAATTGCCTGAGTTTTTATTTTATTCCATACATATATGTTTTGTTTTTTCTTTGCAAAACAACTGGCTATTTTTAGCCATAAACAAAATATATTTAGAAGACAAATCTTCACACATCTACTACACACAAATAAATCATAAATTGTAATATCTCTACAAATCCAGTTTTTGGAGTTTTTTGGGTAAGTTTAGTTTGATTAATTTTGTAGTGTTTGCAAAACTGTAATGTTTTAGTAAAATTAATTATTTTTTTTTAATTTATAATATGTTACATTGTTATTTAATTTGGTATTTTAAAATTTGAGCTATTAACATTATAAGTGATATACGTGTTTTGTTTATGATGTTACATTGTATTTTACTATATAAACATATCTTATAAGTTAGTATTTAAAAGAAATATATAACCAAAAACCAAAAACTAAATAAAACACCATTAAAGTTTTTTAAGACCTAAAATCTACTGCAAAATCAAAAACCAAAAATTCAAAAACCAAAATCTAAAAATCAAAAACCAAAAACTAAAAACCAAAATATAAAATTCAAAAACCATACAAAGAATCAAGGCCTAAGTCAAAATAGTATATATCTTTAATTTTAAAAGACATGGCCTAGATTTTTAATTTAATTTTTTTTGGTTTTGTTTCATAATTATCCGAATTTTAATTTGTTCATCTCATTTCTTGGACCGGTGAGCAACGGTTGGTCGCGTAGAAAACGCAAAGAGAGTAGGGTCGTTTGAATCGGAGCTCCTTCTTTTTAGGATTAAACAGAGGACGTTACACATTCAAACTCAGTTTCTTCCCTTATTAAACGGATCCAAATATTCCTTTTTTCTTGTTTATTAGCAACAAAACAATCGTAAGAAGAAATATACACAAAAATTACAAAAGAAGAAGAATGGGCAGTTTCGTTGAAATTCTTTGTGCAGTTCTCATACCTCCTCTTGGTGTTTTCCTCAGATGTGGCTGTGGGGTATGTGTTTTCATAAATATATAACCACTCAATATGTAACATGGTTAAGTAAGATTGATTCAAATCTCTTTTTTTCATGCTTTTGTATATATTTTGCAGTTGGAGTTTTGGCTCTCTTTGCTTCTAACGTTCTTGGGTTATATCCCTGGAATGATATATGCTATTTGGGTTCTCACCAAATAGAAACAACCAAACAAAAACACTGATCCGTTTTTTTCTTTTTTTCTTTCGAGTTTTCATTTCGAACAATGTTTTTCAGGTTTTTTTTTTTTTTTTTTGTGTTATGGAATCAGTTGTAATCTTTGATCTCTCAGTAAACTAACAAACTTTTTGTTATTTTAGATATGTAAATTTTCAGCAAATTCCCAAAAATGTTATGATTCTAGTTCTACATCTTGTTCGTGCGACTAGGTTTGAAACCATAAACAAAATGCTTTTAGGAATCACAAACGGCTTTGGAAGACTGATGATGATGTAATCTTTACTTGTATCAATATTACAACTGTTTTATCTAAGTTCCATTAGAGACATTACATTGGAGTAAAAGGCACATGAGTCATATTGATAAACACAATGGTACTTACCACGGATAACCATAGGTAAACCGGTACATAAATAAACTTATGCAGCTTCTGCAATGCCGATTTGAAGATTGCTTGAATCGAATACCGTGTGGTATGCCCCCATAAAGACGTCCCCAATAATCCTGGAAAGACAGTCTTGTCCTCAAAACACTAAAATATAGAATTAAAAATCCGAAGAAATCATCCCGGCTTACCAAAGAGGACCTGTCGGTGGAGGCAAATCGTAAGCGGAAAACCCACTTATGCACATCTCAGCATAGCCTACTCCAGTTTTGAGAATGTACTAAAACATATAACAAGAGTAAATAGACTATCATTATATGAACACAGAACATTTTCAGGTAAAATATTGTGAAAAGTCTTGACCTGTTGAGGAGTGAGAGAAAAGGGGTTGCCTCCAATTGTGAATGTGACATTTGGCATGTTTTTGATGTTATTGCAGTCGATGATTGACTCGCCTGCAGGACTGGGAAGCCTCTCACAAAGCTGATTCACGTATTCGAACACTTTCTCTTTTGTTTCTTTCTGTTTCAGTTGTGTTTCTACCCAAACAACAGCCATCTCACAGACTTCACATAGAACTGATGATCCAACTGATGATCCGTCTTGCTCAACCACCGTTTCGATTCCCGTCCTGCGCACACCAAGATCGAAGTTTATACCGATATTTAATAGTTTTTTTTTCATCTGAAGAGATTGTTCACATACTCTTTTCCGAAAACGCAGAGACCGAGCTCTTTACACACTTGACTAGGCAGCACCTGCAAGTAAACATCAGAATAATGCTTTATGATGCAATGATATGCATAAAACTGCCAAAAACATTTTACCTCTGAGACTAACAGATCCCATATCATCTCTCCGTATTGAGAAACAACTTCCTTGCACTCCCCACTAACAACACCCTCAGCGCCAATTGCATGGTTGATTTGCGCAATCACCGTCTGAAATAAAAAACCAACATCAAGTAGAAACATTGTTTCTTAGAGTTCAATGACCCAAAAAGGTTAAAGGAAATGTTTTCTTACAGTTGGTCCAGCAAGTAGTGAAGTTCCCGAGTCCATGATTGCAGCACATCCTTTCTCACAGAAACCTACAGACAAGTTTTTCGATTTCATAACACACACATGACTAAAGCATTCAGCATTCTGACTAGCTAGTGTTACCAGTTGAGCTGTTTCCGACAAGGATATCGCCCATGTTAAACTGAAAGAAGAGGCAAAACCTTTAGCCCAAATTAATAATCAGAGAGGATATATGGACCGGTTAAGTAATGTCTTCTCACCTGCCAATAGCCTTTTCTAGTGACAGGGACATATGTGTGGTTGCCTCTGTAGTGCGCGGGATCAACACCACCAAACACAATCTCACCTCCAGTTTCAGCTTCCGTATCACGGTTTAGCCAGAATGAGAAAACCTTCTCCTTCACTAGTCCTTGATCCACCATGTTGTACCAAACTGGCACTGCATTTCCGACTGAAATCTCCTGAAATCCTAACCCAAGTAATCCATCGAACTTTGCTAGGAGAAAAGAGAGACTCCCTTCGCGTGTAGCTTCGATAAACTCCTGATTATGTAGGGAAGATTCAAAAGTAATGCAGATGTGATTAAAAAATGGTATTAGAAGGGGGAGAGACAAATCCAGACCTGATCCTTAACTACAAGATCACCAACTTTCACATTGTCTTCACTAAAGAAGCCAGAGATCGACCCCGACCCATATGTTATTGTACACGGCTTTCCTGTTACTCAAAATGTGATTCAAAGATACCAAGAATGGCTTATATTAAGACTACACTAAACAATGTAAGTACCGTTCTTTGTGTATGTTTTGGATTTGGTAGACTTGTACTTGTGATGGATATTGCAAGCAATCTGAAGAACACAACATACACAAACACAATACGAGACAACATAAGCCAAAAGAGACACAACAATTCCAAGCAAACAAGTTCAAGATTTAGTATAACTCACGTCTAATAAATGGCAATGTACAGATGGAATCCAGAGATTGGAACTTCCAGTATCGAATATAACTTCGAATTCTTGGGAAGGTGTTCCGATTCCAATAACTCCGTAGTATTGAGCGTCTAAGTAGTTCTTAAGAATGACCTGATTTTGGTCACTAGAATCAGCAAAAGACGGGTAATTTGTGAGGCGTTGTGAATGTTTCAGCTTTCTGATCACTCTGCTGGCTCTTATATCGTCTAGCTCGAGCCGTCTCTTCTTTAGACCAACACGAAACAGATCACTAGAGGTTGTGGGATGTAGCAAGATTGCTAAGAGACATAAACAAATGGCTTGACGGATAAGTTTGATTCGAGTTTCAGAGGAAACCATCATGTTCCTGTCATATGAATCGTCGTTAAAGTAAGAGAAACTTTATTCATCAATTTCCCATATTGTCTGAAGAAAATATCAAAGCAGAATTTTGGATGAATTTTAATGAGAAAAGATTCCAACTTTTCAAATTCTACTGGTTTGTCTGTTTCTCCTGCAGAAAGTTGGGATTTTTAATTCTCTCTCCAAACAAAAAAAAAGACAGAAACTTCAAGATTCTTTGTTGCGGATCTCTGGGTTTCACTAAGTAACATAACTAGAATTCATCAATTACTGAAGCAACTTACTTGTTACTAAGAATAAACCCACTTGATCACTGACTATCAAAGCTGAATTACTTTCAAGAAAGAAGAAATGAATCAAATGGGGAGAAAAACAAACCTAAAGTAGCTTGGAGAGTAAAAAGGCCACAAGTTTGTATGAGGAGAAGCAAATCCTTAGTTACTGATTTTCTTCCTCCACGATTCTCATTTATTATACGTCTAGATATTGTTTTTCTTCGTCAAGTGAAAGTGACACTCTCTTTTTAATTGATTTTGCAGGTAAAGAAAAATTTAAGTAAAAATAAACTAGATAACATCTAAATGGTACCGACTGAATCTGGCTGAATTGCTGAATCTGACTAAATTTTTGGTGAATTTTTGCAGAATCTGACAGAATAACTTAAAACTTAAATGGTAACGGCTGAACCTGGCTGATTTTTTTTGAAAAAATAATTAAATAGACTTATTAAAAATTAGTTAAAATAATTTTTTATCAACAAGATTAGTTAAATAAATAATATAATATTTAATTTTACATTTGTTAACCACAAAATAAAAAAAATATTAACAATTTTTTTTTTGCAATTAGTAAAAAATTAAGGATGGATTTTAGAGGAATATAAAAATACTATATTGAATTTATTAAATAATTTCAATTTTTTAATTAATGTCAATTTATTAACTAATGTATTATAAAAAGTGTGTTCACAAAATAAAATAGAAAAACTAAAAACAAATTTTTAAAAAATTTCTCCAAATTCCTCCCAATTCCTCCAAAGCACAAATGGTGGTAGATGAATTTTTTCTTTTAAAATTCATCCAAATTCCTCCACTCTTATGTTACCATTTAGGACCATAGTCTCGGATGACATAATTTTATGTCCAAAGAGATCAAAAAAAAAATTTATGTCATGCTGCCGAGACTATGGCTTTCCTCCGTTGACGGCAAGAAGACCAGCGTCGGCACTAACGGCAGATCTTCTTGGACATGTGGTTGTCAATGATCTCGTGGCGCCAGACCCGTGTAGGTTGATGGTGTGACTAGGTTGTAATCGCCGTTGTTCTCATCCGTTTTGGCATTCGCTGGCTCGGTCAGATATACTTTTCTACCCCCTTTTTGTGCTCTTTGGTGGTTCCTCTGAGGCCGAGCTTCTATGAAGTGACTCTCTGAGATGGATTTTGTCTTCGGGCTAAGATGGCTCCTCTTGGTTCCATGTGTGGAGTCTCTTGCCTTTGCCTTAGTCTTCTTCGTTGGCGTTTGGTTGTGTTGGGACGAGACCGGTTTGGTTCATGTTTTAGGTGTTTTTGTCTTAACCTGCAGTATTTTCTTCTTCACTGAAGGTCGCTTGGGTTCTATTTGGCTCCGTTTCTGTCGCTGTTTTCGTTCATCGGGTTTGGCTTCAGCCGGTTTAGTTTTTCTTTCGCTCCTTGTCTCTACACTTTAGATCAGTTCAGGATCTGCTCTTTCTGTTGGATTTCTATCGAGGCGTTGTAAACAGTTGGTTTATGTCACTGCCGTCTTTGGAAGATTGTTCGGGGTACTTGTTTGTACTTCTATCTTGCCAAAGTAAGAAGCCTAGGTCTTTAAGATAAGAGAGGTAGTTTTGCTTCGCAATAGGATGATTTGTGTTTTGGTGTCTGTCCAAGGGTTTGTGAATATTTGAAGTTCTGTCAGTTAGGATCTTTAGCCTGGTTTCCGGTTAAGATCCGGTTTTTCGGCTATCACTTTTGCAGATTTGGCTCATGTGCAATGTTTTAGTTTTTTTATAATTGTAGTTTCGTAAGTTTCCCTGGTATATGGCTTATGTTTCCGGGAAATATTTATGTTCCGTCGGCTTTGCCTCCAGGGAATTCTTGTAACTCCGTCGGCTTTGTATCTTTCCAAGTTTAATTACATAATTCCAGTGAAAAAAAAAGTTTCGGCAGCAGGACACTTTAGCCCATGTTCTAAATGTTGCATTAACCTCCAAATAATCAGGATAATAGTGGGTAGAAAATCGGATAAGTGGTGTTCGATTTGGATTACGAGTCCTCTGGACGAGACATTTCGCGGTCTTTTGTGTTGACCATGGTCATCATGATGAATATCGGGTGAACGTAGGATAAGAATTCCGTCATTTGGGGGAAGACGAATGTCCACTTCGAGGCGGGTCATTCCCGGGAGCAATGTCGTGGAGCCGTGTCAGATGAAAGGATACATGCACATGTAGCTCTATCAGAGATAGTTTTTGGGAGGACGAGAAAGAGTTTTTGATGCAGCGCGTAATTGAAATTAGCCTCATATGCTTAATGTTTAATGGAGTTGTTGATTTTTAATAAAGAGTTTTTGCTTTTGAGAGAAGAGTATTCTCTATCCCTTATTTTCGACATATCTATTGAGATCTCAACAAGTTCAAGAAGCAGGTCCCAAGTGAGGATTATTCTGAATTCCTTGGTTGGATTGGCAGATCCCAATCGATTCCTTTGAATCTATGGGTTGAGTTGTTTATCGTTGCTTCCACTCTATCAACTTTCCTCCTGAAGACTCTCTGACGCCAAAGTAAGGTTACAACCAAGGAGAATTCGTTTATTGGAAGGTGAGTGTGGGATGTAAATCTCAATCCTGTAAAGAAACTCGATGGTGGTTAGCACTAGCCTAAGATCGTAATACCCAATAAACTCGGAAAAAACAAAAGACCCTAAGTATGAAAAGAAATATGGAAGAACACTTAGAAGATATTTGAAAGACTCGTAAAGAAAATTAGAGAACTCATGAATTAGAACACTCTTTCTATGAACTTTATTTTTATTTCAATTGTTCAATTTTTATTAACTTATTACAAATATGAGGGTAAAGAGGTATTTATAGCCTCCCATACTACACATATCTTTCCTAATATCTTGATCTTCTGCTACAATATCTAGATTTTTATTACACACTTACCAAGATTTTTTTTCACTAATATCAAAGATATCTTATTATATAAAGGAGGATGCGCTCAACGTGAGCGCGAAACATAAGTAAAATTATAATTCACCAGATTGCGATACGTGTTAATTTTAATTTTGATTGTGACTTGTGTTAAATCTAAATAATGTAAAAGTAGAAATTTTCCTTCTGTAAATTAGTTATTTCTTAAATCAAATTATTGTGTACCTAAATGGAAATAGTAAGATAAAAAAAGAAAAATAAGACATATTATTGAACAATTAAAAAAAAATAGTAAATAAAAACTACCAAAAAAGAAAATAAAACATATTATTTCTTATTGCACATTAAAAAGACATATTATTTATAATTTTTAAAAGTATTAAGAAGTTTTTTTCCTATGCGTGATTTTTAAAATGTTTCCATTAAAAAATAAAAATAAAAGGTAAAACAATTTCTTAAAAATTAAAAGCTAAACTTGACGATGATATAATTATTTATTTAAATTTGATGATTAATTGCAAAACATATGTGATCATTAATATCTATATAACAGATCGTGAATATTGAAAAAAATATTTAATTTAGATTGTGACATGTATTAAATCTAAATAATGTAAAATAGAAATTTTCCTTCTGTAAATTAGTTATTTCTTAAATCAAATTATTGTGTACCTAAATGGAAATAGTAAGATTAAAAAAAAGAAAATAAGACATATTATTGAACAATTAAAAGAAAATCTTATTATATAAAGTTGGACGCGTTTAACGTGAGCGCGACACATAGACAAAATTATAACTCACCAGATCGCGACATGTGTCAATTAGATAATTAGATGGTGACATGTGTCAAATATTTTAAATTTACGATTTTATAAATTTGAATAATATAAATTTGTCATTTTTTGAGATTCCACTTCCATATTATTGTCAAACAAATTATATCTGCCATTTTTAAATATAATATTAGAAAAAATCAAAAATGGAAACACCAAAAATATTGTAAGAAAAAAATGGAAACTTATGTAGAGGTAAAGAAAATAATGTAAAGAAAAGTTGATATTTCTATTTTAAATTTAATAAAAAAGTAAAGGTATTTGTAAAGAAGAGTTGATGCCTACAATAAGTTATTTAAGGAAAAATAGAGAAAAAAAGAATTGATCTCATGTATAAAAAATGTAAAGGTAAAGAAAATATTCAATAAAAACAAAAGAAAAAAGAACAGTTTAGCTCATATATATAGGGCTATTTGTGTTCATATATGTATAATTAAGAATTTTTGTGGTTTTTTTTTTGTTTTTATCATAAAGACTTTATGATGTTATGATTTATGAATACATCAATTGTGGTGTTTTGTTCCGTTGTCATGAAGAGTCTATGTGTTTATGATTTGTAAATGCATCTATTGTGTATATACCATATATATGATTATTATTGCGTACGTATTTCCATGTAAAACTATTTATATATTATGTTGATTTTGATCTATTTTAGATTATAGCAATAATTTGTTTCTTAGGTTTTAGGTATACTAAAAGATTTGAATTAATTTTTTAAAATTCATCAAAATAAATATAAAGTAAGTGACTCTTACGAATGAATCTATTTTTCTAATTTTTTTTTTATGTTTGCATGCAAAAATATTTATATATTATATTTATTTATATATCTTCGATTCTAATTATAATTTTTCTTCTATTTCATATATATTGGATTTAGATTTATTTGTAAGACCTCGTAAATGTTTATTTCTCAAATCTTTTTTAAACTAAAACTGTAAGAATTTAGACTATGGAAACTAATATCGGTTTGCATGAATCAATATTAGTTAATTAATTTTAGATAAGTAACAATAGTATGTCAATTTTTTCTATCGTTTCGAATTATGAACATTATCTATTTTTTTTTTCAGAAGGTTCATCTGCATTTTATTCATAAACATTTAGATGATGAGAACTAATATCGGTTTGTATGAATCAATATTAGTTAATTAGTTTTTTTTATAGGTAACAATAGTATGTAAATTAATTTTTTTTATATCATCAAGTTTAAACTATAAACATGATTTACTTATTTTTCAAAACGTTTTCAACAACTTCATCAAATTCGTTAGCCCATAACAATATGTATTTTATTTTACTTTTATTATATACATAAATAGAGTTATTATTAAAAAAACTCGCGTATTACGCGGATCCTAATATGGTTTATAATATAGAACTAGGGGACTCTCCTGTTATACGCGAAAATAATAATTTAAAAATAAATTTAAAATAATTTGATATTTTGCGTAAAATTGTATAAGTCATTTTCGATATTTATTGAACATTTTCTTAGATACATTTTTATTATCTCATACTCTCTTTGTATCAATTAATTTTGGATTTAAGGGGATTTTGGATTAATTCGATACATGTAAATACTTGTTAAGGAGAATTTCAAAATTTTCTTAGGTACATGTTAAGGAGATTTTGGATTAATTCGATTAGTTAATAATTTTTAATTGAATTTTAAAAAACAAAATTTATTACTTTTTACCAAAAAAAATTATACTTGAGATGAATAATGCAAAAATATATAAATACTTTAAGGCATGATAAGAACCACTCATTGGTTGGTCAAATTCCATCAAATTTCATAGTTTTACGTATTTGTTTTGTCAAATTTCAATATGTAAGAAAAGATAGTAATTTAACGTTTTTAAATTTGGTAATTAAAATAATACGTTTTTATATAGTTCGGTCACAAAATTTGGTAAGTATTTATTTATCAAATATATGATTTTGGTTAATTTCAAAATAATTTTTAAAGAAATAAATATAAATTTAGTTATAGAGGATTTTGTAGGAGATTTAGTTATGATTAATTTAAATTATAATCAAAATTCATTAAAAAATTTGCCATCTCATTATTTTTAAGCCAAATCATACATTTTCAAGCCAAGCCACGTCATAATTATTTTGGTGAGAGTGATTGTGGAGGTGACACGTAAGCATTTTCTCCAAAATCACTTCAGAAATAATGTTAAGGAGATTTGCCAAATACTTTTTTATTGGGATTTTGTTTTAAGAAAGATATAGTAATGGTGAAAATAAATTTAAAATTTAAAATTTTTGTTTTAGATTTTGGATTAATTCGATTAGTTAATACTTTTTAATTGATTTTTTTTAAAATTAATTACTTTTTACCAAAAATAATTATACTTGAGATGAATAATACAAAAATATATAAAACAAATAATTTAAGGCATGGTAATAACCGCTCATTGGTTGGCCAAATTCCATCAAACTTCATAGTTTTACGTATTTGTTTGGTCAAATTTCAATATGTAAGAAAACGTTGTAATTAAACGTTTTAAAATTTGGTAATTTAAAGAATACGTTTTTTTGGATAGTTTAGTCACAAAATTTGGTAATTATTTATTTATGAAATATATGGTTTTCGTTAATCTCAAATTAATTTTTTTAAAGAAATAAATATAAATTTAGTTATAGAAGATTTCGTAGGAGATTTACTTATGATTAATTTAAATTTATAATCGAAAATTCCTTAAAAAATTTGCCATGTCATTAATTTTAAGCCAAATCATACATTTTCAAGCCACGTCATAATTCTTTTGGTGAGAGTGATTGTGGAGGTGACACGTAATCATTTTTTCCAAAATCACTTCACAGATAATTTTAAGGGGATTTTGGATTAATTCGATTAGTTAATACTTTTTAATCGAATTTAAAAAACAAAATTAATTACTTTTTACCAAAAATAATTATACTTGAGATGAGTAATGCAAAAATATATAAAACAAATACTTTAAAGCATGATATGAAACGCTCATTGATTGGTCAAATTTCATCAAATTTCATAGCTTTACGTATTTGTTTGGTCAAATTTCAATTTGTAAGAAAAGTAGTAATTAAATGTTTTTAAAATTGATAATTAAAAAAATATATGTTTTTTTATAGTTCAATCACAAATTTGGTAAGTATTTATTTATAAAATATATTGTTTTCGTTAATTTTAAAATACATTTTGAAAAAATTAAATATAAATTTATTTATGGAAGATTTTGTAGGAGATTTAATTATGATTAATTTAAATTTATAATCGTAAATTCCTTAAAAAATTTGTCATGTCATTATTTTTTAAGTCAAATCATGCTTTTTCAAGCCACGCCATAATTTTTTTGGTGAGAGTGATTGTGGAGATAACACGTAAGCATTTTCTCCAAAATCACTTCACAAATAATATTAAGGGATTCTCTAGAAAAAGTTAATGTGGTTATAATCTTCTAGATGATTTCTAGAGACATTCTAGAGGTTGGGTTTAATTTTGGGCTTAGTGCAATTTAAAAAATAATTCCATAATGAATCCAAAATTAAGCTTGATCCAAAATCAAGTTAAATTTCAATAAATCATGTATAGTAGGTGTTTAAAGGTACAAGGAATGATCCCGTTAGAAAGAGTGGGGTTGGAGCTTTTTTCCTAAGGGTTGGACCGTGAGGGATCTTCCGGCCATTGTCTCCCTTCAAAAGACTGGTGCCTTTTTATGTTATATGACCCGCGTTCCCTCTCTTTTCTATGTGTATGTGTGTTTTTGTAGAACGAAGTCTCTCATTCTTTCCTCATCTTTTGAGATGATATATTTGTAGAAGAATTTACCTTGGAATTTTATCTCTAGTTGTGTTTTCTAAATTTGCGGCTGTCACATCGTCGGCCTACTATATAGGAGGCAGAGTGCGGCTTTCCACCGTTTGGTAATAGATGAGCCCCGTTCGTCCTGCTTCCCGCAAGTTAGACGGCATTTCCAAATGCCTACCAGAAGAGTATGTTGGTCTTTATATCAGAGTAGGGAGTACATCTCTATTTTGATGATGTGGCGACCTTCCATTGGAGAGTGTAAAACCACTTTTAACAAGTGAATTTAAATGTATCCGAAATTACCATCCAAAATAATTTATCTAGAAAAAAATTTAAGTAATGCAGATAAATAATAGAAGACTCAGATTTATATAATTTCGAATAATTTTGCATACTATTGAAATTTTTAAATAATTATTGAAAATTTCTGAATATTTTTTAGGAAATTTGCCGATAGTTTTGAAGAAAATGAATAATTTTGAATATAACATACACATAAGTATAAATAACTTTATTAAGTTTTAATAGCCCATTAATAATCCAATTAATAGATAATCTGAGTATTTTAGATAATTATCTGGTCTGTAAACTAATTTATTAAAATAAATTATCTTTACTCAAACGAATAATTTTGATATTTTTATAAGTAAAGTTTGAATAATTTAGATCGAGTATGGATAAAATTTGGTAACCCGATCTAAAATTGACAAGGCTAGAACTTTTTTTGTTTTTGTCGGAGACAAGGCTATAAAATAATATACCTAATCTTCTCTTTATGTGTGTTGGATTAACAACCATCGTGAAAAAAGTCAAAAACCAATTGTCTCTTCCTCCGAGGCACGTGTGTAACGTGTATCCGACCATTATTGAGCCCGACTCTTTAAGATAGTTTACGCTTATGGGGCTTCTAATATGGGCATAATTAAAAACTAAGAAATATGTGTTTAGGGTTTTTTTCGGTGGGTCCAACTATTAATAGGCAAGTCTTGTATGCAATCAATAAATACGTGAAAATTGAAAAAATACGATTGGGGGTATTTTCCGACGGCTCTCCGATACTCAAATAAAAAAAGAGCAAAAAAAATAAAAAAATAAAAGAGACCACGATGTGTAACATGGAGAGTTAAGAAAGAAGTCGGAAAACGAGGAAAGGAAGGAAGAAAGATGACACCGGGCCAAATGAGGGGTGGTCCACTGTGTATCAGAACGTTTAAGTAGAGAAATTTTAAGGTGAGACAGACGGAAAACAGAGTATTTCAGTGGGTGAAATAGTCAAAGATGCCCAAAAGAAATGACTCGAGATGAGCCGGAAAGATGACCTAGAATGGTCGGAAGAGACTGGGTCTCGAGAGATATGAACTTTGGTGCTGAGTGAAAGGAATATGCTTAGAGATTTTGGCCAGAAGTGAAAAGTTCAAGTTTATGTAGAAAATAACAGGGATATTTATAGAGTTTCACCTGTCCGGGCTAGGATACCACTTGTTTTTACCCTACACACGCATAAGGTGAATGCTTTTTAACCCTTTGACCGAAGACTTAATTCAAATATATTTAAAATAATTCATAGTTCGCGTTTAAAAAGGAAATTCATACATATCCCGAGTTTCTAAGATGGAAACTCGGGCACCGCGTTACTTCCCCTGTATAACGGCTACATGTATGTCTGACCACTCGGTTCTCGACCCAGTTCATCTCCGGTAGTGTGGCCACACCACCCGGGATGGGGGAAGATTACATGTTGCCTAACTTATCAAGTTACTTGGGCCATTGTAGATTCATGCCCAAATACCTCTTGGGCCGATCCAATAGACCAACTACACAAATGACGCTAAGAAATTTGTCTAAGCTAAATACACGTGGTCCTAAGAGATTCGCATAAGCTAAAGGGGATTATTTCATCTCCAACATTATCCTTTAGAGGGATATTCAACCTCTTAAGGACAGAACACCTAGATGGAGTTTGAATCGCCAACATGATATCTTGTTTTTGCTTCATGAAACATCAAACATGGTTAATTTGAACCGATCCCATAACCCTGGGGAGTTGTGAAAACCTACTAGGAAGCCGGAGCCTAATTTTGGAGATCTGGAGGGCACGAGATCCCTCATGGAGGCCAGAGCCTGAGTCCAGAGACCTGAGGGCATTATAACCCTAATGAAGGCCAGAACCTGAGTCTAGAGACCTACAGGCTTGAGAATCCTGGAGGCCTAAGCCCGAGTCCAGAGACCTGGAAAGGCTCGAGATCCTCCTTGGAGGTTGCAATAACCTGGGTCTGGAGACCTGGGAGGACATTAGACCCCCTCGAAGGTCGCGATGACCTGAGTCCGGCGACCTAGGAAGGTGTGAGAATCTCCTCGTATGCCATGGGCCTGAGTTAAGCGACATGCCCCCTCAGAAACTACTATATCGGAATCTAACATTCCGGAGGGTAGTGTCGAGGAGCGGGAATATGTTTTCGTGGATTTGATTGCTCTGGGGCATAACCCCAAACGGAATGCAACGAGAGATTAGACCGTATCCTCGATAATATTTGTTCTCCAGTTTGTTTGGGTTGTGGGCCTCTTTTTTGGGCTCTAAGCATCTTTTGAGTGATTTGTGTTTCTTTCTTCCGAAAAGATATATATTGATGTATCCTGGTTTTTATGGTTTTTGATACGGCTTTTATTATTATATCTATAGTTTTTATGCGGTTTTATGCCTTAAGTGGTAGTTTTAGAGTGTTTGTAGTGTTTAGAATCTTTACAGGTCAATTAGAAAAAAGTCAAAAAATGAGGTATTAGAAAGCTCTAGAGCATCAGATGTCAAGAAATCGTTGATACAAGATAGACACTTGAGTTAGATTTCATTTGGAGGTGGTTTGAAGGTATTCCGATCAACGGTTAGAAGTTATGCCATTTTTTGTGAAGATCGGTATGTCTGGCGAACAGTCAAATCCGAGAGCACCAGACCGATCGGTACAGAATTGGTACAGACCAGTGCAGTCCATGCGGCAAATTTAGTGCATTTTCGGTAGTTTGCAGTAGATTTCCTTTTTCTAACCCAATTTTCTTTAATATGACTTATTGACCGATCTTAGACATATAAATACACGTTTTTAGCCACTTTAGAGAGAGACACTTTATTTTCTTTCAGATTTTTTGGCTTTTGCAATTTGTAAACTTTGGGGAGACGAATCTCTAACTCTACGTCTCTTGAAAAGATTTATGAACCCCTTTGGATTTCTCTTCTATTTGATCATGAGTTGTTCTTCATCTTCTTGTTGTTTCTCTGCATCCATGTCTGAGTAGTTTCATAGTTAGGTTTGAGGTTTCAAAAGAGTTTATGAATCATTGAATCAGACATAGATAGGGATTTATCATCTGTTGTCTTCACCTATCGTTGTGTTCATCGCTTAGACTGAATTGATCACTTACTTGCTGATTTTGGGTTTAATCTATTCATCAAAAGTGTTAAAGATTGCTTGATAGAACATACGTGAGCGGTTTGTCCTTAGCCAACGAAAGCTGATGCTAAGGCAATCTGTGAACAAATCAAACCTGCTCGCTAATGCTTGTTTAGAATTCTATGTTCAAACGACAGATTAGAATCTTAGGTTGCTAGATAAAGTGATTGATACCACGACAGTGAATTGGTTATATATTCATGTTTGAGTTCAAGACTGCGTCTATTTGTTCTCTGAATAATTTTCTGGTTCATGATCCCTAAATTCTTGCGAATCACTCTTGACCTAACGCTTCGTTTAATTGATATTTACACTACTTTATTTGCTATTTTCGTTTCATATTACAAACAACTACCATATTGCTGTCTTAGCTTAGTTTCACTCTTAAAGAATCATAGTGTGATACTTGGTCCTTGTGGATTCGATCCCTACATTACTACAACACTTGCTGTGCACTTGCAATAGTTTATATAGGGTTAAAACTCTGTGTATCATATATATATTCTCAAATATATATATTTTCCTTTTCACATTGGGCCGCAGTGACTCGGGCCCGACCAAAAATTCTCTTCTTCAATGCGTGGGCGGCTGTCGATGCGACTTCCCCGTCTCTTACTTCGTGAAGCGGGTCTTTTATCATTACATTTTCCTTGTTTCTCACGTTGGACTATGCTATGACTGACATGTGGCGGGTTGGTTCCCATTCGTCTTCTGCACGATTTCGTGGGTGATACCGCTGTAGTTTCCTTTTCCCATCTATATAAGAATATGGTTTCTTCTCCCTTCGATATTCATAAGATCTTCCTTCTTTTCCCATCGGAGGATTCGTTTCTTCCAATCTTGGTCACCATACCATACATCCAGGCCAGGATGGGGATCCCGGTTCTCTTCCTGGCGGTTATACTACAGTTTATCAGTCCAGTCCAACTTTAGTTGGCACCTGCGCAATGGGATCTTCGTGCATGGGGCTTAATTAATGCCCTTCAGGTTCTTCCGATCTCTCTGGTATCGACATCTCCAGGGAAATGGTTGCTTGGACCTTTGATGTGTGACCGTTGAGGGCAGGGTCTCGTAGATTCGAACTAGTCCGTCATCCCCGATGGGGTATTCGTACCTCTGTCGCTTTGCCGACTCACTTGGTACCTCTTCTAGATGGGGATGACCACTTTATTTTTATTACCCATGAGGGACCCGCAAGACTTCTTACTGACTGGTATCTAATAGCAACCGGTATTCACGGCCTGGCGACTCCCATTTGGATATATGCTTTTCGTTTTGCTTTTTCTCTTCATCTTTGACTTTTTTCCTCTTGTGCGTCCTTTTTTAAGCACTCCTCTTCAAGATAGGTCTCTATATATGAGGTTTCTCGAGGATCTTGTATGGCTCCCAGCAGTTTTCTACGATCCATCCTTCTTGCTACGTGATGAGGTGGTGGAGAGGATTTCTCTGGTCGCGCTCTCCGAATGCCTGTTCATCCGCTCTAGTAACTTTGACTTCTTACTCATCGTTTCTTTGTTAGACTTCTTCTTTTTGGGTCGGCTTCTTAATTATCACTTTTATTTTTTCTTCCTCTTCATTCAAAGTCAGTTAATACCCTGGCTACCTTCTTGGCTAGTTTGAATTTGGTGGAGCATTCTCCACCGCTGCCCAACATGACAAGACATGGGTCTTCTCTTGGTGACGACTCATTAGCCCCGTGCTCACGCTGCCAAGCCTTGGAATTGGAAGGAGACTCCTTGCTAGCACAGTTCGAGGACCTGAGGTCGGGTGTTGTAGAAATCGCAGCTGCTGGCGCTGAGACTTTGAGGGACGTTTCCATGGTTGGTCCCACTCTTCCTGGTGTTCCCGAGAATTTAAGAGGACAGAAGCGGGTCGTCCTCCTGACTCTTCTTAGTATATATTTTCTTTACTTTCTTTCTCGTGCTTCCAGGATTTGTACCACCTTTTTCTTTATGGTATATGTAATTGTGACTTCTTCGTTTTGCGATCTTCCTCTACTTATTCTTCACAGCGCGGCTTTCCCTTATCTATTTTGCCTTTGCGTTATTTTACCCATCTTTTGGGGTGCTTGGGACTATCTTCTTGTCGGGACACCGCCATCCTTTTCCTTGGCCTATCAGTTCCCATCTTCCTCCCGAGGCCGAGCGATTACTTCTTCCTATTAAATGACCGATCTGTCTACTTCTTGGTCGATTAGTAAGGTGAAGTCCACCCATTGAGTGGTTTCGGCCCTGGTGACAAGCAGCTGCACATGATGGTGTCACATTTGTTCGCCTACTGAGTGTTTATCGAGAGCGTTTCCTTGAAAGATGCCATCGTGGCACTCACGGATCCCGTTTCCAGCGATGATGGTGATATCGAGCCACCTATTCTCGCGTCCTGAGAGAATCTCTCCCTCCTGCTCTTAAATCCTTATAGGAGACTCTCTCCTCTTTTTAGACGTTTCGTAGTCCTTTCGTTCTTACCAGTTCTTCCACTTTTGACAACGGGTGTTGGGGTCAGGTTTCACCTCACCGAGACCAACTGTTAAAATGGCTAAGTAAAGATTTTTGGTCTAGCCAAATGCAGTAAGCCTAGCCAAACCCAGTAAAAGGTTTAATGGGCCGAACCAACTGTCGGCTCGCCGAACCAACTTCCTTGGAGAGGCAACGAGCCAAACCTCCTGCGACCTGACGAAGCGATGGGCCGACGAGCCCAATGCCTTGGTGCACCGAGGCGATGAGCCCAATACCTTGGTGGGCCGAGGCGATGAGCCAAAGCAAGAAGCCCCCAACTTTCCACCGGCATAGAAGAATCCGAGAAGAAAGGAAGTTCGCGGAAGAATAGAAAAACTTGTGGGGGTGTAAATCATACAATTGAATTTGGTTAGACTTTTTTAGGGATCTGAAACTTCTGAGTAAAAACCACGAAATCACAAATAGAGATCCAAAGATGGTGTTTTTATTAAAACTGTTTAGAAAGCTGTTGCAGAGAATAATAAGTGTTTACTAGATAAAATTGTGGATCCCCTCTTCCAAGGAGGTACATGAATATATATATGAGTCTGAGTCGGTTAAGACGACTCCTAAAAAGATAAGGAAGTTTTTCTACTCTTTCGCTCCTTTTCCTTTCTTTGGTCGGTCGTGTCTTCATGGGCCCTTTACCTGTGATCGTCGCTTCGGGTGGCAACGACCCATGTTCAGCTCGGGTGGCAATGACCCATGTTCAGCTTGGGTGGCAACGACCCATGTTTGGCTCGGGTGGCAATGACCCATGTTCAACTCGGGTGGCATTCCTCCTTCGCGGCTCGGCAGCTTGGATGATGCCAAGCCTCACGGCTTGGTGGCTTTGCGGCTTGGGTGACTGGACTTCATGGCTCGGGTGGAAATGATGATGACACCGAGCCATTTCTCCGATACTGACCCAGGCGCAAGGGGCACC
Source organism: Pseudoturritis turrita (assembly GCA_900406555.1). NCBI lineage: Eukaryota > Viridiplantae > Streptophyta > Magnoliopsida > Brassicales > Brassicaceae > Pseudoturritis > Pseudoturritis turrita. The sequence goes on along the minus strand of OVBL01000170.1, from coordinate 566,684 downwards.
CGAGCCGTTTTCTCCCCGTGACCCCGAACCATTTTCTTGGTTTTGGCTCGGGTGACGCCCCTCTTCGGCTCGGGTAACGCTCCTCTTCGGCTTGGGTGTCATTGGGTTATGCTTCTAACACGACACCGAGCCGTTTATCCAATACTGGTACAAGACTAGGGTGCACCCAAGCCGTTTAAGTTTGGCTCGGGTCCCATTGCGATGCCGAGCTGTTTTGCCGAGCCGTCTTCCAACACTTAGATATTTTTCTCATTTGTTAACTTCAGCTGGGTGAAAATTGATCCCAACAGTTAGCCACCCAGCTCGTCAGTGTCAATGCTGAAAGTGTCTAGGTATAGAATATTCTGAAGTTAACACCCCTAGCGGAACTGTCGTGGTGATCCCGAGGCATTTTTCACTGTGTCCCCCGAGCTGTTTCTCACCGTGACCCAAACTGTTTTGGTGAATATGCCGAACCATCGAAGTGAGGGTGCCGAACCGTTTGGGTAACTTGACTAAGTCCCCGAGCCATTTTGCCTGATGAATTATGACGTGCTTCCGAGCAGTTATTGGCTCGGGGTGACCTTTCATTTTTCTCGGGGAGTCCAATCGTCTCTGCTGATTCCCGAGGCGTATGACATCACTATCTGTCTATATAAGCCGTGGCACCTTCTTTTTTCTCACATCTTCATTTCTCCGAAATTTTTCCAAAAGCAGGTAGCCTCTCTCTTCTTTCTCTCTCTATATGTTTTTTACTTAAGTTTTTTTTTTAGCTAGGGCCTCCGCTATCCGCCTTTCGCCGCTGATCCCTTTGAGTTTCCCGATCCATCTTCAGTCAGATCCGACGCTGTTCTTGAATTGTCCGGCGATTGTTTGAAGATTCAAGCCCATTTTTTAATTTATTTGAAGAATCTTGATCCGTTCTTCATTTTTCTAGAAGCCCCGATCTGTTTCTCTAAGTTACCAAAAATTCCCATCTGTTCTTCGATTCCGCGAAGATCTAGATCTTTTTTCCTAAGTTATTAGGGATCTCGATCTACTTTTCCCTCTTTCAAGGATCCCGATCCATTTCTAAACCCAAAGGATGCCTCAGTCATCTACGCCTATGTCGCCCGAACCACATACCAGGTTGTTCGACAGCCTTAGCCAATCGTAATTTCCCGAACCATCTTTCTCCACCTATCCGTTCACTGCTTGAAGTTGTAGCCGAGCAGATTCTTCGGGTGCGAATGCTTCAGAGGATTTGGACGATTCAAACGGTTTGGGGGTAGGACCTTCCACTCTTGGTAGGAAAGTAGTGTTCTCTGAATCCTCGAGAGCCGACAGTAATGCCGGAAATCCCTTGGAATTTGAAGTCCCCCACCTTCACGATTCTCCTTTTGACGAGATGGCAAGTCCTTTTGCTGACACAGTGGATCCCGAGCAGGCAAAATTTGAACCAGAGGATTGGTTCTACGATCCTATTGTGGCTAGACAAGAGCTAGAACGTCGGGTTGGACCTATCCAACGAGCTCCAAGGAAGAGGCAAGCTAAGAAGTGACCCGATCCACCTGGTTAAACTCTCTCTACCTTAGAGTCGTTGACAGCTCTTAGGCAGAGATTTAATATCTCGGAAGAAATTGAATTCGTTCTTCCCTCAACGACGGACCGAGCCAATCATCCTCCCCCCGATCACTTTACTCTCTATGAGAGCTTCTTCTACCGTTGCTTACTATGGCTCCCGATCCCCGAAGTGATCTTGCACTTTTTATGGAAGCATAATTTGGCCATTGCTCAAATCAACACTCGGGGAATCAGACATTTGGTCGGCATTCTTGTTAGGAGTTACGAATGCGACGTTGAGGCTGGGGTCGAACACTTGAGAAGTCTACTTGAATTCAGAAGTCGTAATAAGAGAGAGTTGAAGTACTATGTGTCGGGTAAGGCCAAGAGGAAGATCATAAAAGGGTTCCCGAGCAAAGATGATAACTGGGAGGATTACTTTTTCTTTGTTCCTATCACCGAGGCATCGGTGGGCTCGAGGTGTCTTCGCTTCATTAAGACAGACTGGGGAGAATTGGTAGCCGACCCGTAGCTTGACTTGGGCTACGGCTCGGGTTTCTTCTAAATGGTGATTTTCTTTTTTTAGGTTTTTTGACTTTGTGTTCCTCTTTTGCAGCGGGCTATCTCCAACTCTCACTGCCCCCTGATCTGTCTACGGTTCACGAAGCACTTTCGGCACGAAAGTGTAATTGGAAAAGAGACTTTAATCTTCAGCGAGTGGAGAGAGATCGAGCCCTTTTTGAAGGTCAATTCGTTGATCCATCATCTTCTTCTAATTCTTCAATCAACACCATGGGAAGACCCACGTTTAGAGACCGAGCTGCAGCCAAAGCCAAGGCAGAAGCAGAAGCCAGAGAGCGGGCAAGGCAAGCCGAGGCGATGGGTCAAATTCGACCCCCGAACCCCCAGACCTCGACTTCTCTCCTCCCCAAGCCGACCCCCTCCAGTAACTCCCCCCCCCCCGAGTAAATTTCTCATCCCGCAGCTTCTCAAGGGGTCGTAATAGGTCTTCGTCCTACGGACTCCCAAATGTTGCCGCATAAGGACAAATGCAAAGGAAAGGCTAAAAAAAGGAAAGGCCCAAGCAGAAAATGTCAATCGTCGACAGATGACAAGGTCGAAGGATTGGCCGAAGTGTTAAAGCGGCAATGACGCGCCGAAGTGTCTCAGAATATCCCCAAAGAAATCCCCCCTTTCTGCTGTGCCCATTAATGCTGATGGGGCTTACAATGATGCTACGGCATCTGCAACTATCTTCTCGAAGATCACCTACCCAGACGATCGTCTCCCACCATCTGGTACCTTGCTTAGGGACAAGTCCTATAACGAGGTTTCTCTCCGTGGTGTTAAGGTATGCCTTCTTGTCAGCATTCAATTTTGTCTCGTCACTGAGACCCAAGCCGTTTCAGTTTATCTTCCGTAAAATTGCCTTTATTTCTGTGCAGTTCATAGCCCATCTTAATAAGATGGTTCTGAGGTACGAATTCGACGCCCGTAAGGACAAGGAGAGGGTTGAGGACACCAGGAGGAAAGCCATTGAGCTAGATGGTAAGCTCAAGGATGTCAAGACGAGTCGCGCTTCTGAGAGAGAAAAGGCCATCAAGAGGATTAAGTCGGATTTGAGCATTTATATTTTTAACATGAAAATACAAGCAAACATCTATAGTAGAGTACAAGCAGATTGAGGCAGATTGAGGCAGATTAATGGCCGATATCATACGCATACTTTGCAATACTGACTATTTTATGATCCCAACATCAGACTAAAGACTAACATAAAACAACGGCACACCAAAAATATAAGGACAAGTTAAATTTCACATAAGCAGATATTACGTAAATTAAAAAAAGTTATAAACCAAGATTTGTTTAAATAAACTTTAAACCGGAGATTTGTCTATATTGGCAGAGTTACAACAGAGTGAAGCCAGAGTCAAGAAAATCAGCATGTTTTTCGATTATGTCCTGCATTATGGCATTTTGAGTACCTGTGCTGAATTTTTGGGCTACTCTGGAAAAGACTCTTTTTCATCTTTGGGGGTGGAGTACTCTGTGAAAGTTTAGCTTTCTTATTTGGTGTTTGAGTAGTCAGAGAATTACGAGATCGTTTCCTTCTCACCTTTGGGGATGGAGTAGTGGGTGAAATAATACCGCTGAATGGAGTACTCTGCTTCGTTTTCTTTGCGACGGATGGAGTCCTCTGCTTCATTTTCTTCGTTGTGGATTGAGTCCTCTGCTTCATTTTTTGCTTTGTGGATGGAATACTCTACAAAGGTTATGTTTTCTTCTTCTTCCATTGATTACGCTTGAACCGCTAAGCCTTTTCAATAGCAGAAAGGTATCTCTTTGTCTTCGGTCTATCGGAAGGTACTTTTATGACTGGTGGAAGACATTGTTCACTAATTACGTGTGGTGGTAGAATAAAATCTTCGTCTATAGGGTTTATAGCTTCTGAGTACATTGAATACAAGTAGCCCTTTGTGAAATGATCATCCACGAGGGTAGCTTCATTAGTTTTCCGACTTAATGCTGTTTTAATCGCGTGCTCATCGGGAATATTTTCGACATCATATTGTCTACAAGTACAAAGTCTCTGCAATCATAAATAAAAAAGAATCGAACTCAGAGTAGATAAACATGGCAAACGTTTCCTAAAACTGGCAGAATTTCTGCTAAATTAAAGTTTGGCAGTGATAAATAGCAGAAAAACTTACATACCTCATGTAGATCAACCACCCAATCATAATCTCCACCTGTAAGATGGCTACAATTTGAATCAATATGTTGAACATTTAAAATTTTCAAGCTACCGTGTCTTTCATGCAGTAAGTGTTCAACGTTTGGGGGGAAATTTGTTTTTAATGAGGCAGTTTTGTCTCGCCTTTCCACAAACCACCTTGACAACAACTTTCTAATACCCTCCACGAAATGTTTAACAGGAAATGATCTATCATCCTTAAGTGAAGTATTAATGGATTCTGCAATGTTGCTCGTTATTATACCAAATCTATCTCCTGGAAAATGTGCACAAGCCCATAATCAAAATTCTGTCTCTTCCAAGTAAACTGCTAATTCACTTTTTCTGCTGACAAATCACAGCAAACAATGTTTCAAAATCTATCAGTCGATATGTATATGCAGCACGACACACCAAACTGAGCATTGCGTTCTTTTTGAACTTTAAGATAAGGTTATTTTTGAGGTGATAGTAACATACTCCCCTATTAGTTACGGGGAAAACCTTCTCAATGGCTTTGGCGATTGATAGATGATGGTCAAAAATAATAGCCAATTTTTTATCATCAAGTATCACACCACGCAACTGTGTAAAAAACCATTCCCATGAAGCATCATTCTCTGAGTCTACAATCCCAAAAGTTATAGGAAATATACTCGAATCTGCATCTTGACCTGCAACTACTAGTATAACACCTCCATACTTTCCAGTTAGATGTGCTCCATCTACCACAACAACCCTCCTCAAGAACTCAAATCTTTTGATGGAAGCACCAAAAGCAATGAACAACTACTTAAACCTTTGTTGATCATCACGTTCAAGATTTGTAATCATACCTGGATTGGCCTGCTCTATTTTGTATAGATAGGAAGGTAAGTCCTGGTAAGCCCTCTCAAAAGTGCCTCTGACAGCTCTCGTGCATATGCCAACGCTTTATGCGCCTTCGCATAGTCTATGTCAAGACAATGTACTGACTTAATACAGTTCACTACATGTTTAGGCGTGATTCCTTTAAGATCATGATTACCACCACTAAACCTATCAACATACATCTTTCCAATACATTTTGCATTAGCCTGTCAGTGACGAGAATACCTATAGATAACAGAGCATGTATGAGCTTCTTTATATATCCGAATGAGAAATTCCGGAGATTCATATGAAACTGACAGAGTCGACGCACGAATCCTCCATGAACAATTAGGAACAAAACATTTCGCGATAAACAGTTTCTTCCTCGACGTGTCGATATTGATATCAAACTTCTCGATGACTGAAATCTTACATAATTTCATAATTAATGCTTCCTTGTCATCAAATATTTTGCCATCCTTAATAGTTCCAGATTTCTTCATTAGTAATGGCTTCGTAGGCGTGTCATCGAATATATCGCATAATAAAGGCAGCCTCTGATGTTGCTTTGCAGACTGTCGGCAGTCTCTGCTCTTGTTCGGTGATGGTATCATATGCTTGTCCTTAACATTACCAACATCATCAAAATCCATACCACCATCCTCTTTGACATCACAAGCTTCATCTTTACCCGCAACTTCTACTTTAATTTCATGGTTTGTTCTCCATGACACGCAAAGCTGGATAACCTCTTTTTCCGCCATTGTGATAAAGTTTGCAAGCTGCCTATCGTTATTCACGAAGATATGAGGTGTGTCGATAGGCATTTTCTCCAACATATGTGTAGGCAACTTATAAGAAATCTCGACTGCATTCATCTGCGTTTCCAAGTTGTAATCTTCACAAACAATGCAAAGAAATTTCTCATACTTGATTTGTTCTTCAACCGCAAACAACTTGCTTCCTTTACTTGAATCAACGTCGAATTTCCAACCCATGTTTACCTTCCATTGTCCAAAAACAGTACACAAATGCAACATTATCTGCAAAAAAATGAGAATGTTCACTAGTAGATTAACTGCAAAAGATCTGCAACACACTATCTTAGAAGATTTTTGGCAGAGCTCTACACTTAGCAGAGTCTTTTAGAACTAGCTCTGCCAAAGACGTACTAGAGCTCTAGACACAGTTTAGAAGATGGTGGTTTAGGGAGCTAGTGTAATGTTTTGAAGTGTTACCTGTGTTTGTTCTTCCCAATAATGTGTTTGCCTTCAACCCTAGATTATCTTTGATCCGCATATATTGTTAGATGTAAATGAAGACCGTCTTCCCGAAGAATGTACGTGCTTTCGTTTAAAATTGAAGGCTGTAAACAATCTTAAACGCAAATTTCGTTTTCGTCTCTTGGAATATATGAAATCTCCTTTTGAGGGTGAAATCGAAATAGTAGATCTAGATTTAAGGTCGAGAAGTTGAAAAGGTTTATAGCAAACTCAAAAAAGTAAGAAGTAATGTCATTCTTGTTATTCTTGTGAAAAGAGAGGGGTACATTGTAATTGACTTTAAAATCCGACCGTTTATACAATTTAGTTACGTTGCAAATGTCAAGCCAGACCCTGCAAACAATATGCTACCGTCTGACGAGCAAAATCTGCCTTAAGTCTACAAAAATGCACACACAATATATGCCTTAAGTCTACAAAAAAGCACACACAATATCTGCCTTAAGGCTATACAAGTGACACACTATATATGCATTAAGTCTACAATTCACGCAGACTCTGCCAAAACGTAAGGATATTTTAGACATTTTAAAAAAAAGTGTACTAGTTTTACAATTTTCCCTACGAATGTACTCCGCTTGAAATTAATGTCAGAAAATATACTATTCTAATAAATCTTCCTTATTTTATCCCCAACAATATGTAATTTTAATTTCAAAAAATTCAACATATTTTAAAATTTTAGGTTTTGATTGTTTGTGGTTTTTAAATTTGTTTTTTCAAAAATATTTTATTATCGATTCAAGATTTTGGAAAAATAGATTTTCTAAAACGAGAAACTAGTTTTTTGAAAAAACTACCCATTTTTAAATAAAAACCAAAATCTCTATATTATTATTTTTTCCAATTTATTGTCTGATGAATTTTTTGTATTAATAATTTATTTGAATAATTTTAAACACATTAAAAACAATGAATAAGATCAACCTCTCTTACAAGTTTTAAAAACTAAATTATAGATAAAAACCAAAAACTAAACAAATCACACCCATAGTTTTAAAAGAAACTAAAATCTATAGCAAATTCAAAAACCAAAAACCAAAACTCAAAAATCAAAATTCAAAAACCAAAACTCAAAAACTATTTTAAAAAACAACAAATATTCATGGCCTTAGATTTTTGGGAAAATTAGAAAAAAATATCTTTTGACCATATCTTTGTCAATCTAAACTCTTTTTTCCAAAGGTTTGATAGACTAAATATTTTATTAATCTAAATCCTATCCTACCCTTTATTTAAAGATAATAAAATAAAAAGGGGAAAACAAAAGGAATTCATTTTTCAATTGATATCGAGAGAGACAATTTATTTTAATATTTGAAACTCTCTACATCAAACAAAGATTTTTGCCAAAAAATATTATATTTTTTCCCTATTCTCTTCGTCGTTTTCGTTGACAATTGCAAAGTTCTAGGTTTTAGGTTTTTCACCAGCTCAGAAAAATCAAGTTTGGATCCGAAAAGGGTTTCGCAGTCGGAATCTCCACTGGTCTCCGCCGTGCTGGGCTCTTTGTCTTGACACAAAGAAGTAAATTTTGATATCGAAAATAGCAAAACACAGACTTTTCTCACATCTTTCGTTTCGATTCGTTCTCGTCGTTTGTGGATGCTTGTTCTGTTGTTTTCATCATATGGGTATAGTTTAATAATTCAATTCCATTTCGGTTGTTGATTGTTCACTGATCATAGTTGTGTTTGGATTATGAATAAAAGTAATTTTCAATTTTGAAAGTTGCAGTCTTTGTTTAATGGAAGTTGGATGAAAAAAATGTTATTGGGTAAGTTTTGTTTAATGGAAGTCTTCTACATATTTCTTTGTGTTGGTTAATGTCGTTGTGAGTATTTGAGTATGTATATCAAAGTATCTAAAATCATATTCTCTCAATTTTTTTGGCAGAGCCAATCTATGTTGGGAATCAAAGACATTCTCACTCTCCATACGTAACTGGAGTTATGAGTGAATTTTCAGAAGCTCTATTCTTGTTTGTTATCCAAATTTCATGATAGATTAATTTTGTTCACAATGATTTCTACAATTTATTAGTAGTTCCACTGATGCTTGAAAGATTTATGCTTAAACAGCTTTACTTAGTACAATTTACGGTTTTTAGAAAAACTTGTTAGTTTTTAGTATATTGAGACATGTTGTTACTTTTGGTTACAGGTTACTCTATTTTCTGGAGTGTCAACTATAAAATGGTTCGAGAAGCCTAAGAAGATCACTTTACAGTTTCTATTCTATACGTTATGCATCTATATAATCTACTTCAGTTCTCTAGCAAAGTTTGAAGTCATGGACAATAAACTAAAAATTGTTTTAATATGCTCTTTAACTAAGCATCTTGTTATTCGACATTGTGTATAGGTATGGAAGAAGAGTTTCCAAAACGCATATTCAAAGAGGGAAAGGAGCCACAAGTGGAACATATAAACAATAGCTGCAAAATGTCGCTTATGGATAAAATACAGAGAGTCTTACTTGGAGAGTACAAGAAAATGAAGAGAGATCCTATATTTGCACATATTTTAGCATTACATGAGAATTCACTCGGTTATTCAGCTCGATTGATACATAGCTTGATGTGTAGGCCGCTGGTTACTGACAAAAAACATGAGATTTGGTGTGTGTTTGGAAGGAGGCCACTAAGATTTTAACTGCAAGAATTCTATGTTGTGACAGGGCTCAACTACAGTGATGATAAAAGGATCATCAATTTCAATAGGTGGAAAGATGATAATGGGTTTTGGAGTAAACTACTAAAGATGAAGGAAAAGATTATCATAAAGATATTGACTGATAAACACCTATCAGGTGTTAAGAAGTGGAAACTTGTGGACAGAATCAGGTTTGTGATGTATGCGTAATAGCAGGGTTGATAATGGCAAAGGATGAAAAGAAAAAAATTCCGCTCAAATACATCAAGTTGTTCATGGATATTGATAAGGTTCAGAGTTATCCATGGGGTCGTGATGCTTTCGAGCTTCTAGTTGAGTCCATCATTAATACACAAGATAATTTGAAGAACCCGAAGAGATACGTTTTGGATGGCTTCTCGTATGCATTTCAGATTTGGATTATGGAAGCCATTCCAGAGATGAAAAATTTGTTAGGAACAAAAATCAAGAGCAATCTTGCTGAAGGTCCTCGATGTTCAAATTTGAAAGGTGTTGCAAGAGTATACTATGATGAGATTATTCTTCTCGAGAACACATTTGGAATGACTGTGAGTATAACTTAGCATATCTAATAATTTATTCTGATTTTTATGATTGTTTCCGATTGTTTATTGTTGGCGGCTTACATTTTCTTTTTATGTTATTGTAGGATGATATTTATTCATACATCTCTTCTACAGGATATTTTGATATGTATGAGGCTGCTGATTTTTTATGGTCTGATGAAATCTCTGATGTTGTAGTAGCTAAAATGAATGAAATCATCAGATCGGGGAACGATTTTGGAGAACATATTTGGAAAAATTTAGAAGATGATGAGACTATTGAGAGTGTAGAGGTGCAAGAGAAAGTAGTAATTGATGATGAAGTTTCTGAAGATGAGAATGAAGCTGGAAATGATGATATTCATGATGACGTCTTAGTTTCTGGTTTGAAAAGGGGTAGAAAAAAGCTACATGATCATGGTGCAGAGAAGCGCAAAAAACAAACTACTATGCTAAAGAGTTGCAGGAAAACATGGAGGTCTTGATGAAGACATGAAGTCTTTCATACAAGAAATTTTGAGTGCTTCTTTTTCTAGTTTAGAGGAAAAACTTGAAAAGACAATTAATAAACGGATGAGAAAAATAGAGACTGAATTCTTACAACTCAAGAATTCACTCTCTATTGCTGGATTTACAAGAAACACAGAGACACTAACAACTTTAAAACCCTCCACTACCAACGATCTCCGGCCTCAAGTTAGAGTAAGTAAGAAATGAATAAAGGCTATATTACTTGTTCTCGCTGATTTTCAAAATTTTCATGTTTGTGTTTGTTTTATTGTGATTGTGATTATAGTTGAAATAGATAACTAAGTGGAGAACTTTGTAGCACGTGTTGTGCATTCTAACATTTCTTTTTTGTTTATGTATAATTATTATGTAATTAGGTGAAACGCTTTATAATTTGTAAAATATTTTGTAATTTTGTTCTTTTCGTTAGTATAATTGTGTTCCGCTCTGGTGTTTTGAAATTAACAGATTAAAAATACATATGGAGTAACTATTGATGTCTCAATGAGTTTAGATGATGTATTTTTCAGTCAGTATTCTGATATAGATCAGAATTTGGACACACAAGAATACCTACAAATATGGGACGCCTCTCCCAAGATTCAATAGTAATCGGGTTCGATCCTACACAGACATATGAGGCCGAAGAAACACATGATCTATGGACGCCAAAGAATTCAGCTGGAAAATGAGATTTTTTGCGTCCGGTTAAAGTTGAAAGTCCAGACCTATACACTCCGTCTATGCTCGAATAAACTCTTTACCGATATAGAATTGACGGACAATGCCAGAAACAAAAATGGAGATTATCCATTGGTGTTCGTAGCTGAAAAAACTTTTGAAAGTATGCTCGAGTGGTATAAGAAACGAGAGTAAGACAATCAATAATTTTTCAAAATAATTATTTGATTGTCATGCATTACCAATGAATTTTATGTTTATGGTTTTATATTTTCAGGAACCTAAAGATTGGTCCAAGTATTATTAACGATGACTTACTTACATGAGTCATAGGACCTAAAACATGGTTTAGCACCAAGGTCGGTCTTAATTTGATATCTTAATTTGTAAAAAGATTATTTTTAAAAAAATCTTTAATGAACATACATTTTTATCAAGATATGGATGATGTTATGTACATATTCCGCGAGAATACATCTTTAGGCTGATGGAGCTTAGATCGTGTTGCTTTTATGAACTATTTGTTTAGCATGCAAATCAAAAATGAAATACCAAAAGTTTTCAAAAAACCGTCGAAGATACAAATTGAATAGTTTGATCCTAGCTTATGGCAACGGTGAACTTTTTTCTCATGTAAAGACCAGAAAACAATGGGGATGGATGTTGACCGTATGTACGTTCCGTACATGTCAATGGTAATCATTGGATTTCCTTGTGCATTAACTTTATTCAAAGAACAATTGAAGTATTTGACTGTTCGTCTGGTGTGAGCAATGGAAAACACGTGGAACCATTCAAAATTATCATCCCGTATATCGTAAAGGCAGTTCAACCATCTCATATCGGTAAACAACTAACTGGGGTTCCATATTCTGTTATAAAAACATCGCTGCTGTGGGGAATTAATAAATCAGGTTGTGATTGTGGAGCTTATGCACTCAAATTTATTGAATGTCACTTACGTGGGCTAGACATGTCCTTGATAAACGATGACAATATTGGACACGAGAGGATGAAAATTGCAGCTGATCTTTGGCAAGCTGCAAATGACCCTATATTCATTGAGCGAATGTCAAAGTATGAACCTACCCCGATTGATCTCGATGTTGTAGAAATTGATTGAAGTTAACACTACATCCTTTTATTTATTTTTTAGTTAGTTTTATTTATTTCTAATACTTGTCCTATTTTTATTTCTAATTAAGTTTCTTTTTAACATATATGTCTTCGGCTCATAACATAAAGTTTGGAACTTTGGAATATTCGGCTCTACAATGCTCAGTTAAATATTTTCCTGTGATCATATAACATAATTTAGCAAACTTGGATCATAAAACTAAAACCAAAGAGTGACTTCTTGAAGGGGTTAGTTAACTTGTGACAACGCCAAGATTTGCAGCCAAATATCACCAAAGCCGCACAAAACGCCACCAATATGATCCAAAGTAACTGTTTTTACAAAGAACTCAAGAATTTTGTATTGTGCTCCAGATTGCAGATCAGTCTCAACTGCAAAATAGAGGAAGAAGAAAGACACATTAATCATCTAAATGTACCCAAAAAAATGATATATAAACAAAATGATGTGGTTTAATGATTTTACAATTTCCAGGATCAATATAAGCGATTGAAACAAAAAAAAAACACAGGGCCTAAGTGAGCAAAGAAATTCTTCTAGCTCTTCTTACAGAGATCTAGAAATCAAACAAAGTTATTGATCAAACAAAGTCTTGCCATTTTTGAATCAAAATCCTCTGTTTTTAGTCTAGCAATTCTCTTGACTTGAGAAACTCTTACTTAGTTTAATAAATTCGGTTATTTAGTAATACTACCAATCAACTAACACACATGAAAACGTTTTCAGAGGATTTCAAACAAAAAAAAGACAGTGTTGTTATCAGTCATTTAGGGTATAAATCTAAGAAAAAAATGTCTCATGCTGCAGATAAAATAAAAATACAAAACCGAAGAAGATAAAGCAAGTGTATCTTGCTTCATTGTGCATATTGTGATTATATCGCTACATCACACATTGCTTTGTTGTGTCCCTCTTTACCACATCGACTACACTTATGCCTCTTCGTATATCCTTTTGACGACCTTATCTTGTCTTCCACTGTTTTATGTCTTCAGTTTTTACGTCTACCAGGGGCTTTGCGTGTTTTCAGTGGTAGAACTTTTGCATCTTCAACATCATGCAGGACATGCCATTCATCTTCAGGAATAGCTATTGGATTAATGTTTTCCTCATAAGCTGTTCTCCATGTAGTTGTGCTATACACTTCATCAGCGAGTCTGTGAAGTTCTCTACCTCTAGCAAAAGCTCCTTTTATGGCATGTCGGCAAGGAGTTTTTTCCAAGTCAAACTTTTCACATGAACATATTCTTCTATCCAAGTCAACAACATAGTCACATTTACCATCTTTAACTTGAAATATGTCGTTGGTGATCGGAAGAGCAATCAATGGTTTAGCCTTTGCTATCTTTCTATCAAATATTTTTCTCCACCTTAAGCGTTAAAGGATCATTATGATTTGCACTTGATGCTCTACGTTCATAAAACCAGCGCGTTAACATTTCTCTGATGTTATCTGGCAAAGGAATTAATGGATACTCTCTCGGTGATATCAATGCTGCATTTATCGATTCAGCAGGGTTTGTGGTCCTAATGTCGAACCTGTATCATGGAAAATGACAACGAGCCCATTTCTTCACATCAACATCCTCTAGATACTTTCCAAAAACCGGACTAATATTGCATATTTCCTTGAACTTCTTCTCAAAATCAGCAATCCTATATGCTTTTGAAGCCTTAGAAACCAAGTCTGCCAAACCCTTTCCCTTGAAAGATGTTACTACATTATTCAACAAGTGGTGGATGCAAATCCCATGGGCAGCCAACGGGTAAACTTTACTAAGTAATTTAGCAATCGAGGCATGTCTATCTGATACAAAAGCCAAACCTTGCTCGTCTGCTATAACAACCTTTAGTTGCATAAAAATCACTCCCATGAACGGCCATTCTCTGAATCAACAATCCCAAATGCAAGTGGATACAAATTAGAGTTACCATCTACATATGTGGCAATAAGTAGAACTACTTTGTATTTGCTCTTTAAAAACGTTCTGTCAACCACAATTACCCTGCGAATGGCCTTGTAAAACCCTCTTACACATTAACCAAACGAAAGAAATAGATATTTGAATCTATCATCCCCATCAGACTCGTAATTAGTATACGTACCAGGATTAGCTTTTTGTAGCATGTACAAGTATCTTGGTATTCTACTAAAACTTTTCTCTCCCACGCTTGTGAATAAGAGAGCTCGGATCCATACTCTGTACGCATGATATTTATGATATCATTCGGTTTAGGCCCCTTCCTTCACACCCATATATTTTTTATAATAAGATGCCCAATAGTTTTTGCTGAAGCTTTCCTCGAGAACTTACTTTTCTTTGAAGGAACACATGTATGTTTAGCCACATACTTGTTGATGCGGTAATATGTAGACCCCTCTGAACACTACGCACGAACTCTCCATTTGCAGACATTGTCTTTGCAGTGTATAGACCACCATCTCATATATGATTTTGCAACTCTGTAGTCAAAATTATGCTTCATCGCACTGATTTGTAAAGCTTTTTTCAGATCTTCCTTGCTTTTGAAATGTTCCCCTTTCTTGAACGAGTCTACCACCCGATAATTTTCCTTCTCACCATCATCAATATTTCCAGACACTAAATCATTGCCAACTTCAGCATACAAATGATCAGTTTTGACATCATCATTCCCTTTAGCCACATTCACACATTCTTCAGGTAGTTCAAGCAGATTATCATCATCCCCTTCATCACTTGACTCATGTGGCTCCTCATTCAAATCAATCTTCACTATATTCCTTCGATTGATAGCACTAACTTTAAATGTTACGCACAACTGTATCGCAGTGTTCTTTCTCAAATAGCCAACCAAATTTCTCACTTGCCTATCGTTTGTAATAACAACTGGAGGAATTCTTGAGTCACTGATCAAATCAGTAGGCAAATAACTAAATTCCATATCAAACATACCATGTTCTATCCCGTAATCTTCTGAAGCCATCATCTTTAGCTCTTCAAGAGTAGTAGTCGAGTCCAAAGTAAGCAATCTACCACATTTTTCTTTATCAACAATAAATTTCCACTTGTCATTACGAAAGGATCTCCATACACCATACATTACATAGATTTGCAGTATATTCATCTGTGACATTAAAACAAAATGATAAGTATTGCGCAATTCGTATGGTAAAAGACGAATTCTAAATGCGTAGAATACATATTCTAAATCACGTAGATGTTTAAATAAAGAAGAAGACATATTCTAAATTTCGTAGAACCTATAGGAACGGTAGAAGACAGATTATATATTTACTAGACCATATAGAAAACAAAGATGACGTATTCTAAACTTCGTAGAACAAATAGAAAACGCAAATGATGTATTCTAAACTTCGTAGAACAAACAGGAAACACAGAAGATGTATTCTACACTTCGTAGAACGTAAAACTAACGCATAAGAAGATGTCTAAATTGCGTATAATGTACATATTATACAGAGGAAAAATTATAAAGTATGAAAACGAAAGCAAATAAAAAAAGAGTAGAAGGGAATCATACACATTAGAGATACAAATTGAAGTCAATTTTGAACAACATGGAGAAACATATATGTTTAGTACAAAATTAACTTAAGAAGAAGAAGAATAATAATAATTAACTTCTCTGACTGACTTGACCACTTCTCTGGCAAATTCGATTTAACTTCTCTTACTTGACTTTGTCATATGTTTGCAGAATTTCGAAGACTGGAACCATGAGCTCAAAGTAAGCTTCTGCCTAATTGATTTGTGATTATTCACGTTGATGAGAGGAGGAAGAAGGAGATTGCAGAGACAAGTGAGTTTCCAAGTCTTGCAGTAAATTGAGAAAAGAAGATTGAAATTCTGGTACAGTAGAAAAGAAGCTTCTGGTAATTGATTTGTGACTGCTCACTACAAAAATTGGTCACATACCAACAGTTTATTTTGTAGTTATGATATAAAATTTGTAACAAATTCTTGTTTGTTACAAAATTGTTACAAATAATTGGTTATCGGTATAATTTTGTAGTTAATACAACGTTGTAGCTAATCGAAGCAAATTTGCTCCTAAATGGTGACAAATGAATCTGTCAACTCCTTGACTAAAAATGCTACAAGAAATTATGTAACACATTAGCTACAAAGAAGAAGAAGAATTAACTTCTCTGACTTGACCTTGTGATATGTGATAACTTCTCTGCATATTCGATTTAACTTCTCTGACTTGACCTTGTGATATGTTTGCAGAATTTCGAAGACTGAAACCATGAGCTCAAAGTAAGCTTCTGCCTAATTGATTTGTGACTGTTCACGTTGATGAGAGAAGGAAGAAAGAGATTGCAGAGACAAGTGAGTTTCCAAATCCTGCAGTAAATTGAGAAAAAAAGATTGAAATTTGGGTATAGTAGAAAAGAGGCTTCTGCCTAATTGATTTGTGACTGTTCACTACAAAAATTGGTCACATACCCACAGTTTGTTTTGTAGTTATGATATAAAATTTTGTAACAAATTCGTGTTTGCTACAGAATTGTTACAAATAATTTGTTATCGGTATAATTTTGTAGTTAATACAACATTATAGCTAATCGAAACAAATTTGCTCCTAAATGGTGAGAAATGAATCTGTCAACTCCTTGACTAAAAATGCTACAATAAATTATGTAACACATTAGCTTCAAAGTGTTACGAATTTTACAGTAACACTTTGTTACAACTAGCCATTAAAAATAATAGCTAATTGGATACGAAACAAATTTGTTATAAAGAGTTATAAAAGAGCCATATTTATCAATAGATTAATATGTCACTGATTGCGACAAATGCTTACATTTTTGTTGTGGATAATTAGCAACACACTTTCTAAATTACCAGTAATAATTTGCGTGTGATACTTACAATTTTTTTGTATCTAGATACCCACAAAAAGCTATTAAAATTTTGTAGGAAATTGTTTTAAATGTTACAATTAATTGGTGATATAATAGCTACATGGAATGACAATATGTGCTCTGTTTGTAGCAATAAACAGAGATAAATGAAATTTTTTTTTTGACAAATATAAACCTTGTTTCGCAAGTTTACAAAAAATAAAAAGAATAAATTTAAAATACAGTACTACTAGAACAATAATATAAATTCCGATTAGATCATTATAGTTTACAATGTCGAAGAGAGTTCTCAACTTACAAAATGACTTGTAAACATACAAAATAAACAAAGCCTTAGTTCAAAGCATTGCTCAGAATAGAAAATAACATATTTAACATTTTTTTATTTTTTATTTTTTTATTTAACATATTTAATAAACTAGCGTTTAAACAAACTCAATAAACTGAATTTCCATTTAGATTTTGGGAGGGTTAAGGGTTGAAGTCATCACCTTCGCCATCTTCACCATCCTCAAGTTCAAGATCATTCTCATTCGTTCGAGGAGGCTGGATTGGGTCAGCAGCTTTGGTGAAACTATCATTTAAGTTAGTTGGACCAGTTGCGGATACTCCGGTATCTTGAATGTGCGGCGTAGACGTCATGCAAGTTGCACCATCCTGCGGCATGTAGGTTTTAAGTATTTCACCACAATGGCCAGTTGTTGTTGGAAAGCAGTGACTTGCCTCTCTCTCGAGATTCTAGTCACTCCCCCAACTAAGCTTTCTCTATGCTCATAAACAACATCTTGTCCACCGAGTCCGAATATAGGACATTTGCTCGGCATTACAACCTACATTAAAAAACCAGAAGGGTAAATAAAAGTATACATAATGCAACTAACACAAGCACATTAAGATTTGGAAAACAGGAGATAAATGACTAAAAGCATAACTAACTCAGTAAATATTTTGAAAAAAAACTATGAATTGATAACATGATAATTACTTTATTAGAAGATTTTTTCACAGAAACAAGATAACATGAGTTTATGGAAGCAGAGATAAAGATAGATTGTTTTTATCAATTCATAAACTGTGAAACTAAAAACCTAGCTCACTAAACCAATTTGGCGATTCTGTTTTTAAAAATTATTCAACAAACAAAATCAGAAACCAATAAATTAATACACATATACATTCATCTAAATTGCACTGGCCCACCAAGTTTTGCTTCTGTAGGTAAGTGAATCGTCAAGTGCTCCATAACATCAAAGAACGAGGGTGGGAATATCTTCTCGAGATTGTAAAGTATCTGAGATATATTACCTCTCAAACTATACACTTCAACACTTGCCAAACTTTTGGCCAAAGATCGTGAAAAAATAGGCCAACATCTGCAAAACCATTAAATATTTACTCAAGCATGTTACCTAAATAATCAATTTGTATTGTTAAAAAAAATATTATACTCCTGCAATTGCTTCATGGGAAACGGAGGGAAGGAGTTCTGAGAATGCAAACGGAAGTAGTTGTTGCATTATAACATGATAAGCGTGACTTTTCAATACCAAAAATTTTACCCTCTCAATGTTAATACGTGTGCCTATCTTGGACATATACCCATCATGAAACTTCAGTTCTTTTTTCAACCATCTAAGAAATGATGTCTTTGTTATATTAGACAACCTGAATATTGGAATCAGAGCCTTTCCAATTGAGGTAAGATGTAAATCTTTCCGATCACAATAAAGCGCCAAATCTTTTCTTGAGTTTATTGCATCTTTTGTTTTTCCTTTGACATTGAACAAAGTGTTAATGATGTTATCGAAATTTGTTTTCTCAATGTGCATCACATCGAGATTATGCCGAATTAAATGCGTTCGCCAGTATGGCAGCTGCCAAAAGATGTTATGCTTATGCCAATGTGATTTTTGCCACGATCTTGTTATTTATGTGACCGTTTCCACCACAAGTAGTCATTTTATTCAGTTCGTATATATTCTCCAAGTGATGAACGAAGATATCATCCTCATACACATATTATGGTGGATTCCTTTCACAGTATTCCCTTTTCGAAAAGACCTTGCATTTTTTCAAAAAACAAGATATGGTGGCAAATATATGTGATGACAGTCGAACCAACTGGATTTCTGACCATGCTTCAGTTGAAAAGCATCTGTCTAATTCATATAATATGGACACGATAATCTACCATGAGTGGTCCATCCAGATAACATTCCATAAGCAAGAAAATCACTAATATTCCACATTAACACTGCTTGTAGATTGAAAGTCTGCTTAACTGAAACATCATATACTTCAGTTCCAACTGGTCAAAGACCCTGCAATTCTTCAATAAGTGGTTATAGAAATATATCCAAACTTTTTTTTGGATGATTTTGCCACGTGACTAGTATGGGAAGATATAAAAATTCTCTTTTCATGCACATGTCTAGCTGTAGATTATAAGGTGTGAGAATTATGGGCCACAATAAATAACTACCACCAGACTTTCCAAATGGATAGAATCCATATGTACATAATCCCAGATAAACATTTCTGCTTTTAGCTGCAAAATCAAGGTATACTTGCCGAAAATGCTTCCACACCTTACCATCTGAAGGATGTTCCATCTTTCCATTAGTGAATGTATGTTCCGCGTGCCACCTCATATGCGATTCTATTTTTCCTGACAGATACAATCTCTTCAAGCGATCTGATAGTGGCAAATAAAACCTCATCTTGTATCAAATACACATATTGCTCGCTGCATCCTTCGTAGAAGTATTCTCAGGTTTGTACCTTGGATGCTCACAAAACTTGTAAAATATCAAATTTTGGTCAATTTCACCCTAATAAATCATACAATTATTAGTGCATTCATCAATTCTTTTCAGGTATACCTACCAAAAATGCTTCCACGCCTTATCGTCCGAAGGATGTTCCATCTTTCCACCAGTGCATGTATATTCCTCGTGCCACCTCATATACGATGATATTTTTCTGACATGTACAATCTCTTCAAGTGATTTGATAGTGCCAAATAAAACATCCTCTTGTATGGAATACGCCTATTGTTCGTTGCATCCTTCCTATAAGTCTTCTCAGGTTATACCTTGGATGCTCACAAAACTTGCAAACTATCAAATATTGGTCAATTTCACCCCAATAAATCATAAAATTATTATCGCATACATCAATCATTTGATACTACATACTCAAGTGACTCATCAACATCTATGTTTCATAATATATTTGAGTTGCCACATTATCCACCGAGAGAACGTGTGAAACAAGTGTGAAATATCATCGAAGCGAACTTTAGCTAGATTGTGTTTTGTCTTCACGTTCATCACATCAAAAGCCAATGAGAATTTTGACAAGGCGTCTACGTAATTAGCATACAGAGGTTCATTTACGACATCTAATTTGTTGAAAAAACTTGCAGCTTCAAATTGGGGGCAAGCTCGACGTTTTCTTGAAAGGGTTCGTCATTTGGTTAAACTGGTATATTTAATTATAACATCTACATTTTCATACATAAATCTCAATATTTTTTATATCAATTTCAACATCTTCATTTTGATGCATGAATCTTAGTGTAAATATTTTTAACAATTTTACTTTGGTTTTTATCATTTCGTAATTAATAACTTTCATTTCATGTCATACACACTTGTTATACATATATAACAAAACCAATACTTTTTACCATTCATCGTTTTAAATTTTAGTTTTAACAATTATTATTATTCTCAAAACATTCTTCCATATTTATTTTTAGTTTCATTAATATTTATTTACCGCACAAATATTATTAAATTTTTTTTGTTATTTTCACTAATATTTTTTCACCGCACAACTATTTATAAACACTCCTAATATTTACCTTATTTGTTGTTGTGCCATATCACCGACAAAGCCAGCTTTCGCCATGTCTACGTAAAAATTACATTCGTGTGCAGGTTCTTTCTTTATATTTTATTTACGAGTGTCATCATCTGAATGATATTGATAGGCATTCTCGATCTCCTCTCCGTGACCAATCCAAGTATAATAGTTGAGTTTGAAACCTTTGTTATGCAAATGTCTCGATGCTATATCCACATGGAAAAGCTTTTGATTTTCATACTTCCTGCATTGACACCATATTTTTCATCCCTCGTACATTTGTTGACTTGCAAATTCCATAAAACCACTCAAACCAACTTCAAATTCTTTGGATACACCTCTTATTTGTGGATCAATACGCTTATACATCAATTGTCTTTCAACAACAATATTATTACTCGAATTTTTTTTGTTTTTTGAAATAATATAAAAGATAAATTAAGAAGAGAAATATTGAGAAATATAGTGTTCTTTGACAACGAGCAAAAAGCTCTCCGTTAGAAAAAAATTATAATATGAGTTGATGTGTTTTCACAAAACGTGTAACGTCTATTATATAACATTTTGCAATGAACAAGTTGTGAGGAAATATACTTTAAAAATTAGGATGTGACAGAAAGTAAATTATCATCCTGTCGAATTAGCTACAGATTTTGCTACGGATTTTTCTGTGACCAATTGCTTGATATGATTCGATTTGACATTATCGTCTATTTAAGTGGTCATGGATCTTATCTTTTCAAAATTTTCACGACAAACTATAACTCAGGTTTCGAGGGATTGGACGGTGCGGAATAAACGAATAAAGAGGTGTGATACGATTCAAGTACGGTTCGTGCGGGAGAAACGCATCCTGCGAAACAAATGCGGGTAATAAAAAACAAGAAGTACGGGATATTATTTGAATGGTGACAAAATAACATGCGGTACGGGACAAATGTTTGAATGGTGAAAATAGCAAAAAATGGCGCGGGATACATATTATAGATAGCTTTCTTAATTATTATTATTTTTTATTTTAATTCATCAAATTATGACTTTTTTAAAACACTTCTCCAAATAAAGCAAAACGAAAATAAATAAGTGGATATTCGCATGATCTAAAAATCAAAATTTAAAACAATTATATGATGAGATAGATTTTAATTATTATCTATCTCATCATATTTGTCGATTAAATTTATATTAACTTTTTAAAGTCGAGTAATTGCAATTTTATAAAATATGAATGCAATTGGTACAATCTTCACCATATTTGTCGATTCTAAAAATTAATTAGTTAAATATTATATAAATGCAAGAAAATATAAACTAAATTTAACTAATTTAATTCATTATAAGGTTTTTTATGTAAAGTTAAAGTAAATAAATAAGTAAAAGATTATGCAGTAGTGAAGTATGTATTTATATAGTATTTATTATTAAAAATTTGATATTTGTGTATTTTTCGTAACAAAAAAAGACTAAAAAAAAAGAAATTAGTCCGGCCATTGAACAGTAAACAAAACACACATATTTACCATCTTTGCTATCCATGTGCATTCTAAGCTATTTGGTACTGCACTTTCTTTTATATTTTAATTTTTTTAATTAATTTTTTATCAAAAACCATTTAAACTTTTATTCATGAATGGTGACAAAAACTTAGTCCCGCCATTATCCCGCTTGAAACGCTGTAAACATTCACAGCCTCAGTGACGTAAATAATTTGCTACACTATATATTATAACTAATTATTAATAAATTTGCTACAACGATTTTTTCTATCAAAGTTGACACAAATTATTGTATCGGATATTCACTAACTTCCCACAACTAACATTTTATATTAAGTTGTCACTAAATTGTATTCAATTGTGGTAAATATTTCCTACAAATTAGTAAATTGCTACAAATAATTATTGTAATAAAATTTGTTAAGATTATAGTATAACTAATTAGTAGCACATTTGCTACAACAATGTTATTGTACCAAAGTTGACACAAATTCTTGCTACAAATATTCACTAATTTACCATAATTAACACTTTTATTAAGTTATCACTAAGTTGTATCCAACTGTGATAAATATTTATTACAATTTAGCTATTTACTACAAATATTTACTGTCATAAAATTTGTTACGTTAATACGAAATAAATTTGCTAATAAATATTCACCAATTTGCCATAATTTTAAGTTATTACTAAATTATATCCAACTCTGGCAAATATTTGCTACAAATTAGCTCTGTAACAAACTTTGTGGTTATGATGCACTATTCTTGTAATTTATAGTTAAATATGTTACTAGTAAAATATAAAACATATAATTACATATATAGTTGAGACATATAGTTACATATATGAGAAATTAATTCATATATGGAATGGTTTGTCATCGCGTTTCATGTTTGTTAAATTGGTTTTACACGTTAAACTGAAAATAGTCGTCTATGTTAACATAGAATACTCGAATATTTTCACTATCTCATCTGTGTCTAGATATTTTAAAAAATATAGACAACTATTTAAAAGAAAAAAATATACGAAATCAATACAATTATTGAACTAAAACTATACGAAAATAAAATAGCCATATAATTTGTTTTAGAAAATAGTTGTCTATATGGTAACTATGTGTATACTGACTGTAAATAGTCAACTATGAAAGCGGTACTCTGGTTGATCTGAAGCTAGACGAAACAAAATAGTTGTATACTTTGTAAAATAGAATGTTCAAATATTTGGTTTTCATCTTCATCAAAACTTCTTTTACAATTAACTTTCATGTTTAATATAGTGTGTTGTTTTTATATGAATTTTTGTTTTGTTGTTGCGGGATAAATAGATAAATATTATATACAAACACAAATAATATTATATGTTTGCATATACACTAAAGTAGTATAGTGATGAGGAAGTCGTTCACTGATGACGAAACTAGCATGTGGCATATACTTTTCCAGGCATGCTTGTTCTTCTATTCACAAGTATTGTCCTCCATAGGGGGATTGGTGTGTAAAACAGGTGGATGGGGTTCATCCTTCCCTTTTTGTGTGAGTCCAAGAAATCAGTTCTGGTCTTAAATGCCTGCAAGTGCATTGGTAGCAAATGAGGAGGCCAAAACCAAGGATGCCTTGGTAACAAATGGAGAACCAGAAAAAAACAAAAATCACAAAATAGTTTTAAGATTATTTCACAAAACACATAATATTCGTCTACATACCAAAAAGTCGCCTCCACAAAGCAAAAAATATGAATCCATATGTTTATTCTGAAAGCGAATTGCTATCTATGTGTTTTAGTATAATAGATTGCTTGCTAATAAACATGAAAGTCCTTTACATACCAACAAACGAAAAATCCAATTGTGTATTAGTTCATCAAAGAAAACCCACATACCCCAAAGAGAAAGAAAATTAGCAAAATAGATACTGTTTTCTGTCATGAGGGATTCAAAAGGTCGGGTTATTGGATCGGCGGAACAGAAACGAATCCATTCGCTGGAAAACAGAAAAACGATAAGGACGAAAGAGACAATCGTTTTCCCTCGTAATCAAAATAAAAAAATCAACGCATTAAAGACTTACCTAACGGAAACCAGTCTTGCACCTGGCAAAAATTGATCTTTTGATTTGGGTTGAGATTCTTCATGAATGAAATTAGAACTTCATGCAAATGGGGAAAATGAAGAGGAAATGGTGGTGGTCGATGAGTTACAGGCCCCTCAAAATTTTAATATCACGATACAACTACACAAGGTTTGGACCTCTGTCTAATGCTTCACGGATTAATACTTTCTCACCCAATTGCACACAAAATAAAATTTTACACCGACAACTACATTAAATTTTAAATATGCGGTTTCTGTTCAAAATCGCAATTAGACCCAACTCTTACCGATTTAATATCTGATTTTGACCTTAAACCGTAATTAATATCCGAATAAAATAGACCTGGTCGGTAAGAAAAGCCGACCCAAAATCTAAAATCGATTTCACCCATCGAGATATCCCAAATCGATTTCAACCATCGACGATTCTTTATAGATTGTTTGAAAGATTCTTTATAGATTCAATTTTTCAGCTGTTGTCAGATGACATATTATTATTATATATATCATATGTTGTGTTATGCTAACTATTTACAAACATAGTCATATGTTTGAAGATTGTTTATAACATGATAAGTATCATATAACGTATTATATGTTTGTATGGTATAACATGTTATATGCCATATAACATGTTTAATATCATATATCATGCTATGTGTTATATATTATAGGGAGATTTGTTAAAATAGTACGTTTTCCAAATTTAATTTAAAATATAGTACCCTTGTAGGGAAAATTGTAGAAATAGTATACTTTTTCCAAAATACCTAAAATACCCTTACGATTTGGCAGAGACTGCGTGAATTTTATAGACTTAAGGCTAAGGCTGGGCAGACTCTGTTTAAACTCTGCTAAGAACAGCAGAGGCTGGACAGGCTCTGCTAAGTCTGCCAATTTTGTTAAGACTGTTTGTGCTGTCTTTAGCAGAGATTGCGCAAACTCTGCTAAAGACAGCAGAGACTGGACAGACTCTTCTAAGGCTGACAGACTTTGCTAGGGCTTGGCAGACTCTGCTAGAACTGGGCATACTCTGCTAGGGCTGGGCAGACTCTGCTAAGGCTGGGCAGACTTTGCTAGGGTTTGGCAGACTCTGCTAGGGTTTGGCAGACTCTGCTAAGCCTGGACAGACTCTGCTAAGCCTGGGCAGAATCTGCTAAGGCTGGACAGATTCTGCTAGAGCTTGGCAGACTCTTCTAGAGCTTAGCAGACTCTGCTAGAGCTTGGCAGACTCTGCTAGAGCTTAGCAGACTCTGCTAGAGCTTGGCAGACTCTGCTAAGGCTGGGCAGACTATGTTAGGGCTTGGCAGACTATGCTTGGGCTTGGCAGACTATGCTAGGGCTTGGCAGACTCTGCTTGTACTCTGCTATTTTTTTTAACAGAGGCTGCGCAGACTATGCTTAAACTGTGCTAAAGACAGTAGAGACTAGGCAGACTCTGCTAAGTCTACCAATTTTATTATTTTTCACTACTCTTTTGTTTGCATGCATTAGAAAATTTTCCTTTCTTTTGTTATGTGGTAATGTAAACAATCCAATTTACCACTAATAAATAACAAGATTTTTAGCGTAATAATAATAATAATAATAATAACAACAAGACTTTCTAGTGTTCAAATAAAACATATATTTGGATAACAATATCGTATTCCCAAATTTAAAATTAAATTGAATATTTATATTTATTTAATGAAATTTCTAATTTTTTAGATTATTATTAACACAATAAATTTTTTCATTGGTTTAACAAAATTCGAAATAAACATAAATAAATGTAGGTAGTTAGCGCCTCCTTTATGGAAAATAAACATATATAAATAAATGAACCTGAGATATTGCGAGGCCCAAATTATATTATGAAAAAAAAAATAATAATAATTAAGACTGAGTTTAAAAAGTCAGCGCCTCCTTTTATCGTATAGTTAATACAGTTAAGACAGTACCGCCTTTTTTTTAGTCAAACTTCTTCCAAAGTGCTGCTTTAGATCTACAGTCAGTCTGCGAAACCCTAAACCACTTAAAACGAAGAAAAACCTATAATTAACATTTGTTTAGACGTCATAACTCCAAAATCATCCTAAATATTAACGTTTAAAAGCTTATTTACCTTCGAAAAATAGAATGTAAGAAGAAAAAATAGTCATGGTTTATAAAAGAGTACAATACCAAGGGAATACTTGACATATCGTCGGTTGAACCATGAAACACATGATAACAAAAAAATGTCGATTGTTTTATACAATTAGTAAAAAACTGTAAGAAATACTATATAAAAGAAGTGGCAATATATAACAAGAAAAATATACAAAAACTGTAAAAATGAACTCTCCCAAAGTCTGATATCAATATACCTTCGGTCTACCTTTGGTGATATGTATTCAGTCTGCGATATCCTAACCACTATGTTTTCTATTGATATGTTTGAGATTGTTTATCTCGATCCGTTTTATACCGGTTAATGCAGTACTTATGATGGTGCTTAAAAGAAAAAAAAAGTTTGTTTTCCCATCCATCTCTTTGATGTTAACATAAATAGGTAAACCATATATGTTTAAATTATCAACGTAAGCTGATGGTGAGACTTAATTCAACAACTAGATACTATAAAAGAGAAAATCCCTCGACGAAGTTAGGTTATTAATCTTTTTTTTTGGGAATTAGATGCATTGTATCATTCTTTTTTATTAATATATGGTTGTTTTATATTGGATGAATCTATATTTTTAAAAGATGTAGGGCCTTTAATTTGTGAGGCCCAAACTATATGAAAAAAATAAAAATAAAATAAAATAATTAAGATAGAGTTTATAAAGTATTTTCTAACAATATAAGTCTTAACAAATTGGCAGAGTTAGCAGAGTTTGCGCAACCTCTGTTAAAGACAGTAGAGTACATGCAGTCTTGAAAAGTTGGCAGACTTGGCAGAGTTTGCCTAGCATTTGATGTCCTTATCAGAGTATAAGTAGAGTTCGCGCAAACTTTGCTAGTGCTTAAGGGTAGCGCTGGTATTTTTCTAAAAATTTTACTATTTCTACAATTTTCACTACGAATATACTATTTTTGATATTATTTTCGTTTTTGTACTATTTTGGACAATTTCTTCTATACACCATGTTGCGGTATGTACCTACAAACATAATAATATATTTCAAAATTTTAATATAACATGTTATATGATATCTAACATCTTATATGTTAGTATCATATAACATGTTATATGGTATGTTTCATGCTATGTGTTAGTATAGTATAACATGTTGTATACTATATGCCATGTAGGATAACTATCTACAAACATAGTAGTATCACTACAAGAAAACAGGCCCATTTGCGAGGAGAATTTGCGACCACATTATGAGGTCGCAAATTTGCGAGGTGTTTGCTAGGAATTTGCGTTTGGAGTCGCAAATTAGTCGCAAATTTGCGTGGATAAATTTCGTCGCAATTTCGTCGCAAATATCCTCAAATTTGCGACTAATTTGCGACGAAAAGATAGTTCGTAGCAAACACGTTGCAAATTTGCTAGGCATTTGCGGAGAAAGATATTTGCGACTGATTTGCGAGGATATTTAGAAAGTAGGTACACACGTTTTCAATGATTTTCAACTCCTTTTTGCTACTAAATTTTTGGTCGCAAATGGGTAGCAAATTACTAGCAAATGCCTTGGAAATATTTTGTCCTAGCAAATTAGTAACAAAGGTTGGTCGCAAATGAGTAGCAAAAATGGCTTATCCTCTATAAATAGCAAGCTATGGGGGAGACGAAAATTATATCACAAACATCCCAAATCTACTCACAAAAATATTTTATTTCGCAAACACACTATAAATCCGATATTTTTTGTGGAGAGGTCGATAATCGGATCATGTCTTGGCATCATGAGATATACACGGTTCGGGCATGGATGTACAACCGGCTAGATCCAGATACTGGTGAAGTGGCGAGAGAATTTAGAGATGGTCTTGATCAATTTTTGACCCACGCGACACATCAGTCATTCGCGGGAGATAACGGTAACAAAATTTTCTGTCCTTGTGTTAAGTGCGAGAACATTGATCATCATGATGCAAACACTGTTTGGAAGCATTTATATACGAGGGGGGTTTTTACCTAACTATTATGTGTGGTTTGCGCACGGAGGAGATTTTGTAGTTAATGTTCCGGGTAGTTCAAGTACGAGTTATCATGGCAATCAAGATGGCGCTAGTAGTTTTGATAATAACTATGATCAGCATGCTCATCGGCAAGATTATAATGAATATGGATATGGCAATAGTGATGGGAATAGGTTTCATGACATGGTTACTGATGCATTTCATGAAAGTACTGCCTCGTTTAATGATAATACTTTTGAAGAACCAAACCCGAGTGCTAAAAAGTTTTACGATATGTTAGACGCTGCTAATGAACCCATCTACGAAGGATGTAGAGAAGGGCTTTCAAAATTTTCATTAGCATCTAGGATGATGACAATTAAAAGCGAAGATAACATTAGTGAAAATTGCATGGATAAATGGACTGCATTGTTTAACGAGTATTTGCCGGAGGGTAATAACTCGGCAGAGAGTTACTATGAAATACAGAGACTGGTCGCGAGTCTTGGTTTACCGTCTGAGATGATTGACGTCTGCATTGATAATTGTATAATTTTCTGGAAAGATGATGTTAAGTTGCAGGAATGTCGTTTTTGCGGAAAACCGAGATATAAAGAGATAGGTGGCCGCATGAGGGTGCCGTTCCAGCGTATGTGGTATCTTCCGATAACAAATAGATTGAAATGATTATACCAATCAGAGCAGACTGTTGGGGCAATGAGGTGGCACGCAGAACACTTTAGTGGGGAAGGGGTGATCTCTCATCCATCAGATGCGAAGGCGTAGAAATACTTTAACACGGTACATTCAGACTTTGCTGAAGAAAATAGAAATGTTTATTTGGGTCTTTGCACTGATGGGTTTAGTTCGTTTGGTATGTCTGGTCAGTAATACTCGTTGTGGCCAGTCATAGTAACGCCTTATAATTTACCTCCGGATATGTGCATGCATCGAGAATTTTTGTTCATGAACATTCTTGTTCCGGGCCCTAAGCATCCAAAAAGAGCTCTTGACGTCTTATACATCATAAATACATTTTTGTTCATGTATTGTACTCGCGGATTTATTTTCCATACATTTGAGCATGGGCAACGAAGGGCCACTGCAAATTATGGTATCCATGTCCCAGGTGATACCAAATTTTACGGTATCCTAAAAGAAATCATAGAAGTAGAGTATGCTGGGATGATGAATCTTAAATGCGTCCTATTTTGATGTGATTGGTTTGATCCAACTATTGGGGTTGGTGTAAGATCAAGCAAATTCGGAGTCGTGGATGTATAGGGACACCGGAGTTACACTGGCAAGTTCGAGCCATTCGTGTTAGCATCTCAAGCGGAGCAAGTAGTTTTCATTCCTTACCCTCGAACTCGGGTCAAACGTGATCAGAATTGGTTGTCTGTTATTAAAGTTAACCCACAGGGTCGAATTATCGGGGGCTTAGCTGATGATGATCTACCGCCCGTGCAACCTGAAAGGACAGAAATAGTTTTCATCCCCGTCGATTCAAGCAATGATTTGACCAGAATTGACCCGCTTTATAGGGGACTTGAAGTCATATGCGAGGAATCTGATAGTCAAGCGGAGTCAGACGAGTTTGATGAAGGGGACAAAGTTGA
The DNA here is from genome assembly GCA_900406555.1 of Pseudoturritis turrita. Lineage (NCBI taxonomy): Eukaryota > Viridiplantae > Streptophyta > Magnoliopsida > Brassicales > Brassicaceae > Pseudoturritis > Pseudoturritis turrita. Next base: position 536,688 of record OVBL01000170.1, on the reverse strand, counting down.
GGATGATGACGAAGAAGATAAAAATGGAAAAACTTACGTTTCCGATCCTGATGAGTAATAATTATGTATCGTGTATTATAATCATCGTTTGTAAGAATTATGTATCGTGTTTTTTTTTAAATAAACCAAGTATAAATTGCGACTAATTTGCGACTAGATGTCGCAAATTAGTCGCAAATTTGTATTTACTTTACCCTAAACCCTAGAAATCCTATAAACCTTAAACCCTAAAAATCCTAGAAACCTAAATAAACCCTCAAAGCCCTAAACCCTAAATTATGTACCATGTTTTAAAAAAAAAAAAATCATGTGCAAATTGCGACTAATTTGCGACTTGTAGTCGCAATTTAGTAGCAAAATATACAATTTGCTACTAGATATCGCAAATTAGTCACTATTTTTTACTGACTTTACCCTAAACCCTAAACCCTAAAAAATCCTATAACCTTAAATCCTAAATAAAACCTATAAGCCCTTAACCCTAATGCATATAGGCTAGTTGAATAAACCCTATTAATTTCTCGAACAACATCTAGATTTTAAAGAATCTACAGAGATTAAGTATGTCACTATATAGTTAATGCATGATGATTCGATCAATTTTAGTAGGATTGTCGAATTGCTTATATAATTGCCTGAAACCCTGAATACATAACCCTAATGTATAATTATAGGATATATATATGTATGAATTTTGTGATAAACCGAAACCCTAAACCCTAAACCATTTTTCTTCTTATTTGACTCGGGTAGTCGCAAATTAGTAGCAAATTTTTGCGACTAATTTGCGACGACACGTGGCAACCGCATCGCAAATCTTGGCGGTTTAATTTACCGCGTGTTGAATATTTGACCAGATTTGCGACTAGATTGCCACGTGGCGTCGCAAATCAGTCGCAAATTTGGGCGGCAAATCCGATTGGGTGATAAAGGTGCGTTTTTGCGACTAGATTGCGACTAAATTGCGACTCTATATATTTTTATATAAGGCAGCCGAATTCGCCTTGCTCTTTGCTCATTTTCTCACATCCTCCCTCTCTCCACTCGCAACTCTCTCTCTCTCTCTCTCTCTCTCTCTCTCTCTCTCTCTCTCTCTCTCTCTCTCTCTCTCTCTCTCTCTCTCTCTCTCTAAAAGGTATATTCCGATTTTTTTTTTAATTTATAATTTTTGCTTTAGAATGGTTAGGAATAGATTTACGTATGGAATAAATTTATAGTTTTGGTTTAGAATGGTTAGGAATATATTTAGATTGAATTTAATTTTTATTAAATATTTTATTGCAGATGGGTGATAGGCATAATGAGTATACCGGTTTTTTATCCGCCTCCGGTACACCTGTACCGCGACGCAGTGGGTCTCATTCACGACGTGACGGACCTTCTACATCGAGTCCGCCTATCTCGGATTTCGTTTCGGAGACGCAGCCACACGATCTGCCTGAGGCTCCACAGTTCGAGCATATGACGCTGGAGCAGCTTCTCGTTAGTCCCGGACGGGATGTTCTAACGAAATTGGATTCGCATCTTTCCCCGGGGACTTTATGGTAACTATATTATTTTTTTCAATTATTAAATAAACAAATTTTTTTTAATTGTTTATAACATAACTTTTTTTTCCACGTTTGGGCATAATAAAGTTGGACAGACTATTAGGAAACTGATCGAGCGGGATTTCAAAGCCCCGCACCCGAGTTGGAGAAAGGTGCCCCAGGAGACGAGGGATATGTGGTTTCACACTTTCGCGGCAATTCTATTAATTTCGCGTTAGTTTATCATTTTATTTCTACTAATAATTTAATTTATAATTTACAATGTATATACTAATATTAAATTTATACTAATGTGAATTTTTATTTTTTATAGCAAAGATACAGATGGGATGTCGAGATCACGGGACTGGTCCGGGATGCCTTCAATGAAAAGGCGATGCATCGCCTTACTGATCAAGTCGGCCGCTGGAAAAAGAAATGGAAGGCGGACCCTGAGCATGCGATGCCTGAGTGGTTCAACCCGATGGTTTGGGCGGGTCTCATTGCCTACTGGCAGTTGCCGACTTCCGAAGACACGAGCAGCAAGTGCCGGGCCGCGCGTTACACTAAGGTTGACGGAGAGGGCATTTCAAAGCATGTCTCGGGGCAGTTGTCCTTCTTCGAACAAGCGCGCCGTATTGTAAGTTGAATTCAATTTCTATAGTTCAAATTTTAAAAATTCTTTAAGTTAAAGTATCTCACAATTTAACATATTTTTACCATTTTTCAGGCACAGACGAAAGGTGGGCTACAATGCCCGAGATTTGGGAGAAGACCCACAGACGCAGGGACGGTACGTGGGTTGATAGTTGGGTCGAGGAAATCACATCGCAGTCCACTCCCGATGGTCAACCCTTCCAGATGACCCCAGTGGACGTAAACCGCATCGCCACTCAGGTAACGAAAACAAACTTTTATTACTAATTCATATATAATTATTTAAGTATTTTTTTTTTCTTTATTAAATTTTATTTTACAGCTAGCTCCCCGTACCAGAAAGGGGAAGATTGCTTTCATGGGATCTATTCCGACGGATGACGAGGAAGTTCCCTTTTGCCCAGTTTCGACATACGTCCTGGACCCGATTAGAGATAAGAAGCTAGAGATCGCGGAAGCTGAGATCAGATCGTTGAAGCAGCAACACGACGCCTATGATATGATGTTCGAGTTACTTGGCGATTCGAACCCGGCGATTCGGGAGATGCCGAGGAAGAAGAAACAAGGAGAAGCTGGAACATCTTCAGCTTCTGCTTCGGAATTTCATGAAGCTTCGGATTTTTAGGATATCGATGATTTGTAGTTTATTTTGTTCGTTGTACTAAATACTCATTTTATGTAATATTAATTAATTTTTATTTTATTTTTATTTTATTTCCGAAAACCATTAAAAATTCTGTTTAAAAAAAAACAATTTATCTATTTTCTTGCAACTGATTTACGACCGTCCTTTGCCCCACAAACTCCTCGCAATATTTTCTTGCAAATGCCTCACAAAATTGTCCTCGCAAACTAGTAGTAAAATTGGCCTTGCAAATGCCTTGCAAAAAATAGTCCTCGCAAACTACTAGTAAAATTTGCCTCGCAAATGCCTTACAAAATAATCCTCGCAAACTCCTAGCAAACTTTGCCTCGCAAACATTTGCGAGGCGTTTGCGACCAAATTTCTTTCCTCGCACATTTTGCGACTAGATTACGATGATTTTTCGTTTGCGACTAGCTGGTTGGGACGATTCTTTTTTGGTCGCAAATCCCTTGCAAATGGAAATTTGCGAGGCATTTGCTACCACAATCGTAGTCAAAAATTGGCCTGTTTTCTTGTAGTGTATATGTTTAAAATTATTAAAATATCAAAGTTAAACTCTAAGATTTAAAACAGAAGTTCAAACATAGTATTAAACTCGGTAACAGACTATACAACTTGATGTTAGATATATTTAAATTATTTTAAATTATACCATAAATTATAAAAAGAGAACTTAAACAAATATAACAAAAGTTGATCATCGATATCTCTTAAAGAAATGTTATTTTCAAGTTATGATATGTTATATTCCGTAAGTGAATATAGTTATATAAACAATCTGGATAATGTGCTATGATATGCCGCATATAAAATAGTATGTGCTCATGAACAGTATATTGTAGAAAAAGATGGAGAAAAGATAGTCTAACTTGCTTTTCTATGCAGATAAACAGTGACTCTGATAAATAATTGTCAGATCACAATTTCTTCTCAAAACTTTTTAAAGAGAGAAGCGAAGATATAATGCTCATTAGATATATTATTTCTTTAATAAAAGATCGAATATATCATTCCGTTTAGAAACACTATTCCATGGTATTCCCCTAAAATTAATGAGTTACGAAATAAAAATACAATCAATAAGAAGCGAAAGTATTCAATTAATCATTTAATTAATTCAGTTACGAAAGATTGGCATCTTCAAATTCTCTAGGAATTTATGGATCCAGAGGATATTCCATTAATAAGAGGATTTGAAATAAGTCCATCTTTTAAAATGGATAACCTAATTTGACATTTAGTCTAGTAGATATACGGTAAAATCGAGACATTGCATGTCCAATGCATTATAAACAAATTTGGAAGTTCATTATGTAGGAGAGCCGAGTACCACTGCCTTGAAAGCACATGTGTTGAAGCTACATTGCCTAACAAAGATCAAACATTTTATTCAGCAGGTTATTTCAGGCTCTTTGGCAGTTTTTTCGAGGCTTAATAAACGTGACATTAATTGTTCCACTATTTGTCAACATTGTGGAGCAGAGGAGGAGATAGTTAACCATGCATTGTTCGAATGCCCCAAGCATTACAAACTTGGGCTTTATCTACAATCTCTTTGGGTAGAGATACTTTTCATTCCACCTCGGTTTTTTCGAATTTAGATTTTCTTTGTTGGTGTAATCAAAGTCGGAAAAAACAAAGCGAAAAATAAGAAGTGATCCCATGGCTCATGTGGTTTTTTATGGAAATCAAGGAACGAAAATGTTTTCCTAAGGTGTAGATTCGGAACCTCCATATATCATCTTACACCTTGCTGAAAGTGATTTTTGGCGTGGAAAGATGCTAATTCCAATGTTACCCCTAGAGAAGAGTCAATACTAGTGGCACAACAATCACTTAGTCCGCGATGTCAAGTTGATGGTTTGTGGAAGGAGTCGGAGATCTGACCTCAGTGTTGGGTTGGTATTGTTTTCAGGGGGAGCATATAGTGCTACTCGGCGCGAAAGGTCGAAGACAGCGTTTGTCTCCTCTGCACGCGGAGATGGAAGCCCTTTTGTGGGCGATGTCGAGTGTCCTGGATAAGGGTATAACTTGTTAGGATTTCGAAACAAATTGTTCGGAGGTGATTGACATTACTTAGGCCCCAGAAGAGTGGCCCGTCTTTTTCCTTCTTTCAGATAAATTTAGTGAACTCTGAGCTAAATCATCTAATTTTTTTATCGTTGATTCCACGTTTTTTAAATTCGAAGGCCGATTGTTTGAAGACCAATTGTTTGGTCTGTTTAGCTCGTGGTAAGTTAATTGATTTTTTATTTGTAAAAAATTCCTCTTTAAATTGGGCAACCAGTAGTGGCAGTTTGATTTAATGATACGATGGTTGTTGAAGAAAAAAAGAAAAAAGCGAAAGTATTCTAAACCATAATCCGGTACAAGTTTCCGGTTCAGCCTTTCCGTTATCAGTTTCGGTTTAAAATACTTGTCAGGTCTCACCGACTCTCCGACTATCTCCATATTCTTCCTTCCAGCTCTAACGCGACCCTACGCATTAACGGGAAACGACAGAGATTGCCCTGCTTTTGGTATGTATGTACGAAAATTCTCCCAAATTTTGTCTTTTTTAAACTTGCTTAGATCCAAACCCTAAGCTGTTATCTTTTATCTAGTTTAGAAGTTGTCCTTAAGCTGCTCGATGAAATGTCTCAATGAACATCTTGATCAGAAAATGGATTTTTATCGTTTTTCTTATACTACAGTATGGTTTGTAGTTATTACAGAGAGAAATGGCGTTGAGGCAGATGTTAGGATGGTCAGAGGGAGATCTGATGAGATCAGATGCTAAGCCATGTTCCAGGCTGATGAGACAGACAGCTGCCATTTTCACCGTTGGTGGAGCTCTTGGTTTCTGGGTTCTCTGCAGACTTCACTATGGTACAAATCGTTCTCTCCTTTCTTCTCGGTGCTTGGCGTTTTCACAGCTTGATTAAAAAACTATTGCAAAGCGTTATAGATGGGTCAACAGATTATGCAATCAACATGTTCTTCTCCATAGAGCTGTTGAAGCCTTTGTTCTGCGTAATTGATTATTAGAAATAGATGAATCTTTCATATATTTTATCACTCTGGAATGTGGTGACCTTATGTCAATGGCGAAGATTGTTTCTTATTCCTAGAGTATCTATTTCTCAGGCTGAAAATGAACCCAAAACGAGTATGCAAACCGTGTTCGTTCTATGTTGAATAAATAGATTGTTGTGGTGAATGATTGGACCTTTACACGTTTCGAGTAGCAATCGGTGTTTGCCTTGATTTTCTATTGCCACGGCAACAATTCTTAGGGATGGTTTTGTTTTTATTTTTTGGGAATTTAAGATTCAAAGGAACAAGAATAGTTGAGAACCAAAACCTAAGATACAGTAATTATGGAAGAAAATGTTAACCCGTTACATTCATGGATGTTGCCTCTGGCGAATGTGCAGGTCCGAGGATCACAGTACCAAGGAGTCTGCGATGGGCTGGGTGTGGAGCTGTGTCCATGAGTACATCAACTGCAACGCTTGTCCGTCTCTTGAGCCCTGAATGCGAACCCCAAAATATTGCTGCATATGACCAGCCCAAAAACACTCACGCTTCACTCCCTTAAACCATCTGTTTCTGCCTTTGTCTATGAAGTATGTTTACTGTATGCGTACGGACTGACCTCATTAATAATACCACAAAATTCTGTCACGTTTTGTTCCTTGAATGTATTCTTTTGTATATGCTCTTGAGGTTGATGTAATGTTGAGAGTAATTCCAATTGTATAGTAAAAGCATTAGAAGTGTCCATTGAATGTAGCTCAGTGTCTTTCTGGGTCTCCTTCTCACTTAAATTTCCGCTGCTTACAAGACCAAAACTGTCACCGCCGCCAGGGGCAATGCTGAATAGAGAGGCCGAGAGCGAGTCTTGCAGAGGAAGCGAGCGTGTGAGGCTCTTGTGCACGTCGTCACATTCGACAGAAAAGAGAAGGCTGATTGGTGATCCCATGCCTATAAGAAGCCTCAGTTGAATTCTCAGGCTCCGCACCTCCTGATTTGAAACAAAAACCGAGTCCGATGGCCAAGAGCATGATTAATGGCGTAGTGAGAGAGATGGAGAGCTCCGAGACCACTACCAGTTCAGGTAAGCTCACGAACAATGGAGAGATGACGAAACAGAGTTCTCCTTTGCCAAGTGCTAATATCAAGCAGGAAGGCTGATGCTTCTAAATGAATCAAAGCTCATCCCAAGGAAAAGTACGTTGTTTTTTTTTTCTTTTTTGGTTTTCTTCGATGTTTCTGTTTTCGACTTAAGCCTTTGTGACGTATTCTGGTGTTAACCAACACACTTCATCATCTTCCTGATAATAACGTGGTATGCAAATATCCCACATCGGATAGGAGGTGAATAAATCAAAGTTTTGTAAGACCTAAGGACACCCAAATCCTTGGTCGTAACAGGCCTCGTCCTCCTACATAGTTAATCCTTCTTGATACTCCTCATACGCCTCTCCACCAAAGTCTTGCTATGCTTCTGGTGCTACATAATCCTCACAAATATTAACAACCCTTTGATTCCCTTTCATCATCCAACTTTTCATTGATCTCTCTAACATTTGGGTCTTTACCACCTCCATCTCTCACGGTTTAGCAAAACACGACACAGTTGCAGCGGTTTTAAACACGCATCCACTAAAAAAAATGTGAATATTGTGACCATTGTGACAATTTTTTTTTGTCACAATATTGTGACGATTTACATACGAAACTGTGACAAACTTGTTTAGTCATAAAATCGTTAGTATTTGGTCATAATATTATGACGGAGTTGAAGGTAACAGATTTTAGTCACTAATCGTGGCGAATTTATTACAAAATATTGAGTCGCATATAGTGTTACGGACTTGTGAACAAATCTAGTAACTAAATTATACCATTTTGTGACTAAACTTGCGTCACTTATAATTACAAATGTTTTGTGACTACCTCGTCACAATTAGTCACTATATTGAAAATATAAAATGACACTCTTTGTCAAACGAAAATAAAATCCTAGAATGACATTCTTTGTGAAACGGAGAGAGTAAAAGATAAAGGACACGCAAATAATTTAGCTAAGCAAAGCAACCGTCTTAGAATTTTCTAGAGCCTTAAAATTTCATTAAAGCGCCTTAAATTTTCCCAAGGGAGCCTAAAAATGCGCCTTAAATTTTCCCAAGGGAGCCTAAAAATTTCAGAACACCCTAATAAAATCTCAGATTATTTAACCATCTCCCTATGGCTCTTAAAACCGTTTTGTAGCCACTTCTCTTTAATTAGAGCGATTGGTTTCAGAGGTCTCATTTCAAAGGTATTTCTACATAATTCTGGATTTTGAGAAGTTAATCCAGAGTTGAACTGTTTAGATAGTATCACTTATCATGATTAGAAGAAAATGTTCGTAAAACCAACTCTATGGGCTGTTATTGAATCTCGAACTATAGAAATAGTCCTAGTTTACTTGTTATTTTGGCTTTTTGGGTTTGTAATACTTGTCAGTAATTGATATAGATTATATATTTTGTCTTATGTTGGTACAGTGAGTAACTTATTCAAGGTTATATTATAATTTCTAGGCTTTGGAGCCGTTGTGTAATTAGTCGGAGCCGTTGTGTTAAGTAGTTGTTTTATACTCATTCGTCTGTGCTCAGAGAAGTCTAGATTCTTGATTGATATGATTCTTGACATTCTTCCTTTAGATTATGGTTCTTCTGGAAGATCTTGTTGGTTTTGCTTATTGGGTTTGTAGATGATTACTGAAATTTATTGTAAGAATTGATCTGAGCGTTGTAAGCTTTCACTTGGTAGAATTTGAGATTGATAAGCTCTGAATTTTCATGTGTTTATAGTGTACATATGGAAGAGCCATATGTAGATCGTACAAGTTTACCCATGCTGCATCCTTCTCGGAGAAACGGAGCTAAATGGTATGGATTTTTTTTCCTAAATACCATTGATAGTTTCTTTTTCTTTATATAAAGAGAAATAATGAATAATCGATTTATGATCTATAGATTATATATCATAAAATTGTACAAATATGTTTCTTTAGTTGTGATGCATTGTTGTTGTGGCTTACTGGTTTCTTAGGAATGTAAGGAATAACATTTGGTTTTACATTCATTTGTGTTTCTTGTGATGTGTGTAGTGGTAACTATTTTATTTATTCATCATAATTATAGATCTTGTTCTCTTTTCTGTTTTTTCTTCTCATGTATTTGGTCCTCCGTTGGAGGCTGCTGCTGGATCATCTAAACAAGGCTATGTATTTGGACTTGGAGAACTGCACAGTGACGTTTTACCAGTTTTTGATGTTTCTTCGGGTGCACCACAATCTTCTGAAGAAGTAGAGATGATAACACATAGGCTCCAAGAGATGGAAACAGAACTGAAACAGAGCCGTGAAGAGAACCTGCAAATTCAGAAAAGACCTCAATCCATGGAGAAAATTGTTGAGTCTTTTGCAAGTCAGAATGTCTACGTCTAACTCCACCACCAAAACCGTCCACTTTCTATGGAATCTAGTAATTCTAGTTACCATTTATCTTTAGTATCGTTTAGTTTGTATTTTGTTAAGACCATTTCTTTGAAATTGTTTGTGAATCAACTTTGTTTTGGATGCTAGTTTGTTAAGTAATATTATCTTTGCTTATTAATTTTTTTAATTTTAATGTTTTATTTTATTATTTACATTTAAAAAATATATTGGTAACAACTTGTGACTAAATTTCCATGGTTTTTCATATTCCCAATTTTGTAACAATTTATTACGAATTTATAAGAAAAAAATGTCACAAATAAAAACAAACTGTGACATTTATGCGGCTATAATTCAGTCACTAATTGTGACGAATTTTGACATTATTTCGGTCGCAGGTTGTGACGGATCAGTGACTATAATATGGTAAGAACCTGTGACAAATAAGTGACAATTTTTTGTCACAATTTGTGGCATATTTGTGACAGTATTTTCTGTCACGAATTGTGTCGTTTCTGTGACTTTTTTTCTATCTTCACAAATAATGACGAATTGTTACCGGTGTTAATCGTCACAAAATTTTGTGACATTTTTTAGACTTAAATGGATTTGTGACGATTATATTGTGATGTTTAAGAATTCGTATCACTTTTGTCACAATAAAATTTTTTTGACGAAATATTCATATATTGTGACAAAAATAATCGTAACAATATTGACATTTTATAGTAGTGATCGTAGTAGAAGACATCGGCTGGAAATTCTAAACAAAGTGGAGAATGAAATTGGCAGAGCAATCTGAAACTGAAAAGAGGAAGAAGATGTTCATTATTGGCGATCTGCAGAGGATAAATTCAAACAGAAATTTACAACGAAGGGAACATGGAATCAAATCAGAACAGTTCATGTTACACAAGAATGGTATAGAGCTGTTTGGTTCAAGCACACTACTCTAAAATTCTCTTTCTTTGCTTGGCTTGCTTTCTTGAATCGCTTGTCAACATGGAATGGAACAAGTTGTTGGAATACGAGACATAACATTTTCTCTCTTTGTGTCCAATCGGCTGAATCCCGTGACCACCTTTTTTCGCCTGCAATTACTCATCTGAAATTTGGAAGAATCTAAGCCTCAAACTTCTTGGAACTAGATACACTACAAATTGGAACCAGCTAGCTTTGCTTCTTCAAGAACCAAGCCTCTGTCGGATCAGAACGTACCTACTACAGTACACATTTCAGACTACACTCTATCATTTATGGCTAGAAAGAAACGATCGACGGCATGGAGAAATGCCCAAAACTACAACAAGTCTAATCAAGCTCATCGATAAGACTATTCGGAATCGACTCAGCTCAATCCGCGGAACAGGAGATCAATCATATGATGCAGGTCTAATCGAGTGGTTTGCTACTCGACCACCATAACCTTCGAAGAACACTTTGTTTTCTCTTAGTTTTCAAATACTCTGTTTTTTAGTCCTAAAACTTCAATAAGAAGTCACTGCCATTGTAAACCAGTTTTTGGTTTGAATACAATTTAACATTCATTTCAACAACAACAAAAAATAACGAAGTAAAACCGTAAAGACCCCTATGATTGAGTGAAGTAAACATAGAGAAAAAACTGAAACAACAACCGTCTGACAAGCAACAGGCTCACATTTAAAATCATTTAAGATCTTAGCAAATCTTCTTAAATCTATCTTGCCGGGAATTATTTCTCAAAATCAATATGATTTTATTAAGGAGAGATTATTAATGGAGAATGTTCTTCTTGCAACGGAATTTGTAAAAAAATACCACAAAGATTCTGTATCGGCTCGTTGTGCAATGAAGATAGATATCTCCAAAGCATTTGAATATGTTCAGTGGAGCTTCTTACTTAATACTCTTAAAGCTCTGAATTTTCCGACAAGATTTATTCATTGGATTAATCTTTTTATATCCACAGCTTCGTTCTCGGTTCAAGTGAACGGTGAATTAGCTGGTTTTTTCAAAAGTGAGAGAGGCCTTCGACAGGGTTGCTCTTTATCCCATATCTCTTTGTCATTTGCTTGAATTAGCTGGAATATAGGTTACCACCCGAAATGTAAGCAAATTCAGTTGACTCACCTTTGTTTCGCAGATGATTTGATGGTGTTTGTAGATGGAAGAAGAAGTTTGATAGAAGGTATCATCAATCTTCGATACATGTGCGGAGAGATTGGGATTGAAAATCAGTCTGGAGAAATCAACTTTATACCTAGCTGGAGTATCTGCTCATACCAGAGATGATATCTCTTAACGTTTTCCTTTTGCATTAATAGGACAACTTTCGGTAAGATACTTGGGTTTACTATTACTCACAAAACATATGACAACAGAGGACTATAGGCCGTTGTAGAAAAAATTAGACAGAAACTGAGCTCATGGACATCAAGATTTCTATTGTATGTTGGTCGTCTTCATCTACTTAAATCGGTTATTGCAAGCATATTGAATTGTTGTCCAACGGTTGTGTGAAAGAGCTTGAGAAAATCTGCTATGGTTTTCTATGGTTTGGGCTAGATTTGAATATGAAGAAAGCTAAGCTAGCTTGGAGAGAAATATGCAAACCGAAAGAAGAAGGGGGGTTGGGAATTCGATCAATCAAAAAAGATAATCATGTATGTTGTATGAAGTTGATTTGGCGTATAATCTCCTTTCAACCAACGTTGTGGGTAAAATGGATTCAACGAACTTATCTCCATAGGTGTTCATTTTGGATAGTCAAAGAAACAACTAACAGGGGATCTTGGATGTTGAAGAAGATGCTAAAATACAGAGACAAAGCAAAAGCTTTTGTTTGAGTAGATGTCAGTTACGGGAAGAAGACTTCGTTCTGGTTTGATAATTGGTCACAACTTGGAAGAATATATGACTTGACTGGATCTCGTGGATACATTGATTTAGGAATTTCAGAGCAGGCCACAGTGGCTTTCGTGGTGAAAAATCGTCGCATACAAAACCATATGATACAAGTCCTAAATGATATTGTAAACGAAATCAGGAAACTTCAACATATGTCTAAAACCGGAGAGGATATATTTCTTTGGAAAACAGAGGTGGATAGGTTTTCGGAAAAATTCAACACAAAAAGGACTTGATATCTGATGAGAACAAACCAAGTAAGAACTGATTGGTATAGAAGAGTGTGGTTCAACTATGCAACACCAAAATTTGCATTTCTAACGTGGTTAGCGCATCATAACATATTATCTACTTGGACAGAATGAGCTGCTGGAACTTGGGGATTATAATAGATTGCGGGTTCTGCGGAAATCGGATTGAGTCTCGAAATCATCTATTCTTCGCATGTCCATTCTCAGCTCAAATATGGGGGACTCTTATGTCCAAGCTGCTCATGGACAAGTACACAACCGATTGGAATCAAGTAGTGAGACTTCTTTATGATAAAAGATTAGCTAAACTGAAACTTTTCCTTCTGAGATACGCCTTTCAATTGGTGATATATCATATTTGGAATGAGAGAAACAAGCACCGTCACGGTGAGAAGCCATCACCGGCCATTCAGATCATTAAACTTGTCGATAAAAATGTGAGGAACAGATTGAGTTCCATAAGAATATCAAGAGACCAATCATATGATGTGGGGCTGGTCGAATGGTTTGGTTCACAAACTCCTTAAAGAGATGCATTCTCTGTCAAGTCACGTCAACTAATCTCATCCTGGATAATTTCTCTCCAAAGCTAGTTCCACTATAACAGTTAGGCCTGTCAATTTCGGCCAAAGCCCGCGGGCTCCGCCTTGATCGCCCCGCCGTGGGAAGGGTGCGGATCAAAAAATTTCAGCCTATTTAAAAGCGGGTCTCGCGGGGCGGGATATTTTAAATATCAATTTTTTGCGGGTAAACCCCGCGGGTTTGTGGGTTACCCACATAGTTTTAAAAAAATTTAAAATATATTAATTTTAAATATTTATCCAATTAATATTACTAAATTATTGAAATATTATATAATATATATAAATTAAGTAACAAAATTTTAGTTTTTCAAAGAAAATTATGTATTTATTTTTTATAGTGTTTAAATTTTATTATTAAATTAATTAAAATATGTATAAATTAATAATTTTTGTTTATTTAAAATGTTAGCGGTTACCTGCGAGCCTCGCAAAATTAAATGGGACGGATGCGAATTCAATATTTTTGTCCCGTGAATTTTGCGGGACGGGTTAGAGTGGGTCAAAAAAATTTAAACCCCTCGCAGAGTGAATCTAGCGAGGCGACGTGGACCCGCTTAACAGACCCAGACTAACAGTACATTAGTCCAACTTTTGATATATTTCAAACTTTTTTCAAATTTAAGTCACAATTATTTTAAACCAATTTTTGATTGAATAATTTTTACATTCATTTAAAAAAAAATCATTTAAAATCTTATGATTCTAATCTTTTTCATGTAGTTAAAGAATTATAACGGAACTTGCTTAACCACCCGACTTCTCCGCCAAGGTCTACACTTTTTATTCAGTATAATGCACATTTTTTGTTTCCAACAACTATTAAGTTATTCAAAACGGTTCAGTATAATGCACATTGTTATCATACGAAACTTCTATAAAAGCAAAACATTATTTATCTAAGTGGTCATCAGACATCAAAGGAAAACTCGAGGGTTATGCTCCCACTTCGAATCCTCCCATTTACGAGACCGTATCAATAGATTTGGTGACAAGTCTTATACTATGGTTTTCCATTTTAATTTTATAAGCTCTTTTAATTGAAATTTTTTTACTTTTCAAACCGATGAAAATTGTTGTTAAACAATCGTATCTACACGTATACACATACATGAAGAATAATACTAATCCGACCTTAGCCTAGTTGGTAGAGCATATGACTCTAGTTAAAGCAGAATATCTTTGGGTCACTAGTTCGAATTCGATAGATCGGATTTTTCATTCTATTGTACAAATCCGACTTTAGCTTATTTCGTTTGGCTTTAACATTAGACGTGAAAAAACTGACTCGAACATTACTGCCCACCCTCACTATTATTTATATATATAACAATTTAAGTTCATATAAAAATTTAGTTTAAACTTGTAGCAAACTGGATAAACAATCTATCAAAACTATTTATTAAAAATGTTTCTCTCTCTAAATTATTTTTTCTGCCTTCTCTCTAAAAAAACTAAAATCTTGATCTTCGTTTGCCCGGCGACCGGCGTTGGCCGGCGTCGTGACTTTGTGTATATTCTCTATTTTTCTTTTCAACTAAGTTCGGATCTATTGTTATGTACTCCCTCCATTTCATAATATAAGATGTTTTGGAAGTTTTTTTTTATTTCAAAATATAAAATAATGTTTTCATATTTCTATGCAACTTTTCACTTTATTGAATATCGTATGATCATTAGTATCATACAATCTTTTTTATGATTGGCTGAATTGTTTTTATTTTATATATTAAATGATATTATTTTTATAAAAAATAGTTTTAAAATTTTTGTGATTTTAGCCAAAACGGATATTCCGGCTTTGACCGATTTTATTTCGGCTAGTTTGGATTGTTGTTTCCCGGTGAGTCCGGATCTTCGTAGAGCGGATTTTGTTGGGAATCCTATTCCTTTTGCATGTTGCGTAAGCACTTCCTTTAATCGGAAGTTGTTAATTCCCGGAGGATTTGTAAAGATCTCTATTCATCGTTTCATGCTCAATTCTTTGTTCTTGGGAGAGTAATTTCTCCGCTTTTCCGATGGATTTTTTCGGTTGTATTGGAGCGGAGGTTCTCTTGAGGATGAAGAGTGGAGAGAGGGGAATCATTTAGGTTTAAATGAAGCAGAATAAGTAGAGTTGGAGTTTCTTTGGAGATGTTCCAACGAATAATCTGTTTTCTTTTCTTCTAATGATTCCTGGTTCTTCTTTGCCGATGATTTAAGGTCTAGATCTATTCAAATCCTTCCTGGCGATCAAGTGCAAAAGGAGTTTATCAGCGGTACAGAAAGGAGGGACATGAAATTGAAGCTTCATGGAGAGGATGAAGAAGTTTTTGATAAGCTTCGCCGGCGGTGAAGTCTCCGGTGATGAGTTTCTTCCCAAGTCGGTGATGACGTGTGCATTGAAGCTTCGAGAGATATTCCAAGGTGGCCACGTGGTGATGTTTGTCTCATAAAACACGTGTACTTGTTTTATCAGACCTATCTTTAGTAGGTGCGTGTGTTATAGGAAAAACGGTCAATTTCGACCCCTATTTTTTCCATCGTGCACTTTCATATCCGATCTTTTTATTGCGGTTTATTTAAACCTGAACTCAAATATAATTCAAATTTCATATCTGAACTAACATCTTTTGTGCCGAAATATACATTGACCCAGACCCCGTTAGTCAACGTTAACGGAATGATGGCTAGGATGACACGTGGTTAAGTGGCTCGGTTTCGTTGGCTCAAAACGACGTCGTTTCGTTGTTTTACTTAGATGACGTCGTTTTGATTTGGGAAAAACCTAAAATCGAATCCCTAATTCGAAAAATTCCCAAATCCTTCGAGACCTTCTTCTTCTTCCTATATGTTCTTCATACCTGAGCGAAACAGAGAGGAGAAATCGATTTATTGAAGAACAGGTTATTCCTATCTCATATTTGTAGATGATTTATTTCTTAAATCGATTTGTCTTTGAAATTTGAGAAAAAATCCTCTGAATTTTGTTGTTGAAGCGCTCTGCTACAATGGCTGAATTTCGAAGAGGCTTCTCAAGTATGGTAGATTTGTTTCTATTTATGCAGAAAAAATGGTCTCATGTGTTTAAGTGGACCGATGAGTGTATGGTTGAAGAGCTTGAAGACTTGGTAGACAAAGTAGATAACATCGAAGGAGCTTCAATGAAGCTACAAAAGGCATTAGGAGCTTGTGAATCAGAGATCAAAACTCTGGAAATGGAGACAAGAACTTGTGAGGCTGTGGTTGAAAAGGATATTCGAGATTGCAAAATAGAGCTTCGTAGTTTGAAGAACATGATTGTGTGTGTAGTTGTGATGTTTCTCTTTTACTTATTTGTGCTTTGAGTGGGTTGAAGTAATTTAGATTGGAGACAATTGTAGTTTATGTGTAAAACTTATTATGATCATGGGTTTGATGTTTCAAATTTGTAGACACATTTTTCTTGTCATATATTGTTATGATCATGAATTATGTTTCAGATAATAAGCTTTAAGGTAAACACAGTAACTTGTCCTAAACCATGTTTAAATTAGTTTAAACAAAATATTGTTCTGAACCATGTTTGAGCACAACAACATAATCAAACTTGAACTAAAACGAATCAAAGCTTGTTCTAAACCATAAAGGAAACAAAGCTTGTTCTAAAACCGAATAAAAGCTTGTACTAAAACCGTTGAAAAGCTTGTCCTAGACCTTCCTAAACCTACACCAAGCTTGTCCTCCATATGCTCCATCATCCATGCTTCCAAAAACTGTCCAAAGTAACACCACCATCATCTACTCATCTACACCTTCATCCCTCTGTAGACACAAAAGTCATACACTCAAAATCAGACATAAAACTCATAATCAGAAACACAAGATAAACAAAACCAGACCTGATAGTTGGCTTTGACTCATTGGTTGGCTTTGACTCATTGGTTGACTTGGTTCACCATCATATCCATCTTCTATTCCACCATCTTGTCTTTTTTTAGATTTTTTCTTTGGCCTATTAACTTGCACTCCAGCCGTGTGTACTTCAGAGCATTGTGTCCAGCAACTCCACAGTTTCCACAATGTATAACTCTTCCAGCCCTTGTAAGCTTCTTCTTTTTTGTTGGAGACTCATGCTTCCCTTTCTTCCTCTTTGGCTTTGGCTTTCTCCCTTTTTTGTTTTCTGTTTCTTCAACTAAGCTTGGTGGTGGCTTTATAACAGAACCGTCTTCTTCCCAAAAGAAATAAGTGTTAACTGGCCTAATAGAATCTCTGTAAATCTGTTCCCATCGAGAAGTCATGTACCAGTTAGAAATATAGTCATCTGAATTAAGCTTCTTCTCTTCAATGACTCTTAATGCATGACGGCAAGGGATACCACTCATTTCCCATCTACGACATACGCAAGTCCTTTGGGACATATTCACACTGTAACCTTTACCAGACTCAAGCACTTCAAACCTACCATCTGCTCCTGGAATCATCTTGCAATACTTCAACTTCTTTTGTTCAGCAGCTATGATCTTACCTGCTCTTATACTGAACCTGCCACTGTGCTTCACTGCCTTGGTATACCTCAGAGCAATACGGTTTATGGTTCCCCTCCGTATGGTCTCCAACATCTCCACCATTGGCATGTATCTTGAAGGATCAATTGCATTGTTGTATGAAATTGAAGGATCAATTGCATTGTCAAATGTTGTTGTGAACATCTATACATGAAGATGTTGGTGTGAAGAAGGCGAGACTGCAATTCCTTGGATTCTTCTGCATCATAGCCTCGTAGACACGCAAGTCATAACTCTTTACCAATTCTAAATTAGCAGCATACTCTTGTTCTGTGCAACTCTCAGCCACTCTCCAAAAAGGCCCTTCATATCACTTTGATTAGGAAATTGCTTCTTTAAATTCCCATATATATATCGGGCACACATCCTATGTTCCACCCTAGGTAACTCACTCTCCACCGCATTCAACAATCCCTGAAAATGAAAACAGTAATGTAAAGTTTATAGAAAGTATATGAAAACAGTAATGTAAAGGTAAAACAAACAGTTGATATTACCTTTTGTCTGTCAGATATTATGGTGATACCATGACCATCTTGTAGATTCAAATCTGTCTTTAGCTTATTTAGGAACCACGCCCAGTTAGGTTCATTCTCCACATCAACAACAGCCCAAGCAATGGGATACATTCCATTATTTGCGTCTCTGCCCACAGCTGCCAATAACTGACCTTTAATGGTGCTTTTCATGAAACATCCATCTATGCCAAATATAGGCCGACACCAGAGCTTCCATGTTCTCTTCAACACTTCAAAGCAAACGTAAAACCTCTTAAAGATTTCTGATCCATCGTCATCAAAGAATGTGTCTACCTCCACAGTAGAACCAGGGTTAGACCTTACAAAACAATTGGAAAACAATTAGTTTCAGAGGATTAAACCAGTTTGAAAGACTAAAAATCAAACACTTACCTAAGCAGCTCTGTTTGATAGTTCCTAAACCTTGAAAACTGAAGATCTTGCTCAGCTTTGATGATATCCAATGCCTTTTTCTTTGCCTTCCTACACTGGTCATTTGTTACTATCAAATTGTACCTCTGCTGGATTTGAGCTTGCATAGTTTTTGGTCTGAAATCTGGATCACTCCTAATATCATCCATAAACATCTTTGCAATCACACCAGCTTTTATTATCTTGCTATATCCATCTGGTGTGCAACTGTGTTCATCCTCAAATGTCTTGACCATCCACTTTCCAGCAGCCTGTTCATAGGAGCAATATATCCTCCATGGACAGCCATCTCCTATAGCACATATAGCCGAACTCTTTTCTTTTCCCCATTTAGACATCCTAATATTCCAGCCTTCTTTTAAAACATAATCTACCAATGCCTCTTTAAACTCTTCTAAGGTATCAAACACCTGACTAAGCTTCAGCTCACCACTGCCTCGTTTGCATCTAACATAGGAAACAACCTCTTCTTCACCATCAGAATTTGGAGGTGTGTTTTGGTAGTCAAAACTCTCTTCTTCATCACCAAAAGCAGCCGCATTTTGTTCCACTCTCAATTCTTCTGCACAAGGATCATTACATTGCACATCATCACCTGGATGCTCTTTTGTGTTTACGACAAACACATCTACATACCCTGTCCACCGAGAAGCTTCACACATCTTCGTAAAGTCCAAATCACCATTACACAAACTCTTCCTATCCTTACCGTCTTCAAATGGCATCTTGTACCAAACCTTATGGTCATACAAACCCCCACTCAACTCAGTAGACAACATCGTAAACAAGTCTTCCGGTTTACATTCCATTGTTAAAACCTCACCACTAATATAAGCAATCTCTCCAGCATGATCCTTCACCCAATTCCCACCATGGTACACACTAAAGGTTACATCACCCATATAGCTGTAATCGGCACAAAAAACACATTAGAAACATGTAATTATCTCTCACAGACATTTCATCGAACACTTGGCGCACTAATTTAGAATTTGTTCTCTACTCATGAAAAATTTAACACATTAGAACCGATATACCTACATATATACACATGTGTATGAACTCTAAGATTCATATAAGAAACAAAAAGAAAAACACTTGATAATGTTCGGTTTCGAAAACAAAAATTACCTCATCTTTTTGGCTGTGAAGGACCCCAATATGAAACTATTAATTCGTTTTGTCAGTGCTGTCGTCTCCAATTGCTCCTCTCTATCCTTGATTCATCGATTTCTCCTCTCTGTTTCGCTCAGGTATGAAGAACAGATAGGAAGAAGAAGAAGGTCTCGAAGGATTTGGGAATTTTTCGAATTAGGGATTCGATTTTAGGTTTTCCCCAAATCAAAACGACGTCGTCTAAGTAAAACAACGAAACGACGTCGTTTTGAGCCAACGAAACCGAGCCACTTAACCACGTGTCATCCTAGTCATCATTCCGTTAACGTTGACTAACGGGGTCTGGGTCAATATATATTTCGGCACAAAAGATGTTAGTTCAGATATGAAATTTGAATTATATTTGAGTTCAGGTTTAAATAAGCCACAATAAAAAGATCGGGTATGAAAGTGCACGACGGAAAAAATAGGGGTCAAAATTGACCGTTTTCCCGTGTTATATGGGCTTTAGTTAGGCTAAATTTGTACCGGCTGGTTGTACCTCTTATGGGATTAAAATTATCCGGTTGACAAAAAAAAAAAAAATTTTAGCAAAGTTGAATAAAACTCACACTACAAAAAAGACTTATTAATAACACATTATAATAGATTATTAGATTTTGTAACTGCTATTAAAGATGGTTAGCTGAGTTTATATATGATAGCATTTCAGAAATGCTTAGTATGAAAATGACCAAAACGGGAATCTAAATTTAGTTTTGCGAACCTAAAATCATAAGAAGCGGTAGGGGTGTCCAATCCGGTAAATCTGAACCGACCCGAATTGATCCGAACCGAAATAGAATAATATAGTTGGATATCGAATTTTCTAAATAATTGTTTGGATATAGTTTTTAAGAACCCGTCAGGTTTTAGTTTGGTTCGGATAATATCCGACTTATCTGAATAATTCGAATAACCCGAATAATCACATATTTTTCAATAAAATAATAAAATCTAGTCCATTTAATTATATATATATATGATTCTAGAGGTTTATGTTTTTATATTTTTCAACATTACTCTAACGAATAGAGATGTGCTTCTCTTTAAACAAAAATTCTTTTAAAAGTCAGCTTTTTTTTCATAGTTAGTTAGTTTTATATATTAATTTTCTTCAATTTACCGTTTTTGTATGCTTTAATTACTTACAAAATTAAAAGTCCAAAATCAAAACACGACTTTATACTGTTTTAAATTAAATATCATAATTATATTTTGTTTGGGTTTAAACCAAAAAACTTAAAAACCGAGTGTTTTCGAATTGAACCGAACCAATATAGATATGATTTTTATTTGGTAAATATTTTTTTTACCAAATAATCCAAAACTCGAACAAACCAAACCGAAATCTGGATTAGACACCTCTAAGAAACGGCAAGACTTGGCCAATTTCCTTTTCATTTTTGCCCCTAAAATTTTAGACCAAAATACAAAAGATCAAAATACAAAAGATGCCATTATTTTTTGTTTTTTCTCATTTCACAAAGAATAACAAAAAAAAGAATTCTCCTATTCTCTCTTCGTCTCCCTCTCTTCTCCTGCTTGATGAAAATCTGGTTCTCAATTGGACTTGGATTCGGCGTCGCTTTTGCTCTCCCTTTCTCTTTTTTTCACTTGCGATCCATCTCACTCTCGATCAACGTTTACTACAATGAAGCTAGCTGTGGATTTGGAACCTTCTAAGATCGGGACCGTACGGTCAGACTTTCCGTCTTGAGCTAATCGATGCCGTTCACGTTGTTGTTCATAAGGGGGCTGAGAACTGTGACTGCCTTCAAGGTAAGTTAATCTTGTAGATCTGTTTGATTTTAGGGTTGATTATGCTTTCGTTTAACTGTGAAATGGAGTTTGCATAGTCAGATTTTTGCGTTCTGTAATTTTGTAGATCTGTTCGATTTTAGGGTTACTCAGAAGACTGAAGCTTTCCGGAGATGGATCCGCAATGTACGACACAACAATCGGAGGTTCTTACGTCTCTGTCGTCTCCCTGTAGGCCTCAGCTTGGGAGGTGAACTTAATGATTCTTTCTCAACGATACACCTCTCCGTTGGCCGTAACTCTCTCGTCATCCAACTTGATCACTGTTAAGAACCCAAACTGTAATTTCCCTTTATTTGATAAACAACTGCGATTACAAAGAACTGTTGAGCTATTGAGTATCTAGAACCACCTCAGTGATCTAGACTCGCTCTCAATCTCAATATCTCATAACGATCTTGATGAATCGACTCATATCGTCGAGCTCTGATGCACACCAAAAGCATAAGAAAAAAGAAGAAGAAAACGATCTTATTTAATATCTCTCTCTAACGGCAAACTTTCTTACCACGTCATTTTTAGTCAACACCATGTTGACTTTATCAGACCCTCTTGTAGCAGAGTGTTTCTTCCTCGTATATCCTCTTAAGGGCCTAACAATACCTCCATGGCAAAGACGAAACTTGTCCTCAAGCTTTGAAGTTGGAAACTGCTGCAACAGGGAACGCATTCTCACCCAACTCTTCTCGTGTTCTGGTAAACCCTGCCAAGAAACCAAAACCTCCAAATGACCCTCAACATCGTATCTACTGTTCAGTATAGTCTCATGTTCCACCACAAATTCATCAAACTCATAAAGAGCAGAAGGTAATGGATTCACCACATTACCTGCTCCCAATACCGGTTTCAGTTGTGAGACGTGGAAGACAGGGTGAATACGAGAGCCAGGGGGTAGATTCAAGCGGTAACCAGCTGTTCCTACCTTTTCCAATACCTCAAAAGGACCGTAATCACTAGGCTTGGGCATTCAGGTATTCAGTTCGGTTCCGGGTCTTTCGGGTAGAGGGGCTTAGGACCCATATAGGTACCGAAACAGTTTTGGTTCGGGTTCGGTTCCTATCGGTTCCGGGTTTGTTCGGTTCTCAATTTTCAGAACCGGTAATACCTGAAAACTATTGGTTCAGTTCTGGGTATTTTTTACCCAAACTACCCGAAAATACCCAAAAATATCCGAAACATAATAATAAAAAATCTATAAAAATTGAAATAATACACATAAATTGGTTATTTTATCCGAATTATCCGAAAATACCTAAAAATATCCGAACTAACCGAATTAACCGAAAAAATAACAAAGAAAAAATTGTAAAATTTACCCGAACTACCCAAATATACCCAACCTAAAACCAAAATATCTATGGATTAATTTATGTTTCGGATATTTCGGGTAGCTGTTCGGTTCTCGGTTCGGTTCCGGTTCTTCGGTTCTAAACATATAGGATCCAACAGGTATTTTGAAAAAATCGGTTCGAGTTCGGTTTGGATAATTTTGAGTCGGTTCCGGTTCGGTTCTTCGATTGCGGGCTTTTTGCCCAGCCCTGGTAGTAACGCGCAGCAAGTTTCTGACATAGCCGTTTGGTGAATGAATTTTGCCGAAAAGGTCTGAGCTTAAGAAACACTAAAGAACCACAGAAAACTGCAAATCCCTGCGATGCTTTTCAGCATTATTCTTCATACTTTGTTGTGCGCGTAATAAATGTTCCTTGATCTGTGACAGCATGCTATCCCTTTCTTGTACCGACTCTTCCAACGCAAAGTTGCTAGTAGATCCCTTCTTATATTGAATTAAAGTGGGAGGGTCACGACCATATGTGGGAGTGTAAATCCACACCAATTAAATTTGTCAAGACTTTTCGAGGGATCTGTAACTTATGAGTAAAAACCACGAACACGAAGATCCAAATATGGTTTTTATTAAGCTGTTTTGTAAAACTTTTCGTATGAGAGCAAAAGTACAAAGTTTCTGCTAGGTAAAATTGCGGATCCTTTTTCCAAAGGAAGTACATGAATATATATACAAGTCAAAGTCGGCTAGGGCGACTCCTAAAACGATAAGGAATTTTTCCTATTTTTTCGCCCTTTTTTTTCTTCATGTCTATCTTCCTTTTTCGCCTTTGAATATTTCTAAGTTGGTTTAGAATGATGGGCTTTGGCTCATTGCTTTGACTTATACGTTTGATGGGCTGTTCGGTTATGGTCTTAAGCCTCACAGGTTGGGTAACCGTTGGCCTTACTCCGGTTCGTCGCATCGGCTCATGTTCTTGTTTGACTCGTCGGCTTGGGTGGCATCAGGCTTCGCGGCTCGGGTGGCATCAAGCTTCGCGGCTCGGGTGGCACTGGGCTTTACGGCTCGGGTGTCATCAGGCTTCGCGGCTCGGGTGGTTTCTCCTTCGCACGGCTCGGGTGATAGCTAAAACTATCACCGCGACACCGAGCCGTTTTCCCAATATCAACACAGGATAAAGGGTGCATCCGAGCCGTTTAAGTTTGGCTCGAGTCTCATTATGACACCGAGCTGTTTTGCCAGTTTCGGCTCGGGATGCGCGGGATGAGATTGATACATATCAACGATAATTGGTGTAACTTTCTGACCGGTTATCCAAATGACTTCAAACTTCTTTTGGATAAAAGCTAACTCAATCATCTATCTTGTATCCAAATTTTAGCTCGGTATATCTTCTGATCGGGTCCTACCGAGCCCTTTTTGGCTCGGGGATGCGCGGGCCGAGATTGATACATCTCTACGATAATTGGTGTAACTTTCTAACCGTTTATGCAAATGACTTTAAACTTCTTTTGGATGAAAGCTAACTCAATCATCTATCTTGTATCCAAATTTTAGCTCGGTATGTCTTCTGCTCGGGTCCTACCGAGCCCTTTTCGGCTCGGGTACACGCGGACCAAGACTGATACATCTCCACTATAATTGGTGTACCTTTCTGACTGTTGATCCAAATGACTTCAAAATTCTTTTGGATGAAAGCTAACTCAATCATCTATATTGTGTCCAAATTTCAGCTCGGTATGCCTTCTTCTCGAGTCCTACCGAGCCATTTTCGGCTCGGGGACGACAGGCACATATCGATATGTCTTAGTAAATCGGGAGTATCTTGCCAACCTGAGCTCCAAATGATATGATTCCAACTCCATTGGAAAACTGACGCAAAGATCTTTTTTCATCACCGAACCGATCTCTTTAGTATGTTACCGAACCGATCAGCTCTCTTTAGCTCAACTGCTCGGTTTTCCAAATCCTTTATGGGTTTGGTCCATCAAGGCTTCTTGGGCTCGATTCGTGATGAGTTAAGCTAGTCATGCTCGTCCATTTTCTAAACTTAGTTAAATATCTATTGATATCAGTGGGGAGAAAACCAACCCCAACACCATATACCACCTTGAAGGGAGTGAACTGGATGGCAGTGTGAAAGCTGGTATTGTACCAAAGCTCTGCCAAGGTAAGAACTTGACCCATTTCTATGGTTGAGACGAAGTAAAGCAGCGAAGATAAGTTTCCAAGCAAAGATTCAAGACCTTTGTTTGGCCATCCGTTTGAGGATGGTACGCGGTGCTATACTTCAGTTTAGTCTCTGACAATCGAAAACACTCACGCCAAAAGGAGCTCATAAAGATTTTGTCCCTGTCAGATACAATGGACTGAGGAAATCCATGTAATCTCACTACCTCTTTGTCAAATAGTTGAGCCACATCAGCCGCGGTAAATGAATGTTTCAATCCTAAGAAATGAGCATATTTACTTAATCTTTCCACCACAACCAAAATAACATTGATGCCCTGGGAATTTGGAAGACCCTCAATGCATAGAGATATAAGCCCACACGCTGTCAGGAATAGGTCGTGGTTGCAACAAACCCGCATAACATAAGGTGGAATATTTGTGTGACTGACAAATGCCACACCCTGAAACAAACTTCTGTACATCCTTCTTCATGTTGGAAATATGAAAGGAAGATTGAATACGCTTCATAGTCTTGAGAAGACCAGAATGACCGCCAAGTAATCCAGAATGACACTCTTGAATGATCAAAGGCAGATGCTTAGACTACCGAGAAATCACCAACCGATTCTTATAGTATAGATGAGAACCCACCACAGTTTTAACCTGGTTTGATTGGAGTGTTGGCCAAAACCTGGTCTTTCAAAGCCTGGATATCATGGTCACTCTCAATCTCCTTATACAAGTCTTGTAATTGTAAGGAAGTAGGAGCTGTCAAAGACAAGAGAAGAGTACTAACAGAAGCACAACCTGGAGAAACAATCCTTCACAACCCATCAGCAGTTGTATTCTCAATGCCAGTCTTATACACAATGTCAAAATCATACCCCCAATAGCTTAGATAACCACCTCTGATAATCCATTAAAATTTCTTTTTGTTCTAGTAAATATTTTAAACTTTTCTAGTCGGTACAGACCACAAACCTCATGCCCAGCAAATAATGTTTCCATTTGAGTATAGCCATAACAATGGCCATCAACTCTCGCTCATAATTAGGTTTCAATTGTTCCCTTAAAATCAATCCACAGCTGAAATAAGCTACATGCTTCATGTTTTGCATCAAGACAACGCCAATACAAAAGCCGGAAGCATCAGATTCGACAACAAAAAGTTCATCAAAATCTGGTAATGTAAGCACATGGGCAGAGACCATAGCCAATTTCAGAGCTTCAAACGCAGCCTGTGCTCTTGGAGTCCACTCAAACTGGTCCTTCTTCAATAAGTTAGTGAGAGGGTGAGCGATTGTACCATAGTTTTGTACAAAATGCCTATAATACCCGTGAGACCCAAAAACCCGCGTAACTCCTTAATTGATTTGGGAAAGTTCCATTGTTGTACTGCTGCAGTCTTACTCGGATCAGTGGACACCCCCTCCTGTTATAACATGACCCAAATATTCAACCTTAGACTGGCCAAAAAGGCACTTTTCTATTTGCAAACAGTTGGTGTTTGACAAAGACATCAAGAACCAATTGAAGATGTGTTAAGTGTGACTGCAGTGAAGGGCTATAGATTAAGATGTCGTCAAAAACACCAAACCAAACTTCCGCAGAATTGGTCGAAAAATATCATTCATTAATGCCTGAAAGGTTGCCGGAGCATTGCGTAAACCAAAAGGCATGACCAAAAATTCAAAATGTCCATCATGAGTGCGAAAATTAGTTTTCTCGACATCCTGCTCCTTCATCCTGATCTGATGGTAGCCAGACCGTAGGTCCAACTTGGAAAAAAGTTGTGCTCCATTCAAATCATCTAAGAGCTGGTCGATCATTGGCATAGAAAACTTGTCAGGGATTGTAGCTTTGTTTAGGGCGCGATAGTCTACACAAAACCTCTATCTGGAGTCCTTTTTCTTCACCAAGAGAACAAGATTAGAGTGATGACTGTGGCTAGGCCTAATAACTCCAGTATCCAACATTTGCTGCACGAGCTTCTCCATCTCGGTTTTTTGTGCGTGTGGATATCTATAAGGTCTGACACTTATTGGTCCACTACCAGGAAGTACGTTAATAGCATGTTCCCGCCCTCTAACTGGTGGTAAACTAGTTGGCTCAGCAAATATTGCTTCATATACAGCTAAGACAGACTCAAACTCCATAGGAACAACAAGGAATGTCGGATTGGCTACTTCTTCTTGACCAAAGTCCAGCTGAAACCGCGGAGTATGAAGCACCAAGTCAGTTTGCATTGACTTGAAGGACAGTTTGCCTCTATGTAATGAAGGATCTCCATGAATAGTGACCATTCTCCTCTGATAAAGAAAAGATAGCTCATGAGCCTCCTAATCAACCTGACATTTGCCAAGGGTTCTCAGCCACTGAATTACCAAGATAAGGTCTGCATTACCCAATTCCAAAGCGATGAAATATGCTGTGAAAGCCAAGTTTTGAAGCGTGAACTGCAGGCCTCTGCAAATCCCCATCCCTTTGACTGCAACACCCGTTCCCAATAGCACCTCCAAATTCTGAGTTTTTGTTGGTCTGAGATGTAACTTAGAAACCACAGAAGGAGAGATGAAGTTATGAGTAGCCCCACTGTCCAACATAAAAACCAAAATAAGTTTCCCAATAGTCCATGTGACCTTTGTAGTGGTAGGGGACGACAATCCAAGGAAGGAGTTGAGGGATAACTCCATTCATTCACCAATCACCTCAGCAACTTCCTCTTCGGCTTCCATCATGTTTTCATCCAAGACCTCCATGGTGTAGCCATTTACCACTGTTAAGACTTGGAGCTCTTAGTTAGTACCAGGATGTCCCCCGTAGTATTTGCCCTTACATTTGAAGCATATCCCTTCTCGCCTCATCGCATTTAGTTCTGCATCAGTATATTGTTGGTGTGGCCTTTGAAAAGGTTTAGCGACGGTTTGGCCCGAAGTAGGAATTGTGGCCTTAGAGCTGCTAGAATTAATCACACCCCGAGAACTAGGAACCACAGAAATAGATTTAAAGGGTCTATAAGCAGGTGACTTGGAAACCTGGTGGCCATCACCACTCATAACCTTACAAAAACAGTAGATTGCATCTTCATCACAGCCGCTTTAAGATTGGTTAAACCATGAGGTTCCTTCATGTGAATGAATCACTTCCTTCATTTTCGGTTTCAACCCGTTGTAAAAAACATGTTCTAAGTTATGCTCATTAATCCGAACCACCTGAGTAGATAAT
The DNA here is from genome assembly GCA_900406555.1 of Pseudoturritis turrita. Classification (NCBI taxonomy): domain Eukaryota; kingdom Viridiplantae; phylum Streptophyta; class Magnoliopsida; order Brassicales; family Brassicaceae; genus Pseudoturritis; species Pseudoturritis turrita. The sequence continues at coordinate 508,529 of OVBL01000170.1, read as the reverse complement.
TCTTCAAATTCATTAACATAGTCAGCTATGTCACCCAATTATCGAATGCCAAACAACCTCTTCCCAAGCTCCTCATCGACATAAGTTGTGAATCGTTTTAAAAGCCTTTGTTTAAACTGAGACCAGTCCCTGTGCGGTAAGCATCTCACTATTGAACCAATTTAGAACAGCGCCCTCCAAACACACAGAAATCAGACCCAACTTCTCTTCCTCCAAGTATTGACCCAACCGAAAAAACGTTCAACTCTAGAGATCCAACCAAAAGGCAATCGTCCATCAAAAATAGGCATATCAATTTTTTTTTAACATACTATCACGAGTAGCCAAGATATGAGGAAGATTCCGATAACCTAGCTGAGTATCATTCCGACTTCGATCAGAAGAAGAAAGAGATACATGTGGTAACTGATCAGAAGAGCTTGCAATCCCCTTACGCTTAGCTTGATCGGAGAAGGGAAACGCTTCCATGCGGGCTAGCTAGTGGATAACGAAGCTAGACCCAAACGGGCATTAGATTCTGTATGCGAAGTCGTCAATCTGTCCCAGCCACCGCGGATCGCAGTCACTTCAAAATGTATCTCGCCCAAACATCCTTCGATCTGGGTAATCCGTTGCTCCGAATCCTCCATCGTCACCATCGCACAACATAAAAAACAAGTTTCGCGGTGATGGTCGATCCAGTATCAATAAACGCACCAATTTGTTATGAACCCAAACTGTAATTATTTAATCCATCTCTCTAATGGCAAAGCTTCCGAGAGAAAGAGAGTCTTTCTCTTGCCACGTCATTTTTAGTCAATGTTGACTGTATTAAACGAAAATGCTTCCTACAATCAGATTGTGAGAGCTGCTGGGATCAACGACAACTACTCTGGATTCGATCTGAAACCTGAGGTCACCTACAGCAACTGGAACAAGCCTGAGCTTGATGCCGAGCAGATCTCTCAAGCAGCCGCAGACGCTTACGTGAAGTCGAGGATCGGTGTGAAGAAGCTTTGGGAAGACATGTGAGTATATCTCTTTCCTTTGATTTCCACGGTTAAAAATTCTACTATGAATTTCCTATGTTGAACAACAATACACCATATTTGTTGCTTTTCTGCTTGTGTGTTGCTGTGATATAAATAAGATTTTAGATACCTGCTTGTGTGTTGCTTGAATTTCAAAACTGGACATAGCTAGTGAAGATTTCAGATTTGCCAATTTCAAAACATCTTGGAATGCTGAGAGAAAAATCCAGGTAATTTCAATTCAATAGATAATAATGGTTTGTAGCTGTATCTTTATTCTCAAATTTGTTCTTGATATCTGTAAGAAGAATTTTGGAAATCTACATCTTGTATGAGTTATGATTAGCACTGTAATTTCTCTAGTTTTTGGAAAATCTTGATTGGAGATGAAGAAATCTGGTTAATTGGTTTTGTTTGCAGGGTCATTTGGATGTTGAGTTAAACGATGCAGGAAGACAACAAGCAGTGACAGTATGCGTCATTAAACTTTTAACAATCTGTCTTTTGATTGTTGTTGTAACCTTTGAATGATGATGATAATGCCTTTGAAACTTTTCTTAACTTAAAAAAAAGGGTGCTGAGAGGTTATCAAAGGAGCCTAAGATATCTTATGTGTACTCTTCTGACTTGAAGAGAGCCTTTGAGACGGCACAGATCATTGCTGATAAATGCGGCAAGCTTGAGGTATAACCAAATTTCATAGACATTTAAAGACACATAGCTCTATGTTAAACCCACTTCCTTTGATGAATCCTAAAGTCTCCACCTTTGTGTTCTCGTTGTTTTGGTTTTTAGCAGATGGTCCTTAGTTCTGAAATAACCTTTTTATCTACCATTGTGAAGCTTAATCCATGTGACTTTCTAGACAATATAGAAATTCAACTGTGTGTAATGTTATGCAGTACTTACGGATCGTGATTTGCGAGAAAGACATTTAGGGGATATGCAAGATCTGACAATTGTGTTGTTCAGCATGTTAAAGAGAGTAATGTCATTTGGTTATGAGAAGATTTGAATCTGGAGGTTGTAGCTTTTGTTATCTGTTTAGTCCAGGAGCTGGAAAATTTTGTTGTTGTGGGATTTCTTGTTCTCTGTGTGTAGCATTTTTTTATGGTGGCTATAAGCTCTGACCTCTAAAACCATGTATAATTTTTCAGTATCATAAAATGCTGCAAAACAATCACAACATGAACTAGGAGCCATAACAGTAAATATGATTGCATCGATAAAATGGTACAACACAATATATCACAGCATAAACCATGAACTACAATTAAACCTAATACATCAACTAGAAAATGCTACAACAAAGTAGATTACACATTTATCATGAGTTATAAAAATATATATTAAAACATTTTAGTAACACTATGATAGAACGATATATAATATAGCGTGCCAAAAAACGCTATCGTATGGGGGAAAACCTAAGATAGTCCCGTCTGTCATAGCGTTCACGAAAACACTATTATTCCCATGTGATAGCGTTATCACTGTACTATTAATGCCATTTTTTCTTGTAGTGTCATTATCTAGCACAAAAATAATTGTTTGAAAAATTATGAAGTTTAAATTTAGACAGCTTTTTGATGGTTTTAGAAAACAGGTTTATGGTTCTTTCCTTCTTCATATAGTTGTATCTTAAATTTTAAATTCCGATAAATTGTATAAAAACTTTCTTAGACTCGTCTACTTCTCTGTATATAGCTTAATCAATATAAAATCAGGTTTCAATTGAGGAAAAGTGGACATGACAGAATGATTATACATCATAACTAGAAATCATGTGGGCTTTGTCTGTGCAGGTTGGAATCCTACCGTTCACGTTTTTAATAAATGTTTTCGGAAAATTCCAGTGATTTGAAAAGAATTTGTATTACGATGATTTTTTCTTGGAATTTGCTGTAAAACGTATTGAACTAAACTAATCAACTACAAAACAAAATAGCATACGAGTGATCAACTAACCTTTCTAATAGATACACTAACCTTTAGTGATGTCACAAGCAAAGCATATGCAAAGAAAACATAGGTAAGAGAGAAAGGCCTTCTAAACAAATCAAGAGGCCATGGTGAAGCTTTATATGTGGGTTTCAGAGGCAGATAAGACAAGAGATTTGAAAGGGGAAATGGCAAACAGTGGAGAGGAAGGTCCAAGTCAAGACCAAAATTCAACAATAAGGCAACCAAAGGGGATTGTTTCATTTGTGGGAAAAAGGGACATTAGAAGAGGGAATGTCGAGAGAGAAATACAAAGAAAGTTGTCGACTCAGCAAATTTGGTTACTGAACCAATCTTGCCCATAACACTAACAGTAAGTCTACAAAACTCTAAGGATGAGTGGATTTTAGACTCAAGATGCACTTTTTACATGACACCAGAAAGAGATGTGTTATTTGACTTTAAAGAAATGAAAATGAGCAAAGTGCTTATGGTAAACAACACTCTCGGCACTGTCAAAGGCATTCGAAAAGTAAGGATCCAAAATCTAGATGGGACTGTGGTGATTTGTTCAGATGTAAGATATATGCTAAAGATAGGAAAAAGTTTGATACCTTAGTACAAGGATGGTACCTTAGTACTAAAGGGAGAATACGAGGATGGTCTGTACCATCTACAAGCTACAATTGTTAAAGCTGAAGCAAATGTAGTCAGGACAAAAGTGAATTTAACAAACATATGTCACTCTAAACTGGGACATACGAGCTTAAAGAATATGAATGTCTTGGTTAAGGAAGGTTATTTGTCAGACAAAGAAGTAAACAAGCTGGAGTTCTGTGGAGGATGTGTTCTGGGTAAATCACACAAACAAAGTTTTCCTACTGTTAAACACAGCACCAATGACATTTTAGAATACATTCATTCTGATTTATGGGGTTCTCTTTCTACTCCAGATAGCCTAGGTGGCTGTAAGTATTTTGTGAGCTTCATTGATGATTATTCTAAGAAAGTGTGGGTGTATTTCTTAAGGACTAAGGATGAAGCTTTCCTAAAATTCAAAGAATCGAAGGAGGCTGTGGAAAACAAGACAAGAAAAAGAGTTAAATGTTTAAGGACTGATAATGGGCTCGAATTTTGCAACAATCAGTTTGATAACAACTGCAAAGACTTATGAATTAAGAGACATCGGACATGTACATATACTCCACAGCAAAATAGTATTTCAGAAAGGATGAATAGAACCATTATGGATAAGGTGATGAGTATGCTAGCAGAGGCTAGTTTGGGACAAGAATTTTGGGCTAAAGCAACCTCTACTGTTGTCTACCTTATCAACAGAGCACGAAACTCATCCATTGAATTCAAACTTCTAGAAGAGTTATGGACTGGCACAAAACAATAATTATCACACCTAAGAATATTTGGGTGCTCAGTCTATGTACACTGTACAAGACAAGACCAGTCCTAGAGCCTAAAAATGAATTTTCCTAAGGTATCCTTTTGGTGTTAATGGTTACAAGGTATGGCTCCCAGAAGAAATGAAGTACACTACCAGCAGGAATGTTATATTTCATGAGGATGAGATGGACATGAACATTGAATCCAGTTCAGAGGCTAAGGATGAATCAAAAGAGTATATTTCAGTAGTGAGCTGATACAAGGCCCATCCACTAATAATGTTCAGGTTCCAGGGTCATCAGAACAGTATGGGGAGCCCACTTCCTCCAGAAATTCACAAGAGTTGGAAACTTCAGAAAGCTTAGAAGATTCAGATCAGTCAGGTGGATCAGAACCTGATCATCATCCTCTAGATGGATATTTACTGCCAAGAGACAGAGAGAGAAAGAAGAATAGAAGGCCATCATCAAGGTTTGAAGACTTAGACATGGTGGCCTATGCTCTATCTACATCAGAAGAATTAGAGGAAGAAGAACCTAAATCCTATGAAGAGGCCAAACGAAGCAGAAAGTGGAAGTATTGGAATGGTGCTTCTAAAGAAGAGATGGATTCACTGGCCAAAAATCATACATGGGATCTTATTGATAGACCTAAGGACCAAAAACTAGTTGGTTGCAAGTGGATTTTCACACTGAAACCAAGAATTCCTGGGGTAGAGGATCAAAGGGATAAGGCCAGACTAGTTGCTAAGGGATTCTCACAGAAAGAAGGTATTGATTACAATTAATTATATATTCTTGCAATTAATTTTTTTTTTGTTCATTGCATGGTTTAGTAAAGATTGAGCGTTCATAGTTACTACAAGCAACGCATCTTGCAAATCTAGAAGAAGAGAAACAAGGATCCTGAACTTGAATGAATATTTTAGAGAGTGGCACGAAGTTACACAATGGGAGACCTCTATGAAAAATTGGAAGTGTTGAAGAAGTATAATATAAGTGTGCATGGATTCACTCCATTATATTAAGCCAACTACATGGTCTCAAATATTTTTTAAAGTCAGCCCTTGTTACAATGATGGTTTGAACAATTTGTGTGAGAATTTCAACAAAACCATCATAAATGCGAGAAAAAACAAATGTTGATATGCTAAAGGATATTAAATGAAAAGTAATGGACCATAACAACAAATGATTCATGGTTACGAAACTTATAAAAAGAAAGTTCACTAAAATGACACATGGTACGACCAAAATGAGTAGAAAAGATGGTAAGTTGTGTGCATAAGTATTGGTAATGAATACTACCTGTATAATACTACTTGTACTCGCAAAATAACATACATAGTTTATCTGTATAAAACACACCTATCAAACAGCGGAAGCCTTCTAGAAGACGGACGCGTTCACAAGAGGGACCCACTGACGGACCCGCAAGAAGACATAAGCAATGACGTAAGCAATCAATGTGTCGGCACCACTACATGACGACACGTATCAACGTAGTGTCGGCACCACTACAAGACGACACGTATAAACGCACTCAACACTTTGCTTCCCCTATAAATATTCGACTCTACCGAAGGAGGAAAAGCAAGCGATCTCTCCAAAATATTCTCATGCTAAAAAACATCTCTCTACAAATCTCTCTACAAAACTCTCAAAGTTTTTAAGTTTTAAAAAATTGTAATCTTTTATCTTCAAGATCAAGTCTTCAAATCTTTGTATCAATAAAATTTGTGAGTTTTAATCATCTTCTCGTTGTATTAAACAAAGTTTTAAAGAAATCATAAAAAATATTTTCACTGGTATCAGATGCTAAAACGATTTTCAAGTTTTAAATAAGTTTATCGACTGGAAACACTGTGGATGTCAGGACTACTGGTCCAAAGACTAGAAAGGTATCGCCCTCTAGTGTTCTACGCTGCAAACAACGCCACAAACTTATTAATTAATGCGATTTTGCAAAGTTTTATTTAAAACGTTTTCAAAATAAGACACCTTGCCCCAAACCAACCTAAACCCTTCTAGTCCGATCCCAACCTTTCTATCGAACCACTGTCACTGAGGTGTTCCAGGCTGCAAGTCCTAAAGGCAGTAAGACCGTTGGCAAGCCCCAGTTGTGTCAACATAGAATCGGTTGGTATCTCCCTAGCATGTGTTTAAGTCTGGTCTAAATCATGGCGTCTTCGTTTAGGAAGCTTTTTAAATCAAAACATGCTGCATCTACATTGCATACTACAATTAATTCAAGAGAAATAATGTCAAAAATAACCTCTTTTGATCAGGAATTATCAAAAAACCAATTACCACATATTAATCCAGAAAATATATATCAAATTGGTACTTTTGACTTTAGAACAGCTTATGCATTAAAGAAACATGAACAAACTATATCTTTACAAAATGAATTTGAAGAAATCAAATTATTAACATCAATCGCTTTAGAAAAATATAAACAAAAGGGATTTAATTATCTTCACTTTGGACTTATCCAAATAGAAATCAAACCTTTATCAAGAACTGGTATTGATTCACCAATACTAATGTTGTTAAGGGATAAAACCCTATTAAAGTTTGAGGATTCGCTTTTCAGAGCAGTCCAATCAAATTTATGCAATGGAGCAATTTATTTCAATTGCACCCCTAACTTTCAAGTAAGTTTACATGATCCAAAAATACTCAATACCCTGGTATTAAATGTTCATTTACCTGAAATTAAATTTCAAAATGAAAGACACGGATATCTATTACTTTATAGAATCTACTTTAAGCAATCAACTTCTGAATTTAATCCAAGATGTTTATTGCAAGACGATAAAGGAGAAACTACTATATTAGCAGTCCATAGTAAGGACACCCCAAGTGCTACCTATGCACCTAAACAATTAAAATGGAATGAAATAACTATTCCAGATCAATGGAAAATTGAAATCACTCAACCAATTAGAAATTTCGAACAAAGAAATATTTCAAGAATAATTGAACAAATGGATGGAAGAATACTATTAAAATTCGGTTCAATGAGAGAACCACTTTCACCCAGAATTAGTTCTTATCATTCTAGAGTTTCTTTTTCTGAATATCGTACTGGTCAAGCTAGTACAGACTCAGAAACAGAAAGTGTAAATCAAAACATTAGACAAGATTCAGAAATAGAAAGTATAAATAAAAATGTTAAACAAGATAATCCAATTAGATTTAAAGCACCCATGGCTCAACCAGAGATAGATATGTATCCAACATCCCCTACAACATCATATTTCAAATCTATAAATATTATAATCAAAGCTTATGAAATCAATAAACAATACATTAAAGAAGACTTTTATTCAAAAGAAAATGAAGAAAAAAGAAACTGGTATTTCAAAGTATTTACTAAAGAAGAAACAATTAAAATTAGAGAAACCTGGTATAATTTCATGATATTAAAAGAAACAAATATACCATTTTTCATCTGGTTTGAAACATATTCAAAAGAAAATAGAATTAATTATCCATTTAAATCGATTAATACAAATTCATCTTTAATCCAACAATGGGAACAAGTAAATGGTGATAAAACCCAATCAATACACCCACCATTAAATGATCTAAAGATAAACACCAGCAACCGGCAAATTATTGCCACACCTTTTAAAACTGGAGCCAATAGGATCGATAAATATCCAGTAGTTGTACAAGATATTAAAGCAATATATGAACAAAATAATTATCAAAGCCAATTATTATATACAGTTTCAAGACAAGTAGACAATATAGATAACAAATTAAATATTAACGAAAATAACATAATAAATCAACAAAATCCTATCACTCAACATCCTTTTTCATCAACATCTACACCAATCTTTAAACCTATAACAAGAGAAATCAAATTTCCAGAAAGTGAAGTTTTAAAGGCAATTGCTAATAGGTTAGATAAATTAGATAAAGCAAAAGAAATCAATATAATTGATGAAAACGATAATGAATCTATTCAAACATCTGCACAATCAGAAAATGATAATCAAGAAATTAATCGAATAAAAAATAAAATGATGAGATCTAATAAATCTTATTATAAAAGACATACTCCACCAGATTTATTATATGAAGAATGCCATAAATATTCTAATAATGTATACACCGGTGATGGTATATACGAATGAAATATTGATGGACGTTCCGAGTACGAAATAATGAATTTATTTCAAGAAATGAGAATGGCTGGAATAGCATATAAAGCTAGAAGTCATAGTGATAAACAAGCATGTGTTTTATTAGTAACAGGATTTAATGGAGTACTGAAATATTGGTGGGATAATTCAATTACACAAGATTCAATAATTAATCACGTTGAAATAATAAGAGTAGAAGGCGAAGATGGCTTCTTCGAAGAAGAAGAAAAACAAAATGCTGTAGAAGTATTAATTCATACTTTACATTTTGTTGGTAACCCAACTGAAGAAGTACAAAGTAAAAAATTAATATTAACCGATTTAAGATGCCCAACATTAGGCGATTTTAAATGGTTTAACGATATTTTATAACAAATATATTTCAACGAAGTGATTGTAATCAACCTTTTGGGAAAGAACGGTTTATCTCAGGATTACCGTCATTTTTTGCAGAAAAAATAATCAATAAATTAAAGGATTATTCCGGAGGACAACCAATCCCTTGGAATACAATAACATATGGTCAATTATTTGCATTCATCAAAAAAGAAGGATTAACTTTATGTCAAGAACATAGAGATAAAAAACGTAATGATAAATTCAAATTCAAAGTAACCATGGGTTCATTCTGTGAACAGTATGGTTATAACAATACGCTTAATCTACCATCAAGAGCTAAACGTTTAAAATATAGACAAAGAAATAACAATAATGTAAAATATTATCAAAGACATAATGATTTCAACAGAAAACAAAACAACCAATATTATTCAAAGAATAATAATTACTCAAAAAATAAAAATTACTCAAAGAATAATAATTATTCAAAGAATAAATTTAATAAACAAAAAATAGTGTGCTGGAATTGTAAAAGACCAGGACATAGATCAACAGAGTGTAAAATTAAAAAGAAAATAAACGAGATATTCCAAGATCAACCAGATATCCAAGAAAAATTAACTAAGCTATTACTAACCTCAGAATCTGAGCAATCTGAAGAAACTAATAGCGATTACTCAGTAAATAAAATTAAAAATTCAAGTGATTCTTCTACGGAATCACAAGAATTATCTAATAACTTATGTAATTGCAAGATAATCAATGTAATAACCAAAGATAGTGATAAGCAATTCTTACTAGATATAATAGACAAATTTGATGATCCAAATATTAAAAGAGAATACTTGCCAAAATTAAAAGATATTATATATCAAGAAAATCAATTGTCTTCTCCACAACCTTTTAGTTTAAATAAATTTTTTGAGAAATATCCGTCCCAAAGTTTATTCAAACAAGTAACTACAGGAGAATTACAAAGTGAGGTTAAACAATTAAAAACTCAAATTAAAGATTTACAGCTAATGGTTAATCAACAAGAATTAAATCAATTACAAATAAATGCACGTTTATCGGTAATTGAAGCACAAAATACTCAAATATCAACCAATAATAAAAAACTAGAGGAAAAAGAAGAAACACAAAAAAATGAAGAATATATTCAAATAATTAATAAGATTAATTATCAAAAATGGTACACCAGTATAACCTTACATATAGGTCATGATTTTAAAATAAACATAATTGCATTAATGGATACTGGAGCGGATTACAATTGTATCCGTGAAGGAATTATACCTACAAAGTATATGAGAAAACTACCGAACGCCTGAGCGGCGCAAACGGTAGCAACTTAAAGGTACAATATAAATTACCTTGTGCCAAAATATGTAATCAAGGTTATTGTTTTAAAAATCAATTTATCATAGTAAAATACTTAAGACAAGAAATTATATTAGGTACTCCATTTTTTACACAAATCTATCCATTCAAAGCAACAGAATTAGGCATAACCACAAAAGTTGTAGGAACCAAATTATTATTTGCATTCGTATCCTCTATAAAAACTAAAGAAGTTTTAAATTTACAAAAAAATACAATTCAAAAACAGTTAATTTAATAAAAGGTAAACAAAACCATATTCAATATCTACAAGATGAAATAGCACATAAAAAAATAGAGGAACAGTTAAAAACACCTTATGATATAAACAAAATAAAATTAATAGAAAACGATTTACTAAAACAAGTATGTTCGGAATTACCAAATTCTTTTTGGGAAAGAAAAAGCATATGGTCGAACTACCATATATTAAAGAATTTAATAAAAAAATAATACCAACTAAAGCAAGACCTATTCAAATGAATAAAGAATTATTAGAACATTGTAAAAAAGAAATAGATGATTTATTAGAAAAAAAATCTAATCCGACCTTCCAAATCTCCTTGGTGCTGTTCGGCCTTTTATGTTAATAATCAAGCAGAAAAAGAGCGTGGAGTTCCACGATTAGTAATCAACTATAAACCACTAAATGAGGTTTTACAATGGATTAGATATCCAATACCAAATAAAAGAGATTTACTTAAAATATTATATAATGCAAAAATCTATTCAAAATTTGATTTGAAAAGTGGATTTTGGCAAATACAAATTGTTGAACAAGATAAATATAAAACAACATTTACAGTACCATTCGGACATTACGAATGGAATGTGATGCCGTTTGGCTTAAAAAATGCCCCCTCTGAATTTCAACAAATAATGAATGACATGTTTAACAATTATTCAGCTTTCACAATAGTCTACATCGATGATGTATTAGTATATTCAAATTCCATAGATCAACACATAAATCATTTAAACACATTTTTAAATATAGTTAAAAAACAATTATTAGTAATATCAGCTAAGAAAATGCATTTATTCCAAACTAAAATAAGATTTTTAGGTCATAACATATATCAAGGAACGATTACGCCTATATCAAGATCAATAGAATTCGCGGATAAATTCCCCGACGAACTAAGGGAAAAAACCCAATTACAAAGATTCTTAAGATGTTTAAACTATGTTTCAGATTTTCTACCAAATCTTAGGAAAACCATTCAACCATTATTCCAACGTTTACAAAAACCCTAAACCATGGTCTAGTGTACATACCCAATTAGTCCAGCAAGTCAAGCAAAAGGTCAAAACCCTACCATGTTTAACCTTACCAAATCCCGACGCATATATGATAGTCGAAACCGATGCCTCAGAAATAGGTTTCGGAGGAATTCTTAAACAGAAATTACCCGAGTCTAAATAGGAGTCTATAGTCAGATTTCATTCTGGTGTCTGGATAGGACCTCAACAATCTTATTCAACCGTTAAAAAAAAAATTATTTCTATTGTTAATTGCATTTCAAAGTTTCAAGATGATTTAATCAATAAAAGATTTCTTTTAAGGGTTGACTGCAAATCAGCCAAAGAGATTTTACAAAAGGATGTTAAAAATCTTGTTTCAAAACAAATATTTGCCAGATGGCAAGCAATTTTATCAGTTTTCGATTTTGATATACAATACTCCCTCTGTATCATATTACTTGATGTTTTAGAGAAATTTTTTTGTATCAAATTAGATGATTTTTTCAGTTTTCAATACAAAATTAAATGTATTTTTATTTGATATGACTATTTGTATTCTGCAATTTGATTTGCTATTGGTTGAATTGTATTTAATTGAATGATAAATGATATTTTAATTTAGAAAAAATAAAAAATTTAATGTTTTCTTAATTTGTGTGTAAAATCCTTAAACATCAACTATTATGATACAGAGGGAGTATATAAAAGGTGAAAACAATTCATTACCAGATTTCCTAACAAGAGAATATTTACAGGGTAAATCAACTGGTATTCAATAAAAGATTATTCAAGATGAGTGACCCAAAACAAAAGAAACCGATGACCGCATCAGACTATATCAAAAACCAACCTCACCTTCAAGGTAAACCCTTGACTACTCAAAACACCTTTTCGGCTCTCGCCGAATTTCCACCCCTGTTCTATTCAAAAGCTGTTACTACTGAAGCCACAACCCAGGCTTCAATTTCTACTCAAAAACCTACTCAAACTTCTACTAAAAAATCAGCCTACTTCCTTAAACCATATAAACAACACCTTATGACTACACAATTTTTGAAACCTATTACCCTCAAAGAACTTCAAGCCCTTATCCAAAGGGTTTTCTATGAAGATAGCCTCTATCCAACTGACAATTTAACCAAAAACCGTACTTCTATGAGTATATTCTAGTAGACTCCAAATCAGTAGAAATAACCCATTATCCAGATAAAACAAATCTTAACCAGATAGCCTATTCAACCTGCAAGATATTACGTATCTGTGCTCCTCAAGACCTTGGTTTCACCCATATCCACACCACTAGACCTTTTTCAACACCTGATTATCATATTCAAGGTTACTCCTACATGGATTATCAATACGCCTTTTATCGGGCATTCTTTCTAAGGACATTTGACCAGAAAACCGGTTCTTTGTTCTATCAATGATGCGTCGTTTACAGATTTAGAACCTCGTTGAAGACGATATTGTTTTCTTTCATTGAATCCAGTTCAGAGGCTAAGGATGAATCAAAAGAGTATATTCCAGTAGTGAGCTGATACAAGGCTCATCCACTAATGATGTTCAGGTTCCAGGGTCATCAGAACAGTATGGGGAGCCCACTTCCTCCAAAAATTCACAAGTGTTTGAAACTTCAGAAAGCTCAGAAGATTCAGACGAGTCAGGTGGATCAGAACCTGATCATCCTCTAGATGGATATCTACTGCCAAAAGACAGAGAGAGAAGGAAGAATAGAAGGCCATCATCAAGGTTTGAAGACTTAGACATGGTAGCCTATGCTCTATCTGCGTCAGAAGAATTAGAGGAAGAAGAACCTAAGTCGTATGAAGAGGCCAAATGAAGCAGAAAGTGGAAGTATTGGAATGGTGCTTGGAGAGATGGATTCACAGGCCAAAAATCATACATGGGATCTTATTGATAGACCTAAGGACCAAAAACTAGTTGGTTGCAAGTGGATTTTCATATTGAAACCAAGAATTCCAGGAGTAGAGGATCAAAGGGATAAAGCCAGACTAGTTGTTACGGGATTCTCACATAAAGAAGATATTGATTACAATTAAGTTTTTTCTCCGGTGGTAAACATGTTTCAATTAGGTTGATGCTGTCAATTGTGGTTAACTTAGATTATTAGCTAGAGCAAATGGATGTTTAAACTGCCTTCTTACATGGAAACTTAGAAGACAGAATTCTAATGGAACAACCAGAAGGTTTCATCAGAAAGGGAGATGAAAACAAGGTGTGTCTTCTAAGAAAATCGCTTTATGGTCTAAAGCAATCTCCCAGGCAATGGAATCAAAGGTTTGATACCTTTATGAAAGGACAAAAATTTGAAAGAAGTAGTAGGGACCCATGTGTCTACATCAGAAACCCACATATTGACACAACAATGTCCTTACTTCAGTATGTTGATGACATGCTTATAGCATCACGGGATAAGTATGGTATCGATAAACCAAGTATAAAATTTGTGATGAAAGATCTAGGATTCTTGAGAAGGATATCATCAGAGATAGAGATAAAGGGGAACTTATTCTATCTCAAGGAAGGTATTTGGAAAAGGTTCTAAAAACCTTTGTGATGTTTGAGACAAAACAAGTGGTCACACCAACTGCTTCTCACATCAAGCTCAGAAGCCTCCATTCATAAGAGGAGGATGATGAGGCTGAATACATAAGATACATTCCGTATGCCAGTGCAGTGGGAAGTCTCATGTATGGAATAGTAGGATCAAGACCGGATCTAGCCTATGATGTTGGTGTAGTCAGCAGATTTATGTGTAAGCATAGTAGGGAACATTGGGTAGCTTTCAAATGGATTCTGAAAGACTTAAAGGGCGCTTACACAGAAACTTTAACTTTCAAGAAAAATGCAAGTTTCAACATAGAAGGTTTTTCAGACTCAGACTTTGCAGCTGATTTGGATAAAAGAAGGTCAATTACGGGTTATGTTTTCAAGGTTTGGGGAAACACAGTTTCATGGAAATCAAGTTTACAATCAGTAAGGATTTAAACCGATTGCTTTGTTCCTTAACCCTAGATTACGTTCCCCGATTTGCAAATATCTTAAGAACACACAGCAATTAACGAGTTCCCAGCCTTCAGCTGGTACATCTCGTGGGAAATCGGTGCTCCCAAACTTCAATATGAATGAAAGAGATACACTCACCACTCACTTCATGATGTTGTTTTGCTAGGGTTTACAAGAAGGAATGGAGAAGAAGAAGATTACAATAGCAACTGAAAATTATCAAGAAGAAAGCAAAAACGGATTTGAAGGAAACATTCTCTCGATCTCTCTGATCTTCTCTTGTTGCTTTGTTTTGTGTTTTCTTCTTCGTCGTCATCTGTTTCTGTTATTGAAATAGAATATATAACAGATTCTGGATGTGGGATATAACCTAACTTAGACCAAACCTCTCCATTCCCTTTATGTTGCGGACAGGCCCAACTGTGGCCCATTGGTTTTGTTTGAAGCCATTATCCACAAACTCCACCTTGTCTCAGACAAACCTCTTAAACCTTCACATCTCTTTGTTGTGACGATTCGAAGAAAGGCTCTTTTGAGATCCTCAGGAACCTCGCAAGTCTCTGACTGATTTGCTCTTGCCTTATTCCAAGTATTTCGATGACAACTTTGATCTGTTCTAAGCTTCTGTTTTGGCGATTCATGTAACCCTTTTTACATCCGAGTTCCTTGAGCTTCGATTCCCCTTTTGATTTTGTTTGAAACCCCACTCGCTTCTGGACCCTT
Organism: Pseudoturritis turrita; assembly: GCA_900406555.1. Classification (NCBI taxonomy): domain Eukaryota; kingdom Viridiplantae; phylum Streptophyta; class Magnoliopsida; order Brassicales; family Brassicaceae; genus Pseudoturritis; species Pseudoturritis turrita. The sequence goes on along the minus strand of OVBL01000170.1, from coordinate 493,307 downwards.
CTGATAGCCTCTGATTTCTTTATCTGTCTTCAACAAACTCCTAGAGGTAACTTCTTCAGCCTTTTGTGCTTATGACACTAATAGTGTTGTATATTTTAAGTTTTCGAATAATGTATATTCTAGTAGACTCAATATATTATTTCACTTCTATATTGTATTACCAGTATAATATTGTTTGTAATTGTAAAATAATATACAGAGTTTATCTGTATAAAACACGCATGTCAAACAAGCAGAAGCCTTCTAGAAGACGGACGCATCAACAAATGGGACCCACTGATGGACCCGCAAGAAGACGTAAGCAAAGACGTAGACAATGATGTAAGCAAACACTCAATATGTCGGCACCCACTACATGACGACACGTATCAACGAAGTGTCGGCACCACTACATGACGACACGTATCAACACACTCAACACTTCGCTTCCCCTATAAATATTCGACTCTACCAAAGGAGGAAGCACAAGCGATTTCTCGTACAACATTCTCTCTCTAAAAAACCTTCAAAAATCTTTCTTAAAATTTCAAACTTTAAAATTTTCTTGTAATCCTTTTAACAAACTTTTGTATTTCAATCTTTTGAAAATTAATAAAATCAAGTTTTTTTCGAAGTTTAGCGCCTTGCGTCTCTCAGACCAAAGCATACGCAACTCGAACCCTGTTTCACAGGAAACTCTAGACCCTAGTTAATACCCGTAAAAAAGTTAATACTTTGTGTCTCGAAGTATCGAGGAGACTTCACATCTGGTATCAGATGCCAAAAGATCATTGCATAGTGTTATTTAAAACATTTTCAAAACAAGTTCTTTGCGATCCAAGCTTAAACCTAAACCCGTCTAGTCCAATCCTAACCTCTCTATCAAGCCACTGTCACTGAGGTGTTCCAGGCAGCAAGTCCCAAAGGCAGTAAGACCGTTGGCAAGCCCCAGTTGTGTCAACATAGAAAAGGTTAGTATCTCCCTAGCATGTGTTTAAGTCTAGTCTAAGTCATGGCGTCCTCGTTTAGAAAACTTTTTAAACCAAAACATGCTACGTCCACATCGCATACTACAATTAATTCAAGAGAAATTATATCAAAAATAACCTCTTTTGATCAAGAATTATCAAAAAATCAATTACCACATATTAACCCAGAACATATATATCAAATTAGTACTTTTGACTTTAAAACAGCTTATGCAATAAAAGAACATGAACAAACTCTATCTCTACAGAATGAGTTCGAAGAAATCAAATTACTATCATCAATCGCTTTAGATAAATATAAACAAAAAGGATTTAATTACCTTCACTTTGGACTTGTCCAAATAGCAATCAAACCTTTATCAAGAACTGGTGTTGATTCACCAATATCAATGCTATTAAGGGATAAAACCCTATTAAAATTTGAGGACTCGCTTCTAGGAGCAGTCCAATCAAATTTATGTAATGGAGCAATTTATTTTAATTGCGCTCCTAACTTTCAAGTAAGTTTACATGACCCAACGATACTCAATACGCTGGTATTAAATGTTCATCTACCCGAAATTAAATTTCAAAAAGATAGACACGGATATCTATTAATTTATAGAATCTACTTTAAGCAATCAACTTCTGAATTTAATCCAAGATGTTTATTGCAAGACGATAAAGGAGAAACTACTATATTATCAGTCCATAGTAAGGACACCCCAAGCGCCACTTATGCACCTAAACAATTAAAATTGAATGAAATAACTATTCCAGATCAATGGAAAATTGAAATCACTCAACCAATTAGAAATTTTGAACAAAGGAATATTTCAAGAATAATTGAACAAATGGATGGAAGAATACAATTAAAATTCGGCTCAATGAGAGAACCACTTCCACCCAGAATTAGTTCTTATCATTCTAGAACTTCTTTTTCTGAATATCGTATTGGTCAAGCCAGTACAGACTCAGAAACAGAAAGTATAAATCAAAATATTAGACAAGATTCAGAAATAGAAAGTATAATTCAAAATACTAGACAAGATAATCCTATTAAATTTAAAGCACCAATGGCTGAACCACAGCAAGATATGTATCCAACATCTCCTACGGAATCAGATTTCAAAACTATAAATGTTATAATTAAAACGTATGAAATAGATAAACAATATATTAAAGAAGACTTTTACTCAAAAGAGAATGATGAAAAAAGAAATTGGTACTTCAAAACGTTCACTAAACAAAAAACAATTGAATTAAGGGAAAATTAGTACAACTATATGATATTAAAAGAAATAAATATCCCATTTTTCACATGGTTTGAAACATATTCAAATAATAATAACATTAATTATCCATTTAAAACAATAAATACTAGTTCATCTTTAAGTCAAATATGGGAACAAGTAAATGGTGAAAAAACCAAATTAATCCACCCACCTTTAAAGGATATAAAAATAAGTACACCTAACAGACAAATTATAGCTACACCTTTAAAAACTGGAGCTAATAGAAATGATAAAGATCCAGTAATTATACAAGATATTAAATCAATCTATGAGCAGAATAATTATCAAAATCAATTGTTACATACGATTTCTAGACAAATAGATAATATTGACAATAAAATAAATATAAATGAAGATAATATTATTAGTCAACAGAACATAATCCAACATTCTTTTTTATCAATAACAAAACCAATCTCCAAACTTATAACAAGACAAATTAAATTTCCAGAAAATAAAATTTTAAAAACAATTGCAAAAAAATTAGACAATATAGATAAAAAAGGAATTAAAATTATTGATGAAAATGATTATGAATCTATACATTCAGAAAGTGATAATCAAGAAATAAATAGAATAAAAAATAAAATGATCAAATCAAAGAGACCCTATTATAAAAGACATACACCTCCTGATTTATTATTCGAAGAACACCATAAATATTTCAATAATGTATACACTGGGGATGGTATATACGAATGGAATATTAACGGACGTTCAGAATATGAAATAATGAATTTATTCCAAGAAATGGGTATGGTCGCTATAGCATTTAAAACTAGAGGCAATACTGATAAACAAGCATGTGTTCTATTAATAACCAGATTTAATGGAGCATTAAAATATTGGTGGGATAATTCAGTAGATACAATTACACAAGATTCAATAATTAATCACGTTGAAATAAAAAGAGTAGAAGGCGATGATGGCCTCTACGAAGAAGAACATCAAAATGCTGTAGAAGTACTAATACATACTTTTATTGGTAATCCAGCTGAAGAATTAGAAAGTAAAAAGATGGTATTAACAAATTTAAGATGCCCAACATTAGGTGACTTTAAATGGTATAAAGATATTTTTTTAACAAATATATTTCAACGAAGTGATTGTAATCAACCTTTTTGGAAAGAACGGTTTATCTCTGGCTTACCGTCTTTCTATGCAAAAAAAGTAATCAATAAATTAAAAGATTATTCTGGAGGGCAACCAATCCCTTGGAATACAATCACATATGATCAATTATTTGTATTTTTCAAAAAAGAAGGATTAACTTTATGTCAATAACAGAAATATAAAAAACGTAATGATAAATTCAAATTCAAAGTAACCATGGGTTCATTCTGTGAACAGTATGGCTATAATAATACACTTAATCCACCATCAAGAATTAAACGTTTAAAATACAGACAAAGAAATAACAATAATGTAAAGCATTATAAAAAACATAACAATTTTAACAAAAAACAGAACAATCAATATTACTCAAAGAATAAAAATTACTCAAAAAATAATAATTATTCAAAGAATAAATTTAATAAACAAAAGGTAGTGTGCTGGAATTGTAAAAGACCAGGACATAGATCAACATAGTGTAAAATTAAAAAGAAAATAAATGAGATATTTCAAGATCAACGAGATATCCAAGAAAAATTAACCAAACTATTACTAACTTCAGAATCTGAACAATCTGAAGAAACTAATAGCGATTACTCAATAAATGAAATCGAAAATTCAAGTGACTCCTCTACGGAATCACAAGAATTATCTGATAATTTATGTAATTGCAAGATAATTAATGTAATAACTAAAGATAGCAATAAACAATTTTTATTAGACATAATAGACAAAATTGATGATCCACAAATCAAAAAAGAATATTTATTAAAATTAAAAAATATAATATATCAAGAAAATCAATTAAATTCTCCACAACCTTTCAGTTTAAACAAAATCTTTGAAAAATATCTCTCTCAAAGTTTATTTAAATAAGTTACTACGGGAGAATTACAAAGTGAAATCAAAGAACTAAAATCACAAATTAAAGATTTACAGATAATGATTAATCAACATGAACTAAACCAATTACAAATAAATGCACGACTATCGGTTATCGAAGCTAAAAATGGAACTCAAGCATCATCCAGTGTTCAAAATTTAACAATTAATGTTGAAAAGGAATCAGAAAAAGATGAAGAATATATTCAAATAATAAATAAAATTAATTACCAGAAATGGTACACTACTATAACCCTACACATAAATAATGATTTTAAAATAAATATAATTGCATTAATAGATATTGGAGCGGATTACAATTGTATCCGTGAAGGAATTATACCAACAAAATACTATGAAAAAACCACTGAGCGTTTGAGTGGCGCAAATGGTAGCAATCTAAAGGTTCAATATAAACTACCTTGTGCAAAAATATGTAATCAATGATATTGTTTTAAAAATCAATTTATCTTAGTTAAAAACTTAACTCAAGAAGTAATATTAGGTACTCCATTTTTTACACAAATCTATCCATTCAAAGCAACCGAAATAGGTATAACCACAAAAGTTGTAGGAACCAAATTATTATTTGCATTTATATCCCCCATGAAAACTAAAGAAGTTTTAAATTTGCAAGAAAATACGATTCAAAAAACTATAACTCAATAAAAGGTAAACAAAACCATATTCAATATTTACAAGAAGAAATAGCACATAAAAAATTAGAAGAACAATTGAAAACATCTGATGTATTAAGTAAAATAAAATCTATAGAAAACAATTTATTAAAACAAGTTTGCTCAGAATTACCAAATGCCTTTTGGGAAAGAAAAAAGCATATGGTAGAATTATCATATATTAAAGAATTTAATGAAAAAAAATACCAACTAAAGCAAGACCTATTCAAATGAATAAGGAATTATTAGAACATTGTAAAAAAGAAATAAATGATTTATTAAAAAAACAACTAATCAGGCCCTCCAAATCTCCTTGGAGTTGTTCGGCCTTTTATGTTAATAATCAAGCTGAAAAAAAAACGTGGAGCTCCACGTTTAGTAATTAACTATAAACCATTAAATGAGGTCTTACAATGGATTAGATATCCAATACCAAATAAAAGAGATTTACTAAAAAGGTTATATAATGCAAAAATCTATTCAAAATTCGATATGAAAAGTGGATTTTGGCATTTCCAAATTACCGAACAAGATAAATACAAAACAGCATTCACAGTACCATTCGGTCATTACGAATGGAATGTAATGCCATTTGGCCTAAAAAATGTACTCTCTGAATTTCAACAAATAATGAATGACATATTCAACCACAATGTTTACATCGATGATGTATTAGTATATTCAAATTCCATAGACCAACATATGAATCATTTAAACACATTTTTGAATATAGTAAAAAAATAAGGATTAGTTATTTCAGCAAAAAGATGCATTTATTCCAAACAAAAATAAGATTTTTAGGTCACAACATATATCAAGGAACAATTACACCTATATCAAGATCAATTGAATTCGCGGATAAATTCCCCGATGAATTAAGAGAAAAAACCCAGTTACAAAGGTTTTTAGGATGTCTAAAATATGTCTCAGATTTCCTTCCTAACCTCAAAAAAACCATCCAACCATTGTTCCAGCGCTTACAAAAAAATCTTAAGCCATGGTCTAGTATTCATACCCAATTAGTCAAGCAGGTCAAGCAAAAGGTCAAAACTCTACCATTACCAAACCCTGATGCATATATGATTGTAGAAACTGATGCCTCAGAAATAGGTTTAGGAGGAATCCTTAAACAGAAATTACCCGAGTCCAAACAAGAATCTATAGTTAGATTCCATTCAGGTGTCTGGATAGGACCCTAGCAATCCTACTCGACTGTTAAAAACGAAGTTCTTTCCATTGTTAATTGCATTTCAAAATTTCAAGACGATTTAATTAATAAAAGATTTCTTTTAAGGGTTGACTGCAAATCAGCCAGAGAAATTTTACAAAAAGATGTTAAAAACCTTGTTTCAAAACAAATATTTGCCAGATGGCAAGCAATTATTTCCGTCTTTGATTTTGATATTCAATACATTAAAGGAGAAAATAACTCTTTACCGGATTTTCTAACAAGAGAATATTTACAGGAAAAATCAACGGATATTCAAGAAAAAATTATTCAAGATGAGTGATCCTAAACAGAAGAAACCGATGATCGCATCGGATTATATCAAAAACTAACCTCACCTACAAAGAAAACCCTTAACTACTCAAAACACCTTTTCGGCTCTCGCCAAATTTCCACCTCTTTCCTATTCAAAAGCCGTTACCACTGAAACCAAGACGCAGACTTCACCCTCTGATCCAAAACCTACTCAAAAATCCGCCTATTTTCTTAAACCACACAAACAACATCTTATGACCACCCAATTCTCAAAACCTGTTACCCTTAAAGAGCTACATGCCTTTACTCAAAGAGACTTCTACGAAGACAGTCTTTACCCAACAGACAACATAACCAAAAATCGTACATTTTATGAGTATATTCTAGTAGACTCTAAGTCAGTCGAAATAACCCATTACCTAGATAAATCAAACCCAAACCTGATCGCCTATTCAACCTGTAAAATAATATGTATCTGTTCCCCACAAAACCTTGGATTTACCCATATCCACACTACCAGACCTTTTTCAACCCAAGGCTTTCATATTCAAGGATATTCTTACATGGATTATCAATTCGCTTTCTATCGAGCACTCTTTCTGCGAGCATTTGATCATTCATGGTTCCTATCATTTGATAGAAAATGCTCTAAAACTATTCCAGGCTAGTTCTGCGAGTGGTGGTATTGGTTCGGTCCTTCCGAACAAATCTACCCATCCGAAATTACCAAGACTTCTTTTCTACCTCAAACACTTACCCAATCAAGGAATTGGCCCTTTTACCAAAATTGCCTTCCACATTGACATGAGAATCTCATGGATATGTTCATGGCACTTTAACCTCACCCTAACACTATCAGATATGCCATACTCTCTATTCAAAGAATATCGTGTCAAATGGTGGGATAAATATAACATTGACAGATGTTCCCTATCCAATATAACCAACCACTTCCACATAATGAACCAGACAAAATCAGCTATCCAATTCGTTTCGAGGTCCATACCTCTCCTTACACCAAGACAACTCATTCAAGCATATGGCTCTCAACCACCACCAGTAAAACGAATTGCAATAGCTGAACAACCACCAAGCCCAGCTAACTCAACCGGCTCTTCCACTTCCAAATAACAAAAAAACAACAAGCTAAAGCAACTCCTCGCCAACCTCGTCCAGGAATTAGACCCATCTGATGATGACGATGAAGTAATGCAAGACTCCGATCCTTTTGGCGGCCCTCTCAGCCAGGATCCATTTGATATAATAATAAAAAAATAATAATAACCTAATAGTGTTGTATATTTTAAGTTTTCGAATAATGTATATTTTTTCACTTCGATATTGTACTACCAGTATAATATTGCTTGTAATTGCAAAATAATATACATAGTTTATCTGTATAAAACACGCATCTCAAACAAGCAGAAGCCTTCTAGAAGACGGACGCATCAACAAATGGGACCCACTGATGGACCCGCAAGAAGACGTAAGCAAACACTCAATGTGTCGGCACCACTACATGACGACACGTATCAACACGCTCAACACTTCGCTTCCCCTATAAATATTCGACTCTACCAAAGGAGGAAGCACAAGCGATTTCTCGCACAACATTCTCTCTCTAAAAAACCTTCAAAAATCTTTCTTAAAATTTCAAACTTTTAAATTTTTTTGTAATCCTTTTAACAAACTTTTGTATTTCAATCTTTTGAAAATTAATAAAATCAAGTTTTTTTTGAAGTTTAGCACATTTTGTCTCTCAGACCAAAGCATACGCAACTCGAACCTTATTTCACAGGCAACTTTAGACCCTAGTTAATACCCGTAAAAAGATTAATACTTTGTGTCTCAAAGTCGGACTATTAACCTTTTTCCAAATGGATCCTGGCTGAAAAGGCCCCCAAAAGGATCGGAGTCTTGCATTACCTCATCGTCATCATCAGATGAGTCTAATTCCTGGACGAGGTTGGCGAGGAGTTGCTTTAGCTTGTTTTTTTTTTATTTGGAGGTGGAAGAGCCGGTTGAGTTAGCTGGGCTAGGTGGCTGTTCAGCTGTTGCAATTCGTTTTACTGGTGGTGGTTGAGAGCCATATGCTTGAATGAATTGTCTTGGTGTAAGGAGAGGTATGGACCTCGAAACGGATTGGATAGCTGATTTTGTCTGGTTAATTATTTGGAAGTGGTTGGTTATATTGGATAGGGAACATCTGTCAAGGTTATATTTATCCCACCATTTGACACGATATTCTTTGAGTAGAGAGTATGACACGATATTCTTTGAGTAGAGAGTATGGCATATCTGGTAGTGCTAGGGTGAGGTTAAAGTGCCATGAACATATCCATGGGATTCCCATGTCAATGTGGAAGGCAATTTTGGCAAAAGGGCAAATTCCTTGATTGGATAAGTGTTTGAGGTAGAAAGGAAAAGAAGTCTTGGTAATTTTGGATGGGCAGATTTGTTCGGAAGGACCGAACCAATACCACCACTCGCAGAACCAGCTTGGAATAGTTTTGGAGCAGTTGCTATCAAATGATAGGAACCATGAATGATCAAATTCTCGCAGAAAGAGTGCTCGATACAAAGCGAATTGATAATCCATGTAAGAATATCCTTGAATATGAAAGCCTTGGGTTGAAAAAAGTCTGGTAGTGTGGATAAGGGTAAATCCAAGGTTTTGTGGGGAACAGATACGTAGTATCGTATAGGTTGAATAGGCGATCAGGTTTGGGTTTGATTTATCTGGGTAATGGGTTATTTCGACTAACTTAGAGTCTACTAAAATATACTCATAAAATGTACGATTTTTGGTTATGTTGTCTGTTGGGTAAAGACTATCTTCGTAAAAGACTCTTTGAGTAAAGGCATGTAGCTCTTTAAGGGTAACATATTTTAAGAATTGTGTGGTCATAAGATGCTGTTTGTGTGGTTTAAGAAAATAGACGAATTTTTGAGTAGGTTTTGGATCAGAGGGTGAAGTCTGGGTCTTTGTTTCAGTGGTAACGGCTCTTGAATAGGAAAGAGGTGGAAATTCGGTGAGAGCCGAAAATGTGTTTTGAGTAGTTAAGGGTTTTCCTTGTAGGTGAGGTTAGTTTTTGATATAATCCGATGCGGTTATCAGTTTCTTCTTAGGATCACTCATCTTGAATAATTTTTTCTTGAAGATCCGTTGATTTTCCCTGTAAATATTATCTTGTTAGAAAATCCCGTAAAGAGTTATTTTCTCCTTTAATGTATTGAATATCAAAATCAAAGACGTAAAGAATTGCTTGCCATCTGGCAAATATTTGTTTTGAAACAAGGTTTTTAACATCTTTTCGTAAAATTCTTTTGGCTGATTTGCAGTCAACCCTTAAAAGAAATATTTTATTAATTAAATCGTCTTGAAATTTTGAAATGCAATTAACAATAGAAAGAACTTTTTTAACAGTCGAGTAGGATTGCTGGGGTCCTATCCAGACACCTGAATGAAATCTAACTATAGATTCTTGTTTGGACTCGGGTAATTTCTGTTTAAGGATTCCTCCGAAACCTATTTCTGAGGCATCAATTTCTACAATCATATCTGCATCAGGGTTTGGTAATGTTAGACATGGTAGAGTTTTGACTTTTTGCTTGACTTGCTTGACTAATTGTGTATGAATACTAGACCATGGCTTAGGATTTTTTTTGTAAGCGCTGGAACAATGGTTGGATGGTTTTTCTGAGGTTAAGAAGGAAATCTGAGACATAGTTTAGACATCCTAAAAACGTTTGTAACTGGGTTTTTTTCTCTTAATTCATCGGGGAATTTATCCGCGAATTCAATTGATCTTGATATAGGTGTAATTGTTCATTGATATATGTTGTGACTTAAAAATCTCATTTTTGTTTGGAATAAATGCATCTTTTTTGCTGAAATAACTAATCCTTGTTTTTTGACTATATTCAAAAATGTGTTTAAATGATTTATATATTGGTCTATGGAATTTGAATATACTAATATATCATCGATGTAAACTATTGTAAAGGTTGAATAATTGTTAAATATGTCATTCATTATTTGTTGAAATTCAGAGGGTGCGTTTTTTAGGCCAAATGGCATTACATTCCATTCGTAATGACCGAATGGTACTGTGAATGCTGTTTTGTATTTATCTTGTTCGGTAATTTGGATTTGCCAAAATCCACTTTTCATATCGAATTTTGAATAGATTTTTGCATTATATAACCTTTTTAGTAAATCTCTTTTATTTGGTATTGGATATCTAATCCATTGTAAGACCTCATTTAATGGTTTATAGTTAATTACTAAACGTGGAACTCCACGTTCTTTTTCAGATTATTAACATAAAAGGCCGAACAACTCCAAGGAGATTTAGAGGGCCTATTAGTTGTTTTTTTAATAAATCATTTATTTCTTTTATACAATGTTCTAATAATTCTTTATTCATTTGAATAGGTTTTGCTTTAGTTGGTATTTTTTTTCATTAAATTCTTTAATATATGGTAATTCTACCATATGCTTTTTTCTTTCCCTAAAGGCATTTGGTAATTCTGAGCAAACTTGTTTTAATAAATTGTTTTCTATAGATTTTATTTTACTTAATACATAAGGTGTTTTCAATTGTTCTTCTAATTTTTTATGTGCTATTTCTTCTTGTAAATATTGAATATGGTTTTGTTTACCTTTTATTAAGTTTATAGTTTTTTGAATCGTATTTTCTTGCAAATTTAAAACTTCTTTAGTTTTCATGGGAGATAGAAATGCAAATAATAATCTGGTTCCTACAACTTTTGTGGTTATACCTATTTCGGTTGCTTTGAATGGATAGATTTGTGTAAAAAATGGAGTACCTAATATTACTTCTTGAGTTAAGTTTTTAACTAAGATAAATTGATTTTTAAAACAATATCATTGATTACATATTTTTGCACAAAGTAGTTTATATTGAACCTTTAGATTGCTACCATTTGCGCCACTCAAACGCTCAGTGGTTTTTTCATAGTATTTTGTTGATATAATTCCTTCACGGATACAATTGTAATCCGCTCCAATATCCATTAATGCGATTATATTTATTTTAAAATCATTGTTTATGTGTAGGGTTATAGTAATGTACCATTTCTGGTAATTAATTTTATTTATTATTTGAATATATTCTTCATCTTTTTGTGTTTCCTTTTCATCATTAACAATTAAATTTTTATTTAAATTTTGATTACTGGATGATGCTTGAGTTCCATTTTTAGCTTCGATAACCTATAGTCGTGCATTTATTTGTAATTGGTTTAGTTCATGTTGATTAATCATTATCTGTAAATCTTTAATTTGTGATTTTAGTTGTTTGATTTCACTTTGTAATTCTCTCGTAGTAACTTGTTTAAATAAACTTTGAGAGGGATATTTTTCAAAAATTTTGTTTAAACTGAAAGGTTGTGGAGAAGATAATTGATTTTCTTGATATATTATATCTTTTAATTTTAATAAATATTTTTTTTTGATTTGTGGATCATCAATTTTGTCTAATAAAAATTGTTTATTGCTATCTTTACTTATTACATTAATTATTTTGCAATTACATAAGTTATCAGATAATTCTTGTGATTCCGTAGAGGAGTCACTTGAATTTTCGATTTCATTTATTGAGTAATCGCTATTAGTTTCTTCAGATTGTTCAGATTCTGAAGTTAGTAATAGTTTGGTTAATTTTTTTTGGATATCTGATTGATCTTGAAATATCTCATTTTTTTTTTAATTTTACACTCTATTGATCTATGTCCTGGTCTTTTACAATTACAGCACACTACCTTTTGTTTATTAAATTTATTCTTTGAATAATTATTATTTTTTGAGTAATTTTTATTTTTTGTGTAATATTGATTGTTCTGTTTTTTGTTAAAATTGTTATGTTTTTGATAATGCTTTACATTATTGTTATTTCTTTGTATTTTAAACGTTTAATTCTTGATTGTGGATTAAGTGTATTATTATAGCCATACTGTTCACAAAATGAACCCATGGTTACTTTGAATTTGAATTTATCATTACGTTTTTTTATCTTTCTGTTCTTGACATAAAGTTAATCCTTCTTTTTTGACAAATGCGAATAATTGACCATATGTGATTGTATTCCAAGGGATTGGTTGCCCTCCAGAATAATCTTTTAATTTATTGATTACTTTTTCTGCAAAGAAAGACGGTAATCCAGAGATAAACCGTTCTTTCCAAAAAGTTGATTACAATCACTTCGTTGAAATATATTTGTTAAAAAAATATCTTTATACCATTTAAAGTCACCTAATGTTGGGCATCTTAAATTTGTTAATACCATCTTTTTACTTTCTAATTCTTCAGCTGGATTACCAATAAAAGTATGTATTAGTACTTCTATAGCATTTTGATGTTCTTCTTCTTCGTAGAGGCCATCATCGCCTTCTACTCTTTTTATTTCAACGTGATTAATTATTGAATCTTGTGTAATTGTATCTACTGAATTATCCCACCAATATTTTAATGCTCCATTAAATCCGGTTATTAATAGAACACATGCTTGTTTATCAGTATTGCCTCTAGCTTTAAATGCTATAGAAGCCATACCCATTTCTTGGAATAAATTCATTATTTTATATTCTGAACGTCCGTCAATATTCCATTCGTATATACCATCCCCAATGTATACATTATTGGAATATTTATGGTGTTCTTCGAATAATAAATCAGGAGGTGTATGTCTTTTATAATAGGGTCTATTTGATTTGATCATTTTATTTTTTATTCTATTTATTTATTGATTATCACTTTCTGATTGTATAGATTCATAATCATTTTCATCAATAATGTTAATTTCTTTTTTTTATCTATATTGACTAATTTTTTTGCAATTGTTTTTAAAATTTTATTTTCTGGAAATTTAATTTGTCTTGTTATAGGTTTGAAGATTGGTTTTGCTATTGATGAAAAAAGATGTTGGATTGTGTTCTGTTGACTAATAATATTATCTTCATTTATATTTATTTTATTGTCAATATGATCTATCTGTCTAGAAATCGTATGTAACAGTTGACTTTGATAATTATTCTGCTAATAGATTTATTTAATATCTTGTATGATTATTGAATTTTTATCATTTTTATTAGCTCCAGTTTTAAAGGGTGTAGCTATAATTTATATGTTAGGAGTATTTATTTTTATATCCTTTAAAGGTGGGTGGATTGATTTGGTTTTTTCACCATTTACTAGTATTTATTGTTTTAAATGGATAATTAATGTTATTATTATTTGAATATGTTTCAAACCATGTGAAAAATGGGATATTTATTTCTTTTAATATCATATAGTTGTACCAATTTTCCCTTAATTCAATTGTTTTTTGTTTACTGAACGTTTTGAAGTACCAATTTCTTTTTTCATCATTCTCTTTTGACTAAAAATCTTCTTTAATATATTGTTTATCAATTTCATACGTTTTAATTATAACATTTATAGTTTTGAAATCTGATTCCGTAGGAGATGTTGGATATATATCTTGTTGTGGTTCAGTCATTGGTGCTTTAAATTTAATAGGATTATCTTGTATAGTATTTTGAATTATACTTTCTATTTCTGAATCTTGTCTAATATTTTGATTTATACTTTCTGTTTCTGAGTCTGTACTGGCTTGACCAGTACGATATTTAGAAAAAAAAGCTCTAGAATGATAAGAACTAATTATGGGTGGAAGTGGTTCTCTCATTGAGTCGAATTTTAATAGTATTCTTCCATCCATTTGTTCAATTATTCTTGAAATATTCATTTGTTCAAAATTTCTAATTGGTTGAGTAATTTTAATTTTTCATTGATCTGGAATAGTTATTTCATTCCATTTTAATTGTCTAGGTGCATAAGTGGCTCTTGGGGGTATCCTTACTATGGACTGATAATATAGTAGTTTCTCCTGTATCGTCTTGTAATAAATATCTTGGATTAAATTCAGAAGTTGATTGCTTAAAGTAGATTCTATAAATTAATAGATATCCGTGTCTATCTTTTTGAAATTTAATTTCAGGTAGATGAACATTTAATACCATCGTATTGAGTATTGTTGGGTCATGTAAACTTACTTGAAAATTAGGGGCGCAATTAAAATAAATTGCTTCATTACATAAATTTGATTGGACTGCTCATAGAAGCGAGTCCTAAAATTTTAATAGGGGTTTATCCCTTAATAGCATTAATATTGGTGAATCAATACCAGTTCTTGATAAAGGTTTGATTGCTATTTGGACAAGTTCAAAGTGAAGGTAATTAAATCCTTTTTGTTTATATTTATCTAAAGCGATTGATGATAGTAATTTGATTTCTTCGAACTCATTCTGGAGAGATAGAGTTTTTTCATGTTCTTTTATTGCATAAGCTATTTTAGAGTAAAAAGTCCCAATTTGATATATATGATCTGGGTTAATATGTGGTAATTGATTTTTTGATAATTCTTGATCAAAAGAGGTTATTTTTGATATAATTTCTCTTGAATTAATTGTAGTATGCGATGTGGATGCAGCATGTTTTGGTTTAAAAAGTTTTCTAAACGAGGATGCCATGACTTAGACTAGACTTAAACACATGCTAGGGAGATACTAACCTTTTCTATGTTGACACAACTAGGGCTTGCCAACGGTCTTACTGCCTTTGGGACTTGCTGCCTGGAACACCTCAGTGACAGGCTTGATAGAGAGGTTAGGATCGGACTAGACGGGTTTAGGTTTAAGCTTGGATCACAAAGAACTTGTTTTGAAAACGTTTTAAATAAAACTATGCAATGATCTTTTGGCATCTGATACCAGATGTGAAGTCTCTTCGATATTTCGAGACACAAAATATTAACCTTTTTACGGGTATTAACTAGGGTCTAGAGTTGCCTGTGAAACAGAATTCGAGTTGCGTATGCTTTGGTCTGAGAGACGAAATGCGCTAAACTTCGAAAAAGAACTTGATTTTATTAATTTTCAAAAGATTGAAATACAAAAATTTGTTAAAAGGATTACAAGAAAATTTAAAATTTTGAAATTTTAAGAAAGATTTTTGAAGGTTTTTTAGAGAGAGAATGTTGTGCGAGAAATCGCTTGTGCTTCCTCTTTTGGTAGAGTCGAATATTTATAGGGAAAGCGAAGTGTTGAGTGTGTTGATACGTGTCGTCATGTAGTGGTGCCGACACTTCGTTGATACGTGTCGTCATGTAGTGGTGCCGACACATTGAGTGTTTGCTAACGTCATTGCCTACGTATTTTCTTACGTCATTGCTTACGTCTTCTTGCGGGTCCATCAGTGGGTCCCATTTGTTGATGCGTTCGTCTTCTAGAAAGCTTCTGCTTGTTTGACATGCGTGTTTTATACAGATAAACTCTGTATATTATTTTGCAATTACAAGCAATATTATACTGATAGTACAATATAGAAGTGAAATAATGCGTCAAATTTAGAACCTCGTTGAAGACGATGTTGTTTTCTTTCATTGAATCCAGTTCAGAGGCTAAGGATGAATCAAAAGAGTATAATTCAGTAGTGAGCTGATACAAAGCCCATCCACTAATGATGTTCAGGTTCCAGGGTCATCAGAACAGTATGGGGAGCCCACTTCCTCCAAAAATTCACAAGAGTTGGAAACTTCAGAAAGCTCAGAAGATTCAGATGAGTCAGTGGATCAGAACGTGATCATCCTCTAGATGGATATCTACTGCCAAGAGACAGAGAGAGAAGGAAGAATAGAAGGCCATCATCAAGGTTTGAAGACTTAGACATGGTAGCCTATGCTCTGTCTGCATCAGAAGAATTAGAGGAAGAAGAACCTAAATCCTATGAAGAGGCCAAACGAAGCAGAAAGTGGAATTATTGGAATGGTGCTTCTAAAGGAGAGATGGATTCACTGGCCAAAAATCTTACATGAGATCTTATTGATAGACCTAAGGACCAAAAACTAGTTGGTTGCAAGTAGATTTTCATACTAAAACCAAGAATTCCAGGGGTAGAGGATCAAAGGGATAAGGCATGACTAGTTGCTACGGGATTCTCACAGAAAGAAGGTATTGATTACAATTAAGTTTTTTCTCCGGTGGTTAAACATGTTTCAATTAGGTTGATGCTGTCAATTGTGGTTAACTTAGATTATGAGCTAGAGCAAATGGATGTTTAAACTGCCTTCTTACATGGAAACTTAGAAGACAGAATTCTAATTAAACAACCATAAGGTTTCATCAGAAAGGGAGATGAAAACAAGGTGAGTCTTCTAAGGAAATCGCTTTATGGTCTAAAGCAATCTCCCAGGCAATGGAATCAAAGGTTTGATATCTTTGATATCTTTATGAAAGGACACAAATTTGAAAGAAGTAGTAGGGACCCATGTGTCTACATCAGAAACCCACATATTGACACAACAATGTACTTACTTCAGCATGTTGATGACATGCTTATAACATCAGGGGATAAGTATGTTATCAGAGGATTGAAAGATAAACCAAGTACAAAATTCGTGATGAAAGATCTAGGAAAGGCATTTAGGATTCTTGAGATGGATATCATCAGAGATAGAGATAAAGGGGAACTTATTCTATCTCAAGGAAGGTATTTGGAAAAGGTTCTAAAAACCTTTGAGATGTTTGAGACAAAACAAGTGGTCACACCAACTGCTTCTCACATCAAGCTCAGAAGCCTCCATTCAGAAGAGGAGGATGATGAGGCTGAATACATAAGAGACATTCCGTATGCCAGTGCAGTGGGAAGTCTCATGTATGGAATGGTAGGATCTAGCCTATGATGTTGGTCTAGTCAGCAGATTTATGTCTAAGCGTAGTAGGGAACATTGGGTAGCTTTCAAATGGATTCTGAAAGACTTAAAGGGCGCTTACACAAAAAGTTTAACTTTCAAGAAAAATGCAAGTTTCAACATAGAAGGTTTTTCAGACTCAGACTTTGCAGCTGATTTGGATAAAAGAAGGTCAATTACGGGTTATGTTTTCAAGGTCTGGGGAAACACAGTTTCATGGAAATCAAGTTTACAATTAGTTGTGGAACTCTCAACTACTGAAACAGAATACATGGCTCTAACTTCAGCAGCTAAAGAGGCACTTTGGTTAAGGGGTTTATGTTCAGAATTGGGTTTCAAACAAGAAGAATTGAAAATTCATTGTGATTCTCAGAGTACTATTACCCTAGCTAGGAACTTAGTGCATGATGAAAGGACTAAGCATGTCGATACTAAGTTTCATTTCATCAAAGATTTGGTAGCTAGTGGAGGGATAGTCCTAATCAAGATTTACACTTCTCTAAATCCAGCAGATTTCCTAACTATAACTGTACCTGGAAAGAAGTTCCAACTCTGTTGTCGATACTAAGTGCATGATGAAAGGACTAAGCATGTCGATACTAAGTTTTATTTTATTCGGTCTTATGTCTTTAGAGGTAGTTTTTTTTTGTATATGTAGTGTTTTGGGTCTTTACATGTAAAATCATCAAAAATGATGTAAAATAGAAAAAGAGGTTTAAATCATGCCACACTCATCTCTCCAAGTCAAAAGCTTCATCCTAGTTAAAAAACTAACAAAATATGCATTTTTTCAAGTTGGATTACACTTAAGCATCAGACGTTTACCATTCGTTGTAGGTCTTCCAAAATTTGGAATTGGTTGAAATTTGGTGACAAGATAGCTTTTTGAGTTATCTTTCATATGAAATGCTTTGAAGTCATTTGGAGCAGTGGTTGAAGAGTTACACCCGATTTACTAAAGATATTTCAGTCTGGCTCGCAGAAGAAGCAAGTGCAAAAGAAACATAAGTAGGTTAGGAGCCGGCATCGGTCACAGGACAATGATCGATGCTCTTCCATCTCTAAAGAATTCTTGATCGATGCTCCAGCGCAAACCTGTCCGAGCTTGATTTTTCCTTTTTTGCCCTAAACTTAATCATAATCAATCCTAAGCTTATATATACTTGTTTTTAGCCTCTTATTATACAGCAGCGACCACAAATAAACACAGCAGCCACCTCTTATAGACTATTTCGTTCCCTCTCTTTGTTCTTCATAGTTTTTGATTCAATAGCTTCCAGGGAGAAGATCTTACCTTTGTATCTCCATATAGAGAATATTTATGAACCCTTTTCTTTCTTATTGAGTTTTATGATGAAGAATACTTTTTTTATCTCTTTACTTACCATCCTTTATGATTTGTGAGTAGTGTGCTTGTTAGGTTATAGGAAATCAAAGAGTTCATGATATGCTAGATTAATATCGATTGATTAGGGATTATCTTATGGTTCTTCACCTTTACTTGATCTAAATGCTTGAGTTGGTGTAGCTAACTAGTGAATGATCTTAGGATAATTTATATGCCAAAAGCTTGTTAAATTGCTTGATCTAGTATTTGGTGAGCAATACGAAATAACATGCGAAAATTGAGTTATGGAGTATAGTTAACAGTTAAATCTTGAACGAATTAATCCATGCTTTATTCTTGTAATAACTTGCGAAAGATGAGTCTATTAGGTTGCTAAATTATAGTGATTGGAGCCACAAAAGTGGAAAGATTATACATCAATTATTTGAGTTCTAGAACAAATCTTATTAAATTTATCGATTAATATCTTGTGCTTCAAGAATCTCTACGATTATCCTATTGCCTAACTTTTTTCTCTTATTGATTTACATTTTTCAGTTACTCGCTTTTTAGTTTATTTGTTTCTTAATTTCTTCCATCATTACAACAAACCCCATATTTTTCATCGTAGTTTCAAAGCTTATAAATTCGTTAGCTATCTAGTATTCAGTTGATCGACCCCTAAGTACTAGTGTGTTTCCTATGCATTTACTTGAATATTTCATGGTTAAAACCTGAGCACAACAAGTTTTTGGCACCGTTGCCAGGGACCAATATCGTTGCCAACTGGATTAGAATATAGTATAAGATTTTTTTTTTATTAAGTTTATTAATTTCGTTTTTGTTTGATTTAATCTTTATGTATTCCAGGTCTATACTTGAGCAAGAGATAAACCTACTTCAAAGATGGCTTTTGCTCTTCTACAGCTGATGTATATTCAACAAGAGACCATTGGGCACTTACATTCAATACCAGCCCTCTTCATGAATCGAAGTCCAATCTGCTCTCCACAACCAAATATGCTAAGCTATGAAATAAAGCCTCAAATCATCGTTTTAGTGAAGCAAAATCAGTTCCATGGAATTCCTCAAAAGAATCATTTGGACCATGTCGATGCATTTGGATATATATGCAGCACCATTCATGCTAATGGATTCGATGAGGACTATCTAAGATGAAAATTTTCCAGTTATCATTGGCGGACAAAGCATTTCGATGGATGAAATCTCTTCAATCTCATTCAATCACCTCTTGGGCAGAATACAAAGGAGCTTTCCTTGGACAGTTCTTCATCAAGCAAAGAATAAACATGGTTAGAAGCAAGATCTCTGGTTTTCAACAAGGTGTCATTGAACCATTCTATGAAGCTTTAGATCGTTTCAAAGAGTACATAAGAGACTGTCCACAACATGGTTTCTACGATGGTAGCTTGTGGAACATCTTCTACCAAGACATTAGGCATGAGTACAAGTTGTCTCTTGATACAACAAGCAACGGAAATTTCATGACAAAGTCAGTAGCTGAAGCAAAGGTCTTCAAAAACTACTTGGCTGCAAGCGACAATAACAATTACTCGGACTATGATAGGATTGTCCACACTAGTACTTCTAACTCCACAATGATTTCAGATTTGACAATGATTGTTGCTCATATTCTCAAGTTGCTACAATGTCAACAACTATTTAAGCTTTTAAGGACATGGTTGACACCAATGATGATGCTAATCAAGAGTTCATGGGTGATTTTTTAGCCAAACCACAAAGGGAGGTGAACTACATCAATGGGCAAAACTAAAATTTCAGTAACAGAGTTTACAATCAAGTTTTTTGGAACTCTCAAAACCTATTCTACCCTAAAGAATACATGTCTCAAAAGTACCATGATGGAATATAACTCTAGCCAATGCAATAGCTCACGTTTCCACAAGAGTCTCAAGCGATCACACCTACGACTCAACAAGAAAGTAAGCTTGAAGCTATGATGCAACAATGTCTTGAAGATCAAAAGCAAATCAATAAGGACATCAATGAGAAGATAGGTAACATCCACAATGATCTGAGCACCCAGTTGCCCACGTGAACAAGTTAAATGTTCAAGTTTATCAAATAATGGAGGATGTGAAGAAGCATAGGCAAAAACGTTTCACAACATTATCTCTAGCAAGAAAGAGGAACATGAGCTTATGTGAACATCATGTCTAAAAGCATTGTAAAGAAGTTGGGGATTATGGACATAAAACCCTCTAAGATGTCTATGGTGTTTGGAGATGCTTCTACTATGATTTCACATGGTTTTATCCCCGAGCTAATACTACAAGTAGAAGGCTGCAATGTTAAAGCTAAATTTCACGTTTTGGAGAACAAGGGAGACCCTCACAAGCCATTGATTCTTGGTTCATAATTCCTTGCAACCGTAGGAGAAATAGTGGATTTTCCAAATCAACAAGTTTCTTTGTCAAAAATCGATAAAGAAGTTTTCTATCCTGCAATACAATTAATGGCTCTTATTGTATGACCATATACACTGAAGAGAAGTTTGACATAGAGCCTGGTGATGCCATGAAGAAGGTTCAAAACATCATAACTACAAACTCTCCTATCAAACCTGAGGAAGTAGTCAAACCGACAAAATCTAAGTGCAAAAAAATTCCAAATAGTGCAAGTTCGACTTTGAGACCTATGGAGTATTATGAAAATGTTGTTCATGTCTAAGAGTAGATAGTACTGACTTACGTTTCTGATAGAAATGAGGGTACACTTTTGGAACACATGAACTAGAATTTTTTTACTTATGGTTCTAGGTTTTTGCATTTATGTAAAGAATTTTAATGTATTTTGCTTGAAATCTTCGTTCTCTCTACCAAAGTCTACAATTTTGATTGACCATAGTGTGAAGTCAAATCGTTATCATATTGAAATTTTATAAAAGTAAATATATTTATAGAAGTGGTTATCAACAATAAAAGAAAACTTATGCGCTATTCGATGATTTGAAATCTTACCTATCATACATTCATCATTATTTTTTCAATATTGACGACGATGTCTCAAGAGATATGACAACACGTATTATACTCTGGGTTTCCGTATCAATTTTTTAAATTCTTTTTATTGGAACAAAAGCGTCATACTTTTAAAACCAATCAATTTTTTTGTCGATGGATTGTTATCGTATATACACATGCATGAAGTATAGTACATATCCGACCTTAGCTCAGTTGGTAGAGCGGAGGACTGTAGTCGAAGCAGAATATCCTTAGGTTACTGGTTCGAATCCGGTAGGTTGGATTTTGTTTCCTCAATTAATTTTCATTTCCTTTGGAAATTAGGCATCGAAAAAACTATGTCGAACTAGTCCACACAAATTAGATACATGTTCGCTTACAACAAATTCTTTCCCATTTCTTACATATTTTGGATGTGTGGATCTTCAAATGTTGTTAGTATATAAATCGATCAAAGACAAAAACCTCAGAGTTAGCCTTATTATCTTTGGCCATAGGTGAAAATTACAGTACACTAATGAATGACTAGGATTAAAAAATCGGTTGATGAAGAGGATCGTTGCATGTGCAACCTAGTTGCCAACATCACTGAAGGATAGTGAAATCCCTTTGCCATTTTCTTCCATGAATTTTATGTATTCATTTTTAAGTACTATAAACAATCATTGCCTACATTAATAGTAATTATATATATAATAAGGTTAAAATATAAAATCAAGTTTTCACTTATAACCAATTCGAATAAATATCATTATCTACAACAGAAAGAATTGCATGGAAAATTATGGAATTCGAATTTAGACACTTGTTGATGGTTTTCAAAAATACTTTTGCGGTCCTATTCTTCTTCATATGCCTGATAAGTTTTATAAAAACTTTCTTTGACCCGTCTACTTCTACCTCAAGATCTACAATAAAGATGGACAATACTATATAGCTTATTGTATACAAAAATGAGGATTCAATAAAAGAAAAGTGGACATGCCAGAGTGGTTATCGGGCATGACTAAAAATCATGTGGGCTTTGCCCGCGCATGTTCGAATCCTGCCGTTCACGTTTTCATTAAACCTTTTTTGAAAATTCTAGTAGATTTCAAAAGAATTTGTATCAAGATTGTTTTGGTGCAATTCGTTGTAACACTACAAGAAAACAGGCCCATTTCCGAGGAGAATTTGCGACCATATGGTGAGGTCGCAAATTTGCGAGGCGTTTGCTTTTGGGGTCGCAAATTAATCGCAAATTTTCGTCACAAATTAGTCGCAAATATCTGCAAATTTGCGACTACTTTGCGACGAAAAGAAAGGTCATAGCAAAGACGTTGAAAATTTCTGAGGCATTTGCGGGGAAAGATATTTTCTAAGATTTGCGACTGATTTGCGAAGATATTTAGCAAATAGGTACACACATTTTCAATGATTTACAACTGCTTTTTGCTACTGAAATTTTGGTCGCAAATGGGTAGCAGTTTACTAGCAAAGGCCTTTCAAATATTTTGTCCTAGTAAATTAGTAACAAATGTTGGTCGCAAATGAGTAGCAAATATGGTTGATCCTCTATAAATAGCAAGCTATGGGGGGGAGACCAAAATCATATCACAAACATCCCAAATCTACTCACAAAAAGATTTTATTCCGCAAAAATACTATAAATCTGATATTTTTTGTGGAGAGGTCGATAATCGATCATGTCTTGGCATCATGAGATATACACGGTCCGGGAATGGATGTACAACCGGCAAGATCCAGATACCGGTGAATTGACGAGAGAATTTAGAGATGGTCTTGATCAATTTTTGACCCACGCTACACATCAGTCATTCGCGGGAGACAACGGTAACAAAATTTTCTGTCCTTGCGTTAAGTGTGAGAACATTGCTCATCATGATGCAAACACTATTTGGAAACATTTATATACGAGGGGGTTTTTACCTAAATATTATGTCTGGTTTGCGCACGGGGAAGATTTTGTAGTTAATGTTCCAGGTAGTTCAAGTACGAGTTATCATGGCAATCAAGATGGCGCTAGTAGTTTTGATAATAACTATGATCAACATGCTCATCAGCAAGATTATAATGAATATAGATATGGTAATAGTGATGGGAATAGGTTTCATGACATGGTTACTGATGCATTTCATGAAAGTACTGCCTCATTTAATGATAATACTTTTGAAGAACCAAACCCGAGTGCTAACATTAGTGAAAATTGCATGGATAAATGGACTGCATTGTTTAACGAGTATTTGCCGGAGGGTAATAACTCGGCAGAGAGTTACTATGAAATACAGAGACTGGTCGCGAGTATTGGTTTACCGTCTGAGGTGATTGACGTCTGCATTGATAACTGTATGATTTTCTGGAAAGATGATGCTAAGTTGCAGGAATGTCGTTTTGCAAAAAACCGAGATATAAAGAGACAGGTGGCCGCACGAGGGTGCCGTTCCAGCATATGTGGTATCTTCCGATAACAGATAGATTGAAGCGATTATACCAATCAGAGCAGACTGCTGGGGCAATGAGGTGGCACGCATAACACTTTAGTGAGGAAGGGGTGATCTCTCATCCATCAGATGCGAAGGCGTGGAAACATTTTAACACGGTACATTCAGACTTTGCTGAAGAACATAGAAATGTTTTTTGGGTCTTTGTACTGATGGGTTTAGTCCATTTGGTATGTCTAGTTGGCAATACTCGTTGTGGCCAGTCATAGTAACGCCTCATAATTTACCTCCGGATATGTGCATGCATCGAGAATTTTTCTTCATGAGCATTCTTGTTCTGAGGCCTAAGCATCTAAAAAGATCTCTTGACGTCTTCTTGCAGCCTCTGATCCACGAATTACAGGAGTTCTGGCATGCTGGTGTGTGAACGTTCGATTCATCAAACCGCCGTAACTTCACCATGAAGGCTGTGCTTATGTGGACCATAAGCGAGTTTCCCGCCTATGGGATGTTATCTGGATGGACAACTCACGGGAAATTATCATGTCCTTACTGTCTGGATCAGACTGATGCGTTTCAATTGACGAATGGACGCAAAACATGCTGGTTTGATTGTCATCGTCGGTTTCTGCCATTGGGTCATCTATATAGAAATAACAAGAAGTTGTTTAAGAAAAGCAAAACCGTCAAAGTCCCCCACCCCCTCCCCCGTTTATCTTTCAGGGGAACAGTTGGAAGCGCAAATAGATTATTGCGATGCTCAAGAAACTGCAGAAGTTGGGGGTAACTGGTACAGTGTCCCCGCTAATATGCCGGGTGGATATGGGTAGTATCATATTCTGGGAACTGCCGTACTGGAAGGATCATCTCTTGAGGTACAATTTGGATGTAATGCACGTCGAGAAGAACTTTTTCAAAAATATCATCCACACGTTGTTGAATGTTCCGGGTAAAATGAAAGACAATTTGAAATCACGTTTGGATCTCCCTGGTATATGCGCAAGGCCCGAGTTGCACATTACAAGTGATGGTAGGGCAACGATTCCTATTTTTCGGCTGTCATTGGATGCAAAGAATAGTTTCTTTAAGTGGGTTAAGGATGATGGATATGTGTCAACATTCTCAAGGTGTGTCTAGCAAGGGCAAAAATTTTCTGGAATGAAGAGCCATGATTGTCATGTATTCATGCAACGATTACTGCCATTTGCATTGCAGGAGCTTCTACCAAATCACGTCCACGGGGCACTAGCAGGTTGACGTTGAAATCAGACATCGTAATTATTCTTTGCAACTTGGAGAAGATATTTTCTCCTCATTTTTCGACGTGATGGAACATCTGGTAGTCCACTTACTGTATGAGTTGGATCTTGGTGGACCAGTCCAATTTCGATGGATGTACCCATTCGAAAGGTTCTTCAAACATCTGAAGATGAAAGCAAAAAATCTCGCAAAGGTTGAGGGATCGATCGTGGCAGGAAGTTTGACCGAGGATACATCTAATTTCTCGAGTTACTACTTTAGCCCAACCGTGAAAACAAAGAAAACTGGTCGTAAACGATACGATGATGGTGGGGTTAGGCGAACATATCCTGATGTGGGAGTATCCGATGTCTTCTCGGATTTAGGCCGAATGGGTGGCAAAGTAAAGGCAACCGAGTAGTGTGATTACAAGCATTCTCACGCAGCTCAAACATATATCTTGCTAAACTGTGACTTCTTTCGACCGTATGAGAGGTATATATAGTACTAGTTTACTACTCGGTTGATATATATATATATATACATATACAATTAATTATAATTAATCATCATCCTTTATTATATGGTGCACAGGATGCTCGAACAGCAAATACGGGAAGCATTTCCGGAACTTGACGACCAAGAAGTGAGATCATACGTTGAACGTGATTTCACAGGATGGATGAGAGATGGATGAACGTGATTTCGGAGGATGGATGAAGGTAACTATAACCATAATCTTATATATATCTGATATTAATTAGTAAACAACTAATTGGATTTGGCCTTGTAGGTGACCAGGGGGAGGTCTCGGCCGGGAACTTGGCCTCTGTAGGTCCATGAGTTCGTGATGGGGCCTATCACAAATATAAGAACCGCTAGGATGTATTGTACTCGTGGATTTATTTTCCATACATTTGAGCATAGGCAACGAAGGGCCACTGCAAATTATTGTATCCATGTCCCAGGTGATACCAACTTCTCGGTATCCTGAAAGAAATTGTAGAAGTAGAGTATGCTGGGATGATGAATCTTAAATGCGTCCTATTTCGATGTGATTGGTTTGATCCCACTATTGGGATTGGCGTACGATCAAGCAAATTCGGAGTCGTGGATGTACAGGGACTTCGGAGTTACACAGGCAAGTTCGAGCCATTCGTGTTAGCATCTCAAGCGGAGCAAGTAGTTTTCATTCCTTACCCTCGAACTCGGGTCCGACGTGATCAAAATTGGTTGTCCGTCATTAAAGTTAACCCACGGGGTCGAATTATCGGGGGCTTAGCTGATGCCGATGATGATCAACCGCCCGTGCAACCTGAAAGGACATAAAAGTTTCCATCCCCGTCAATTCAAGAAATGATTTGACCAGAATTGACCCGCTTTATAGGGGACTTGAAGTCATATGCGAGGAATCTGATAGTCATGCGGAGTCAGACGAGTTTGATGAAGGGGACGAAGTTGAGGATGATGACAAAGAAGACGAAAATGGACAAACTTACGTTTCCGATCCTGATGAGTAACTTTATGTATCGTGTGTTTTAGTCATCGTTTGTAAGAATTATGTACCTTGTGTTTTTTTATAATAAACTAAGTACACATTGCGACTAGATTGCATCACTTAGTCGTAAACTAATAGCAAAATATACAATTTGTGACTAGCTTGCGACTAGAGGTCGCAACTTAGTCGTAATTTTGTACTTGATTTATCTTAAACCCTAAAAATCCTAGAAACCCTAAATAAACCCTTAAGCCCTAAACCTTAAATATCCTAGAAACCTTAAACCCTAAATACAAATTGCATCTCATCCTTAGTAGCAAACTAGTAGCAAAATATACAATTTGTGACTAGATTGCGACTATAGGTCGCAATGTAGTCGCAATTTTGTACTTAGTTTACCATCAACCCTAAAACCTAAAAAATCCTATAAACCCTAAACCCTAAATAAAACCTACAAGCCTTAAACCCTAATGCATATAGGCTAGCTGAATAAACCCTATTAATTTCGCGAATAACATCTAGATTTTAATGAATCTACAGAGATTAAGTATGTAACTATATAGTTAATGCATGATGATTCGATCAATTTTAGTAGGATTGTCGAATTGCTTATATAATTGCCCGAAACCCTAAACACATAACCCTAATGTATAATTATAGGATGTATATATGTATGAACTTTGTGATAACCCTAAATCCTAATCCCTAAATTTTTTTTTTCTTCTTGTTTGATTCGGGCAGTCGCAAATTAGTAGCAAATTTTTGGCCCATTTTACGACGCCACGTGGCAACGGCGTCGCAAATCTTGGCGATTTAATTTACCACGTGTTGAAAATTTGACCAGATTTGCGATGCGGTTGCCACGTGGAGCCGCAAATTGGTCGCAAATCTGGGCGGTAAATCCGATTGGGTGAAAAGGTGCCTTGTGTGACGCAAGTGCGACTAATTTCCGACCCAATATATTTTTATATAAGCCAGCCGAATTCGCTTTGCTCTTTGCTCATTCCATCTCATCCTTCATCTCTCTACTCGGCTCTCTCTCTCTCTACAAGGTATAATCCGATTTTTTTTTAAAATTTATAGTTTTTGCTTTAGAATTGTTAGGAATAGATTTAGGTATGGAATAAATTTATAGTTTTTATTTTAGAATGGTTAGGAATAGATTTAGATTGAATTTAATTTTTATTAAATATTTAATTGCAGATGGGTGATACGCATAATTAGTATACCGGTTTTTTATCCGCCTCCGGTACACCTGTACCGCGACGTGGCGGGTCTCATTCACGACGTGAAGGACCTTCTACATCGACTCCGCCTATCTCGGATTTCGTTCCGGAGATGCAGCCACATGATCTGCCACCCGAGGCTCCACAGTTCGAGCATATGACGCTGGAGCAGCTTCTCGTTAGTCCTGCACGGGATGTTCTAACGAGATTGGATCCGTATCTTTTCCCGGAGACTTTATGGTAAATATATTATTTTTCTCAATTATTATTTAATAAATAATTTTTTTTTTAAATGTTTATAACATAATTTTTTTTTCAGGTTCAGGCATTATAAAGTTGGACAGGCTATTAGGAAATTGATCGAGGGGATTTCAAAGCTCCGCACCCGAGTTGGAGCAAGGTGTCCCAGGAGATGAGGGATAGGTGGTTTCACACTTTCACGGTAATTCTGTTTCGCGTTAGTTTATAATTTTATTTCTACTAATAATTTAATTTATAATTTATAATGTATATACTGATATTAAATTTATACTAATTTGAATTTTTATTTTTTATAGCAAAAATACATATGGGATGTCGAGATCACGGGATTGGTCCGGGATGCCTTCGATGACAAGGTGATGCATCGCCTTACTGATCAGGTCGGCCGATGGAAAAAGAAATGGAAGGAGGACCCCGAGCATGCGATGCCAGAGTGGTTCAATCCGACGGTTTGGGCGGGTCTCGTTGCCTACTGGTAGTTGCCGACTTCCGAAGACACGAGCAGCAAGTGTCGGGCCGCGCGTTACACCAAGGTTGACGAAGAGGGCATTTCGAAGCATGTCTCGGGGTAGTTATCATTCTTCGAACAAGCGCGCGCCGTATTGTAAGTTGATTTTAATTTCTATAGTTTGAATTTTAAAAAAATTTTAAGTTAAAGTATCTCACGAATTAACATATTTTTACCATTTTCCAGGCATAGACGAAAGGTGCCCCGACTACGATGCCCGAGATTTTTGAGAAGACCCATAGGTGCAAGGAAGGGACGTGGGTTGATAGTCGCGTGGAGCAGCTTCACGGCGATGTGACTGCACGGGGCGAGGAAATCACATCGCAGCCCACTCCCGATGGTCAACCCATCCAGATGACCCCAGTGGACATAAACCGCATCGCCTCTCTGGTAACGAAAACAAACTTTTATTACTAATTCATATATTATTATTTAAGTATCTACTTTTCCTTATTAAATTTTAGTTTACAGCCAACTCCCGTACCAGAAAAGGAAAGATTGATTTCATGGCATCTATTCCGAGGGATGCCAAGGGAGTTCCCTTTTGCCCGGTTTCGACACACGTCCCAGACCCGATTAGAGATAAGAAGCTAGAGATCGCGGAAGCAGAGATCAGATGGCTGAAGCAGCAACACGACGCCTACGATATGATGTTCGAGTTACTTGGGGATTCGAACCCGGCGATTCGGGAGATGCTGAGGAAGAAGAAACATGGAGAAGCTGGAACATCTTCAGCTTCTGCTTCGGAATTTCATGAAGATTTGGATTTTCATGATATCGACAATTTGTAGTTTTTTTTTTCTGTTATACAAAATACTCGTTTTATGTAATATTAATTAATTTTTTTTTATTTCCGAAAAATCATTAAAAAACCGGTTTTAAAAAAACAAATTTATATATTTTTTTGCAGCTGATTTGCGACCGTCCTTGCCCACAAACTCCTCGCAATTATTCATCGCAAATGCCTCGCAAAATCATCCTCGCAAATTACTAGCAAAATATTCCTCGCAAATGCCTCGCAAAATAATCCACGCAAACTACTAGCAAAATTTGCCTCGCAAATGCCTTGCAAAATCATCCTCGCAAACTCCTAGCAAAATTTGCCTCACATATGCCTTGCAAAATGTGGACTCGCAACCTCCTCGCAAAAGCATGTCATCGCAAATGCCTGTCATCGCAAATGCCTTGCAAAACCAACTTCCACGCAAATTCGTCGCAAAACGTTTGTGAGGTATCAAATTTCTTTCCTCGCACATTTTGCGACTAGCTTGCAACGATTTTTCGTATGCGACTAGCTGGTTGCGATGATTCCTACCAAAACCGTAGTCGCAAATTGGCCTGTTTTCTTGTAGTGCAAAGCGTTGTGATTTAAACTAAACAACCATAAAACAAAAAGCATACAAGTAATCAACTAACCTTTCTAATATTACCCTTCGTGTACATAATTAATAATTTCATAAAATGTCATGTGTTTTAGTCTTCTAAAGTTTTCAAGTGTTATATTACAAAACCGACCTTAGCTCAGTTGGCAGAGCGGACGACTATAGTTGAAGCAGATAAATCCTTAGGTCACTGGTTCGAATCCGGTAGGTCAGAACTGTTTTGCTCATGCTATTTCCATTTTCATTTAAAAGTGGTTTGACATTATGCATATGTAATTTATATCTCAAATGGTATACGATTAAAATGTCTTGGAGTATATAGTACCGACTTATGTTTCTGATAGAAATTAGGAGACACTTTTGGAACACATGAACTAGAATTTTTTTACTTATGGTTCTAGTTTTTTTGCATTTCGGTAAAGAAAAATGTATTTTGCTTGAAATATTTATCCTCTCTGCCAAAGTCTACAATTGTGATTGATCATAGTATAAATCCACATCGTTATCATATTGAAATTTTATAAAAGTAAATATATATTTATAGAAATGGTTACCAACAATGAAAAAGAAAACTTATGCGCTATTCGCCGATTTGGAATCTTACCGATCATACGTTCATCATTCTTTTTTCTATATTGACGACATTGTCTGAAGAGATATGGCAACACGTATTATACTCTGGGTTTCCGTATCAATTTTGTAAATTCTTTTTATTGAAACAAAAGCGTCATACTTTTAAAACCAATAATTTTTTTGTTGATGGATTGTGATCGTATATACACATGCATGAAATATAGTACATATCCGACCTTAGCTAAGTTGGTAGAACGGAGGACTGTAGTCGAAGCAGAATATCTTTAGGTCACTGGTTCGAATCCGGTACGTCAGATTTTGTTTCCTCAATTAATTTTCGTTTCCTTTGGAAATTAGGCATCAAAAAAACTATGTCGAACTGATCCACACAAATTAGATACATGTACGCTTTCAGCAAATTCTTCCCCATTTCTTACATGTTTTGGATGTGTGGATCTTCAAATGTTGTTAGTATAAAAAACGATCAAACACAAAAACCTCAGAGTTAGACTTATTATCTTTGGCCATAGGTTAAAATTATAGTACACTAATGAATGACTAGGATTAAAAAATCAGAAGAGGATCGTTGCATCTGCAACCTAGTTGCCAACATCTCTGAAGGATAGTGAAAGCCCTTTGCCATTTTCTTGCATGAATTTTATGTACTCATTTTTAAGTACTATAAACAATCATTACCCATCTCAATAGTAATTATATATATAATAAGTTTAATATATAAAATCAAGTTTTCACTTGTAACCAATTGGAATAAATATCATTATCTACCACAGAAAGAATTGCATGGAAAATTATGGAGTTTGAATTTAGACACTTGTTGATGGTTTTCGAAAATACTTTTGTTGTCCTATTCTTCTACATATGCCTGATAAGTTTTATAAAAACTTTCTTTGACCCGTCTACTTCTCCCTCAAGATCTACAATAAAGATGGACAATACTATATAGTTTATTGTATACAAAAATGAGGTTTCAATCGAAGAAAAGTGGACGTCCCGGAGTGGTTATCGGGCAAGACTAGAAATCATGTGGACTTTATCCGCGCATATTTGAATCCTGCCGTTCACGTTTTCATTAAATCTTTTTTGAAAATTCCAGTAAATTTCAAAATTTTTTTTGTCAAGATTGTTTTGGTGCAATTCGTTGTAAACCGTTGTGATTTAAACTAAACAACCATCAAACAAAAAGCATACAAGTAATCAACTAACCTTTCTAATAGTACTCTTCTTGCATATAATTAATAAATTCATAAAATGTCATGTGTTTTAGTCTTCTAAAATTTTCAAGTGTTATATTACAAAACGGACCTTAGCTCAGTTGGTAGAGCGGAGGACTGTAGTTGAAGCAGATAAATCCTTAGGTCACTGGTTCGAATTCGGTAGGTCGAAAATGTTTTGCTCATGCTATTTCCATTTTCATTTAAAAGTGGTTTGACATTATGCATATGTAATTTATATATTAAATGGTATACGATTAAAATGTCTTGGAGTAGAACGTTGATCAAACCTTTAATGTTGATCCAACCTTCAAACTAGTAAAGCAGAAGAGACGGAAACTCAGGCCACAAAGAGCAAAAGTAGTCAACGACGAGGTGGAAAGGCTCTTGCAATTTGGATCAATCACAGAAGTAAAGTACCGGGACTGGCTGGCCAATCCGGTGGTCGTGAAGAAGAAGAACGGGAACCGGTGAGTATGTGTAGATTTCACCGATCTGAATAAAGCATGCCCTAAAGAAAGCTTCCCACTTCCACACATTGACCGACTGGTCGAGGTGACAGCAGGAAACAAACTTTTGTCATTCATGGATGCTTTCTCTGGATACAATCAGATCCTGGTGAATCCCGTATTCGTGAAAAGACAGCCTTCATTACGGATCGAGGAATATATTGTTACAAGGTGATGTCTTTCGGCCTCAAAAATGTCGGAGCCACATATCAACGTTTAGTGAACAAAATGTTCGCTAATCAACTCGGAAAGACGATGGAGGTTTACATAGATGATATGCTGGTAAAATCATTAGAAGAAAAGAGTCGCATAACGCATATGGAGGAATATTTTGAACAACTAAACCTACACAACATGAAGCTGAACCGGAAAAAATGTAAATTCGCAGTCACGTCGGGAGAATTTCTTGGTTACTTAGTTACTCATCGAGGTATCGAAGCAAACCCCAAGTAGATTGACACGCTTATACAGATGGTTTCGCCAAAGATGAAACGTGAAGTACAAAACTGACGGGGAGGGTAGCTGTGCTCAACTGATTTATTTCGCTATCTACCGACAAGTGTTTACCTTTCTACGATACTCTACGAGGAAACAAGAAGTTTGAATGGACATATAAGTGTGAAGAAGCTTTCCAGTAGTTGAAGAAGTACCTTGCTAGTCCACCGGTGCTTACAAAGCCAATCGAGGGAGAGCCGTTCTTTTTGTATACCGCATTCTCTGCCACAATAGTAAGCGGAGTGCTCATTCGAGAAGAATGGGGAGAGCAGAAGCCAATTTTTTACGTCGACAAGACTCTCACCAATGCTGAGACAAGACTTTCAATCACACTCTATCGTGGTCCTAAGCACTTTTCCCTTACGATCTATTTTGCACAGCCCAAGTCAATCCGGGAGGCTGGTCAAATGGGCTATCGAACTGAGTGAGTATGACATTGAGTATCGCGGGTGAACTTGTGCGAAATCACAAGTGCTGGCTGATTTTTTGATCGAACTTCCGTAGGAAAGCCTCACCGAAGAAAACCCGAGCTTGCCGGCTTCAGAGGAAAGCCTCACTGAAGAAACCCAAGTTCAATTTGGCAACTCCACGTCAACGCTCATCATCCCAAAGTGGCTTAGGAGTTGGAATACGTCTGACATAGACAACGGGCGAAATACTTGAACAATCATTCCGCCTAGGCTTTCGTGCCTCCAACAATGAAGCAGAATACAAGGCCATCATCGCCGGAATAAAGCTCGCACAAGGACTCTAGATCAATTGCATTCACGCATTTTGCGATTCACAGTTGGTCGCAAACCAATTCAGCGGAGAATACACAGCTAAAAATGACCGTATGAAAGCATATATAAAGGTCATCAAAAACTTGGCTGCGCAGTTTTAAAGAGTTCGCGCTAACGCGTATTCCAAGAGGGGAAAAATCTTCGGCTGATGCACTGGCAGCTCTTGCATCCATCTCCGATCCAGACTTGAAGCGGATTATCCCGGTGGAATTTATCAAACACCCGAGTATCACTCTTCCAAAAACACTGAGTATAATTACTCGATCTCAAGACGCCAGAAAAGCAAAAGAGAGTGTAGCAGACACCGCTGAGAACGACATCAAAATGCAAGAAGCCGTAAACAACGATTCAACGGTCCGAGACAAGACAGACACGGGAGATGAAGGACCCGAATCTCAAACGCAAATAGACACAATCAATGAGGATGAAAATCCCGCAAATATTTCGCCAATTGAAGAAGAGGCAAAGGCCATGGAAGAGGACTCCATACCCCTCTCTGCCGACGTCAACCCTCCTCCCAAAAGCAAAGCAGTCGAGATGGAAGAAAAATTGCAGGAAATGGAATACGGCTGCGACAAAAGGTGGCTAGATGACATCCGAGGATACATCTACGATGGCGTCTTACCTTCTGACAAGTGGCCAGCTCATAAGCTTCGGGCACAAGTAGCTCGTTACATCATGCTCGATGGGAACATTTTTAAATGGAGATTCTCGGGACCATTACTCACTTGTATTGAAGATAGTGAGGCAAGAAAAATCATGGAGGAAGTCCATAGCGGTTCCTGTGGTAACCATTCTGGAGGACGAGCTCTGGCGATAAAAATCAAATGACATGGTTATTATTGGCCAACTATGATCAAAGATGACGAGAAGTTCTCCGCTAGATGTGAAAAGTGTCAGCGTCATGCGCCGATGATTCATCAACCAACCGAGATGATTTTCTCAATCTCGTCACCTTATCCATTCATGCGATGGTATATCGACATTGTTGGACCTTTACATCCCTCGAAAGAGAAACAGTTTTTACTAGTTTTGACGGACTATTTTTAAAATGGATTGAGGCAGATTCTTACGGCAGTATAAAGGATGCACAAGTCTAGAATTTCGTATGAAAAAATATCATATGCCGACATAGAATCCCATATGAGATCGTTACCAATAATGGTTCGCAGTTCATCTCTACAAGATTCGAAGCTTTCTGCGAGAAATGGAAAATCCGACTTAGCAAATCCACCCCTAGATATCCGCAAGGAAATGGCCAGGCAGAATCAGTAAACAAGACAATTCTTGACGGGCTCAAAAAGCGTCTTAATGAAAAGAAAGGACGGTGGGCTGACGAACTGGAAGGCGTATTGTGGTCTCATCGGATAACACCACGGCGAGCAATCAGAGAAACTCCATTTGCCCTAGTCTACGGGACGGAATTCATAATCCCATCAAAATACATTTTCCCGGAGTTCGTTGTAGACTTCTCCCAGAAAAGGAAGGACTTAACCATCTCTTAATGCTCGACGAGCTCGATCTAGTCGATGAAGGGCGCGACCGCATTGATCCGGATTACCAACTACTAGAGCGTAGTGGCAAAATACTATAACTCCAATGTCAGAAGCCGAACGTTCTATAAAGGGAACTTGGTATTGCGGGAAGTCTTCCAAAACACAGCGGAAAGGAACGCCGGCAAACTCGGAACCAACTTGGAAGGGCCTTACAAGATCACTAAAGTAGTTCGGCTTGGAGTCTATGAACTCGTCAACATGGCGGGCATTCCAATACCACGATCATGGAACACAAGGCACTTAAAGAAGTACTAACACTGATTCACTTTACATGAACTACAGGGCGGCTTGATCCCTGCAAAGGATATATAGGCAGCTCGTCTTCAGATGAGTTCAGCTGCCCCCTCCTTAAAAAAGGGGGGGGGAGTGGGGTACGTAAACTCGTATACTTCCACCTTGTAACAGATTCTACGAGCTATCAAAGCAAAGTTTTATGTTACATCTTCTACGGATTGCTAGTCTTAACAAAACAGACATCATATTACATCCTTCACGGATTATTTGAGTCAAACAAGTATCTCATTTCATCCTCATTGCTGCTGGCCACAGTATTGAACTCTTACATCCGTTTCGGATCGAACCACTACATCCATTGCAAGCGCACTATACAAATATCTATGTCTATTGTCGGAGCGAATATGTCTACGGTGATACATCCGTAAACCAAAATGTTTATCTTTAAAATCCAATAAGCAAGTATGATCATTGATGGAGCAGATATGTTTAAGGTAACATATCTGTAAACCGGAATGTACATCTTTGAAACTCAACAACGAAACAATGGTCGCTACATCCCTTAAAAGGATACTAGACACGTATTGTCTAAGTATAAGAAATCCAAAAGTTTTTTACAAGTTATCACCAGTCTTAGGTAACCAAAGCCTTCAGAACACTTGCGCTTTGGATAAGACTACCTACGAACTAAGCCTAAACAATCAAAGCACTTCGATGAAATCAAGTCATTCATAGTGCCTTAGTTACCAAGTACATGATGAAACAAACCAGTGAAAGGTAAAAATAATATCCAAAACCGCAATTTCACCAGTAATCTCATATTAAGATAGACGTCGTCCCTTAATATGAGGCCAAAAATAGGATAAGTGTTCGCCGGAAAATTCAAAGAGTTTTGAAGATAAATCGGAAAACTTGATAGATCGATTGGGGTCTCGCCCGAAAGTTTGAAGATTAGCCAGAAAATTCAAGAGAGCTCGGCGGCGCGACGCAAATATAAAAAAGAAACCCTAAAACTTAACTTCAAAAGAGGAGAGAGAAGAGAGAACAGAAGTTTACCTTTTTTGGAGAGTTTTTGGAAAAATGAAGTTATGAGAAGAATCCCACAAGACTCGGATATATATAGGCGGATGAGGCATATGCTGACATCATCCCGCCTCGGGAATTAGCAAAAAAAGATTACACTTCCCGAGTACACTACAATTTTTACTAAGTCATGAGAATGCCGAGCCAGAAATCGAAAACATAGAAAACCCGAGCCAGCAAAGCGAGCTCGGAAACTTCTAGCATTTTCGAAGAAAGGCAGAAAACCTATTACCCAAGTCACCAGAATTGTCTAGCTAGATTTCAAAACAAAATTAGCCCAGCGACACGCTCATACTTGAGATCCACAATATTGGATGGCATAGGCTCGGTAACACGAGGTCAACAAAGGTTGCCGAGCTGGAATCCATAGGTACAAAGAAAAAACCGAGTTGACAAGCGGGATGAATGAGCTCGGCAAAAACAAAGCTACCCGAGCTCGACATGGTAATGAACTCGCCTTAACACAATCATTCAAGTTCAACTCGCATGAGCTCGGCTCAAATCCGACACAAACTCAGCTAAAAGCATTTAGGTGAGCTCGTTGACGAAGCAAACATCTGAATAATCATGGGCCGAGCCCCAGCCTAAAACAGCGAGTGGGCTGAGCCCAAACTTGTAGTAGGTTTTATGGGCCAGGCCCAATGTTACGAAGAGTAGTTTGAGAAGGCCGAGCTTGTACCAAAGAAACTTTGGTGGGGCGAGCTCGAGAGAAGTCTCATTGGAAGCTGAGTCCAGAGGTGAAGCCCAGGATATAAAAACCGACCTACGAAAAAAAATATCCCGAAGAATTATGAAGTTTTTCTTATCGCTTAAGAGTTGGGCTAGCTGATTTAAACTAGTATATATATCTATGTACATCCCTTGAAAAGGGGATCCACAATTTTTACCTAAAAAAACACTTGTTACTCTTTCTGCAATAGCTTACAGAACAAGCTTAATAAAAACCATCTTTGGATCTTCGCATTTGTGGTTTTAATCTCAGAAATTTCATATCCCTTCAAAGTTTTAACAAGTTCAATTTGTGCTAATTCCGACTCCCACAACCTTTCTAATAGTACTCTTCGAGTACATAATTAATAAATTTATAAAATGTCATGTGTTTTAGTCTTCTAAAGTCTTCAAGTGTTATATTACAAAACCGACCTTAGCTCAATTGGTAGAGCAGAGGACTGTAGTTGAAGCAGATAAATCCTTAGGTCACTGGTTCGAATATGGTAGGTCGGAATAGTTTTGCTCATGATATTTTCATTTTCATTTAAAAGTGGTTTGACATTATGCATATGTAATTTATATCTCAAATGGTATACGATTAAAATGTGGAGGAGTAGATAGCACTAACTTATGTTTTTGATAGAAATTAGGGTACACCTTTGGAACACAAGAACTAGAATTTTTTTACTTATGGTTCTAGTTTTTTGCGTTGAGGTAAAAAAATTAATGTATTTTGGTTGAAATATTTGTCCTCTCTGCCAAAGTCTACAATTGTGATTGATCATAGTATAAATGCACATCGTTATCATATTGAAATTTTATAAAAGTAAATATATATTTATAGAAGTGGTTATCAACAATAAAAGGAAAACTTATGGGCTATTCGCTGATTTGGAATCATACTGATCATGCGGTCATCATTTTTTCCCCCTATATTGACGATGTTGTCCCAAGACATATGGCAAAAATATTATTCTCTGGGTTTTCGTATCAATTTTTTAAATTCTTTTTACTGGAACAAAAACGTTATACTTTTAAAACAAATCAATTTTTTTTAAATGGATTGTGATGCGTGAAGTATAGTACTTATCCGACCTTAGCTTAGTTGGTGGAGCGGAGGACTGTAATCGAAGCAGAATATCCTTAGGTCACTGGTTCAAATCCGGCAGGTTGGATTTTGTTTCCTCATTTAATTTTCGTTTCCCTTGAAAATTAGGTATTTGAAAAACTATGTCGAACTGGTCCACAAAAATTAGATACATGTACGCTTACAACAAATTCTTCCCCATTTCTTCCATATTTTGGATGTCTGGATCTTCAAATGTTGGTAGTATAAAAATCAATCAAACACAAAACTATGAATGAATAGGAATAAAAAATCGTTTGATGAGAGGATCGTTGCATGTGCAACCTAGTTGCCAACATCTCTGAAGGGTAGTGAAAGCCCTTTGCCATCTTGCATGAATTTCATGTATTCATTTTGAAGTACTATAAACAATCATTGCCCACCTCAATATTGATTTTATATAAAATAAGTTTAATATATAAAATCAAGTTTTCACTCGTAACCAATTCGAATAAATATCATTATTAACCACAGAAAAAATTGTATGGAAAATTATGGAGTTCGGATTTAGACACTTGTTGATGGTCTTCGAAAATACTTTCATGTTCCTATTCTTCTTCATATGCCTGATAAGTTTTACAAAAACTTTCTTTGACCGGTCTACTTCTCCCTCAAGATCTATAATAAAAATGGACAATACTATATAGCTTAATCTATACAAAAATGAGGTTTCAATTAAAGAAAAGTGGATGTGCCGGAGCGGTTATCGGGCATGACTAGATATCATGTGGGCTTTGCCCGTGCAATTTCGAATCATGCCGTTCACGTTTTCATTAAATATTTTTTGAAAATTCAAGTAGATTTCAAAAGAATTTGTATCAAGATTGTTTTTGTGCAATTCGTTGTCTAGCGTTGTGATTTAAAAAACCTATAAAACAAAAAGCATACAAGTAATAACCTAACCTTTCTAATGGTACTCTTCGTGTACATAATTAATAAATTCATAAAATGTCATCTGTTTTAGCTTCTAAAGTCTTCAAGTGTTATATTACAAAACCGTCCTTAGCTCAGTTGGTAGAGCGGAGGACTGTAGTTGAAACAGATAAATCCTTAGGTCACTGGTTCGAATTTGGTAGGTCGGAACTGTTTACTCATGCTATTTCTATTTTCATTTTAAAGTGGTTTGACATTATTGTTAGGGATAATTTCCACCTGCTGAGAATCGACGATTCAAAATGATTGTGTAGAAGAAAATCAGCGGTTCGGATTCTCATAATGGGTACCACGACCCGTGGCTAAGCAGAATGGATTGGGTACCCGACCCGTAACAACACATGTGGGTCAGGTACCCCGACCCGTAACGATATACGTGGGTCGGGTACCCCACCCGTAACGACACACGTGGATCGGGTACCCCGTCCCATAATGACACACGTCGGTCGGGTATCTCGACCCATAATGATACACGTGGGTCGGGTACTCCGATCCGTAACGACACACGTGGGTCGGGTACCCTGACCGGTAACAAGACACGTAGGTCGGATACCCCGACCCGTAACGACACACGTGGGTCGGGTACCCCGACCCATAACACGTGGGTCGGGTACCCCTACCCGTAACAATAAACGTGGGTCGGGTACCCCGACCCGTAACGATATACGTTGGCCGAGTACACCGACCCGTAATAACACATGTAGGTCGGGTACCCGAGCCGTAACAATACACGTGGATCAGGTACCCCGACTCATAACAATACACGTGGGTCGGGGTCCCCGTAATGACATACGTGGGTCGGGTACCTCTACCCATAAAAATACACGTGGATCGGCTACCCCGACCCGTAACAATACACGTGGGTCGGGTATCCCGACCCGTAACAATATACGTGGGTCGGGCTACTCGCGTCACTCTCCTCAATTTTCGCGTCGGGCTTAGCTCTTGCCGATTCA
This sequence comes from Pseudoturritis turrita, assembly GCA_900406555.1. Lineage (NCBI taxonomy): Eukaryota > Viridiplantae > Streptophyta > Magnoliopsida > Brassicales > Brassicaceae > Pseudoturritis > Pseudoturritis turrita. The sequence goes on along the minus strand of OVBL01000170.1, from coordinate 453,058 downwards.
AGCACAATATTCCATTTTTCCGCCTCCAGAGATTTTAGCTGATTCGAGCTCCACAGCTTTCTTTCGAGCGTCCTCAATCCAGATCGTGTCCCTTCGAGCATCTGACTCATAACCAAGAGCCAGCTTATTTAGGTACACCACGAACTATGAGAAGAATATAAAGTTAAAACAAAACCAAAAATCAACAAGTCACGAAATAGGGGTTCGAGGGTACCTGGACCCCACGAAGGGACATATCCGCATAGGACTGACTTCTGTTTAGAGTATCTGGAGGAAGAAGGCAGTCATCGGGATGAGTAATCCTTGAGAATAGGGAAGCCGCGGCCGTAGCATCATTGTAAAATGCTCCAGGCACCATGGATACAGTCGGCCCAGTGGAAGATGGCAACAGCTCGGGGATTGCACGAGAATGGGCGCTTCGATGTTGTCTCTTAGAGATATTTTCATTTGGCTTCCCCTTTTCTTTATCTAACGCGGCGCGTTTACTACTCGGTCCGTCTTCACCCACTTCTTTAACTTTCCCCTTGCCTTTGCTTTTCTTGTTGGCTTGGTGAGAGGCAAGAGAAGATTCCAAGGGTTTGCTCACAGAAGGGAGACCTGCTACGATCTGTCGAGAAGAAGTAGAAACCAACCCGGTCGGGTTAACAGTTGGCTCGGGGACATTGCCTGCTACGATATGGCTCGGGTCCCGAACCCGAGAAGAAGAAGCTTGTTTCGACTTTTCAAGAGCCTCCATTCGTTTTGCTGTTTCCACAACTTCAGCTTCTGCCTTGGCTTAAGCGGCTTCTCTATCACGAAATATTGGTCTCTTCATTGAGTTCGTCGAGGGGTTTGAAGAGGAAGAAGGATCAACAGAGTAACCATCCGAGAGGGCTCGAGCTCTTTCAATACGCTGAAGGTAAAAGTCTCTCTTCCAATTACACTTGCGAGCCGCAAGTTCTTGATGGATAGCAGACAGGTCAGGGGGTATTGAAAGCTGAAGACGACGAACTGCAAAAAAAGAAAACGAAAACGAAAATAAGAATATGAGAATAGTACTAAGTAGCACATTAAGCTGAGCTGTAGCTATGAATCAGCTACCGATCCCCAACTCGTCTTGACCAAGCACAGACAGCTCGAATCTATTGAAGCTTCGAAAATCCAGACATAAAAGAAACGATCCTCTGGGAACTCATCTTTGTTCGAGAAACCATGGATAATCTTCCTCTTGGTCTTATTCAAAATATAATACTTCAACTGTTCCTTCGGACCACGACGCCCGAACTCCAGGAGACAATTCAGGTGATCAACCCCGATCTCTACATCACACTCGTAACAACGAGTCAGTATCCCAACTAAGTGACGAACGCCTCGGGAACTAGAGAAGACAGAGGTAAAAGAAGCTTTCATAGAGGGTAAAATGGTTCGGGGGAGGCTTCTTGGCACGGTCTAAAGTCGAAGGAAGCACAAACTCAACACTCTCCGAAATCCCAAATCGTTGTCTAAGATCTTCCAAGGACTCGGCGGTGGATAGGCTCGACCATGGAGGATCGGGTCGTATCACCTTTTCTTCTTCTTCTTAGGAGCTCTTCTAAATGGACCGACAAGACGCTCTAACTCTTGCCTCACGACATCAGTGTCATAAAACCAATCTTTTGGCTCGGGTTTTACAGAATCCGCTACTTCGTTGAAGGGATTCACTGTTTCATCAAAAGGGGAATCATGAAGCGAAGGCACCACGACTTCTAAATTGCTTGGGGCATTGCTCCCGGTTTCTTCTGACTGGGAACATACGATTTCTCTACCAAGACTAGAAGGCCCGACTATTGATCCTGCTAAATCATCTAGGGCTTCGATAGCAACTGTACATGTCTGATAAACTCGTGTTAGACTTCGAGAAGGAGACGGCTCGAAGTACGGAGATCTACTGGGACTCTCGAACAACATAACTTACACGGATCGAGGTATCTCAGGAATAGGTAGAGGTTTCCCTCAAAAACGGATCGGGGGTTTTCCCTCAAGAACAGATCAAACAGATCGGGTTTGTTTTGATAGATGGCTCGGGTTCTCTTTGAAGATAGATCGGGTTCTCTTTGAAGATGGATCGTGATTGTGTTGAAGATGGATCAGAATTCCTTTGAAGATAGATCGGAATCTTCAAACGGTTCACCGGAAAATCCAAAGGTGACGGCGGCGTAGTTGAAGATCGGCCGGAAAATTCAAGAGGGACGGAAGCGAGAAATAACCCAAACCAAAACTAAAACAACAAAGGAGGAGAGAGAAGAGAGGAAAAAAGAATACCTGTTTTGGAGAATTTTTGGAGAATGAAGATTGTGAGGAGGAGCCTTCTACGCTTCAGACTTATATAGACACTTAAGGCTTTGATGACATCATTTACCTCGGGAATCAGCGTAAAATGCTTACACTTCCATAGAGAAATCATAAAAATCACCAAGGCAAAGAATTCCTGAGCCGTGTCTCCGCGACGAGAAACCCTAGCCAACGACACGATGGTTTGATAACTTCAAGCCGAGAAATTTTGCTGTTTAAAAAAAAAAAAATATACCCGAGCCGTAAGATAAGTGACAAGAGAAAAATGACTCGCGAGTCTGCCTTAGGTTACTCGATCCATCCTTTACGGGTCGAGGTACCCAACCCACGTGTATTGTTATGGGTCTGGATACCTGACCCACGTGTATCGTTACGGGTCAGGCTACCCGACCCACGCATATCATTACGGGTTGGGTACCCGACCCACGTGTGTTGTTACGGGTCGGAGTATCCAATCCATTCTGCTTAGCCACGGGTCATGGTAACCGTTATGAGAATCCGAACCACTGATTTTCTTCTATACTTAATCATTTTGAATCGTCGATTCTCAGCAGGTGGAAATTGACCCCAACAGTTAGCCCCCCAGCTCGGCAGTATCAGTGATATTGGTGCCAAGGTGTAAGCGGTAGTCTGAGATTAACGATTCAAACTGTCGAAAACACCGAACCATTTTCGGCGAAGATACCCGAGCCCCTTTTGATGGAGACCCCGAGCTGTTTTCCTCATGTAAAGGTACCCCGAGCTGTTTTCCTCATGTAAAGGTACCCCGAGCTGTTTTGTTCATAGAAAGGTACCCCAGCCATTTTCCTCATGTAGGGGTACCCCGAGCCGTTTTGCTCATGGAGAGGTACCCCGAGCCGTTTTCCTCATTGAGAGGTACCCCGAGCCATTTTCTTCGTAGAGAGGTACCCCGAGCCGTTTTATTCTCTTCGGCGTATCATGAGCCGACCTGTGATGACACACGTTGGTTGGGTACCCGACCCATATCGACATACGTGGGTCGGGTACCCTGGCCCATAATAACACACGTAGGTCGGGTACCCCGACCGTAACAAGACATGTGGGTCGGCTACCCCAACCCGTAACAACACACATGGGTCGGATACATCGACCCGTAACAATACAGGTGGGTCGAGTACCCCGACCCGTAATAATACACATGGGTCGGGTACCCTGACCCGTAACAATACATAGGTCGGGTACCACGACCCGTAAAGGATGGATCGAGTAACCTAAGGCAGACCCGCGATATTTAGTTGAGGGAATCCCGAACCGAACCAGAGTCAAGCCTAGTGTATCCGAGCTTAAGGTGTTGGGTTCAACGAAACAAGCCATGCCCAAGACAACAAGGAATTCATGACAAGCCCACAAGTAGTAGTCGACCGAACTTGGACAAGAAGCCCAGCAGGTCGAACCGACTTAAGAAAGGAAACATCCGAAGAAACAGGAAATCTTCCTTATCTCTTAGGAATAGGTTTGGCCGATTTTGGCTTGTATATATACTCATGTACGCCCTCTGAAAAGGGGATCTGCAATTTTACTTAGCAAACACTAGTTATTCTCTGCAACAACTTTCTAAACAGCTTTAACAAAAACACCATCTTTGGATCTCTGTTTGTGCTTTCATGGTATTTACTCAAAAGTTTCAGATCCCTCTAAAAGTCTTGACAAATTCAATTGGTGAGGATTTCACTCCCACAATTTGGCATCGTCTGAGGGGAGTTGAAATTATCTTACACCGAAAAGCCACCGCAAAACCGATCTAAAGACGATGGCTAACGACGGAGACGAGGATGCTGCTGATACCAGAAACACCGGCGTGGAGGATCAGACGAACCGACCAGAAAATGCTAGTGAGGCTTCGGCAACACTGATGGAGATGAAGACCATGTTGGAGACTGCTCAAGAAGGCAGAGGAGCAAGACAAGCTGAACAGCACGATGATGGGGGAGCTGAAGGCATTGGCAACAATGAGTCGAACCCGAGCGGTGGGATCAGGTCTGGACCCAGCAAGATAAATCGGAAGGCACCTCAACTCAACGGTCCTAGATTTCTTGACCCCTCTTAACCAACCGAGAACCCGTGGAAGATTGCCACCCCTCCACCAAAACTCACCAAATTTGACCTCCGGAGTGCAAGGAGCATGCGACGCGCCGATGGAGGATGAGCCGACCCTAATCATCAACCTAGAGGACAAAAATCAGGTGGAGTACAACACGGAGAGCCGTGATGACCCCAAACTCCCAACTGCCTAAATTCGAACCGAAAGGTGCGAAGCCATCCCAGAAGGAGATTAAGAACTAACCGAGGAGGAAGAGAACATCCTCTGAGCCGAGCAAGAAAATATCGATGGGGAGCGAAGAGCAGGGATCCGAGCCCAGAAGAAGGAGATGGCTGTGATGCGTGCGGATATGGACCGAGCAGCCGCAGATATAAAGGCTGTCCGATCCATGATGCACAAGGCGACTAGCAAGGTGCCCGAAATAGATCGCATTTTGGAGGAAGCACAGAACACTCCGTTCACGGCACGGATCACCAGTGCGAGAATTCCTGACCCATCGAAGATGAAGGTTTGATTTATGAAGGAAAAATCGACCCAAAGGAGCATCTAACGGCTTTTGCCATAGCCATGGGTCGCTCTAACTTCAAAGAAAGTGACAGAGATGCCGGGCAATGCCTATTTTTTGTGGAACACCTTAAAGGTCTAGCACTCCAGTGGTTTTCCAGGCTCGAGAGGAACTCCATCAACAACTACAACTAACTATCCGCAGCATTCCTGAAGCATTACTCCATATTCATGGATCCTGGAACTTCATATGTCGACCGGTGGACCCTAGCTCAGGGGCAGAACGAAATAGTCCGAAGTTTCGTCAGAAGATTCAAAGCGGTCATGTCAAAAGTGGAAGGCTTAAGCGATAAAGCGGCTCTGCTAGCCCTAAAATGAGCACTCTGGTTTAATTCCGACTTCCGCAAAGAGATCGCGCTGAACGCCTCCACGACGATACAAGATGCAATGCACCGAGCTGCGGACTTCATAACCAAAGAAAAGGAGATGAAGATCCTCACCGAGAAGTATGGAAAGACAAAACCACCAAGCCATCCTCCCTAGGCTTCAAATTCTTCAAACAGCAAGAGAAACAACCAAAATTTGGGCTATGTTCATCACGAGGGAGGCTTTTGAGGAGCTCATAATTATCAAATCGACACCCCTGGTACGGTCGAGGAAGAGGTCGAGGTCGCGGGAGAGGTTCATGGAGCACATGGACCAAAAGCGATAATTCTTATGACGAAATGGCTTACTGCGAACACCATCACATCTATGGACATTCCACCGCAAACTATCGCATCCTTGGCCTGAAACTTGCCAAAAAGTTAGCACATGGCGAACTTGGAGGAAACATCAGCCTTAAGGATTTCGAGATGGACGTGAACACATACAAACCCGACCAGACAAAGGAAGATCATTCCAAGCGTGATAGACGGGATGACGAGGCGCCACCCTCCGGATCGAGAAGGAGAATAAGCATGATAATGGGAGGATCTCATTATTGCTCGGATACTGACTCATCAATCAAAGCATTCCACCAAAGGACCGACGTCAGCATCAACTGGTCCAAACCCTCAAAGTTTCCGAATGATGTGATCTCATTCGAAGAAAGGGAGACAATCGGAATCGACAGACCGCACGATAACCCTCTCGTGATCGAATTAATTGTGAACGATTGCGATGTTGCCTGCGTATTGGTAGACACTGGAAGCACTGTGGATGTAATCTTCCTCGAGACGCTCAGAAGAATGAATATCGATCTATCCGAAATAGTATCAACTCTGAAACCATTGACTGGATTTTCCGGAGAAACTACAATGACTGCAGGGACGATCAAACTTCCTGTCTGAGCTGGTGAGGTGACAATAATCGTCGAATTCTCCGTATCTGATCACCCAGCAATCTACAACATCGTTATGGGAATGCCTTGGTTGAATTCTATGCGCGCTACGGTTTCAACATATCACCTCTGGTTGAAGTTCCCTACCCCGAACGGAGTAAAAACAATTAGTGGGAACCAAAAGAAGTCTCGTGTCTGCGTCCTAGCCGCACACAAGCTCATAAATCCGGTCACCGATCCGGTGGCAAATTGAAAGCGGAAGAAAATGAAGACAGACAGAGAACCGATCAAAGAGCTCTCCAAACTTTTATAGCAATTACAGATTACAGAGGATCGCGAAGAAGAAGTAACTAAGCCAACGTGCGTCCCTGTAATATCAGTTTGCATCGACAATGAATATCCAGAGCGATGTGTAGAGATTGGAGCAATGCTAGACCGAAAGATCAAGGAAGAACTTGTTTCGTTCTTGAAAAAGAATGTAAACACTTTTACGTGGGCAGCGGAGGACATGCCTAAAATCGATATTGGCATAATAAGCCACGAGGTGAATGTTGACCCAATGTTCAAACTAAGGAGAAAGCTTGGGCAAGACAGAGCCAAAGCAGTCAATGATGAAGTAGAAATACTTCTGCGTGTCGGTTCAATAACTGAGGTGAAGTACCCGGACTGGCTGGCTAACCCAGTGGTGGTCAAGAAGAAGAATGGAAAATGGCGCGTATGCGTGGACTTCACTAACCTAAACAAAGCTTGTCCAAAAGAAAGCTTCCCCCTTCCACACATTGATCGCCTTGTCGAAGCGACAGCAGGGAATGCACTCCTCTCATTGATGGATGCCTTCTCAGGTTACAACCAGATCCAGATGAACCCTGACGATCGGGACAAAACAGCTTTTATAACAGATCGTGGAATATACTGCTACAAGGTGATGCCGTTCGGCCTAAAAAACGCCGGGGCAACATATCAACGGCTGGTCAACAAGATGCTCGCTGGTCAGCTCGGAAAGACAATGGAGGTTTATATAGATGATATGCTGGTGAAATAACTAAGAGAGCAGGATCACGTAGCTCATCTCGAGGAATGCTTTTGACAGCTGAACTTTCACAACATGAAGTTAAATTCAACCAAATGCAGATTCGCAGTCACTTCAGGAGAATTCCTCGGATACTTAGTCACTCACCGTGGCATTGAAGTAAACCCTAAACAGATCAACGCACTCATTCAGATGGCTTCGCCCAAGACAAAGAGAGAAGTGGAAAGACTTACCGGGAGGGTAGCCGCGCTCAACAGATTCATCTCGCGATCCATCGATAAATGTTTGCCTTTCTACGATACTTTGCGAGGAAACAAGAAGTTCGAATGGATCGAAAAATGCGAAGAAACTTTTCAACAGCTAAAGACTTATCTGGCCACCCCTAGTTCTCGCAAAACCAATCAAAGGAGAGCCGCTTTTTCTGTACACTGTAACTTCCACCAATGCATTAAGCGGCGTGCTAATTTGAGACGAACGCGGGGAACAGAAGCCAATCTTTTACATCAGCAAGACCTTGACAGATGCCGAGACAAGGTACCCGCAAATGGAAAAATTGGCATTATCTGTCGTAATGTCTGCAAAAAAAACTGAGGTCTTACTTCCAGTCGCCCTCGATCATCGTCCTTAGTACCTTCCCGATTAGGTCCGTTCTGCATAGCCCAAGTCAGTCAGGAAGGCTAGCAAAATGGGCAATCGAGCTGAGCGAATATGACATTGAGTATCGCGGACGCACATGTGCAAAATCCCAAGTCCTGGCCGATTTCCTTATCGAACTCCCTGAAGAGAGCGTTGACGATGAAACACAGAACCATCCCTGGAAGCTTGACGTCGATGGCTCGTCCTCCAAAAATGGCTAAGGAGTAGGGATACGTCTAACCTCTCCAATTGGCAAAATGCTGGAGCAGTCATTTCGCCTAGGAGAAAACACTTCAGCCGAGGTGCTCGCAGCTCTGGCATCGACTTCTGATCCGGATCTAAAGAGAATTATCCCGGTAGAATTCATTCGGCACCCAAGCATCAATCTTTCTGATACAATGAACGTCATAACTCGTTCCCAAGCAGCTAAGAAAGCAAAAGAAGTCACAAACGGGTAGGAGGAGACAACTGAGATACAAGAGGAACCGATGACCTTTCCTTCAATCGAACCAGATATTACTCCAATGGATGAAGACACTCTGGAAGAATCTGAAATCGCCGACGACAATAATGATCCGGTCGCCGAATCAAACCCCACCAAAGAAGCAAGCCATCCCAATGATGATTCACACGAAGCAGAATACGACTGCTATAAAGATTGGCTCAACGCAATCAGGGAATATGTATACGACGGAGTCTTACCAACTGAAAAATTGGCTCGTTACGTTTTACTCGATGGGAACGTCTTTAAGTGGAGATTCTCATGACCATTGTTAAGTTGCGTAGAAGGAAAAGGCGCAAGAAAGATCATGGAAGAAGTTCACAACGGTTCATGCGGCAATAATTCAGGAGGGAGAGCACTAGCAATAAAAGTCAAACGTCAGGGTTATTATTGGCCAACTATAACTCCAAGACGAGCAACTGGTGAAACCCCATTCGCAGACTTCTTCCGGAACAAGAAGGACTCAATCACCTCATGCTGCTTGACGAGTTGGATTTAATCAATGAAAGACAGGATCAAGCCTTAATTAGGATCCAAAACTATCAAAATGCAGCAGCAAAATACTACAACTCCAACGTTCGAAGATAGAGATTTTACGAAGGAGACTTAGTTTTGCGAAAAGTTTTCCAAAACACAGCGGAAACAAATGCCAGAAAACTGGGAGCAAACTGGGAAGGACCTTACAGAATCACAGAGGTAGTCAAACCCAGTGTTTACAAACTCGCCAGCATGACCAATGTTCCATTACCAAGATCATGGAACGTAATGCATCTCAAGAAATACTATCACTAATCTATTTCATATGAACTATGGGGCGACTTGATCCTTGCAGAGGGTACGTAGGCGGTCCTTCTTTGGATGGGTTCACTTGCCCCCTTCTTTAAAAAGGGGGGGGGAGTGGGGTGCGTATACCCATATACTCCCATCTTTATAATAGATTCTATGTCTAATTAAAGCAAAAATTTTGAAGCTAAGTCTTCAAATCACATCCTTTGCGAATTACTAAAGCCTTAACAAAACAGGCATCCCACTCATATCCTTTCTGGATTATTCAAAGTCTTAACAAAACAGACATCTCATCTCACTCTCGTTGCTGCTGGCCATAGTAACGAACTACTACAACCTTTACGGATTAACCATTACATCCTTCTTAGGATTAAAAGCGTGCTATACAAATATTTGTTCATTGCCGGAGTGGATACATTTACGGTAACATATCCGTAAACCGAAATATTCATCCTAAACTATACGAGCATATGTCGATTGTCGGAGTGGATACGTTTATGGTAACGAATCCGTAAAAGGAAATGTTCAAATTAAAACTATGCAAACATATGTTCATTGTCGGAGCAAATATATTTATGGTAAACGTATCTGTAAACCGAAATATTCATCTCAAACTAAAACTATGCAAACATATGTTCATTGTCGGAGTAGATGTGTTTACGCTAACATATTTGGAAACCAAAATGTTCATCCCAAACTGCACAATCATCCATTTGTCAAAATAAATACGTTATCCTAACTCAGGAATTCATTAGTCATCTCATATCAAAATCAATGTCATATGTGGACAAAACGGATAAAGCCATCCAGGCACGAAAGCTAAGTTAAAAAAGCTAAAGTCAAAAAAGAAAAAAAACGGATAAAGCCATCCAGGCATCTGATCGAGTTCAAATACACAGCAAAATACAACTAACAAAGACAAAGATAATAGAGGAACTCAAGTGGTTTCCTCGGTCTCCTCGACTGCAAGAGCTGCCTCATCAATCTTATTAGCTCTCTCTCTTCAACAGTTTTCTCAGTTGAAACCTCTGCTATCTTCTCAAGAGGAGATTCAGGTTTCTTGTGCGGTAAATCAGCAAGCTTGGACGAAGAAGGTTCAGCAACTCGAGTTGGAGAAGGCTCGGGGATCTTCAGACCAGCAGGATCAGGAATGTTCTCTAAAATTGGCTCGGGGACCCTTTCAGAAGCGATTTTGGCATTCGGCTTTGAAGAGTTTTCCTCTTCGGATGACCCTGGTTGGGCTTTCGAATCAGGAATCCCTTTCAAGCCAAGATCAGATATGCCGATGGTACCTATGTTCGAGCCAAATAGATCACGAACTCCAACTCTTGCCGCGAGTAGCTCCATTGGCTCATCGGTGTTAAGTTCAACAAAAATATTAGATTTCACAGGAGAGACATGGAATTTTGCCATCAGATTGGCCGCGAACCCGTCGAATCTCTCATAAGCACCTGCAAACTCACTCATCCGCTGGGTGAGCTGCCTCATCTCAGCATCAAGAGCTGGCGGCTCCTCACCCTGGAGCAATTCGATAGCTGAATGTTGTGTTCAATTTGAACAAGATCGAGCATGTCCTCTTTTGGGTGGCCAGTCAGCTTCCTGACTATCTTCTGGGCTCGGGAGACCTTGCCTTGAAACTTCTCCACCATCTCGCGCTTTGCATCTATCACAGCTCGGGCCATTCTTGATTCAGAAAGCTCATCCGCCGCTTCTAGCACCCTTGTCAGCTCCTCAATTTTTGCATCGCACTTAGCTCTTGCCGATTCAACCACCATTTTCCGTTTTTCCGCCTCCCCGCATTTCTTCTCAAGAAACTCTTTCTCTGACTTCAGATCATTGATCATCTTAGCTGCTTGTTCCCGGGCAATGAGAGGTTTGTCCTCCGAAGATTTTAGCCGCGATTCGAGCTCCACAGCTTTCTTTCGAGCGTCCTCAATCCAGATCATGTCCCTTCTGGCATCTGACTCATAACCAAGAGCCAGCTTATTCATATACACCATGAACTATGAGAAGAATATAAAGTTAGAACGAAACCAAAAATCAACAAGTCACGAAATAGGGGTTCGGGGTACCTTGACCCCACGAAGGGACATATCCGCATAGGACTGACTTCTGTTTAGAGTATCTAGAGGAGGAAGGCAGTCATCAGGATGAGCAATCCTTGAGAATAGGGAAGCCGCGACCGTAGAATCATTGTAAAAAGCTCTAGGCGCACATTAAGCCAAGTTGTAGCTATGAATCAGCTACCGATTGTTCCCCAACTCGTCTTTACCAAGCACAGACAGCTCGAATCTATTGAAGCTTAGAAAATCCGGGCATAAACGAAACAATCCTCTGGGAACTCATCTTTGTTCAGGAAACCATGGATAATCTTCCTCTTAGTCTTATTAGAAATATAATACTTCAACTGTTCCTTCGGATCACGACGCCTGAACTCTAGGAGACAATTCAGGTGATCAACCCTGATCTCTACATCACACTCGTAACAACGAGTCAGTATCCCAACTAAATGACGAACGCCTTGGGTATTGATCTGAGCAAGAGCAAGATTGTGTTCCCATAGAAATCGGAGAATGATTTCAGCATCGGGAACCAGAGAAGAAAGAGGTAGAAAAAACTTTTATAGAGGGTAAAATGGTTCGGGGGAAGGCTTGTTGGCACAGTCTGAAGTTGAAGGAAGCACAAACTCAACACTCTCCGAAATCCCGAATCGTTGTCTAAGATCTTCCAAGGATTCGGCGTGGATAGGCTCAACCCAGGAGGATCGGGTCGTATCACCTTTTTCTTCTTCTTCTTAGGAGCTCATCTCAATGGAATGACAAGACGCTCCAACTCTTGCCTCGCGACGTCAAGGTCATCAAACCAATCTTTCGGCTCGGGTTTTACAGAATCCACTACTTTGTTGAAGGGATTCACTATTTCGTCAAAAGGGGAATCGTGAAGCAAATGCACCACGACTTCTAAACGGCTTGGGGCATTGCTCCCGGTTTCTTCTGACTGGGAACATATGATTTTTCTACCAAGACCCGAAGGCCCGACTATTGATATGCTGAATCATCTAGGGCTTCGGTAGCAACTGTACATGTCTGATCAGCTTGTGTTAGACTTTGAGAAGGAGACGGCTCGAAGTACGGAGATCTACTGGGACTCTCGAACAACATAACTTACACGGATCGGGGTATCTCAGGAACAGATAGAGGTTTCCCTCAAAAATGGATCGGGGGTTTTCCCTCAAGAATAGATCAAACAGATTGGGTTTGTCTTCGAAAGATGGCTCGGGTTCTCTTTGAAGATGGATCGGGTTCTCTTTGAAGATGGATCGGGATTCTATTGAAGATGGATCACAATTCCTTTGAAGATAGATCGAAATCTTCAAATGTACACCGAAAAACCCAAACGCGACGGCGGCGCAGTTGAAGATCGGCGGAAACCTCAAGAGGGATGGAAGCGAGAAATAACCCAAACCAAAACTAAAATAATAAAGGAGGGGAGAGAAGAGAGGAAAGAAGAATACATGTTTTGGAGAATTTTTGGAGAATGAAGATTGTGAGGAGGAGCCTCCTACACTTCCGACTTATATAGACACTTAAGGCTTTGATGATATCATTTACCTCGGGAATCAGCAAAAAATGCTTACACTTCCAGAGAGAAACCATAAAAATCACCAAGTCAAAGAATTCTCGAGCCGTGTCTCCGCGACAAGAAACCCGAGCCAACGACACGATGGTTCGATAACTTCAAGCCAAGAAAGTTTGCTGTTTAAAAAAAAATATACCCGAGCCGTAAGATAAGTGACAAGATAAAAATGACTCACAGTATTTCAAAGAGGAAAATGGCTCGGGCTACTTCGAAGACAAAGAACGGCTTGGGTATCTTCATCGAAGAGAAAATGGCTCGGGGTGTTTCGAAGATACTCATGATACGCCGAAGAGAATAAAACGGCTCGGGGTACCTCTCTATGAAGAAAATGGCTCGGGGTACCTCTTCATGAGGAAAACGACTCGGGGTACCTCACCATGAGGAAAATGGCTTGGGGTACCCCTACATGAGGAAAACGGCTAGGGGTACCTCTCTATGAAGAAAACAGCTGGGGGTACCTTTACATGAGGAAAACAGCTCGGGGTCTCCATCAAAAGGGGCTAGGGTATCTTCGCCGGAAATGGCTCGGGGTTTTCGACAGTTTGAATCGTTAATCTCTGACTACCGCTTACACCTCGGCACCAACATCACTGATACCGCCGACCTGGGGGCTAACTGTTGGGGTCAATTTCCACCTGCTGAGAATCGACGATTCAAAATTATTAAGTATTGAAGAAAATCAGCGGTTCGGATTCTCATAACGGGTACTGTTGGGGTCATATTCCACCCCTTGAGAATCAACGATTGAAAAATGGCTAAGTATGAAAGAATATTAGCAACTGGATCCCTAATCGCGCCATAGTGAGTTGGTTCGGGTGCCCCTAACTACGACAAAGTGAGTTGGCTCGGGTACCCCTAACCGTGAACGGAGGAGTTGGATCGGGTCCCCCTAACCATGAAAGGAGGAGTTGGATCGGGTACCCTAACCATGAATGGAGGAGTTGGATCGGCTCCCCCTAACTGCGACAGAGTAAGTTGGATCGGGTCCCCCTAACTGCGACAGAGTGAGTTGGATCGGGTCCCCCTAACATGAAAGGAGTTGGTTCGGGTACCCCTAACTGCGACAAAATGAGTTGGATCGGGTACCCCTAACCGTGAATGGAGGAATTGGTTCGGGTACCCCTAACCATGAAAGGAGGAGTTGGTTCGGATGCCTCCTAACTGCGACAGGATTAGTTTGTGCGAGAACCCCCGAACCCTAGATGGTTAGTTTGGGTATCGTGACCTCAACGGAAGACAAGACGGATCAGGATTGAAGACAAGACGAATCAGGATTGAAGACAAAACGGATCGGGGTCAGAGACAGAGACAACCATTGACACCCGAAGCGTGATACAAGGCAACCCGAGCTGTGAACCATGGTGTCATCTGAGCCGTGAACCATGGTGTCGCCCGAGCCGTGAACCATGGTATTTCCCGAGCCGTGAACCATGGTGTCGCCCGAGCCGTGAACCATGGTATTGCCCGAGCCGTGAACCATGGTGTCGCCCGAGCCGTGAACCATGGTGTCGCCCGAGCCGTCAACCATGGGGTCACCCAAGCCGTGAACCATCGCATCGCCCGAGCCGTAAACCATGGCGTCGCCTGAGCCGTGAACCATGGCGTCACCTGAGCCGTGAACCATGGTGTCACCCGAGCCGTAAACCATGGTGTCACCCGAGCCATGAACCATGGCGTCACCCGAGCAATGAACCATGGCGTTGCCCGAGCCGTGAACAATGGCGTCGCCCGAGCCGTGAACCATGGCATCACCCGAGCCGTGAACCATGGCGTCACCCGAGCCGTGAACCATGGTGTCACCCGAGCCTGAGCTCAATGATAGGAAGTTGGGCCGAGCTGACGGTCATATGGGCCAAGACAAGGAGCCCATGAATTCAAGCCCATAAAAGAGATAGGACAAGGTTAAAGCCCATGGTGGTAGCCGGCTTTGCTAAAAGGAAATCCCGAGGAATTAGGAAATCATCCTTATCTCTTTAGACATTAACTTAGCCGATTTAAACTTGTCTATATACTCATGTATACCCTATGAAAAGAGGATCCGCAATTTGACCTAGCAAAATTATGTACTTTTGCTCTCATACAAAAAGCTTTCTAAGCAGCTTAATAAACTTCCATCTTTGGATCTCTGTTTGTGTTTTGAGTGATTTTTGCTCAGAAATTTCATCTCTCTTAACAGACCTTCGACAAATTCAATTGGTGAGGATTCTCGCTCTCATAATTTGGTGCTAGAAGGAGGGGGAAATTTTCTTACTCAAGAGAGCCACCGAAAAACCGAGCCGAAGAACGATGACCAACGACGGAGAGCAAGACGCTACCGATTTGAGGAACACTGGCATGGAGGATTAGACGAACCAATCCGCGAACATTGGGGAGACTTAAACAACACTCGCGGAGATGAAGATCATGCTGGAGACGCTGCTCAAGAAGGCGGAGGAGCAAGACAAACTTAACAACACGATGACGGCCGAGCTGAAAGCCTTGGCGATGGCGAGTCGAACCCATGGTGTGGGACCAGGTCTTGACCCAGCGAGATGGATCAAAAGGCGCCTCAACCTGACAGTCCTAGATTTCACAACGCCGCTCAACCCACCGAGAACTCGTGGAAGATTACCACGATTCTATACAAACTCAGCAGACCTAGCTTTCGGAACGCAAGGAGTTGGCGGCACACTGACGGAGGAGGAGCCGGCCCCAATCATCAATCTGAAGGAGGAGAACCAAGTGGAATGTAACATGGAGAACCGTGATGATCTCGAACCCCTAGCAGCTGGCCAGACCCGAACTGAAAGATGCGAGGCCATCCTGGAGGGAGATCAAGAGCTAACCGAGGAGGAGGAGAACATACTATGGGTTGAGCAAGCACGAGTCAACGAAGAGCACAGAGCAGGAGTCCGAGCCCAGAAAGAAGAGATGGCTATCATGCGAGCAGATATGGACCAAGCTGCTGCCGATATAAAAGTCGTCCGATCCATGATGCACAAAGCAACTAGCAAGGTGCCAGAGATAGATCGCGTACTGGAGGAAGCACAGAACACCCCGTTCACAGCACGGATTACTAGCACAAGAATTCCCGACCCTGGAAAGATGAAAGTCCCGATCTACGAAGGGAAAACCAATTCGAAAGAGCATCTAATGGCTTTTGCTATAGCTATGGGACGCTCTAATTTCAAAGAAAATGAAAGAGATGCCGGACAGTGCCTTCTCTTCGTGGAGCATCTCAAAGGACCGGCGCTCCAGTGATTTTCCAGACTCAAGCGGAACTCTATCAACAGCTACAACCAACTATCTGTGGTATTCTTGAAGCATTGCTCCATATTCATGGATCCCGAAACGTCTGACGCCGACCTGTGGACCCTAGCTCAAGGGCAGAACGAAATACTCCGGAGTTTCATCAGAAGATTCAAAGTTGTTATGTCCAAAGTGGAAGGCCTGAGCGACAAAGCAGTCCTACTAGCCCTGAAGCGAGCACTCTGGTTCAACTCCGATTTTTGTAAAGCAATCACGCTTAACGCCCCCACGACGATACAGGATGCGATGCATAGAGCTGCAGAATTTATCACCGAAGAAGAAGAGATGACGATCCTAACCGAGAAGTATGGGAAAACAAAGATAACAAACCACTCTCCCCAAGTTTCAACCCCCTCTAACGCTAAGAGGAATAGCCAAATTTTCGGCTATGTGCAACACGAGGGAGGCTTTCGAGGAGCTCATAACTATCAGATCGATGTCCCTGGGTACGGCCAAGGAAGAGGCCGAGGCCACGGAAGAAACTCATGGAGCACTTGGAGCAAAGGAGAAAGTTCTTACGATGAAACAGCATATTGCGAGCACCACCACATCTATGGGCATTCCACTGCAAACTGCCGAATTCTAGGTTTAAACCTTGCTAAAAAATTAGCAGCTGGCGAACTCGGAAGGAACATCAGCCTCAAGGATTTCAAGATGGATGTGAACGCACATGGACCTGACCAGACAAAGGAGGACCATTCCAAGCGCGATAGACGGAATGACGAAGCACCACCCCTCGGATCGAGAAGAAGAATAAGTATGATCATGGGAGGCTCTCATTACTGCTCAGATACCGTCTCATCAATCAAAGCATTCCAGCGAAGGACGGACGTCAGCATCAACTGGTCTAAACCATCAAAGTTTCCGAACGACGTAATATCATTCGAGGAAAGGGAAACAATAGGAATCGACATACCACATGACGATCCCCTCGTAATCGAATTAATCATCAACGACTGCGACGTAGCACGTGTATTGGTAGACACTGGGAGCACAGTGGACGTAATCTTCCTCCAGACTCTCAGAAGAATGAATGTGGACCTGTCAGAAGTGATATCTACCCCCAAACCATTAACTGGATTCTCTGGAGAAACCACAATGACTACGGGGACAATCAAACTTTCTGTCCAAGCTGGCGAGGTGAAAAAAATCATCGAATTCTTCGTAGCTGATCATCCGGCAATCTACAATGTCATCATGGGGACCCCCTGGTTGAATTCCATGCGAGCCCGCTGTTTCAACCTACCATCTCTGCCTCAAGTTCCCTATACCAAACGGAGTGAAAACGATTCGAGGAAACCAAAAAGAGTCTTGTGTCTGCTTCCTCGCCGTACACAAGCTCAGAAACCCGGTGACCAATCCGACGGCAAGTTCAAAGTCCAAAAAGATAAAGACCGATAGAGAACCGGTGAAAGAGCTTTCCAAACTGTTATAGCAATTACAAATTACGGAGGATCGCGAGGAAGAAATGTCTAAACCAACTTGCGACCCTGTCGTATCAGTTTGCATCGACAATAAACATCCAGGGCGCTGCGTGGAATTTGGAACAATGTTAGATGAAAAGATCAGAGAAGAACTCGTTGCATTCTTGAGGAAAAATATCAATACTTTCAAATGGGAAGCAGAAGATATGCTTGGCATCGACATCAGCATAACAAGCCACGAACTGAACGTCGACCTAACGTTCAAACCGGTAAAGCAGAAAAGAAGAAAGCTTGGGCCAGACAGAGCCAGAGCAGTCAACGACAAAGTAGAAAGACTCTTGCGTGTCGGTTCGATAACTGAGGTGAAGTACCCAGATTGGCTGGCTAACCCAGTGGTGGTCAAAAAGAAGAACGGAAAATGGCGTGTATGCATGGACTTCACTGATCTGAACAAAGCTTGTCCAAAGGACAGCTTCCCCCTTCCGCACATCGATCGCCTAGTCAAAGCAACGGCAGGAAACGCACTTCTATCTTTCACGGATGCCTTCTCAGGTTACAACCAGATCTTGATGAACCCCGACGATCGTAAAAAGACCGCTTTCATAATGGATCGTGGAATATATTGCTACAAGGTGATGCCATTCGGCCTGAAAAATGCCGGAGCAACGTACCAGCGACTGGTAAACAAGATGTTCGCTAATCAACTCGGAAAGACAATGGAGGTTTATATAGACGATATGCTAGTCAAATCACTAAGGGAGCAGGATCACGTCGCTTATCTTGAGGAATGGTTCTTACAGCTGAACTTTCACAACATGAAGTTAAACCCGACCAAGTGCATATTCGCGGTCACCTCTGGAGAATTCCTCGGGTACCTAGTGACTCACCGTGGCATTAAGGAAAACCCTAAGAAAATCGACGCGCTCATCGATATGACTTCACCAAAGACAAAAAGGGAAGTGCAAAGGCTTATCGGGAGGGTTACTGCAGTTAACAGAGTCATTTCACGATCCACTGATAAATGCTTGCCTTTCTACGATACCTTGCGTGGGAACAAGAAGTTCGAATGGACGGAGAAATGCGAGGAGGCTTTCCAACAACTGAAGGCTTACCTGGCTTCCCCTCCAGTCCTCACAAAACCAGAAGCAGGGGTAAGCGGCGTACTGATCCGGGACGAGCGTGGAGAACAGAAGCCGATCTTTTACGTTAGCAAAACCCTTACAGACGCCGAGACAAGGTACTCACAGATGGAAAAATTGGCACTATCCATCGTCATGTCTGCAAGAAAGCTAAGGCCGTACTTTCAGTCTCACTCGATCGTCGTCCTAAGTACCTTCCCGATTAGGTCTGTGTTGCACAGCCCAAGTCAGTTAGGAAGGCTAGCAAACTGGGCAATAGAACTGAGCGAAGATGACATTGAGTATCGCGGACGCACATGCGCGAAATCCCAAGTCTTGGCCAATTTTCTTATCGAACTACCTGAAAAAAGCATTGACAACGAAATACAGAGCCAGCCCTGGAAACTCCACGTTGACGCTCATCCTCCAAATATGGCTCGGGAGTAGGAATACGACTAACCTCTCCAACCGGCGAACTGTTGGAACAGTCATTTTGCCTTGGCTTCCACGCGTCCAACAATGAAGCAGAGTACAAAGCCCTAATTGCCGAGATGAAACTTGCTGGTGGCCTAAAGATCGAGCAGCTTCACGCATTTTTCGATTCCCAACTAGTCGCAAATCAGTTCAGTGGCGAGTATGCGATAAAGGATGATCGAATGGAAGCTTATCTGAAGATCGTCAAAGAATTAGCTGCGCAATTCAAAGAATTAGCTGCGCAATTCAAAGAATTAGCTGTGCAATTCAAAGAATTCATCCTTACACGCATCCCACAAGGAGAGAACACTTCGGCTGACGCACTTGAAGCCCTTTCATCAACTTCTGATCCAGATCTAAAGAGAATCATCCCGGTAGAATTCATCCAGCACCCAAGCATCAATCTGACCGGTGCAGTGAATGTTGTAACCCGTTCCCAAGCAGGTAAGCAAACAACAGAAGTCACAATCAAACATGAGGAGATAGCTGAAGTGTTGGAAGAACCGGAACACCCACCACCCACCCAAGATACCGATCCAATGGACGAGGATTTTATCGAAGAATCGGCAGTCGAAGAAAGCAACAACTGTTGGGGTCAATTTCCACCCCATCGAGATTGTCTACCGAAAATGACTAAGTAAAGATTTTAGGCCTAGCCACACTTGGCAACATCTGGCTCGGCGGCAGGAAGAAGCAGTGACGAGCCAACACTTGGCTAGGCAGCAGGAACAAGCAGTGACGAGCCAACACTTGGCTAGGCAGCAGGAAGAAGGAGCGACAAGCAAACATCTGGCTCGGTGGCAGGAAGAAGCAGTGTCGAGCCAACACTTGGGTAGGCAGCAGGAAGAAGCAGTGACGAGCCAACACTTGGCTAGATAGCAGGAAGAAGCAGTGACGAGCCAACACTTGGCTAGGCTGCAGGAAGAAGCGGTGACGAGCCAACATGTTGGTAAACCAACAAACGGTGATGAGCCAACATGTTGGCAAACCAAAACCCTTGGCTCGGCAGCAGGAAAAATGGTGACGAGCCAAACAAATGGTGATGAACCAACACTTCTCTAGTTCGGCGTTAAGGCGAAGATGTGACGAGCCAACAATAAAACTCCTCTGGCTCAGCATTAGCGAGAAGCATTTACGAGCCAAAACATCATGGTGGCATGACAAGCAGAACAGAACAAATAAAAAGGAGACGACGAGCCAGATCTTTGGCGACCCAGTGAAACAGCAAGCCCAACATATTGTTGGGCCGAGGTAACGAGCCGCAAGAGTTTGGTGGGCCAAGTTAGAAAGTCAAAATAAGGAGCCCACATCCGAACAAACCAAAGAAGAAAGGAAATCCCGAAGAATAAGGAAGGTTTCCTTATTCCTTTAGGAAGAGGTCTAGCCGACTTATTTCTTTATAATTAAGACATGTACTCCTTGGAGAGAAGGATCCGAAAATTGACCTAGCTAAACACTTGTTATTCTTTGCAACAACTTTCAAAATAGCTTAGATGATAAAAACCATCTTTGGATCTCCGTTCTTGGTTTCTTTTCCTAGAAGTTTATCGAATCCCTAAAATTCCCTTACCAAATTTAGTTGTGCGAGTTTCGACTCCCACAACAATGAACCTATCATTGAATCCCAAACCAGAGACGGAGCAAGCGCAATCCACGATGAAATGGAGTATGGCTGCAACAAGAAATGGCTCGACACAATCAGAAGATACATATACGGCGGCATCTTAGCGACTGAAAAGTGGCAGCCCATAAACTTCGAGCCTAGGCGGCTCGTTATGTTTTACTCCATGGAAATATCTTTAAGTGGAGATTCTCTGGACCATTGCTGAACTGCGTGGAAGGAAAGGACGCTAGGAAAATCATGGAGGAAGTTCACAACGGTCCGTGTGGCAATCACTCTGGAGGAAGGGCCCTAGCAATAAAAGTCAAACGTCATGGTTATTATTGGCCAACGATGATCAAAGATTGCAAGGTGTTTTCAGCCAAATGCGAGAAATGTCAACGCCATGCGCCAATGATTCACCAACCAACAGAAGTGCTCTCATTAATTTCATCACCATATCCGTTCATACGATGGTCCTTGGACATTGTTGGTCCACTACATCCCTAAAAACAAAAGCGATTCCTTTTGGTCTTGACAGACCATTTCTCAAAATGGGTCGAAGCCCACTCCTATGCCAACATTAAAGATGCACAAGTTGAAGCCTTTGTCTGGAAGAACATCATATGTCGCCATAGAGTGCCTTACGAGATCGTGACGGATAATAGATCGCAGTTCATTTCAAATCGTTTTGAAGGTTTCTGCGACAAATGGAAAACCAGACTCAGCAAGTCTACTACAAGATATTCACAAGGGAATGGACATGCCGAAGCAATCAACAAAATAATCTTCGACGGCCTGAAAAAGCGTCGTGATGAGAAAAAGAGACGTTGGGCTGAAGAACTGGAAGGAGTACTTCGGTCTCACCGCACCACCCCAAGACGAGCAGCGGGGGAAACCCCATTCACCCTCATGTACGGAACAGAATGTGTCATCCCACCGGAGATACATTTCCCAGGAATTCATCGCAGACTACTACCAGAACAAGAAGAGCTCATCTTCGGATGGGTTCAGTTGCCCCCTCATTTAAAAAGGGGGGGGGGAGTGGGTACGTATACGTATGCTCGTATACTTCCATCTTTGTAATCGAATCTACGATTTATCAAAGCAAAGCTTTTAACGATAAGTTTTACTTCACATCCTCCAAGGATCGCTAAGTCTTAACAAAACAGACATATTCGAACAAACCAAACTACAACGGACATCTCGCCACATCTTCATTATTGTTGGCCACAATAGTGAACTCTCGCATCCATCTCGGATCTAAACTCTCACATCCGTCTCAGGATTAAAAGCAAGCTATACAAATATTCGTTCATTGTCAGAGCGGATAAGTTTATGATAACATATCCATAAACCGAAATATTTACCCCAAACTATACAAAGCATATGTCCATTATCGGAGCAGAAGCGTTCGTGGTAACACATCCGTAAACCAAAATATTCAAACTAAACTATGCAAATAAATGTTCATTATCGAAGCAGATAAGTTATGATAACCTATTTGTGAACCAAAATGATCATCTCGAGATTGATCATCTCATAACTACGCAAACATGAGCTTGTATCCGTTCGTCGGAACAACTACTTCTCAACAAAGACAATGTAGGCAAAGCATCTATAGATTTATCAAACGAAAGCAATACACCTAGAAGTTTGCCGAACAAAAAGATATATATATATATATATATATATATATTCATCGACCACAAGGATCAGTCAATCAACAGCTAAACAAAAATTAATAGTTCTTACAAGGACTACAGATTGGATAAAGCCGTCCAGGCGCTAAACCAAAAAAAAAGAGAGTTTTAAGTTACACAAAGAAAAAAGGATCGTAATCCTCTATCATCTCAGGGTTCGTGACCACCCTCTGCTCCAACTCCGCTGGACGGTCGAGTATCTCTTCTCTCGGGACTTCGCCTATCTGGGATACCGTCTCGGTACACTTTTTGGCAGCCTCCTCGAGAGTAACTTCATGATCTTTCTCAGAAGATGGTTCGGGAATTCGATCCTCTAAAACCCTCTTCGCGCTTAACTCAGCAACGCCCGGTGTTCCCCTATTCGAACCAGAGAAATCCTGAACGCCTATACTCGCAGCGGCCATTTCCATAGGCTCACCATCATTGAGCTCCTTCAGGATGTCGGAAGGCACATGAGATAACCTCAGGGTCTCTGTCGCTTCGATCACAAGCTTAGCAAACGCCCTATGGGCTCCTTCCAACTCCTATTTCTGTTCAGCCAAGTTCTTCACCTCGAGATCGAGAGACAGCGGCTCGGTGCTTTGAAGCATTCCTATGAACTGGAAGTTGCCCTCAATCTGAGCTAGGTCGACCATATTCTCCTTCGGCTCACCATCAATCTCGCTAAGCAGGTTCGCCGCTCGAGAGACTTTGCCTTCAAACGACAACAACATCTCGCGCTTGGCCTCAAGAACAGCTTGCTCAACCTTGCCCTCGTGGAGCTCATTAACTGCTTCTAGCTGCCTCGTCAAGCTAGCTATGTGAGCCTCCCACCTTACTTTACCGGATTCTAGCCGCATGATCCGCTCATCGGCTTCCTTAACGTGCTTCCTGTGCCCTTCTTCGCCATCCTCAAGGTCCTTGATCCTCCTAGCAGCTCTCTCTCATTCAGTGGCATGGTTTGCCTCGGCTTCTTTGAGCTTTCCATCCAGCTCAATGGTTTTCCGCGTAGCATCTTCGATCCTCTCCCGGTCCTTACGGGCGTCGGACTCGTACCCAATGACCATCCTATTAAGATGGGAGATGAACTATAAGACAAACAGAATACTGTTATTACCCAAGCTTAAATGGTTCGGGTCGTAAGAATGAAACAAATAACATTACATATACCTTGACGCCCCAAAGAGACATCTCGCTGTAGGCGTTGTCCCTAAGCAGGGTATCAGATGGCGGAAAACGATCACCTGGACAGGTGATCTTTGAGAAGATAGCCAAAGACGCTGAGGCGTCATTGTAAGCCCCTTCAGCATTTAGGGGAATGGTGGAGAGAGGAATTGCTTCCGGGATAGCTCGAGCCATTTCAGCGCCTCGTATTCGCTTCGATGCCCCCTCGTCCTTGTCATCTACTGATGACTGTCATCAACGATTGAAAAATGGCTAAGTATGAAAAATATTAGCAACTGGATCCCTAACCGCAACAGAGTGAGTTGGTTCGGATGCCCCCTAACTGCGACAAAGTGAGTTGGATCGGGTACCCCTAACCGTGAACGGAAGAGTTGGATTGGGTCCCCCTAACCATGAAAGGAGGAGTTGGATCGGGTACCCCTAATCGTGAACGGAGGAGTTGGATCGAGTCCCCCTAACTGTGATAGAGTGAGTTGGATCGGGTCCCCTTAACTGCGACAGAGTGAGTTGGATCGGGTCCCCCTAACCATGAAAGGAGTTGGTTCGGGTACCCCTAACTGCGACAAAGTGAGTTGGATCGGGTACCCCTAACCGTGAATAGAGGAGTTGGTTCGGGTACCCCTAACCATGAAAAGAGGAGTTGGTTCGGATGCCCCCTAACTGCGACAGTATAAGTTTGTGCGAGAACCCCCGAACCATGGATGGTGAGTTTGGGTATTGTGACCTCAACGGAAGACAACGGATCGGGATCAAAGACAAGATGAATTGGGATCGAAGACAAAATGGATCGGGGTCAGAGACATAGAAAACTATTGACACCTGAACCGTGATACAAGGCAACCCGAGCCGTGAACCATGGTGTCACCCGAGACGTGACACCATGGTAACCACGATATCGTCCGAGCCGTGAACCATGGTGTTGCCCGAATCGTGAACCATGTTGTCACCCGAGCCGTGAACCATGGCGTCCCCCAAGCCGTGAACCATGGTGTCACCCAAGCCATGAACCATGGTGTCACCCGAGCCGTGGTGTCACCCGAGCTGTGAACCATGGCGTTGCCCGAGCCGTGAACCATGGCGTCACCCGAGCCGTGAACCATGGTGTCATCCGAGCCATGAACCATGGCGTCACCCGAGCCATGAACCATGGTGTCACCCGAGCCAAGACTCAATGACAGGAAGTTGGGCCGAGCTGACGGTCATATGGGCCGAGACAAAGAGCCCATGAATTCAAGCCCATAAAAGAGATACGACAAGGTTAAAGCCCACGGTGGTAGTTGGCTTTGCTAAAAGGAAATCCCGAGGAATTAGGAAATCATTCTTAACTCTTTAGACCTTAACTTAGCCGATTTAAACTTGTATATATACTCATGTTTACCCTCTGAAAAGAGGATCCGCAATTTGACCTAGCAAAACTCTGTACTTTTGCTCTCATACAAAAAGTTTTCTAAGCAGCTTAATAAAATCCCATATTTGGATCTCTGTTTGTGTTTTGAGTGGGTTTTGCTCAGAAATTTCATCTCTCTTAGCAGACCTTCGACAAATTCAATTGGCGAGGATTCCCGCTCTCATAGGTACCATGACCCGTGGCTAAGCAGAATGGGTGGGGTACCCCGACCCGTAACAACACATGTGGGTCGGGTACTCGACCGGTAACGATATACGTGGGTCGAGTACCCCGACCCGTAACAATACACGTGGGTCAGGTACCCCGACCCGTAACAACACACGTGGGTCGGGTACCCCGACCCGTAAAGACACAAGTGGGTCGGGTATCCCGACCCGTAATGATACACGTGGGTCCGATACCCTGATCTGTAACAATACACATGGGTCGAGTACCCCGACCCGTAACAATACATGTGGGTCGGGTACGCGGACCCGTAACGAATCATGAGTCGGGTACCATGACCCGTAACGAATGGATTGAGTAATCCAAGGCAGACCCGCGATATTTAGTTGAGGGAATCCCGAACCAAACCAGAGTCAAGCCCTGGACCCGAGCTGAAGGTGATGGGTTTGACGAAACCAAGCCAGACACAAGACAACAAGGAATTCACGACAAGCCCACAAGTAGAAGTAGACCGAACCTGGACAAGAAGCCCAACAGGCCGAACTTACTTAAGAAAGGAAACACCCGAAGAAACAGGAAATCTTCCTTATCTCTTAGGAATAGGTTTGGTCTACTTTGGTTTGTATATATATTTATGTAGACCCTCTGAAAATGGGATTCGCAATTTTACATAGCAAACACTAGTTATTCTCTACAACATCATTTTAAACAGCTTTAATAAAAATACCATCTTTGGATCTCTGTTTGTGCTTTAGTGGTTTTTACTCAGAAGTTTCAGATGTCTCTAAAAGTCTTGACAAATTCAATTGGTGTGGATTTGCACTCCTACAATTATACATATGTAATTTATATCTCAAATGGTATGCGATGAAAATCTCTAGGAATAGATAGTATTGACTTATCTTTCTGATAGAAATTAGGGTACACTAATGAATGAATATGATTAAAAAATCAATTGATGAAGAGGATCGTTGCATGTGCAACCTAGTTGCCAACATCGCTGAAGGGTAGTGAAAGCCCTTTGCCATCTTGCATGAATTTTATGTATTCATTTTTAAGTACTATAATCAATCATTGCCCACCTCAATACCAATTTTATATATAATAATTTTAATATATAAAATCAAGTTTTCACTTGTAACCAATTAGAATAAATATCATTATCAACCACAGAAAGAATTGCATGAAAAATTATGGAGTTTGAATTTAGACACTTGTGGATGGTTTTCGAAAATACTTTCATGGTCCTATCCTTCTTCATATGCCTGTTAAGTTTTACAAAAACTTTCTTTGACCCTTCTACTTCTCCCTCAAAATCTACAATAAAGATGGACAATACTATATAGCTTAATCTATACAAAAATGAGCTTTCAATCAAAGAAAAGTGGACATGCCGGAGTGTCGGGCATGACTAGAAATCATGTAGGCTTTGCCGGCGCAGGTTCGAATCCTGCCTTTCACGTTTTCATTAAATATTTTTTCGAAAATTCCAGTAGATTTCAAAAGAATTTGTATCAAGATGGTTTTGGTGCAATTCCTTGTAAAATATTGTGATTTAAACTAAACAACCATAAAACAAAAAGCATACAAGTAATCAAATAACCTTTCTAATAGTACTCTTCGTGTACATAATTAATAAATTCATAAAATGTAATGGGTTTTAGTTTTCTAAAGTCTTCAAGTATTATATTACAAAACTAACCTTAGCTCAGTTGGTAGAGCGGAGAACTGTAGTTGAAACAGATAAATCCTTAAGTCACTGGTTCAAATACGATAGGTCGGAACTGTTTTGCTCAAGCTGTTTCCATTTTCATTTTAAAGTGGTTTGACATTATACATATATAATTTATATCTCAAATGATATACGATGAAAATATCTAGGAGTAGATAGTACTAACTTATGTTTTTGATAGAAATTAGGGTACACTTTTTTTGGAACTCATGAACTAGAATTTTTTTACTAATGGTTCTAGTTTTTTTGCATTTAGGTAAAGAAATTTTATGTATTTTGCTTGAAATATTTTTCCTTTGTTCAAAAGTCTACAAGTGTGATTGATAATAGTATGAATGCATATCGTTATCATGTTGAAATTTTATAAAAGTAAATATATATTTATAGAAGTGGTTATCAACAATAAAAGGAAAACTTATATGGTATTCGCTGATTTGGAATCTTACCGATCATGCGTTCATTATTCTTTTTTCTATATTCACGACATTGTCTCAAGAGGTATGGCAACAAGTATTATGGGTTTTCGTATCAATTTTTTAAATTCTTTTTATTGGAACAAAGGCATCATACTTTTAGAACCAATCAATTTTTTGTTGATGGATTGTGATCGTATATACACATGCATGAACTATCCGACCTTAGCTCAGTTGGTAGAGCGGAGGACTGTAGACGAAGCAGAATATCCTTAGGTCACTGGTTCGAATCCGGTAGGTCGGATTTTGTTTCCTCATTTAATTTTCGTTTCCCTTGAAAATTAGATATTTGAAAAATTATGTCGAACTCGTCCACAAAAATTAGATACATGTACGCTTACAATAAATTCTTCCCCATTTCTTACAAATTTTGGATGTCTGGATCTTCAAATGTTGTAGTATAAAAATCGATCAAACACAAAAACAGCAGAGTTAGCCTTATAATCTTTGGCCACAGGAGAAAATTATATTACACTAGTGAAGGAATAGAATTAAAAAATCGTTTGATGAAGAGGATCGTTGCATGTGCCAACTAGTTGCCAACATCTCTGAAGGATAGTGGAAGCCCTTTGCCATCTTGCATGAATTTTATGTATTCATTTTAAGTACTATAAACAATCATTGCCCACCTCAACAGTAATTATATATATAATAAGTTTAATATATAAAATCAAGTTTTCACTTTTAACCAATTCGAATAAATATCATGATCAACCACAGAAAAAATTGCATGGAAAATTATGGAGTTCGAATCTAGACACTTGCCGATGGTTTTCGAAAATACTTTTATGGTCCTATTCTTCTTCATATGCCTGATAAGTTTTATAAAAAACTTTCTTTTGACTCTTCTACTTCTCCCTCAAGATGTACAATAAAGATGGACAATACTATATAGTTTAATCTATACAAAAATGAGGTTTCAATCAAAGAAAAGTGGACGTGCCGGAGTGGTTATCGGGCATGACTAGAAATCATGTGGGCTTTGCCCGCGCAGGTTCGAATCCTGCCGTTCACGTTTTCATAAACTTTTTTTTTTAAATTCCAGTAGATTTCAAAAGAATTTGTATCACGATGGTTTTGGTGCAATTCGTTGTAAAGCGTTGTGATTTAAACTAAACAACCATAAAACAAAAAGCATACAAGTAATCAACTAACCTTTCTAATAGTACTCTTTGTGTCCATAATTAATAAATTCATAAAATGTCATGTGTTTTAGTCTTTTAAAGTCTTCAAGTCTTATATTACAAAACCGACCTTAGCTCAGTTGGTAGAGCGGAGGACTGTAGTTGAAGCAGATAAATCCTTAGGTCACTGGTTCGAATCCGGTAGGTCGGAGCTGTTTTGGTCATGCTATTTCTATTTTCATTTTAAAGTGGTTTGGCATTATTTATATATAATTTATATCTCAAATGGTATACGATGAAAATGTCTAGGAGTAGATAGTACTAACTTATGTTTCTGATAGAAATTAAGGTACACTTTTGAAACACATGAACTAGAACTTGTTTGAAGGCCCGGAAGGTCCTTCTCTTCCAACCTGAGGCGGATAACGACGTTGATGACATGAACGACAACGACACTATCCCGACGGAATAACTAGAAGCTGAAAATGAACAACTCCAATCAGACTTAGGGGAGTTTGCAGAGGATGATCAATTCATGGAAGATTATGAAGGTCTTTCAATGGAGGAATCCTCCCTGGTGCCCGGGTTAGAGGAGAACCATGAAGGAGAGGATACCGCCTTACCCCTAGAAGAAGAAGCCAAGACCCTAGATGACGACATCTCAGATCGAAAATACAATGAGGATGATGAGGTATTATTGGATGGGAGGGAAAAAATCATGGTTCCAGCACAGCCAGAAAATGGAAAACACAAGAAGATTGGCAAAAGCATAAGGGCACTGAAAGGTGCTAGTTCTCGAAAAAGAAATGTGCAGATCTTGGCATCCCCCCGAAAACGGACGGCTTCAAAAAATCAGATCGAAAGCGGGACCGTTGGGTCACCAAAAAAGAGGAATGGGACTAAAGCAGCAGTACAAATCGGTGCGGTACTATACCCGGAAAAGGCAAGGAAGGCCCCGGGTACGAGTGGTGGATCGCTCCAACCGAAACCCGATATTGTTTAATGCGGATCCTAAGTTGGAATTGTCAAGGTTTAGGCAACCGCCTAACCATTAGCTAATTGCGGGAGCTATGGAATAAGTATAAACCCGACTTTTTGTTCCTTTCGGAAACAAAACAAGAGCTTGCTTTTATGCAAAATTTTCAGTTTCACCTCGGTTATGATAAACTGTACACGGTGGAACCATGCGGTGCAAGTGGTGGACTTGCGTTATTCTATAACAATGATTTCAATGTTTCAACTCTATTTTCTAACAATAGAATTATTGATATCGAAGCGGTAATCAACGGTAATAAAGTATTTTTATCTTTTATATACGGAGATCCGGTTCCTAAATATAGAGAACAAGTATGGGAACGATTGACTCGAATGTCAACTAATAGATTCGAACCTTGGATTATCATCGGTGATTTGAATGAATTAACGGGGAATCATGAGAAAAAGGGTGGGAAACAAAGAAAAGTTTCTACTTTCCATTCCTTTAATACTATGATTCAAAATTGCGGTTTGCTAGAATTTCCGTGTTTAGGAAATACACTATCATGGAGGGGAAGACGAAATTCAAAAACTATATGGTGTAAACTAGACCGGGCTTTAGCCAATGAGGATTGGCATGCAACTTTTACGCACTCTTTCGTGGAGTATTTGGCTATGATTGGGTCAGACCATCGGCCTATTCTCGCAACAATAGAAAACAAAATACCCCGGAGGTCGAGACAATTTTTTTTTGATAAGAGATGGATCGGTCGGGCAGGATTAATGGAATCCATTACTAATGGATGGGAAGATACGAGGGGATGGACAGATGGAAACTTAGTGGATAAGATAATAGGTTGTCAACGAGCGATTTCGAAATGGCGAAAGGAAAACTTCCCATACGGAAAAGAAAAAATCTCTGAATTACAAAAAGCGATTGAGGAGTGTCAAAATGATGACAATCGGACCCAAGAGGAACTACTCGAACTTACAAAAAAATTGAAGGAAGCCTATAAGGATGAGGAAGACTACTGGCAACAAAAAAGTAGGACAACATGGGCACAAGTAGGGGATACCAACTCCAAATTCTTCTACGCGAAAACAAAACAAAGACGGGCGCGTAATCGGATTATTGGACTATATAATACCTCAGGCACATGGGTCAGTTCGGAGGAGGAGGTGGAAAAAGTTGCAACTAATTACTTTGAAGACATCTTTCAAAGGACTCTACCAACAGATTTTGAGGAGGTATTAGAAGAGGTCCCAACATTGATTACAAATCACATTAATGAGTCGCTTACGGCAATGGCAACGGAGGAAGAGGTAAAAAGGCTCTATTCTTGATGCACCCGGAAAAGGCACCAGGACCGGATGGTATGACGGCACTAATTTATCAACGGTGTTGGCATATTATTAAAGCAGATATTATACAGTTAGTCAACGGATTTTTACGGACGGGAACTTTCGATCGTAGGTTAAATATGACAAACATCTGTCTAATCCCAAAAACGGACAGGCCCACCAGGATGACCGAATTGAGACCAATAAGTCTTTGCAATGTCGGATACAAAATTATTTCGAAGGTTTTGTGCCAACGACTACGAAGAGTCTTACCAAATCTGATATCGGAAACTCAATCAGCGTTCGTCACCGGTCGGCTAATTACGGACAACATTTTGATTGCCCAGGAAATGTTTCATGGATTGAGAACAAATAAGGCGTGCAAAGATAAATTTATGGCAGTTAAAACAGATATGAGCAAGGCCTACGATAGGGTGGAATGGCCATTTATCGAGAATCTCCTTCGGAAAATGGGTTTTGCGGAACAATGGATTACATGGATGATGTGGTGCGTAAAATCGGTCCAATACAAGGTCCTTATCAACGGACAACCAAAGGGACATATCCGCCCAAAAAGGGGATTACGACAAGGGGATCCTTTATCCCCGTATTTATTCATTTTGTGCACAGAAGCATCGATTGCCAATATACGAAAGGCAGAACGGGAAAAGAAATTAACGGGGTTAAAAGTGGCGCGGGGAAGCCCGGCGATATCGCATCTACTGTTTGCAGATGATAGCCTTTTCTTCTGCAAGGCAAATAAGGAGGAGTGTCAAACACTCCAGAGTATTCTCAATCAGTATGAAATGGCGTCTGGACAACAAATAAATTTTTCGAATTCTTCGGTCCAATTTTGGCACCTCGTAGATGACACGGTCAAAGAGGAGATTAAACATACCTTGGCCATTACAACAACAGGGGGAATGGGTATTTATTTAGGTATCCCGGAAAGCTTGGGTGGGGCAAAATCAAAAATCTTTTATTTTATCAAAGAAAGGCTCCAAGATCGGATCAATGGGTGGACATCTAAGTTCCTATCAAAGGGGGGCAAAGAGGTCTTGATTAAATCGGTGGCAGCTGCACTGCCAACATACATAATGTCATGTTTTCGGCTGCCAAAAACATTGACGGCAAAACTTACTAGTGCAATTGCACATTTTTGGTGGAGTACAAACTGGACTCAATGGGGTATACATTGGAAGACGTGGAAAAAGCTCTGCCATTCAAAGGCGACAGGCGGTCTAGGCTACCGAACGCTTGATGAATTTAATACAGCTCTACTAGCGAAGCAGTTGTGGCGGTTATTAGATAATCCAAACTCGCTTTTAGCTCGGGTTTTCAAAGGCCGGTACTATCGAAAGGCAAACCCCTTAGACCCCATTAAATCATACTCTCCTTCCTATGGATGGAAGAGTATTATATCGGCTCGACCTCTAGTAAACAAAGGACTAATTAAAAGGGTCGGTTCAGGATCATCCATTTCTGTGTGGAATGATCCATGGATACCGGCCCTATGCCCGAGGCCAGCTACTTGTAAGGGTAATAAATATTATCCTTCTTTCATGGTCAATCATCTGATAGACCCACTTACAAAAAACTGGAATTGGACTTTGCTCAACGCGATTATAATTCCTGAGGATGTTGCCATTATTCGGAGAATTGCACTAAGCAGCAATTATAGGCCTGACACCCTTGGGTGGCACTTCACAAAATCCGGAAAATACACGGTTAAATCGGGCTACCAAACGGAACGAGAACATAAGGAAATGGTTTTGGGATTTAGGACTTTCGGTCCTGATTATTGGCCCCTACAAGCCCATGTATGGAAGCTACAATGTCCTCCAAGATTGAAACATTTCCTTTGGCAAGCATTATCAGGCTGCGTTTCGGTAACATCAAATCTACGAAAAAGAGGAGTCAACTGTGATATTCAATGTTCTAGATGTGGGGAGGAGGAAACAATCAATCATGTATTGTTTGAATGTCCTCCGGCTTTACAGACATGGGCTCTATCGCAGGTGCCATCAGCGCCAGGGGTCTTTCCAATGACTTCTGTTTACTCGAACATGGATTATGTTTTCTAGAGATTACCTAGAGCACTACCGGAAATCCCTTGGATCATATGGTATATATGGAAAGCTAGGAATGACATGGGTTTTAAAAACATGGACCGAGATCCCCGAGAGGTCTTACAGGCAGCGGATGCTGAGGCACAATTCTGGTTGTCTTCGCAAGCTAATGTTCGGGTGGAGGACCATTCCTCCCCCCTATTACAGACGGTCACAGGTCCTCGATGCTTCATTGATGGGTCCTGGAAAGCGGGAGACCGTTTTTCAGGTCTAGGATGGTATTATTTTCAGGATGACGCAGCAGATGACTTAATGGGAGCACGGAACCTGCGTCCAAGCTTATCTCCACTCCACACCGAGTTCGAAGCACTACTTTGGGCGATGCATTGTATGATTAATCAGCAGAAGCTGTCTGTAGCCTTTGCAACAGACTGTTCGGAGCTAGTTAACATGGTGACAAACCCGATGGAGTGGCCAGCTTTCGCCGTCTACTTGGAGGAAATAGAGCGGTGCAAGGAAGTCTTCTCGTCCTTCTCTCTGTCCCACATCCCGCGACAAAGCAATGCAAAAGCAGATTTGTTGGCTCGAAGTGTTCGTACTAAATCGCATGATATTATTTTTGTAAACTCTGAACTACTGGTTTGGGCTTCTGAACCGCGTTAATATATATAAAATCTGTTGACAAAAAAAAAAGAACTAGAACTTGTTTACTAATGGTTTTAGTTTTTTTGTATTTAGGTAAAGAAATTTTATGTATTTTGCTTGAAATATTTTTCCTCTGTGCCAAAGTTTACAATTGTGATTGATCATAGTATGAATGCATATCGTTATCATGTTGAAATTTTATGAAAGTAAATATATATTTATAGAAGTAGTTATCGACAATAAAAGGAAAACTTATGTACTATTCGCTGATTTGGACTCTTACCGATCATTCGTTCATCATTCTTTTTTCTATATTGACGGCGTTGTCTCAGGAGATATGGCAACAAGTATTCTTGCTTTCGGTTCAATTTTTTTAAATTTGTTTTATTGGAACAAAGGCGTCATACTTTTAAAACCAGTAATTTTTTTGTTGATGGATTGTGATCGTATATACACATGCATAAAGTATATTACATATCCGACCTTAGCTCAGTTGGTAGAGCGGAGGACTGTAGTCGAAGCAGAATATCCTTAGGTCACTGGTTCGAATCCGGTAGGTCGGATTTTGTTTCCTCATTTAATTTTCGTTTCCCTTGAAAATTAGGTATTTGAAACACTATGTCGAACTGGTCCACAAAAATTAGATACATGTACGCTTACAATAAATTCTTCCCCATATCTTACAAATTTTGGATGTCTGGATCTTCAAATGTTGTAGTATAAAAATCGATCAAACACAAAAACAGCAGAGTTAGCCTTATAATCTTTGGCCACAGGAGAAAATTATATTACACTAGTGAAGGAATAGGATTAAAAAATCGTTTGATGAAGAGGATCGTTGCATGTGCCAACTAGTTGCCAACATCTCTGAAGGATAGTGAAAGCCCTTTGCCATCTTGCATGAATTTTATGTATTCATTTTAAGTACTATAAACAATCATTGCCCACCTCAACAGTAATTATATATATAATAAGTTTAATATATAAAATCAAGTTTTCACTTTTAACCAATTCGAATAAATATCATGATCAACCACAGAAAAAATTGCATGGAAAATTATGGAGTTCGAATCTAGACACTTGCTGATGGTTTTCGAAAATACTTTTATGGTCCTATTCTTCTTCATATGCCTGATAAGTTTTATAAAAAAATTTCTTTTGACTCTTCTATTTCTCCCTCAAGATGTACAATAAAGCATTGTGATTTAAACAAAACAACCATAAAACAAAAAGCATACAAGTAATCAACTAACCTTTCTAATAGTACTCTTTGTGTCCATAATTAATAAATTCATAAAATATCATGTGTTTTAGTCTTTTAAAGTCTTCAAGTCTTATATTACAAAACCGACCTTAGCTCAGTTGGTAGAGCGGAGGACTGTAGTTGAAGCAGATAAATCCTTAGGTCACTGATTCGAATCCAGTAGGTCGGAGCTGTTTTGGTCATGCTATTTCTATTTTCATTTTAAAGTGGTTTGGCATTATTTATATATAATTTATATCTCAAATGGTATACGATGAAAATGTCTAGAGGTAGATAGTACTAGGGTACACTTAGGGTACACTTTTGAAATACATGATCGTTGCATAAAAATCAACTATAAAACAAAAAGCATACAAGTAATCAACTAACCTTTCTAATAGTAATCCTCGTGTCCATAATTAATAAATTCATAAGATTTCATGTGTTTTAGTCTTCTAAAGTATTCAAGTGTTATATTACAAAACCGACCTTAGCTCAGTTGGTAGAGCGGAGGACTGTAGTTGAAGCAGATAAATCCTTAGCTCACTGCTTCAAATCCGGTAAGTCGGAGCTGTTTTGGTCATGCTATTTCTATTTTCATTCTAAAGTGGTTTGACATTATTTATATATAATTTATATCTCAAATTGTATACGATGAAAATGTCTAGGAGTAGATAGTACTAACTTATGTTTCTGATAGAAATTAGGGTACACTTTTGAAACACATGAACTAGAACTTG
Organism: Pseudoturritis turrita; assembly: GCA_900406555.1. NCBI lineage: Eukaryota > Viridiplantae > Streptophyta > Magnoliopsida > Brassicales > Brassicaceae > Pseudoturritis > Pseudoturritis turrita. The sequence continues at coordinate 417,582 of OVBL01000170.1, read as the reverse complement.
TTTACTAATGGTTTTAGTTTTTTTGCATTTAGGTAAAGAAATTTTATGTATTTTGCTTGAAATATTTTTCCTCTGTGCCAAAGTTTACAATTGTGATTGATCATAGTATGAATGCATATCGTTATCATGTTGAAATTTTATGAAAGTAAATATATATTTATAGAAGTGGTTATCGACAATAAAAGGAAAACTTATGTACTATTCGCTGATTTGGAATCTTACCGATCATTCGTTCATCATTCTTTTTTCTATATTGACGGCGTTGTCTCAGGAGATATGGCAACAAGTATTCTTGGTTTTGGTTCAATTTTTTTAAATTTGTTTTATTGGAACAAAGGCGTCTTACTTTTAAAACCAGTAATTTTTTTGTTGATGGATTGTGATCGTATATACACATGCATAAAGTATATTACATATCCGACCTTAACTCAGTTGGTAGAGCGGAGGACTGTAGTCGAAGCAGAATATCCTTAGGTCACTGGTTCGAATCCGGTATGTCGGATTTTGTTTCCTCATTTAATTTTCGTTTCCCTTGAAATTTAGGTTTTTGAAAAACTATGTCGAACTGGTCCACAAAAATTAGATACATGTACGCTTACAATAAATTCTTCCCCATATCTTACAAATTTTGGATGTCTGGATCTTCAAATGTTGTAGTATAAAAATCGATCAAACACAAAAATAGCAGAGTTAGCCTTATAATCTTTGGCCACAGGAGAAAATTATATTACACTAGTGAAGGAATAGGATTAAAAAATCGTTTGATGAAGAGGATCGTTGCATGTGCCAACTAGTTGCCAACATCTCTGAAGGATAGTGAAAGCCCTTTGCCATCTTGCATGAATTTTATGTATTCATTTTAAGTACTATAAACAATCATTGCCCACCTCAACAGTAATTATATATATAATAAGTTTAATATATAAAATCAAGTTTTCACTTTTAACCAATTCGAATAAATATCATGATCAACCACAGAAAAAATTGCATGGAAAATTATGGAGTTCGAATCTAGACACTTGCTGATGGCTTTCGAAAATACTTTTATGGTCCTATTCTTCTTCATATGCCTGATAAATTTTATAAAAAACTTTCTTTTGACTCTTCTTCTTCTCCCTCAAGATGTACAATAAAGATGGACAATACTATATAGCTTAATCTATACAAAAATGAGGGTTCAATCAAAGAAAAGTGGACGTGCCGGAGTGGTTATCGGGCATGACTAGAAATCATGTGGGTTTTGCCCGCGCAGGTTCGAATCCTGCCGTTAACGTTTTCATAAACTCTTTTTTAAAAATTCCAGTAGATTTCAAAAGAATTTGTATCACGATGGTTTTGGTGCAATTCGTTGTAAAGCATTGTGATTTAAACTAAACAACCATAAAACAAAAGCATACAAGTAATCAACTAACCTTTCTAATAGTACTCTTTGTATCCATAATTAATAAATTCATAAAATGTCATGTGTTTTAGTCTTTTAAAGTCTTCAAGTCTTATATTACAAAACCGACCTTAGCTCAGTTGGTAGAGCGGTGGACTGTAGTTGAAGCAGATAAATCCTTAGCTCACTGGTTCGAATCCGGTAGGTCGGAGCTGTTTTGGTCATGCTATTTCTATTTTCATTTTAAAGTGGTTTGGCATTATTTATATATAATTTATATCTCAAATGGTATACGAATAAAATGTCTAGAGGTAGATAGTACTAGGGTACACTTAGAGTACACTTTTGAAATACATGATCCTTGCATAAAAATCAACTATAAAACAAAAAGTATAGAAGTAATCAACTAACCTTTCTAATAGTAATCCTCGTATCCATAATTAATAAATTCATAAAATTTCATGTGGTTTAGTCTTCTAAAGACTTCAAGTGTTATATTACAAATCCGACCTTAGCTCAGTTGGTAGAGCGGAGGACTGTAGTTGAAGTAGATAAATCCTTAGCTCACTGGTTCAAATCCGGTAGGTCGAAGCTGTTTTGGTCATGCTATTTCTATTTTCATTTTAAAGTGGTTTGACATTATTTATATATAATTTATATCTCAAATGGTATACGATGAAAATATCTAGGAGTAGATAGTACTAACTTATGTTTCTGATAGAAATTAGGGTACACTTTTGAAACACATGAACTAGAACTTGTTTACTAATGGTTTTAATTTTTTTGCATTTTGGTAAAGAAATTTTATGTATTTTGCTTGAAATATTTTTCCTTTGTGCCAAAGTTTACAATTGTGATTGATCATAGTATGAATGCATATCGTTATCATGTTGAAATTTTATGAAAGTAAATATATATTTATAGAAGTGGTTATCGACAATAAAAGGAAAACTTATGTACTATTCGCTGATTTGGAATCTTACCGATCATTCGTTCATCATTCTTTTTTCTATATTGACGGCGTTGTCTCAGGAGATATGGCAACAAGTATTCTTGCTTTCGGTTCAATTTTTTAAATTTGTTTTATTGGAACAAAGGCGTCATACTTTTAAAACCAGTAATTTTTTTGTTGATGGATTGTGATCGTATATACACATGCATAAAGTATATTACATATCCGACCTTAGCTCAGTTGGTAGAGCGGAGGACTGTAGTCGGAGCAGAATATCCTTAGGTAACTTGTTCGAATCCGGTAGGTCGGATTTTGTTTCCTCATTTAATTTTCGTTTCCCTTGAAAATTAGGTATTTGAAAAACTATGTCGAACTGGTCCACAAAAATTAGATACATGTACGCTTACAATAAATTCTTCCCCATTTCTTACAAATTTTGAATGTCTGGATCTTCAAATGTTGTAGTATAAAAATCGATCAAACACAAAAACAGCAGAGTTAGCCTTATAATCTTTGGCCACAGGAGAAAATTATATTACACTAGTGAAGGAATAGGATTAAAAAATCGTTTGATGAAGAGGATCGTTGCATGTGCCAACTAGTTGCCAACATCTCTGAAGGATAGTGAAAGCCCTTTGCCATCTTGCATGAATTTTATGTATTCATTTTAAGTACTATAAACAATCATTGCCCACCTCAACAGTAATTATATATATAATAAGTTTAATATATAAAATCAAGTTTTCACTTTTAACCAATTCGAATAAATATCATGATCAACCACAGAAAAAATTGCATGGAAAATTATGGAGTTCGAATCTAGACACTTGCTGATGGCTTTCGAAAATACTTTTATGGTCCTATTCTTCTTCATATGCCTGATAAGTTTTATAAAAAACTTTCTTTTGACTCTTCTACTTCTCCCTCAAGATGTACAATAAAGATGGACAATACTATATAGCTTAATCTATACAAAAATGAGGTTTCAATCAAAGAAAAGTGGACGTGCCGGAGTGGTTATCGGGCATGACTAGAAATCATGTGGGCTTTGCCCGCGCAGGTTCGAATCCTGCCGTTCACGTTTTCATAAACTCTTTTTTAAAAATTCCAGTAGATTTCAAAAGAATTTGTATCACGATGGTTTTGGTGCAATTCGTTGTAAAGCATTGTGATTTAAACTAAACAACCATAAAACAAAAAGCATACAAGTAATCAACTAACCTTTCTAATAGTACTCTTTGTGTCCATAATTAATAAATTCATAAAATGTCATGTGTTTTAGTCTTTTAAAGTCTTCAAGTCTTATATTACAAAACCGACCTTAGCTCAGTTGGTAGAGCGGAGGACTGTAGTTGAAGCAGATAAATCCTTAGGTTACTGGTTCGAATCCGGTAGGTCGGAGCTGTTTTGGTCATGCTATTTCTATTTTCATTTTAAAGTGGTTTGGCATTATTTATATATAATTTATATCTCAAATGGTATACGATAAAAATGTCTAGAGGTAGATAGTACTAGGGTACACTTAGGGTACACTTTTGAAATACATGATTGTTGCATAAAAATCAACTATAAAACAAAAAGCATACAAGTAATCAACTAACCTTTCTAATAGTAATCCTCGTGTCCATAATTAATAAATTCATAAAATTTCATGTGTTTTAGTCTTCTAAAGTCTTCAAGTGTTATATTACAAACCGACCTTAGCTCAGTTGGTAGAGCGGAGGACTGTAGTTGAAGCAGATAAATCCATAGCTCACTGGTTCAAATCCGGTAGGTCGGAGCTGTTTTGGTCATGCTATTTCTATTTTCATTTTAAAGTGGTTTGACATTATTTATATATAATTTATATCTCAAATGGTATACGATGAAAATGTCTAGGAGTAGATAGTACTAACTTATGTTTCTGATAGAAATTAGGGTACACTTTTGAAACACATGAACTAGAACTTGTTTACTAATGGTTTTAGTTTTTTTGCATTTAGGTAAAGAAATTTTATGTATTTTGCTTGAAACATTTTTCCTCTGTGCCAAAGTTTGCAATTGTGATTGATCATAGTATGAATGCATATCGTTATCATGTTGAAATTTTATGAAAGTAAATATATATTTATAGATGTGGTTATCGACAATAAACGGAAAACTTATGTACTATTCGCTGATTTGGAATCTTACCGATCATTCGTTCATCATTCTTTTTTCTATATTGACGGCGTTGTCTCAGGAGATATGGCAACAAGTATTCTTGCTTTCGGTTCAATTTTTTAAATTTGTTTTATTGGAACAAAGGCGTCATACTTTTAAAACCAGTAATTTTTTTGTTGATGGATTGTGATCGTATATACACATGCATAAAGTATATTACATATCCGACCTTAGCTCAGTTGGTAGAGCGGAGGACTGTAGTCGGAGCAGAATATCCTTAGGTAACTTGTTCGAATCCGGTAGGTCGGATTTTGTTTCCTCATTTAATTTTCGTTTCCCTTGAAAATTAGGTATTTGAAAAACTATGTCGAACTGGTCCACAAAAATTAGATACATGTACGCTTACAATAAATTCTTCCCCATTTCTTACAAATTTTGAATGTCTGGATCTTCAAATGTTGTAGTATAAAAATCGATCAAACACAAAAACAGCAAAGTTAGCCTTATAATCTTTGGCCACAGGAGAAAATTATATTACACTAGTGAAGGAATAGGATTAAAAATCGTTTGATGAAGAGGATCGTTGCATGTGCCAACTAGTTGCCAACATCTCTGAAGGATAGTGAAAGCCCTTTGCCATCTTGCATGAATTTTATGTATTCATTTTAAGTACTATAAACAATCATTGCCCACCTCAACAGTAATTATATATATAATAAGTTTAATATATAAAATCAAGTTTTCACTTTTAACCAATTCGAATAAATATCATGATCAACCACAGAAAAAATTGCATGGAAAATTATGGAGTTCGAATCTAGACACTTGCTGATGGCTTTCGAAAATACTTTTATGGTCCTATTCTTCTTCATATGCCTGATAAGTTTTATAAAAAACTTTCTTTTGACTCTTTTACTTCTCCCTCAAGATGTACAATAAAGATGGACAATACTATATAGCTTAATCTATACAAAAATGAGGTTTCAATCAAAGAAAAGTGGACGTGCCGGAGTGGTTATCGGGCATGACTAGAAATCATGTGGGCTTTGCCCGCGCAGGTTCGAATCCTGCCGTTCACGTTTTCATAAACTCTTTTTTAAAAATTCCAGTAGATTTCAAAAAAATTTGTATCACGATGGTTTTGGTGCAATTCGTTGTAAAGCATTGTGATTTAAACTAAACAACCATAAAACAAAAAGCATACAAGTAATCAACTAACCTTTCTAATAGTACTCTTTGTGTCCATAATTAATAAATTCATAAAATGTCATGTGTTTTAGTCTTTTAAAGTCTTCAAGTCTTATATTACAAAACCGACCTTAGCTCAGTTGGTAGAGCGGAGGACTGTAGTTGAAGCAGATAAATCCTTAGGTCACTGGTTCGAATCCGGTAGGTCGGAGCTGTTTTGGTCATGCTATTTCTATTTTCATTTTAAAGTGGTTTGGCATTATTTATATATAATTTATATCTCAAATGGTATACGATGAAAATGTCTAGAGGTAGATAGTACTAGGGTACACTTAGGGTACACTTTTGAAATACATGATCGTTGCATAAAAATCAACTATAAAACAAAAAGCATACAAGTAATCAACTAACCTTTCTAATAGTAATCCTCGTGTCCATAATTAATAAATTCATAAAATTTCATGTGTTTTAGTCTTCTAAAGTCTTCAAGTGTTATATTACAAACCGACCTTAGCTCAGTTGGTAGAGCGGAGGACTGTAGTTGAAGCAGATAAATCCATAGCTCACTGGTTCAAATCCGGTAGGTCGGAGCTGTTTTGGTCATGCTATTTCTATTTTCATTTTAAAGTGGTTTGACATTATTTATATATAATTTATATCTCAAATGGTATACGATGAAAATGTCTAGGAGTAGATAGTACTAACTTATGTTTCTGATAGAAATTAGGGTACACTTTTGAAACACATGAACTAGAACTTGTTTACTAATGGTTTTAGTTTTTTTGCATTTAGGTAAAGAAATTTTATGTATTTTGCTTGAAATATTTTTCCTCTGTGCCAAAGTTTACAATTGTGATTGATCATAGTATGAATGCATATCGTTATCATGTTGAAATTTTATGAAAGTAAATATATATTTATAGATGTGGTTATCGACAATAAACGGAAAACTTATGTACTATTCGCTGATTTGGAATCTTACCGATCATTCGTTCATCATTCTTTTTTCTATATTGACGGCGTTGTCTTAGGAGATATGGCAACAAGTATTCTTGCTTTCGGTTCAATTTTTTAAATTTGTTTTATTGGAACAAAGGCGTCATACTTTTAAAACCAGTAATTTTTTTGTTGATGGATTGTGATCGTATATACACATGCATAAAGTATATTACATATCCGACCTTAGCTCAGTTGGTAGAGCGGAGGACTGTAGTCGGAGCAGAATATCCTTAGGTAACTTGTTCGAATCCGGTAGGTCGGATTTTGTTTCCTCATTTAATTTTCGTTTCCCTTGAAAATTAGGTATTTGAAAAACTATGTCGAACTGGTCCACAAAAATTAGATACATGTACGCTTACAATAAATTCTTCCCCATTTCTTACAAATTTTGGATGTCTGGATCTTCAAATGTTGTAGTATAAAAATCGATCAAACACAAAAACAGCAGAGTTAGCCTTATAATCTTTGGCCACAGGAGAAAATTATATTACACTAGTGAAGGAATAGGATTAAAAAATCGTTTGATGAAGAGAATCGTTGCATGTGCCAACTAGTTGCCAACATCTCTGAAGGATAGTGAAAGCCCTTTGCCATCTTGCATGAATTTTATGTATTCATTTTAAGTACTATAAACAATCATTGCCCACCTCAACAGTAATTATATATATAATAAGTTTAATATATAAAATCAAGTTTTCACTTTTAACCAATTCGAATAAATATCATGATCAACCGCAGAAAAAATTGCATGGAAAATTATGGAGTTCGAATCTAGACACTTGCTGATGGCTTTCGAAAATACTTTTATGGTCATATTCTTCTTCATATGCCTGATAAGTTTTATAAAAAACTTTCTTTTGACTCTTCTACTTCTCCCTCAAGATGTACAATAAAGATGGACAATACTATATAGCTTAATCTATACAAAAATGAGGTTTCAATCAAAGAAAAGTGGACGTGCCGGAGTGGTTATCGGGCATGACTAGAAATCATGTGGGCTTTGCCCGCGCAGGTTCGAATCCTGCCGTTCACGTTTTCATAAACTCTTTTTTAAAAATTCCAGTAGATTTCAAAAGAATTTGTATCACGATGGTTTTGGTGCAATTCGTTGTAAAGCATTGTGATTTAAACTAAACAACCATAAAACAAAAAGCATACAAGTAATCAACTAACCTTTCTAATAGTACTCTTTGTGTCCATAATTAATAAATTCATAAAATGTCATGTGTTTTAGTCTTTTAAAGTCTTCAAGTCTTATATTCCAAAACCGACCTTAGCTCAGTTGGTAGAGCGGAGGACTGTAGTTGAAGCAGATAAATCCTTAGGTCACTGGTTCGAATCCGGTAGGTCGGAACTGTTTTGGTCATGCTATTTCTATTTTCATTTTAAAGTGGTTTGGCATTATTTATATATAATTTATATCTCAAATGGTATACGATGAAAATGTCTAGAGGTAGATAGTACTAGGGTACACTTAGGGTACACTTTTGAAATACATGATCGTTGCATAAAAATCAACTATAAAACAAAAAGCATACAAGTAATCAACTAACCTTTCTAATAGTAATCCTCGTATCCATAATTAATAAATTCTTAAAATTTCATGTGTTTTAGTCTTCTAAAGTCTTCAAGTGTTATATTACAAACCGACCTTAGCTCAGTTGGTAGAGCGGAGGACTGTAGTTGAAGCAGATAAATCCATAGCTCACTGGTTCAAATCCGGTAGGTCGGAGCTGTTTTGGTCATGCTATTTCTATTTTCATTTTAAAGTGGTTTGGCATTATTTATATATAATTTATATCTCAAATGGTATACGATGAAAATGTCTAGAGGTAGATAGTACTAGGGTACACTTAGGGTACACTTTTGAAATACATGATCGTTGCATAAAAATCAACTATAAAACAAAAAGCATACAAGTAATCAACTAACCTTTCTAATAGTAATCCTCGTGTCCATAATTAATAAATTCATAAAATTTCATGTGTTTTAGTCTTCTAAAGTCTTCAAGTGTTATATTACAAAACCGACCTTAGCTCAGTTGGTAGAGCGGAGGACTGTAGTTGAAGCAGATAAATCCTTAGCTCACTTGGTCAAATCCGGTAGGTCGGAGCTGTTTTGGTCATGCTATTTCTATTTTCATTTTAAAGTGGTTTGACATTATTTATATATAATTTATATCTCAAATGGTATACGATGAAAATGTCTAGGAGTAGATAGTACTAACTTATGTTTCTGATAGAAATTAGGGTACACTTTTGAAACACATGAACTAGAACTTGTTTACTAATGGTTTTAGTTTTTTTGCATTTAGGTAAAGAAATTTTATGTATTTTGCTTGAAATATTTTTCCTCTGTGCCAAAGTTTACAATTGTGATTGATCATAGTATGAATGCATATCGTTATCATGTTGAAATTTTATGAAAGTAAATATATATTTATAGAAGTGGTTATCGACAATAAAAGGAAAACTTATGTCCTATTCACTGATTTGGAATCTTACCGATCATTCGTTCATCATTCTTTTTTCTATATTGACGGCGTTGTCTCAGGAGATATGGCAACAAGTATTCTTGATTTCGGTTCAATTTTTTAATTTGTTTTATTGGAACAATGGCGTCATACTTTTAAAACCAGTAATTTTTTTGTTGATGGATTGTGATCGTATATACACATGCATAAAGTATATTACATATCCGACCTTAGCTCAGTTGGTAGAGCGGAGGACTGTAGTCGAAGCAGAATATCCTTAGGTCACTGGTTCGAATCCGGTAGGTCGGATTTTGTTTCCTCATTGAATTTTCGTTTCCCTTGAAAAGTAGGTATTTGAAAAACTATGTCGAACTGGTCCACAAAAATTAGATACATGTACGCTTACAATAAATTCTTCTCCATTTCTTACAAATTTTGGATGTCTGGATCTTCAATTGTTGTAGTATAAAAATCGATCAAACACAAAAACAGTAGAGTTAGCCTTATAATCTTTGGCCACAGGAGAAAATTATATTACACTAGTGAAGGAATAGGATTAAAAAATCGTTTGATGAAGAGGATCGTTGCATGTGCCAACTAGTTGCCAACATCTCTGAAGGATAGTGAAAGCCCTTTGCCATCTTGCATGAATTTTATGTATTCATTTTAAGTACTATAAACAATCATTGCCCACCTCAACAGTAATTATATATATAATAAGTTTAATATATAAAATCAAGTTTTCACTTTTAACCAATTCGAATAAATATCATGATCAACCACAGAAAAAATTGCATGGAAAATTATGGAGTTCGAATCTAGACACTTGCTGATGGCTTTCGAAAATACTTTTATGGTCATATTCTTCTTCATATGCCTGATAAGTTTTATAAAAAACTTTCTTTTGACTCTTCTACTTCTCCCTCAAGATGTACAATAAAGATGTACAATACTATATAGCTTAATCTATACAAAAATGAGGGTTCAATCAAAGAAAAGTGGACGTGCCGGAGTGGTTATCGGGCATGACTAGAAATCATGTGGGCTTTGCCCGCGCAGGTTCGAATCCTGCCGTTCACGTTTTCATAAACTCTTTTTTAAAAATTCCAGTAGATTTCAAAAGAATTTGTATCACGATGGTTTTGGTGCAATTCGTTGTAAAGCATTGTGATTTAAACTAAACAACCATAAAACAAAAAGCATACAAGTAATCAACTAACCTTTCTAATAGTACTCTTTGTGTCGATAATTAATAAATTCATAAAATGTCATGTGTTTTAGTCTTTTAAAGTCTTCAAGTCTTATATTACAAAACCGACCTTAGCTCAGTTGGTAGAGCGGAGGACTGTAGTTGAAGCAGATAAATCCTTAGGTCACTGGTTCGAAGATAAATCCTTAGCTCACTGGTTCAAATCCGGTAGGTCGGAGCTGTTTTGGTCATGCTATTTCTATTTTCATTTTAAAGTGGTTTGACATTATTTATATATAATTTATATCTCAAATGGTATACGATGAAAATGTCTAGGAGTAGAAAGTACTAACTTATATTTCTGATAGAAATTAGGGTACACTTTTGAAACACATGAACTAGAACTTGTTTACTAATGGTTTTAGTTTTTTTGCATTTAGGTAAAGAAATTTTATGTATTTTGCTTGAAATATTTTTCCTCTGTGCCAAAGTTTACAATTGTGATTGATCATAGTATGAATGCATATCGTTATCATGTTGAAATTTTATGAAAGTAAATATATATTTATAGAAGTGGTTATCGACAATAAAAGGAAAACTTATGTACTATTCGCTGATTTGGAATCTTACCGATCATTCGTTCGTCATTCTTTTTTCTATATTGACGGCATGTCTCAGGAGATATGGCAACAAGTATTCTTGGTTTCGGTTCAATTTTTTAAATTTGTTTTATTGGAACAATGGCGTCATACTTTTAAAACCAGTAATTTTTTTGTTGATGGATTGTGATCGTATATACACATGCATAAAGTATATTACATATCCGACCTTAGCTCAGTTGGTAGAGCGGAGGACTGTAGTCGAAACAGAATATCCTTCGGTCACTGGTTCGAATCCGGTAGGTCGGATTTTGTTTCCTCATTTAATTTTCGTTTCCCTTGAAAATTAGGTATTTGAAAAACTATGTCGAACTGGTCCACAAAAATTAGATACATGTACGCTTACAATAAATTCTTCCCCATTTCTTACAAATTTTGGATGTCTGGATCTTCAAATGTTGTAGTATAAAAATCGATCAAACACAAAAACAGCAGAGTTAGCCTTATAATCTTTGGCCACAGGAGAAAATTATATTACACTAGTGAAGGAATAGGATTAAAAAATCGTTTGATGAAGAGGATCGTTGCATGTGCCAACTAGTTGCCAACATCTCTGAAGGATAGTGAAAGCCCTTTGCCATCTTGCATGAATTTTATGTATTCATTTTAAGTACTATAAACAATCATTGCCCACCTCAACAGTAATTATATATCTAATAAGTTTAATATATAAAATCAAGTTTTCACTTTTAACCAATTTGAATAAATATCATGATCAACCACAGAAAAAATTGCATGGAAAATTATGGAGTTCAATCTAGACACTTGCTGATGGTTTTGAAAATACTTTTATGGTCCTATTCTTCTTCATATGCCTGATAAGTTTTATAAAAATCTTTCTTTTGACTCTTCTACTTCTCCCTCAAGATCTACAATAAAGTTGGACAATACTATATAGCTTAATCTATACAAAAATGAGGTTTCAATCAAAGAAAAGTGGATGTGCCGGAGTGGTTATCGGGCATGACTAGAAATCATGTGGGCTTTGCCCGCGCAGGTTCGAATCCTGCCGTTCACGTTTTCATAAACTCTTTTTTAAAAATTCCAGTAGATTTCAAAAGAATTTGTATCACGATAGTTTTGGTGCAATTCGTTGTAAAGCATTGTGATTTAAACTAAACAACCATAAAACAAAAAGCATACAAGTAATCAACTAACCTTTCTAATAGTAATCATCGTGTCCATAATTAATAAAATGTCATGTGTTTTAATCTTTTAAAGTCTTCAAGTCTTATATTACAAAACCGACCTTAGCTCAGTTGGTAGAGCGGAGGACTGTAGTTGAAGCAGATAAATCCTTAGGTCACTGGTTCGAATCCGGTAGGTCGGAGCTGTTTTTGTCATGCTATTTCTATTTTCATTTTAAATTGGTTTGACATTATTTATATATAATTTATATCTCAAATGGTATACGATGAAAATGTCTAGAGGTAGATAGTACTGGGGTACACTTAAGGTACACTTTTGAAATACATGATCGTTGCATAAAATTCAACTATAAAACAAAAAGCATACAAGTAGTCAACTAACCTTTCTAATAGTAATCGTGTCCATAATTAATAAATTCATAAAATTTCATGTGTTTTAGTCTTCTAAAGTCTTCAAGTGTTATATTACAAACCGACCTTAGCTCAGTTGGTAGAGCGGAGGACTGTAGTTGAAGCAGATAAATCCATAGCTCACTGGTTCAAATCCGGTAGGTCGGAGCTGTTTTGGTCATGCTATTTCTATTTTCATTTTAAAGTGGTTTGACATTATTTATATATAATTTATATCTCAAATGGTATACGATGAAAATGTCTAGGAGTAGATAGTACTAACTTATGTTTCTGATAGAAATTAGGGTACACTTTTGAAACACATGAACTAGAACTTATTTACTAATGGTTTTAGTTTTTTTGCATTTAGGTAAAGAAATTTTATGTATTTTGCTTGAAATATTTTTCCTCTGTGCCAAAGTTTACAATTGTGATTGATCATAGTATGAATACATATCGTTATCATGTTGAAATTTTATGAAAGTAAATATATATTTATAGAAGTGGTTATCGACAATAAAAGGAAAACTTATGTACTATTCGCTGATTTGGAATCTTACCGATCATTCGTTCATCATTCTTTTTTCTATATTGACGGCGTTGTCTCAAGAGATATGGCAACAAGTATTCTTGGTTTCGGTTCAATTTTTTAAATTTGTTTTATTGGAACAAAGGCGTCATACTTTTAAAACCAGTAATTTTTTTGTTGATGGATTGTAATCATATATACACATGCATAAAGTATATTACATATCCGACCTTAGCTCAGTTGGTAGAGCGGAGGACTGTAGTCGAAGCAGAATATCCTTAGGTCACTGGTTCGATTCCGGTAGGTCGGATTTTGTTTCCTCATTTAATTTTCGTTTCCCTTGAAAATTAGGTATTTGAAAAACTATGTCGAACTGGTCCACAAAAATTAGATACATGTACGCTTACAATAAATTCTTCCCCATTTCTTACAAATTTTGGATGTCTGGATCTTCAAATGTTGTAGTATAAAAATCGATCAAACACAAAAACAGCAGAGTTAGCCTTATAATCTTTGGCCACAGGAGAAAATTATATTACACTAGTGAAGGAATAGGATTAAAAAAATCGTTTGATGAAGAGGATCGTTGCATGTGCCAACTAGTTGCCAACATCTCTGAAGGATAGTGAAAGCCCTTTGCCATCTTGCATGAATTTTATGTATTCATTTTAAGTACTATAAACAATCATTGCCCACCTCAACAGTAATTATATATATAATAAGTTTAATATATAAAATCAAGTTTTCACTTTTAACCAATTCGAATAAATATCATGATCAACCACAGAAAAAATTGCATGGAAAATTATGGAGTTCGAATCTAGACACTTGCTGATGGTTTTCGAAAATACTTTTATTGTCCTATTCTTTTTCATATGCCTGATAAGTTTTATAAAAAACTTTCTTTTGACTCTTCTACTTCTCCCTCAAGATCTACAATAAAGATGGACAATACTATATAGCTTAATCTATACAAAATGAGGTTTCAATCAAAGAAAAATGGACGTGCCGGAGTGGTTATCGGGCATGACTAGAAATCATGTGGGCTTTGCCCGCGAAGGTTCGAATCCTGCCGTTCACGTTTTCATAAACTCTTTTTTAAAAATTCCAGTAGATTTCAAAAGAATTTGTATCACGATGGTTTTGGTGCAATTCGTTGTAAAGCATTGTGATTTAAACTAAACAACCATAAAACAAAAAGAATACAAGTAATCAACTAACCTTTCTAATAGTACTCTTTGTGTCCAAAATTAATAAATTCATAAAATGTCATGTGTTTTAGTCTTTTAAAGTCTTCAAGTCTTATATTACAAAACCGACCTTAGCTCAGTTGGTAGAGCGGATGACTGTAGTTGAAGCAGATAAATCCTTAGGTCACTGGTTCGAATCCGGTAGGTCGGAGCTGTTTTGGTCATGCGCTTTCTATTTTCATTTTAAAGTGGTTTGGCATTATTTATATATAATTTATATCTCAAATGGTATACGATGAAAATGTCTAGAGGTAGATAGTACTATGGTACACTTAGGGTACACTTTTGAAATACATGATCGTTGCATAAAAATCAACTATAAAACAAAAAGCATACAAGTAATCAACTAACCTTTCTAATAGTAATCCTCGTGTCCATAATTAATAAATTCATAAAATTTCATGTGTTTTAGTCTTCTAAAGTCTTCAAGTGTTATATTACAAACCGACCTTAGCTCAGTTGGTAGAGCGGAGGACTGTAGTTGAAGCAGATAAATCCATAGCTCACTGGTTCAAATCCGGTAGGTCGGAGCTGTTTTGGTCATGCTATTTCTATTTTCATTTTAAAGTGGTTTGACATTATTTATATATAATTTATATCTCAAATGGTATACGATGAAAATGTCTAGGAGTAGATAGTACTAACTTATGTTTCTGATAGAAATTAGGGTACACTTTTGAAACACATGAACTAGAACTTGTTTACTAATGGTTTTAGTTTTTTTGCATTTAGGTAAAGAAATTTTATGTATTTTGCTTGAAATATTTTTCCTCTGTGCCAAAGTTTACAATTGTGATTGATCATAGTATGAATACATATCGTTATCATGTTGAAATTTTATGAAAGTAAATATATATTTATAGAAGTGGTTATCGACAATAAAAGGAAAACTTATGTACTATTCGCTGATTTGGAATCTTACCGATCATTCGTTCATCATTCTTTTTTCTATATTGACGGCGTTGTCTCAAGAGATATGGCAACAAGTATTCTTGGTTTCGGTTCAATTTTTTAAATTTGTTTTATTGGAACAAAGGCGTCATACTTTTAAAACCAGTAATGTTTTTGTTGATGGATTGTAATCATATATACACATGCATAAAGTATATTACATATCCGACCTTAGCTCAGTTGGTAGAGCGGAGGACTGTAGTCGAAGCAGAATATCCTTAGGTCACTGGTTCGATTCCGGTAGGTCGGATTTTGTTTCCTCATTTAATTTTCGTTTCCCTTGAAAATTAGGTATTTGAAAAACTATGTCGAACTGGTCCACAAAAATTAGATACATGTACGCTTACAATAAATTCTTCCCCATTTCTTACAAATTTTGGATGTCTGGATCTTCAAATGTTGTAGTATAAAAATCGATCAAACACAAAAACAGCAGAGTTAGCCTTATAATCTTTGGCCACAGGAGAAAATTATATTACACTAGTGAAGGAATAGGATTAAAAAAATCGTTTGATGAAGAGGATCGTTGCATGTGCCAACTAGTTGCCAACATCTCTGAAGGATAGTGAAAGCCCTTTGCCATCTTGCATGAATTTTATGTATTCATTTTAAGTACTATAAACAATCATTGCCCACCTCAACAGTAATTATATATATAATAAGTTTAATATATAAAATCAAGTTTTCACTTTTAACCAATTCGAATAAATATCATGATCAACCACAGAAAAAATTGCATGGAAAATTATGGAGTTCGAATCTAGACACTTGCTGATGGTTTTCGAAAATACTTTTATTGTCCTATTCTTTTTCATATGCCTGATAAGTTTTATAAAAAACTTTCTTTTGACTCTTCTACTTCTCCCTCAAGATCTACAATAAAGATGGACAATACTATATAGCTTAATCTATACAAAATGAGGTTTCAATCAAAGAAAAATGGACGTGCCGGAGTGGTTATCGGGCATGACTAGAAATCATGTGGGCTTTGCCCGCGAAGGTTCGAATCCTGCCGTTCACGTTTTCATAAACTCTTTTTTAAAAATTCCAGTAGATTTCAAAAGAATTTGTATCACGATGGTTTTGGTGCAATTCGTTGTAAAGCATTGTGATTTAAACTAAACAACCATAAAACAAAAAGAATACAAGTAATCAACTAACCTTTCTAATAGTACTCTTTGTGTCCAAAATTAATAAATTCATAAAATGTCATGTGTTTTAGTCTTTTAAAGTCTTCAAGTCTTATATTACAAAACCGACCTTAGCTCAGTTGGTAGAGCGGATGACTGTAGTTGAAGCAGATAAATCCTTAGGTCACTGGTTCGAATCCGGTAGGTCGGAGCTGTTTTGGTCATGCGCTTTCTATTTTCATTTTAAAGTGGTTTGGCATTATTTATATATAATTTATATCTCAAATGGTATACGATGAAAATGTCTAGAGGTAGATAGTACTATGGTACACTTAGGGTACACTTTTGAAATACATGATCGTTGCATAAAAATCAACTATAAAACAAAAAGCATACAAGTAATCAACTAACCTTTCTAATAGTAATCCTCGTGTCCATAATTAATAAATTCATAAAATTTCATGTGTTTTAGGCTTCTAAAGTCTTCAAGTGTTATATTACAAACCGACCTTAGCTCAGTTGGTAGAGCGGAGGACTGTAGTTGAAGCAGATAAATCCATAGCTCACTGGTTCAAATCCGGTAGGTCGGAGCTGTTTTGGTCATGCTATTTCTATTTTTATTTTAAAGTGGTTTGACATTATTTATATATAATTTATATCTCAAATGGTATACGATGAAAATGTCTAGGAGTAGATAGTACTAACTTATGTTTCTGATAGAAATTAGGGTACACTTTTGAAACACATGAACTAGAACTTGTTTACTAATGGTTTTAGTTTTTTTGCATTTAGGTAAAGAAATTTTATGTATTTTGCTTGAAATATTTTTCCTCTGTGCCAAAGTTTACATTGTGATTGATCATAGTATGAATGCATATCGTTATCATGTTGAAATTTTATGAAAGTAAATATATATTTATAGAAGTGGTTATCGACAATAAAAGGAAAACTTATGTACTATTCGCTGATTTGGAATCTTACCGATCATTCGTTCATCATTCTTTTTTTCTAAATTGACGGCGTTGTCTCAGGAGATATGGCAACAAGTATTCTTGATTTCGGTTCAATTTTTTAAATTTGTTTTATTGGAACAATGGCGTCATACTTTTAAAACCAGTAATTTTTTTGTTGATGGATTGTGATCGTATATACACATGCATAAAGTATATTACATATCCGACCTTAGCTCAGTTGGTAGAGCGGAGGACTGTAGTCGAAACAGAATATCCTTCGGTCACTGGTTCGAATCCGGTAGGTCGGATTTTGTTTCCTCATTTAATTTTCGTTTCCCTTGAAAATTAGGTATTTGAAAAACTATGTCGAACTGGTCCACAAAAATTAGATACATGTACGCTTACAATAAATTCTTCCCCATTTCTTACAAATTTTGGATGTCTGGATCTTCAAATGTTGTAGTATAAAAATCGATCAAACACAAAAACAGCAGAGTTAGCCTTATAATCTTTGGCCACAGGAGAAAATTATATTACACTAGTGAAGGAATAGGATTAAAAAATCGTTTGATGAAGAGGATCGTTGCATGTGCCAACTAGTTGCCAACATCTCTGAAGGATAGTGAAAGCCCTTTGCCATCTTGCATGAATTTTATGTATTCATTTTAAGTACTATAAACAATCATTGCCCACCTCAACAGTAATTATATATATAATAAGTTTAATATATAAAATCAAGTTTTCACTTTTAACCAATTCGAATAAATATCATGATCAACCACAGAAAAAATTGCATGGAAAATTATGGAGTTCGAATCTAGACACTTGCTGATGGTTTTCGAAAATACTTTTATTGTCCTATTCTTTTTCATATGCCTGATAAGTTTTATAAAAAACTTTCTTTTGACTCTTCTACTTCTCCCTCAAGATCTACAATAAAGATGGACAATACTATATAGCATAATCTATACAAAATGAGGTTTCAATCAAAGAAAAATGGACGTGCCGGAGTGGTTATCAGGCATGACTAGAAATCATGTGGGCTTTGCCCGCGAAGGTTCGAATCCTGCCGTTCACGTTTTCATAAACACTTTTTTAAAAATTCCAGTAGATTTCAAAAGAATTTGTATCACGATGGTTTTGGTGCAATTCGTTGTAAAGCATTGTGATTTAAACTAAACAACCATAAAACAAAAAGAATACAAGTAATCAACTAACCTTTCTAATAGTACTCTTTGTGTCCAAAATTAATAAATTCATAAAATGTCATGTGTTTTAGTCTTTTAAAGTCTTCAAGTCTTATATTACAAAACCGACCTTAGCTCAGTTGGTAGAGCGGATGACTGTAGTTGAAGCAGATAAATCCTTAGGTCACTGGTTCGAATCCGGTAGGTCGGA
The DNA here is from genome assembly GCA_900406555.1 of Pseudoturritis turrita. NCBI lineage: Eukaryota > Viridiplantae > Streptophyta > Magnoliopsida > Brassicales > Brassicaceae > Pseudoturritis > Pseudoturritis turrita. The sequence continues at coordinate 398,850 of OVBL01000170.1, read as the reverse complement.
GCTGTTTTGGTCATGCGCTTTCTATTTTCATTTTAAAGTGGTTTGGCATTATTTATATATAATTTATATCTCAAATGGTATACGATGAAAATGTCTAGAGGTAGATAGTACTATGGTACACTTAGGGTACACTTTTGAAATACATGATCGTTGCATAAAAATCAACTATAAAACAAAAAGCATACAAGTAATCAACTAACCTTTCTAATAGTAATCCTCGTGTCCATAATTAATAAATTCATAAAATTTCATGTGTTTTAGTCTTCTAAAGTCTTCAAGTGTTATATTACAAACCGACCTTAGCTCAGTTGGTAGAGCGGAGGACTGTAGTTGAAGCAGATAAATCCATAGCTCACTGGTTCAAATCCGGTAGGTCGGAGCTGTTTTGGTCATGCTATTTCTATTTTTATTTTAAAGTGGTTTGACATTATTTATATATAATTTATATCTCAAATGGTATACGATGAAAATGTCTAGGAGTAGATAGTACTAACTTATGTTTCTGATAGAAATTAGGGTACACTTTTGAAACACATGAACTAGAACTTGTTTACTAATGGTTTTAGTTTTTTTGCATTTAGGTAAAGAAATTTTATGTATTTTGCTTGAAATATTTTTCCTCTGTGCCAAAGTTTACATTGTGATTGATCATAGTATGAATGCATATCGTTATCATGTTGAAATTTTATGAAAGTAAATATATATTTATAGAAGTGGTTATCGACAATAAAAGGAAAACTTATGTACTATTCGCTGATTTGGAATCTTACCGATCATTCGTTCATCATTCTTTTTTTCTAAATTGACGGCGTTGTCTCAGGAGATATGGCAACAAGTATTCTTGATTTCGGTTCAAATTTTTAAATTTGTTTTATTGGAACAATGGCGTCATACTTTTAAAACCAGTAATTTTTTTGTTGATGGATTGTGATCGTATATACACATGCATAAAGTATATTACATATCCGACCTTAGCTCAGTTGGTAGAGCGGAGGACTGTAGTCGAAACAGAATATCCTTCGGTCACTGGTTCGAATCCGGTAGGTCGGATTTTGTTTCCTCATTTAATTTTCGTTTCCCTTGAAAATTAGGTATTTGAAAAACTATGTCGAACTGGTCCACAAAAATTAGATACATGTACGCTTACAATAAATTCTTCCCCATTTCTTACAAATTTTGGATGTCTGGATCTTCAAATGTTGTAGTATAAAAATCGATCAAACACAAAAACAGCAGAGTTAGCCTTATAATCTTTGGCCACAGGAGAAAATTATATTACACTAGTGAAGGAATAGGATTAAAAAATCGTTTGATGAAGAGGATCGTTGCATGTGCCAACTAGTTGCCAACATCTCTGAAGGATAGTGAAAGCCCTTTGCCATCTTGCATGAATTTTATGTATTCATTTTAAGTACTATAAACAATCATTGCCCACCTCAACAATAATTATATATATAATAAGTTTAATATATAAAATCAAGTTTTCACTTTTAACCAATTCAAATAAATATCATGATCAACCACAGAAAAAATTGCATGGAAAATTATGGAGTTCGAATCTAGACACTTGCTGATGGTTTTTGAAAATACTTCGATGGTCCTATTCTTCTTCATATGCCTGATAAGTTTTATAAAAAACTTTCTTTTGACGCTTCTACTTCTCCCTCAAGATCTACAATAAAGATGGACAATACTATATAGCTTAATCTATACAAAAATGAGGTTTCAATCAAAGAAAAGTGGACGTGCCGGAGTGGTTATCGGGCATGACTAGAAATCATGTGGGCTTTGCCCGCGCAGGTTCGAATCCTGCCGTTCACGTTTTCATAAACTCTTTTTTAAAAATTCCAGTAGATTTCAAAAGAATTTGTATCACGATGGTTTTGGTGCAATTCGTTGTAAAGCATTGTGAATTAAACTAAACAACCATAACACAAAAAGCATACAAGTAATCAACTAACCTTTCTAATAGTACTCTTTGTGTCCATAATTATTAAATTCATAAAATGTCATGTGTTTTAGTCTTTTAAAGTCTTCAAGTCTTATATTCAAAAACCGACCTTAGCTCAGTTGGTAGAGCGGAGGACTGTAGTTGAAGCAGATAAATCCTTAGGTCACTGGTTCGAATCCGGTAGGTCGGAGCTGTTTTGGTCATGCTATTTCTATTTTCATTTTAAAGTGGTTTGGCATTATTAATATATAATTTATATCTCAAATGGTATACGATGAAAATGTCTACAGGTAGATAGTACTAGGGTACACTTAGGGTACACTTTTGAAATACATGATCGTTGCATAAAAATCAACTATAAAACAAAATGCATACAAGTAATCAACTAACCTTTCTAATAGTAATCATCGTGTCCATAATTAATAAATTCATAAAATTTCATGTATTTTAGTCTTCTAAAGTCTTCAAGTGTTATATTACAAAACCGATCTTAGCTCAGTTGGTAGAGCGGAGGACTGTAGTCGAAGCAGATAAACACTTAGCTCACTGGTTCAAATTCGGTAGGTCGGAGCTGTTTTGGTCATGCTATTTCTATTTTCATTTTAAAGTGGTTTGACATTATTTATATATAATTTATATCTCAAATGGTATACGATGAAAATGTCTAGGAGTAGATAGTACTAACTTATGTTTCTGATAGAAATTAGGGTACACTTTTGAAACACATGAACTAGAACTTGTTTACTAATGGTTTTAGTTTCTTTGCATTTAGGTAAAGAAATTTTATGTATTTTGCTTGAAATATTTTTCCTCTGTGCCAAAGTTTACAATTGTGATTGATCATAGTATGAATGCATATCGTTATCATGTTGAAATTTTATGAAAGTAAATATATATTTATAGAAGTGGTTATCGACAATAAAAGGAAAACTTATGTACTATTCGCTGATTTGGAATCTTACCGATCATTCGTTCATCATTCTTTTTTCTATATTGACGGCGTTGTCTCAGGAGATATGGCAACAAGTATTCTTGGTTTCGGTTCAATTTTACATATCAGACCTTAGCTCAGTTGGTAGAGCGGTAGAGCGGAGGACTGTAATCGAAGCAGAATATCCTTAGGTCACTGGTTCGAATCCGGTAGGTCGGATTTTGTTTCCTCATTTAATTTTCGTTTCCCTTGAAAATTAGGTATTTGAAAAACTATGTCGAACTGGTCCACAAAAATTAGATACATGTACGCTTACAATAAATTCTTCCCCATTTCTTACAAATTTTGGATGTCTGGATCTTCAAATGTTGTAGTATAAAAATCGATCAAACACAAAAACAGCAGAGTTAGCCTTATAATCTTTGGCCACAGGAGAAAATTATATTACACTAGTGAAGGAATAGGATTAAAAAATCGTTTGATGAAGAGGATCGTTGCATGTGCCAACTAGTTGCCAACATCTCTGAAGGATAGTGAAAGCCCTTTGCCATCTTGCATGAATTTTATGTATTCATTTTAAGTACTATAAACAATCATTGCCCACCTCAACAGTAATTATATATATAATAAGTTTAATATATAAAATCAAGTTTTCACTTTTAACCAATTCGAATAAATATCATGATCAACCACAGAAAAAATTGCATGGAAAATTATGGAGTTCGAATCTAGACACTTGCTGATGGCTTTCGAAAATACTTTTATGGTCATATTCTTCTTCATATGCCTGATAAGCATTATAAAAAACTTTCTTTTGACTCTTCTACTTCTCCCTCAAGATGTACAATAAAGATGGACAATACTATATAGTTTAATCTATACAAAAATGAGGTTTCAATCAAAGAAAAGTGGACGTGCCGGAGTGGTTATCGGGCATGACTAGAAATCATGTGGGCTTTGCCCGCGCAGATTCGAATCCTGCCGTTCACGTTTTCATAAACTCTTTTTTAAAAATTCCAGTAGATTTCAAAAGAATTTGTATCACGATGGTTTTGGTGCAATTCGTTGTAAAGCATTGTGATTTAAACTAAACAACCATAAAACAAAAAGCATACAAGTAATCAACTAACCTTTCTAATAGTACTCTTTGTGTCCATAATTAATAAATTCATAAAATGTCATGTGTTTTAGTCTTTTAAAGTCTTCAAGTCTTATATTACAAAACCGACCTTAGCTCAGTTGGTAGAGCGGAGGACTGTAGTTGAAGCAGATAAATCCTTAGGTCACTAGTTCGAATCCGATAGGTCGGAGCTGTTTTGGTCATGCTATTTCTATTTTCATTTTAAAGTGGTTTGGCAATATTTATATATAATTTATATCTCAAATAGTATACGATGAAAATGTCTAGAGGTAGATAGTACTAGGGTACACTTAGGGTACACTTTTGAAATACATGATCGTTGCATAAAAATCAACGATAAAACAAAAAGCATACCAGTAATCAACTAACCTTTCTAATAGTAATCCTCGTGTCCATAATTAATAAATTCATAAAATTTCATGTGTTTTAGTCTTCTAAAGTCTTCAAGTGTTATATTACAAAACCGACCTTAGCTCAGTTGGTAGAGCGGAGGACTGTAGTTGAAGCAGATAAATCCTTAGCTCACTGGTTCAAATCCGGTAGGTCGGAGCTGTTTTGGTCATGCTATTTCTATTTTCATTTTAAAGTGGTTTGACATTATTTATATATAATTTATATCTCAAATGGTATACGATGAAAATGTCTAGGAGTAGATAGTACTAACTTATGTTTCTGATAGAAATTAGGGTACACTTTTGAAACACATGAACTAGAACTTGTTTACTAATGGTTTTAGTTTTTTTGCATTTAGGTAAAGAAATTTTATGCATTTTGCTTGAAATATTTTTCCTCTGTGCCAAAGTTTACAATTGTGATTGATCATAGTATGAATGCATATCGTTATCATGTTGAAATTTTATGAAAGTAAATATATATTTGTAGAAGTGGTTATCGACAATAAAAGGAAAACTTATGTGCTATTCGCTGATTTGGAATCTTACCGATCAGTCGTTCATCATTCTTTTTTCTATATTGACGGCGTTGTCTCAAGAGATATGGCAACAAGTATTCTTGGTTTCGGTTCAATTTTTAAATTTCTTTTATTGGAACAAAGGCGTCATACTTTTAAAACCAGTAATTTTTTTGTTGATGGATTGTGATCGTATATACACATGCATAAAGTATATTACATATCCGACCTTAGCTCAGTTGGTAGAGCGGAGGACTGTAGTCGAAGCAGAATATCCTTAGGTCACTGGTTCGAATCCGGTAGGTCGGATTTTGTTTCCTCATTTAATTTTCGTTTCCCTTGAAAATTAGGTATTTGAAAAACTATGTCGAACTGGTCCACAAAAATTAGATACATGTACGCTTACAATAAATTCTTCCCCATTTCTTACAAATTTTGGATGTCTGGATCTTCAAATGTTGTAGTATAAAAATCGATCAAACACAAAAACAGCAGAGTTAGCCTTATAATCTTTGGCCACAGGAGAAAATTATATTACACTAGTGAAGGAATAGGATTAAAAAATCGTTTGATGAAGAGGATCGTTGCATGTGCCAACTAGTTGCCAACATCTCTGAAGGATAGTGAAAGCCCTTTGCCATCTTGCATGAATTTTATGTATTCATTTTAAGTACTATAAACAATCATTGCCCACCTCAACAGTAATTATATATATAATAAGTTTAATATATAAAATCAAGTTTTCACTTTTAACCAATTCGAATAAATATCATGATCAACCACAGAAAAAATTGCATGGAAAATTATGGAGTTCGAATCTAGACACTTGCTGATGGCTTTCGAAAATACTTTTATGGTCATATTCTTCTTCATATGCCTGATAAGCATTATAAAAAACTTTCTTTTGACTCTTCTACTTCTCCCTCAAGATGTACAATAAAGATGGACAATACTATATAGTTTAATCTATACAAAAATGAGGTTTCAATCAAAGAAAAGTGGACGTGCCGGAGTGGTTATCGGGCATGACTAGAAATCATGTGGGCTTTGCCCGCGCAGATTCGAATCCTGCCGTTCACGTTTTCATAAACTCTTTTTTAAAAATTCCAGTAGATTTCAAAAGAATTTGTATCACGATGGTTTTGGTGCAATTCGTTGTAAAGCATTGTGATTTAAACTAAACAACCATAAAACAAAAAGCATACAAGTAATCAACTAACCTTTCTAATAGTACTCTTTGTGTCCATAATTAATAAATTCATAAAATGTCATGTGTTTTAGTCTTTTAAAGTCTTCAAGTCTTATATTACAAAACCGACCTTAGCTCAGTTGGTAGAGCGGAGGACTGTAGTTGAAGCAGATAAATCTTTAGGTCACTGGTTCGAATCCGGTAGGTCGGAGCTGTTTTGGTCATGCTATTTCTATTTTCATTTTAAAGTGGTTTGGCATTATTTATATATAATTTATATCTCAAATGGTATACGATGAAAATGTCTAGAGGTAGATAGTACTAGGGTACACTTAGGGTACACTTTTGAAATACATGATCGTTGCATAAAAATCAACTATAAAACAAAAAGCATACAAGTATTCAACTAACCTTTCTAATAGTAATCCTCGTGTCCATAATTAATAAATTCATAAAATTTCATGTGTTTTAGTCTTCTAAAGTCTTCAAGTGTTATATTACAAAACCGACCTTAGCTCAGTTGGTAGAGCGGAGGACTATAGTTGAAGCAGATAAATCCTTAGCTCACTTTTTCAAATCCGGTAGGTCGGAACTGTTTTGGCCATGCTATTTCTATTTTCATTTTAAAGTGGTTTGACATTATTTATATATAATTTATATCTCAAATGGTATACTATGAAAATGTCTAGGAGTAGATAGTACTAACTTATGTTTTTGATAGAAATTAGGGTACACTTTTGAAACACATGAACTAGAACTTGTTTACTAATGGTTTTAGTTTTTTTGCATTTAGGTAAAGAAATTTTATGCATTTTGCTTGAAATATTTTTCCTCTGTGCCAAAGTTTACAATTGTGATTGATCATAGTATGAATGCATATCGTTATCATGTTGAAATTTTATGAAAGTAAATATATATTTGTAGAAGTGGTTATCGACAATAAAAGGAAAACTTATGTGCTATTCGCTGATTTGGAATCTTACCGATCATTCGTTCATCATTCTTTTTTCTATATTGACGGCGTTGTCTCAAGAGATATGGCAACAAGTATTCTTGGTTTCGGTTCAATTTTTTAAATTTCTTTTATTGGAACAAAGGCGTCATACTTTTAAAACCAGTAATTTTTTTGTTGATGGATTGTGATCGTATATACACATGCATAAAGTATATTACATATCCGACCTTAGCTCAGTTGGTAGAGCGGAGGACTGTAGTCGAAGCAGAATATCCTTAGGTCACTGGTTCGAATCCGGTAGGTCGGATTTTGTTTCCTCATTTAATTTTCGTTTCCCTTGAAAATTAGGTATTTGAAAAACTATGTCGAACTGGTCCACAAAAATTAGATACATGTACGCTTACAATAAATTCTTCCCCATTTCTTACAAATTTTGGATGTCTGGATCTTCAAATGTTGTAGTATAAAAATCGATCAAACACAAAAACAGCAGAGTTAGCCTTATAATCTTTGGCCACAGGAGAAAATTATATTACACTAGTGAAGGAATAGGAAAAAATCGTTTGATGAAGAGGATCGTTGCATGTGCCAACTAGTTGCCAACATCTCTGAAGGATAGTGAAAGCCCTTTGCCATCTTGCATGAATTTTATGTATTCATTTTAAGTACTATAAACAATCATTGCCCACCTCAACAGTAATTATATATATAATAAGTTTAATATATAAAATCAAGTTTTCACTTTTAAACAATTCGAATAAATATCATAATCAACGACAGAAAATTGCATGGAAAATTATGGAGTTCGAATCTAGACACTTGCTGATGGTTTTCGAAATTACTTTTATGGTCCTATTCTTCTTCATATGCCTGATAAGTTTTATAAAAAACTTTCTTTTGACTCTTCTACTTCTCCCTCAATATCTACAATAAAGATGGACAATACTATATAGCTTAATCTATACAAAAATGAGGTTTCAATCAAAGAAAAGTGGACGTGCCGGAGTGGTTATCGGGCATGACTAGAAATCATGTGGGCTTTGCCCGCGCAGGTTCGAATCCTGCCGTTCACGTTTTCATAAACTCTTTTTAAAAAATTCCAGTAGATTTCAAAAAAATTTGTATCACGATGGTTTTGGTGCAATTCGTTGTAAAGCATTGTGATTTAAACTAAACAACCATAAAACAAAAAGCATACAAGTAATCAACTAACCTTTCTAATAGTACTCTTTGTGTCCATAATTAATAAATTCATAAAATGTCATGTGTTTTAGTCTTTTAAAGTCTTCAAGTCTTATATTACAAAACCGACCTTAGCTCAGTTGGTAGAGCGGAGGACTGTAGTTGAAGCAGATAAATCCTTAGGTCACTGGTTCGAATCCGGTAGGTCGGAGCTGTTTTGTTCATGCTATTTCTATTTTCATTTTAAATTGGTTTGGCATTATTTATATATAATTTATATCTCAAATGGTATACGATGAAAATGTCTAGAGGTAGATAGTACTAGGGTACACTTTTGAAATACATGATCGTTGCATAAAAATCAACTATAAAACAAAAAGCATACAAGTAATCAACTAACCTTTCTAATAGTAATCGTCGTGTCCATAATTAATTAATTCATAAAATTTCATGTGTTTTAGTCTTCTAAAGTCTTCAAGTGTTATATTACAAAACCGACTTTAGCTCAGTTGGTAGAGCGGAGGACTGTAGTGGAAGCAGATAAATCCTTAGCTCACTTGTTCAAATCCGGTAGGTCGGAGCTGTTTTGGTCATGCTATTTCTATTTTCATTTTTAAGTGGTTTGACATTATTTATATATAATTTATATCTCAAATGGTATACTATGAAAATGTCTGGGAGTAGATAGTACTAATTTATGTTTCTGATAGAAATTAGGGTACACTTTTGAAACACATGAACTAGAACTTGTTTACTAATGGTTTTAGTTTTTTTGCATTTAGGTAAAGAAATTGTATGCATTTTGCTTGAAATATTTTTCCTCTGTGCCAAAGTTTACAATTGTGACTGATGACTATGAATGCATATCGTTATCATGTTGAAATATAATGAAAGTAAATATATATTTATAGAAGTGGTTATCGACAATAAAAGGAAAACTTATGTGCTATTCGCTGATTTGGAATCTTACCGATCATTCGTTCATCATTCTTTTTTCTATATTGACGGCGTTGTCTCAAGAGATATGGCAACAAGTATTCTTGGTTTCGGTTCAATTTTTTAAATTTCTTTTATTGGAACAAAGGCGTCATACTTTTAAAACCAGTAATTTTTTTGTTGATGGATTGTGATCGTATATACCAATGCATAAAGTATATTACATATCCGACCTTAGCTCAGTTGGTAGAGCGGAGGACTGTAGTCGAAGCAGAATATCCTTAGGTCACTGGTTCGAATCCGGTAGGTCGGATTTTGTTTCCTCATTTAATTTTCGTTTCCCTTGAAAATTAGGTATTTGAAAAACTCTGTCGAACTGGTCCACAAAAATTAGATACATGTACGCTTACAATAAATTCTTCCCCATTTTTTACAAATTTTGGATGTCTGGATCTTCAAATGTTGTAGTATAAAAATCGATCAAACACAAAAACAGCAGAGTTAGCCTTATAATCTTTGGCCACAGGAGAAAATTATATTATACTAGTGAAGGAATAGGATTAAAAAATCGTTTGATGAAGAGGATCGTTGCATGTGCCAACTAGTTGCCAACATCTCTGAAGGATAGTGAAAGCCCTTTGCCATCTTGCATGAATTTTATGTATTCATTTTAAGTACTATAAACAATCATTGCCCACCTCAACAGTAATTATATATATAATAAGTTTAATATATAAAATCAAGTTTTCACTTTTAAACAATTCGAATAAATATCATAATCAACGACAGAAAAAATTGCATGGAAAATTATGGAGTTCGAATCTAGACACTTGCTGATGGTTTTCGAAAATACTTTTATGGTCCTATTCTTCTTCATATGCCTGATAAGTTTTATAAAAAACTTTCTTTTGACTCTTCTACTTCTCCCTCAAGATCTACAATAAAGATGGACAATACTATATAGCTTAATCTATACAAAAATGAGGTTTCAATCAAAGAAAAGTGGACGTGCCGGAGTGGTTATCGGGCATGACTAGAAATCATCTAGGCTTTGCCCGCGCAGGTTCGAATCCTGCCGTTCACGATTTCATAAACTCTTTTTTAAAAATTCCAGTAGATTTCAAAAGAATTTGTATCACGATGGTTTTGGTGCAATTCGTTGTAAAGCATTGTGATTTAAACTAAACAACCATAAAACAAAAAGCATACAAGTAATTAACTAACCTTTCTAATAGTACTCTTTGTGTCCATAATTAATAAATTCATAAAATGTCATGTGTTTTAGTCTTTTAAAGTTTTCAAGTCTTATATTACAAAACCGACCTTAGCTCAGTTGGTAGAGCGGAGGACTGTAGTTGAAGCAGATAAATCCTTAGGTCACTGGTTCGAATCCGGTAGGTCGGAGCTGTTTTGATCATGCTATTTCTATTTTCATTTTAAAGTGGTTTGGCATCATTTATATATAGTTTATATCTCAAATGGTATACGATGAAAATGTCTAGAGGTAGATAGTACTAGGCTACACTTAGGGTACACTTTTGAAATACATGATCGTTGCATAAAAATCAACTATAAAACAAAAAGCATACAAGTAATCAACTAACCTTTCTAATAGTAATCCTCGTGTCCATAATTAATAAATTCATAAAATTTCATGTGTTTTAGTCTTCTAAAGTCTTCAAGTGTTATATTACAAAATCGATGTTAGCTCAGTTGGTAGAGCGGAGGACTGTAGTTGAAGCAGATAAATCCTTAGGTCACTGGTTCGAATCCGGTAGGTCGGAGCTGTTTTGATCATGCTATTTCTATTTTCATTTTAAAGTGGTTTGGCATCATTTATATATAGTTTATATCTCAAATGGTATACGATGAAAATGTCTAGAGGTAGATAGTACTAGGCTACACTTAGGGTACACTTTTGAAATACATGATCGTTGCATAAAAATCAACTATAAAACAAAAAGCATACAAGTAATCAACTAACCTTTCTAATAGTAATCCTCGTGTCCATAATTAATAAATTCATAAAATTTCATGTGTTTTAGTCTTCTAAAGTCTCCAAGTGTTACATTACAAAACCGACTTTAGCTCAGTTGGTAGAGCGGAGGACTGTAGTTGAAGCAGATAAATCCTTAGTTCACTGGTTCAAATCCGGTAGGTCGGAGCTGTTTTGGTCATGCTATTTCTATTTTCATTTTAAAGTGGTTTGACATTATTTATATATAATTTATATCTCAAATGTTATACGATGAAAATGTCTAGGAGTAAATAGTACTAACTTATGTTTCTGATAGAAATTAGGATACACTTTTGAAACACATGAACTAGCATTTTTAACTAATGGTTTTAGTTTTTTGCATTTAGGTAAAGAAATTTTAATGTATTTTGCTTGAAATATTTTTCCTCTGTGCCAAAGTCTACAATTGTGATTGATCATAGTATGAATGCATATTGTTATCCTGTTGAAATTTTATGAAAGTAAATATATATTTATAGAAGTGGTTACCAACAATAAAAATAAAACTTATGTGCTATTCCTTGATTTGGAATCTTACCGATCATTCGTTCATCATTCTTTTTTCTATATTGACGGTGTTTTCTCAAGAGATATGGCAACAAGTATTCTGGGTTTCCGTATCAATTTTTTAAATTTCTTTTATTGGAACAAAGGCATCATACTTTTAAAATCAGTCATTTTTTTTTGATGGATTGTGATCGTATATACACATGCATGAAGTATATTACATATCCGACCTTCGTTCAGTTGGTAGAGCGGAGGACTATAGTCGAAACAGAATATCCTTAGGTCACTGGTTCGAATCCGGTAGGTCGAATTTTGTTTCCTCATTTAGTTTTCGTTTCCCTTAGAAATTAGGTATTTGAAAAACTATGTCGAACTGGTCCACAAAAATTAGATACATGTACGCTTACAATAAATTCTTCCCCATTTCTCATGTACGCTTACAATAAATTCTTTCCCATTTCTCATGTACGCTTACAATAAATTCTTCCCCATTTCTTACAAATTTTGGATGTCTGGATCTTCAAATGTTGTAGTATAAAAATCGATCAAACACAAAAACAGCAGAGTTAGCCTTATAATCTTTGGCCACAGGAGAAAATTATATTACACTAGTGAAGGAATAGGATTAAAAAATCGATTGATGAAGAGGATCGTTGCATGTGCCAACTAGTTGCCAACATCTCTGAAGGATAGTGAAAGCCCTTTTTGCCATCTTACATGAATTTTATGTATTCATTTTAAGTACTATAAACAATCATTGCCCACCTCAACAGTAATTATATATATAATAAGTTTAATATAGAAAATCAAGTTTTCACTTTTAACCAATTCAAATAAATATCATGATCAACCACAGAAAAAATTGCATGGAAAATTATGGAATTCGAATCTAGACACTTGCTGATGGTTTTTGAAAATACTTTTATGGTCCTATTCTTCTTCACATGCCTGATAAGTTTTATAAAAAACTTTCTTTGACTCTTCTAGTTCTCCCTCAAGATTTACAATAAAGATGGACAATACTATATAGCTTAATCTATACAAAAATGAGGTTTCAATCAAAGAAAAGTAGACGTGCCGGAGTGGTTATCGGGCATGACTAGAAATCATGTGGGCTTTGCCCGCGCAGGTTCGAATCCTGCTTTTAAATTCTTTTTATTGGAACAAAGGCATCATACTTTTAAAACCAATCAATTTTTTGTTAATAGATTGTGATAGTATATACACATGCATGAAGTATAATACATATCCGTTCTTAGCTCAGTTGTTAAAACGATGAACTGTAGTCGAAGCAGAATATCCTTAGGTCACTGGTTTGAATCCAGTAGATCGGTTTTTTTTCCTCAATTAATTTTCGTTTCCTTTGGAAATTACGCATCAGAAAAACTATGTCGAACTGGTCCACAAAAATTAGATACATGTTAGCGTACAACAAATTCTTCCCCATTTCTTCCATATTTTGGATGTTTGGATCTTCAAAGGTTGGAAGTATAAAAACCGATCAAACACAAAAACCTTAGAGTAAGCCTTATTATCTTTGGCCAAAGGAGAAAATTATAGTACAGTAATGAATGAATAGAATTTAAAAATCGTTTGATGTAGAGGATCGTTGCATGTGCCAACTAGTTGCCAACATTCTATGAAGGATAGTGAAAGCCCTTTGCCATTTTTCTGCATTAATTTTATGTATTCAATTTTAAGTACTATAAACAATCATTGCCTACTTTTCGTAATTATATATATAATAAGTTTATCGATCCGGTTAGTTTGCATTTTCCTTGAGTCGGTATAGTAGGATAAGAATACTTTTGGTATTGCTCACCTCAATAATAATTATATATATAATAAGTTTAATATATAAAATCAACTTTTAACTTGAAACCAATTTGAATAAATATCATTATCTACCGCAAAAAGAATTGCTTGAAAAATTATGGAATTTGATTTTAGACACTTGTGGATGGTTTTCGAAAATACTTATATGGTTCTATTCTTCTTCGTATGACTGATAAGTTTTATAAAACCTTTATTTGACCCGTCTATTTGTCCCTCAAGATCTACAATAAAGTTGGACAATACTATATAGCTTAATCTATACTAAAATGAAGTTTCAATCAAAGAGGATGTGCTGGAGTGGTTACCCGGCATGACTAGAAATCATGTGGGCTTTGCCCGCGCAGGTTGAATTCCTACCGTTTACGTTTTGATTAAATCTTTTTTGAAAATTCCAGTAGATTTCAAAACAATTTATATTACGATTGGTACAATTCGTTGTAAAGCGTAGTGATTTAAACTAAACAACCATAAAACAAAAGCATACGAGTAATCAACTAACCTTTCTAATAGTACTGTTCGTGTACATAATTAATAAATTCATAAAATGCCATGTGTTTTAGTCTTCTAAAGGCATCAAGTGTTATATTACAAAACCGACCTTAGCTCAGTTGGCAGAGCGGAGGACTGTAGTTAGAACAGAAAAATCTTTAGGTCACTGGTTCGAATCCGGTAACTCGGAACTATTTTGCTCATGCTATTTTCATTTTCATTTTAAAGTGGTTTGACATTATACATATATAATTTATATCTCAAACGGTAAATGATGAAAATGTCTAGGACTAGATAGTACTTACTTATGTTTCTAATAGAAATTAGGGTACACTTTTGGAACACCTGAACTAGAATTTTTTTACTTATGGTTCTAGTTTTTTTTTGCATTTAGGTAAATAATTTTAATGGATTTTTCTTGAACTCTTCGTCTTCACTGCCAAAGTCTACAATTTTGATTGATCATAATTTGAATGCACATCGTTATCATATTGAAATTCCATAAAAGAAAATATTTATTTATAGAAGTGGTTATCAACAATAAAAGCGAAACTTAAGGGCTATTCGCTGATTTGATATCTTACCGATATGCTTTCACATTCTTTTTTTCTAAATTGACGAAGTTGTCTCAAGAGATATGGCAACAATTATTATACAATGGGTTTCCTTTATTAACGTCCACTTCGATTAAGCTTTAATCTATCTTCTGAAAATGAAGAAGATGGAAGCAGAGGATCGATGAATTTGGTGTTCGGCAAAAGAGAAATTGATCCCCTAATGTTTTGTGTTTTCCCCAATTCAAAACAATATCGTCTTACTAAAAAACAAAACGACGTCGTTTTGAGTTCACGGAACCTAGCCAATTAACCCATTTGTCATCCATGTCAGCATTCCATTAACGTTGACTAACGAGGGTTAGGACTATGTAGGTTTTGGCACAACGGACATTAGATCAGGTATGTGATTTGAAATTTTTTTTGAGTTCGTGTCGAAATAAGTTACAAATAAAATCTCGGGTACGAAAATGCATGACGGAAAAAACTCGGATAGAAATTGGCCATTTTCGCATCCGACCTTAGCTCAGTTGGTAGAGCGTAGGACTGTAGTCGAAGTAGAATATTCTTAGGTCACTGCTTCGAATCCGGTAAGTCAGAATTTCTTCCCTCAATAAATTTTCATTTCGCTTGGACATTAGGCGTCGAAAAAACTATGTCGAACTGGTCCACACAAATTAGATACATGCATGCGTACAACAAAGTCTGCTCCATTATTTCTTACATATTTTGGATGTCTGGATCTTCAAATGTTGTTAGTATAAAAAACGATCAAAACCAAAAATCTTAGAGATCCTTATTATCTTTGGTCAACGGAGAAAATTATAGTAGACTGACGAATGAATAGAATTTAACAATCTTTTTTTTATGTAAAGATCGTTGCATGTGCCAATATGTATTCATTTTTAAGTACTATAAATTATCATTTCCAACTTCAATATTAGTTATATATAGCATAAGATTAATATATAAAATCAAGTTTTTACTCGTAACGAATTTGAATAAATCTCATTACCTACGTAACGAATTTGAATAAATCTCACTTATTTACCACAGAAAGAATTGTTTGGAAAATTATGGATCTCGAATTTAGACACTTGTTGATGGATTTCGAAAATAGATATATGGTTCTATTCTTTTTTTTATAGTTGATAAATTGTATAAAAACTTTCTTTTACCCGTCCACTTCTCCATCAAAATCTACAATAAGGATATATAATACTATATGGCTTAATCAATATTAAAGTCAGGTTTCAATAAAGGAAAAGTGGATTAAAGGAAAAGTGGATATGCCGAAGTGGTTATCAGGTATGAGTAGAAATCATGTGGGCTTTGTGTGACACCCTAACCCGGTGAACCTATCCGGGGTTAAGATATCAGTGAACAATCATACAAATGACCGTAACTACTTAGTCAAATTTTCGGCCATTATTTACAACTTAGTGGAAGACTAACAATTTAGCGGGCTCCCGAACATGCATAGGGAATAAAAGCAATTCAGAGTATTTATTTCAACTTCTAATCAGGTTCACAAATAATAGTGGTTCCATAACTACACACCTTAATAAACGAGATCATGTTCCAAACTTAAGCAATAACGAATCAGACCAACCAATGTCAAACGAATGCTTAAACAACATAAACCCCGTCCTAATCCATCCCCTCCTTTCCAGCCTTGTCTTGCGTGCTCCTTAACCACTTCTATTACCTGCCACCATGAAAGGGGGCATAAGCAAACAAATTTTCTTAGTGAGATCGGTCATCCCGTCTCACCAGCTAACATCCAACATTATTTATACAACAATCATAAGCCATTATTGCATTTAACATCCATATCAACGTAATAACACACACCATGTCAAACGTAATATCATACCAATCTCAACATCAAGCATCAAACATCAACATCAAACATCTAACATCAAATGTCAAACATCCAACGTACGCGAACGTACCAAACCGTGTTGATCAAACACCAAACATGATTACGTGTGCATACCAACATCAACCGTATACATAAGTATACCTATACATCGAAGTGTATCTGCCGTACGTGAACGTACCAAACCGTATACATAAGTATACCTATACACCGAAGTGTATCTGCCGTACGCGAACGTACCAAACCGTATACATAAGTATACCTATACACCGAAGTGTATCTACCGTACGCGAACGTACCAAACTGTATACATAAGTATACCACCATACACCGAAGTGTATCACCTCAAACACAAACAAGACTCCATGAGCCATACAAACAACCCTAGACATTAGCTACGGTTACGAACTCACCTTAGCAACAAACGATTGATGAATCTCTCCCGAGTACGCTCTGCCCAAAAGAAGCCGTAAACGTACACCTAGATTCATCCAATCCAAACTACCACAAACACGTCTTATTAAGACCACCAAACAACAAACACTCTACACGGTCAAACAAACACAACCGTATGATAAATTTAGGGTTTATCGAACCTTACCCGAACCACACGTAAACTGCACCCGGTACACACGCGGACACACCCTGGTACGCACGGCAGTACACGCAGTACGCACGGAAACGACCCAAACGCTGCCCGACACACACACGGGTGATCAATCACGAATGTGAACACAACCTTCACCTTTTGACAAACACGATCCTCAAAAATCAGAGCCAAACTACCAATCAAACGAAGAAAAACACTAAGATTCAATCGATTCTTACCTAGAATCTCAATCCTCCAACCTTAGCTCTTGATTTCGCAAATCCGACGAAGAACTCACGAAGAACGAAGAACGAAGAACGAAGAACTCTCTGCCTCTTGCTCTCGTTTCTCTCTCTTGTTTCTCTCTAAGTGGCGGAAATGAGAAAAGAGAAGAGCTCCCACGGCCTCTTATATAGGCATATGTGCATTAAATGCCAAAACCCTAGTCTTGGAGAGAAAGGCATTCGGTTTACTCCAAACCGAATCAAACCAGCCCTTAACCAGCTGCCATTTAGTATATGATCCATGGCCCAAAGGCCCATTAGCAACAATTCAAACTCACGGCCCATTAGCAACAATTCAAACTCACGGCCCATTCACACCAACAATCTAGCCGAAACTCGACCCAAGGGTTGTAAAACGTGACCCACGGGTCAATCTGCCGTGGCCCTCCATGCCTTAGGCAATTTCTTGGCTTTTCCAAGCCATAATCGAACCAACCTCACTGCAACTCGTACCAAAAATTACAAACGCGGATCACGGGTGTTACAATTCTCCCCCACTTAGCATCGATTCGTCCTCGAATCAGCTCAAGCCTTACCCTTTCTCTTAGGTGCTTCCACCTCTTGCTTTTCGAACCACTTAGGAAATCTTTCCTTCATTGCCGTTTCTGGTTCCCACGTGATCTCTTCCTCACCATCGCAATCCCATACGACCTGAATCAACTTGACCTTTTTCCTTCGGTCTGCTCGAACTCTCCGGTCAATTATCCTAACAAGTCTACCTTCCATGGTCAGATTAGGCTGCAATCTGCCGGAGGGTTTACAACCACGTTTTCACCGTTTACCATGCACTTCCTTAGCATAGAAACGTGAAACACCTTATGGAAAGCTTTCAAAGCCGGTGGCAAATCCAACTTATATGCCACTGCACTAATCCTTTCTACAATCCGATACGGTCCCATATACCTCGGACTCAACTTAGCCGTCTGACTAGACTGCTCTTTACCCTTGTAGGTAAACATCTTCAAGTAGACCATGTCCCCAACCTCAAAAGTCAGCTCTCTCCGGCGCTTATCCGCATAACTCTTTTGCCGGTCCTGAGCTTCCTTAAGCTTTACTCTCAAAATTCGGACCTTCTCAGTCGTATCGTCCACGAAATCTCTACCAAAGATGCTCCTCTCCCCCACTTGTGTCCAACAAAGGGGTGTACGACAAGGCCTGCCATACAAAGCCTCATACGGTGACATACCGATACTAGCTTGGTAGCTATTATTGTACGTAAACTCGGCCAACGATAAGTGGCTCTCCCGATTTCCACCCCAATCTAGGATTGCCGCTCTTAGCAAATCCTCCAGAGTCTGAATCGTTCTCTCGGACTGTCCGTCCGTCTGAAGATGATACGCAGTACTCATATGAACCTTGGTTCCAAACCGTCTCTGCAACACCCTCCAAAAGGCCGAAGCAAACTTAGAATCCCTATCAGACACAATACTTAGAATCCCGTGACAAAATCCATCGTGATCATGTCCCACTTCCACTCGGGAATCGGTAACCTCTGTAGCAACCCTCCCGGAACCTGATGTTCAGCCTTAACCAACTGACACGTCGGACAACTTGCAACCCAATTAGCAACATCCCTCTTCATTCCTACCCACTGGTAGTACCTCTTCAGGTCACGATACATCTTAGTTGCTCCCGGATGAATGGAGAACTTAGACTGGTGTGCTTCCTTAAGGATCTCGTCCTTTAACACCTTGTCACTCGGAACACACACTCGACCATTCACCAGAATCGTACCATTATTCGAAATCTGGTACTCGGTCTTATCATTCTGAGCTGCCTGATTAAATTTCTCATCTTTTTCCTGGGCTGCTCTAACACGAGTCAACAAATCTACCTGATCCGCTGCTCCCAAACCCAACGGTTCAACCTCATCAGTCAGAACTGCTAGACGCAAGGCACTCACCATGCTTACCAACGACTCCAAGTCCTTTTCCGAAGCCACCACTGCACGCCTACGACTTAGTGCATCGGCCACGGAATTGGCCTTACCCGGATGGTATTCGATAGACACGTCGTAGTCTGCAACCAACTCCATCCATCTACGCTAGCCTAAGGTTCAACTCGGGCTGAGTAAAAATATACCTCAAGCTCTTATGGTCGGTGAAGACCTGAACCTTACCACCGTAGAGATAGGATCTCCAAATCTTTAACGCAAACACCACCGCTGCCATCTCTAAATCATGAGTAGGGTAGTTTCCTTCATGCTTCCTCAACTGCCGACGCATAAGCAATCACCTTACCCTTCTGCATCAGAACACAACCCAGACCCAACCTTGAGGCATCCGTATAAACCACGAACGGCTCACCCGGCTCGGGCAATGCTAACACCGGTGCACTGGTTAGCATCCTCTTAAGTGTCGAGAAACTCTTCTCACACTCAGCCGCCCACACGAACAGAACATCCTTTCCCGTTAATTGTGTCATAGACTTGGCCGTACTAGCAAATCTCTTCACGAACTTCCTGTAGTACCCAGCCAATCCGAGAAAACTCCTTATCTCAGATGCATTCTACAGTCTTGGCCACTCCTCTATGGTCTTGATCTTTCCTGGATCCACGGACACTCCCTTGTCCAAAACGATATGACCCAAGAACCCAATCTCCTTCTTCCAGAAGCTACACTTGCTGAACTTGGCGAACAACCTCTGCTCCCTCAGCTTACTGAACACCTTCTCCAAATGGAGTCAGTGTTCATCTCGGTCTCTCGAGTACACCAGAATGTCATCGATAAATATGATGACAAACTCGTCCAAATACTCCCTGAACACGTTGTTCATGAGTTTCATAAATGCTGTCGGTGCGTTAGTCAACCCAAACGGCATCACCACAAACTCGTAATGACCGTACCTCATCCTAAAGGCGGTCTTACAAACATCCTCCTTGGCTACCGGAATCTGATGATAACCCGAAGCCAAATCGATCTTCGAAAAATAGGTAGCACCCTTGAGTTGCTCCAACAACTCATCAATCCTCGGCAAAGGATACCTATTCTTCACGGTTACCCGGTTCAACCCACGGTAATCGATACACAGCCGAAAACTTCCATCCTTCTTCTTTACGAACAACACCGGTGCTCCCCACGGTGAACTACTCGGACGAACAAAACCCTTGTCCACCAACTCACTGAGCTGCTTCTTCAGCTCGGCCATCTCGGCAGGCGCCATCCTATACGGTGCCTTAGAGATCGGAGCCGTACCAGGCTCTAACTCAATGGTGAACGGATCTGACCTTGTCGGTGGTAGTCCGGTCAACGACTCGAACACGTCAACGAATTCCCTTACCACTGGAATTTCTCACAACTCGGCAATCGGTTCCTCCTCATCCATACTGATAGTAGCCAGATAAACTTCACACCTTTTCTCGATCAACTGCCCGGCTTGGATAGCCGACACGATCAAGCTGCTCGGCGAAGTCTGAATCCCTTGAAACACAACTCTCGCGTCGCCCTTCTCGAACCAAACACGCCTCCGGTGACAGTCTAGATGCGCCTTATACTTATCGAGCCAATCCATGCCCAAAATCACATCGTAGAACTTGACACGATAAACCCTCAAGTCTGCCGGCATATCGATCCCATCGATCATCACCGAGACATTCATGACCATTCCGTAGATCATCATCATCTGTCCACCTGCTGCTTGGACCATTCCCAGCTGCTCCACCGGTTCCTTCACGAACCCACCCTTTCCTACTAACTCCGGATTAACAAAACAATGTGTTGCTCCAGAATCGAACAACACATGAGTTGCTAACCCGCCCATACAAACAGTCCCTACACATTCATTTAGAATGCTAAGACTCAACTAACAAACGTCAAACACAAACGCAAACAGCAAACGCAAATTCCCAACGCAAACGCAAACTATCAACTCAAACGCAATTCACCAGGCAAGATAGATGTACTAACCAGAAATCAGACGAGACGAACTTGGATCAATAGCATCCTCCAAAATCGAGTACACCCTTGGCATCACGGCTGTCCCCACCGCTTGTCTCTTAGCCGACGGCTGACTCCCGCCTTGCTGAACCAGCTTCAGACAATTGGGCCTGATATGCCCCGATTCGCCACAGTGGTAGCACGCCTTCTGAGCCGTGCACTCGCTGAGCTTATGTTCCGTGCTGCCACAACGGAAACATCCTCCATATGCCATCCTACACGGACCTGGATGCATCTTCCCACACTTCGGACATGCACCCCGAGTAGTCGTCACCTTACCCCACTCTTGTGCTTATCCCATTTCTGTTTCTGTCCGGAAACGTTCCCACTCTTAGCATACGGCACTGCTGGAATCGTCTGCTTCACCACACCAAGTTGCCTTGCTTCTTCGTCCAACCCGGACTCTAAAGCTGCTGCCTTCTCTACTAGCTCGGTAAGCGTAGTAAAGTTGCTCATCCGGACACGGTTACGGAGATCAATCCGCATAGCCCTCGTAAACGAACGGATACGAGCATCCTCATCCTCCATATGCCGCCCAACATACTTTCTCAACCTATTGAACTCCACCTCAAGCTACCGAATGGTCATACTACCCTGACGCAACTCCAAGAACTCACTCTCCAACCTATCAGCTGCTTCTGGTGGGAAATACTTAGCCCTGAATTCCCCACGGAAGACCTCCCACGAATAATCTGGGTCTAGCATCCTCCCGGATACACCCAACCACCAATCGTAGGCCTTCTCACCCAAGAAGTGCACTGCGATATCCTTCTTGTAGTCCTCCGGACAACGAATAGAGACGAAGTTCCTCTCCATCCTCGACTTCCACTCGTCTGCCTCCACCGGATCAGAACCACCCTCAAACTTCTTGGTTCCCAATCTCACCATGTGCTCCATCATGGTTAGATAGGACGGAACTACACCAACCGCCCCTTGAACCACTGCCGGTTGTACTACGTCTGCTGGTGGTACCACCTCCACTGGTGCCTCCACAACAGTAGGTGCTGGTGCAACCTGCGGCAACCTTGCCAAGATCTGGGTCAAGGCACCCAACATCTGCCCAAACTCCTCCCGAGTCGGACCAGCTGCCGCAGCTTGAACATTCGCTACATCCACACCCACATTCTGACCAATCTCAACGTGATCGTCAACCTGACGGTCCTCCCCATGATCAGAACTCCTAGCCACACTGCTCTCAGTGTTACTCGCGGCTGCTGCCGCTACTGCCGTACTTCTTGTCTTCCTACCATTACGGTTAGCCATCTACAAACCACACCAGATGATATATACTAAGTTAGTGGTGAACTAACTTAGCAACACATCTACAAACAACAAACACCAAGACTTACCGCGAGACAGCTGGAAGGATGGATTAGACAGCCCACTAAAACCCCATGCAAATACATTCAATCCTAGAATGAACCGCGCTCTGATACCAACTTGTGACACCCTAACCCGGTGAACCTATCCGGGGTTAAGATACCAGCGAACAATCATACAAATGACCGTAACTACTTAGTCAAATTTTCGGCCATTATTTACAACTTAGCGGAAGACTAACAACTTAGCGGGCTCCCGAACATGCATAGGGAATAAAAGCAATTCAGAGTATTTATTTCAACTTCTAACCAGGTTCACAAACAATAGTGGTTCCATAACTACACACCTTAACAAACGAGATCATGTTCCAAACTTAAGCAATAACGAATCAGACCAACCAATGTCAAACGAATGCTTAAACAACATAAACCCCGTCCTAATCCATCCCCTCCTTTCCAGCCTTGTCTCGCGTGCTACTTAGCCAATTCTATTACCTGCCACCATGAAAGGGGGCATAAGCAAACAAATTTGCTTAGTGAGATCGGTCATCCCGTCTCACCAGCTAACATCCAACATTATTTATACAACAATCATAAGCCATTATTGCATTTAACATCCATATCAACGTAATAACACACACCATGTCAAACATAATATCATACCAATCTCAACATCAAGCATCAAACATCAACATCAAACATCTAACATCAAACGTCTAACATCCAACATATGCGAACGTACCAAACCGTGTTGATCAAACACCAAACATGATTACGTGTGCACACCAACATCAACCGTATACATAAGTATACCTATACACCGAAGTGTATCTGCCGTACGCGAACGTACCAAACCGTATACATAAATATACCTATACACCGAAGTGTATCTGCCGTACGCGAACGTACCAAACCGTATACATAAGTATACCTATACACCGAAGTGTATCTGCCGTACGCGAACGTACCAAACCGTATACATAAGTATACCACCATACACCGAAGTGTATCACCTCAAATACAAACAAGACTCCATGAGCCATACAAACAACCCTAGACATTAGCTACGGTTACGAACTCACCTTAGCAACAAACGATTGATGATCTCTCCCGAGTACGCTCTGCCCAAAAGAAGCCGTAAACGTACACCTAGATTCATCCAATCCAAACCACCACAAACACGTCTTATTAAGACCACCAAACAACAAACACTCTACACGGTCAAACAAACACAACCGTATGATAAATTTAGGGTTTATCGAACCTTACCCGAACCACACGCAAACTGCACCCGGTACACACGCGGACACACCCTGGTACGCACGGCAGTACACGCAGTACGCACGGAAACGACCCAAACGCTGCCCGACACACACACGGGTGATCAAACACGAACGTGAACACAACCTTCACCTTTTGACAAACACGATCCTCAAAAATCAGAGCCAAACTACCAATCAAACGAAGAAAAACACTAAGATTCAATCGATTCTTACCTAGAATCTCAATCCTCCAACCTTAGCTCTTGATTTCGCAAATCCGACGAAGAACTCACGAAGAACGAAGAACGAAGAACGAAGAACTCTCTGCCTCTTGCTCTCGTTTCTCTCTCTTGTTTCTCTCTAAGTGGTGGAAATGAGAAAAGAGAAGAGCTCCCACGGCCTCTTATATAGGCATATGTGCATTAAATGCCAAAACCCTAGCCTTGGAGAGAAAGGCATTCGGTTTACTCCAAACCGAATCAAACCAGCCCTTAACCAGCTGCCATTTAATATATGATCCATGGCCCAAAGGCCCATTAGCAACGATTCAAACTCACGGCCCATTCACACCAACAATCTAGCCGAAACTCGACCCAAGGGTGGTAAAACGTGACCCACGGGTCAATCTGCCGTGGCCCTCCATGCCTTAGGCAATTTCTTGGCTTTTCCAAGCCATAATCGAACCAACCTTACTGCAACTCGTACTAAAAATTACAAATGCGGATCACGGGTGTTACACTTTGCCCGCATAGATTCGAATCTTTCCGTTCACGTTTTGATTAAATATCTTTTTGGAAAATTCCAGTAGAATTCAAGAGAATTTGTATGGCGATGGTTTTTGGAGCAATTATTGAAAAAATGATTTAAACTAAACACCCATAAAAGAAAATGCATATGGGTAATCAACTAACCTTTCTAATAGTACTCTTTGCGTATATAACTAACGAATTCATGAAATTTCATGTGTTTTAATTAGTTTTTTAAATGCATCAAGTGTTATATTACAAAACCGACCATAGCTCAGTTTGGTATAGCGGAGGGATGTAGTTGAAGCAAAAAAATCCTTAGGTCAGAGGTTCAAATCCGGTAAGTCGGAACTGGTTTGTTCATGCTGTTTTCATTTTTTTTTAA
Source organism: Pseudoturritis turrita (assembly GCA_900406555.1). Classification (NCBI taxonomy): domain Eukaryota; kingdom Viridiplantae; phylum Streptophyta; class Magnoliopsida; order Brassicales; family Brassicaceae; genus Pseudoturritis; species Pseudoturritis turrita. The sequence goes on along the minus strand of OVBL01000170.1, from coordinate 373,850 downwards.
ATGGTTAACATTAGGTATATATCATTTATATCTCAAATGGTACACGATGAAAATATTTAGAAGTAGATAGTAGTAACTTATGTTTCTGATAGAAATTAGGGTACACTTTTTTAACATTGGACCTAGAATTTTTACTTATGGTTCTAATTTTTGCGTTTAGGTAACGTATTTTAATGTATTTTGCTTGAACTCTTCGTCTTCTCTGCCAAAGTCTACAATTTTGATTGATCATAATATAAATGCACATCGTTATCATATTGAAATTCTATAAAATAAAATCTTTATTTATAGAAGTAGTTATCAACAATAAAAGGAAAACTTAAGGGCTATTCGTTGATTCGTAAGCTTACCGAGCATGCTGTCATCTTTGGTCAAAAGAGAAAATTATAGTACACTAATAAATGAATAGAATTGAAAAATCGTTTTAGTTATAGAATCGTTGCATGTTCCTATAAGTTGTCAACGTTCTCTATAGGATAGTGAAAGCCCTTTGCCATTTTCTTGCATGAATTTTATGTATTCATTTTTAAGTACTATAAACAATCATTGTCCACCTCAATATTAATTATATATATAATTAAGTTTAATATATAAAATAAATTTTAACTTGTATTCAATTTGAATAAATCTCATTATCTACCACAGAAAGAATTGCTTGGAAAATTATTGAGTTTGAATTTAGACAGCTGTTGATGGTTTTCGAAAATAGATATATGGTTCTATTCATCTTCGCATGGTTGGTAAATTGTATAAAACTTTCTTTGACCCATCTACTTTTCCCTCACGATCTACAATAAGGATATCCAATATTATACAACCTAATCAAATATTAAAGTCAGGTTTCAATCAAGGAAAAGTGGATGTGCCGGAGTGTTTGTCGGGCTTGACTAGAAAACATGTGGGCCTTTTCCCACATACGTTCGAATCCCGCCTTTCACGATTTGATTAAGTCTTTTTGGAAAAATCCTGTAGATTTTGAAAGAAATTATATTACTATGGTTTTTGGTGCAATTCGTTGTAAAACGTAATGATTTAAAACTAAACAACCATAAAACAAAAAAAGCGTGAGAGTAATCAACTAACCTTTCTAATTGTACTCTTTGTGTACATAATTTATGAATTCATGAAATGTCATGTGTTTTAGTCTTCTAGATGCATGAAATGGTATATTACAAAACTGACCTGAGCTCTGTTGGTAGAGAGGAGGACAGTAATTGAAGCAGAAGAATCCTTAGGTCAATGGTTCGAATCAGGTAGGTTGGAACTGTTTTGATCATGCTATTTTCATTTTCATTTTAAATTTGTTTGACATTATGTATATATAATTTATAGAAGAAATAGTTCAAAATGATACGTTTTCTAACTTTAATGTCAAGCGGGGTACCCTCATAAGGAAAATTGTAGAACTAGTACACTTTTGGAAATACCAGCGCTACCCCTTAAGACCAGCAGAGTTAACGCGGACCGGTGGCACACTGTCTGCAGGTTGACATTTGCAACGCAAGTAAATGTAGATTACGCAGAGTACAAGTACAGATAGAAAAGAGTACGCGCAGTCTCCGCTTATACTCGCAGAAGAAAAACATAATGCTCTCAGTCTCTGCCTTTGGAAGTAGAGTATACGCAAACACTGCTTAGATTCTGCTTGTATTATGCAAAAATTTGTCAAACACTGTTGTAGACTACGCAGGATGATATTTGCAACGCAAGTAAATGTAGACTACGCAGAGTACAAGTAGAGATAGAAAAGAGTACGCGCAGTCTCTGCTGATACTCGCAGAATAAAAACAGAACGCTCTCAGTCTCTACTTTTGGAAGCAGAGTATCGCAAACACTGCTTAGATTTTGCTTGTATTATGCCAAAATTTGGCAAACACTGCTGTGCTTTTTACAATTAAGGTTTCGCATACCACACCACCTAACGGTAGACCAAAGCCAGACTGGTATCAGACTTTAGTATAATTCATTACAAAAAAGAGCTGAACATGGACTCCTTCCAATTAGTTTTGCACTTATGATAAAACAATATAAACTCCCGACAAAAAAAAACAAACAAACATAAACTCATAAATAGTTTTATTAGGAGTGATCAGAGTTATAATCTTGAGGCGGTGGAAGAGCAAAGGTCAACCGGTGTGGTATTGAACTTGAGGTCTTCGAAGCAACTAGTATTGCACTATCGAGTGTTTGGCAAGAAACAACACAAAGGCGTCTCGTCCTCGTTCATGAAGTGGTATGCGAGCATGTTGTTAGGGAAACGGGCCGCCAAAGTGTGTGTGAGTACCAAATATTCGAAGTCCATCTTAGGCCTCTCTGGAAGGGGTCTGTAGAGGTCAAGGTTGACTCCAACGCGGTCGAAGAGTGGAGTGAGCATGCCTCCAATGTAGACTTTCAGATTATCCACCAAAGACACCTCGTTTCGAATGTGCAAAAGGTTTCCAAGGAACATTGAAGCGGCATCAAGGTGGAAAATGGGATAATACTCAATGGATCGTCCATGATGGTTGTGAAGCCAATACCGGATCGTACAATATAACATACTTAGTTCATTGGTGGTTGGAACACTCGACTTGTGGCGAGCATAAACCGTGTTGGCCAAGAGGCGGAGAGCATAGCGGATAGTTGGATTTCGCACCTTGGACACGCGAGATGTGGATCCATTGTTATGTTTCTCCATACGGTGGATGCTTCACGAAAATCTTGAGTAGCGCTAAATGTGTAGGATGGGAAGCGGTATACTTCACAAAAATAAGAGAAAGTAAGTGAGTATTGGGTTTGCCCAACCATGGAGTAGACATATCCATGTCTTCGCTTCATCCTCAATGAACTTCACCGTGGCAAGGAAATGCTTGGTTGGCTCGGGATAGGTCAAGTAGTCCATACGTGTTGAACTCCCCAAATTCATCCGCTCTACTAGATCATCCACTTGGTCTTGTATCCCCATTTCGAACAGGATATCCCGACAAGCAAAACGGGTAGGAAAGAATGTGGCTCGGTTGAACTCCTTCAAGTGCTCAAACCCTTCTTGTGTCCACTCCTCAAACTCGTAGGTGCCTTGAAAAGAATGGTGACTGATTCTTGTTGAAGTGCTCATGGTTGTGTGTTCTTAGTAGTTGTGTCTACAAAAATATTTCCCAAATGAGAACAAGGCATAGTTGAGAACAAAATGTTACTATCCATCACTTAAATAGCACAAATGGAATGAAAACCAAAACCTTGAGGAAATCAAAGATTGAGCTTTAACCATACATTTTGCTTGGTAAATGATGGAATTGTTAATGGAAAAAGAGATTGTGATTTTCGAAATCCTCTTTGAAAAATAATTGTTGTGTGCAAATGAGAGATCTGAGAGGAAAAAGAGAGCTTGAGGATGAATTTGTGATTCCAGGGATGAAAAGAGGTTTTGTAAGCAACAGACCCTTCGACTTCCTCGAGATTTTGAAATCCTAGTCTTCCTCGAGATTTTGAAACCCTAATCTTCCTCGAGATTTTGAAATAATTTTGAAAATACCAGCGCTACCCCTTAAGACCAGCGATACCCCTTAATGTATATCACCAACGGCAAAAGACAATCACCCATAGTGCATTAACCGGTATAAGTCGAAACGAGATAAGCAATCTCGAAAAATTCGATGAAAACCGAGTGGTTAGGGTATCGCAAACTGAATGAATAACACCAACAGTGCCTTGGAATTCAGATTGGTTCAAATATCTAGAGGTTCAAGACGTGCCCAGGATTCCTTCGGTAGGCTATATCACCGTCTATTGGTCTTCTTTCGGGCAGGTTTCCGCCATCGCTTGTCTTTGTTGATGATGGAGTTTTGTGAAGAACTTCAGATTGCACCCAGCCAGCTTAATTCATGTTCATGGGGGTTGATAAACACCCTCCAAATACTGTCAGACTTATCTGGAATCACTGTTTTGAGTGCTATGATTTTTGGAGCTTTTAAGGTTAGGAGTTTAGACCTCTGGTCTAATAGATATGAACTTGTTCTTCGTGACGGTTGCAGATCTCCAGTTGAACTTCCCCTCCAAATTGAGGGTGGTGATGATGACAAGATTCACTACTTCTTTGTTCATCATTCCGGTCCTGATGGGCTTCCCCGCTTGTGGTCTGATCCAGGTAATTTCCCTCTTACAAAAAAGTAATTGTTTGACGAATTGATCAATCTCACTCTTTTAACATCCATTTTCTCTCTGTTGCGCTTCATCGGTTCTTACAACGCAGAACCGTCGCACATATCCCGAATTTCCTAATGCCTTTTTTGATTCCACTCCCTTACCGGTGCCCTGAGTTTCTTCTCTCCGATGCCGCAGTTGACGGAAGTTCTCTTCAGGCGGATATCGATGAAGCAGAGGTCCGTCCAGGTAACCTGGATCGCCTTAGGCTTACTTGGAAAAATATGTATGCGTCTCGCAGCGCTAATGTTCATTGTCCTCGTTGCGAGGAGTTGGAGTTGGAGGGAGTAGCCTAACGTGCTAGGATATGTGGTTTGGAGACTCGTCTTCGGAATATGGAGACGGCTATGGATTCGGTTAGGGTTGTGGCAACAACTTTGACCCACTAGTCAAGGTTCTTGGATCGTATTAGTTGCGAGTTTTGATCGGCCGACGTTGGCTGCGATGTTCCTGGAAGTTCTAGAGGGATGAAGCGCGACCGTTCATTGGACACTTCGTAGAATATCAACTGTTTTTTATCTATTTAATTTTGTAATTGTAAGTTTCCAATGTTATAAGAGAAATAGTTGTTAATGTTATGGTATATTCATTTATTATTTATCTCTTAGTTATCGAATATGCCACTGCTATACAAGCAAAATGCTATGATCTGCATAAAATATGCAGTAATCTGCTTGTAAACATCACATCTAATACAATTTTTGCAGAGAAGTCGTGTAACATTTGTATTGTATAATAAGTTATATTCTACCATATTTGGATAACATTTGCAGTGAACATGCAAATAAGGCAAAGTTAAAAGAGAGAAAATACACGTCGTGACGTTGGTTTGGTGCGTCGTACATGCCTTCGCAACTAAATAATGATGACGTGGTGAGAAATGCCAATGGATAGAAATATAATTAACACTACACCTACACATTGTCCTTTGATTCTTCTGTTAAATAACGATTCTGCCCCTTTTACTGGGAAAATGCGTGCTTTTTGTCGTATATTTTCGACAGTACCATTTCGGATCAGTTCTATATATGGGTATGAGCCCGTATTTGCCATGAGATTGATAATGTCTAAAAATTCAAAGAGATTTGAATTTTCAATTTTCCCCCTAAAACCTAAATTTCTCGTGTTTAAATAGATTAGGGGATTCGTGCTATTTTAGCGTATATTATCGACAAAAGGGAACCTAAATATCTCATTGTCGTGGTTAAACACACATTAGAATTCCAAAAAGAGTTAATACTCGGGGTTATGGCTTCTGGTCATTACGATTACGGCATGAAAAATAGTGACACCACATCTCCGGCATCCAGCGTGAGCTCTAAGGGTCACCGTGACTGACACTACGGAATTCCTATACGCTGATGCGTCCCCTGTTGTGGTGGTAAGATAGTGATTCAAACCGAAACAACCGGTTTAAATGCTGGAAGGATATTCTATACCTGTGACAAGAACGAGGTAAGAAAATATTTGAATTCCATGACTCTATAAATGTGGCAGATTAATGATCTCATTTATGTTTGTCCTGTATATTGTACGATTAGGATGGATGTCGCATCCGCCACACAGGGCAATGGTGGGATGACGCCATGATGGATGAGTTCCAGGACATTAAGGTTGAGATGGGTTTACTAGAGGATCGCATTGGGTACATTACATCTGATAGCAATGGCGACAACGTAGACCCTCAGATGATGTGGAACAATGTCTTGTACTCGGAGGAACAGATGTTGCCCTTGTTTCGGAGTTGTGACGAAGAGTTGAAGAAGCTCAAGGATACGGTTCTGAATCTTGAATTGGCGGATAATGATTTCAATACGCTTCAGGGGATGGTTATGAATCTTCATGACAGGGTGTTTGGAAAAAAGGATATGATCGTGACGCTAATGATTGGAGTACTTGTTGGTGTTGTTTTGGTCGTCCTCTTCTTCTGTTTTCTACTTGTTTCAGTATTTGTAATTTCTTAACTTGATACTTTATGTTTCGTAGAGGAGCTATAACTTAACGATTAAATGCAGAGTAAGAGCATATTGAAAACTAAACACGCTTAATGCACACTCTCTAAAGCAAAACCACATAATGCAAATAGACTTCTCTCAACCTCTTTTATAAAATGCAGAGTAAAAGCAAACTCACCACATAAATCTGCAGTTTCTACAGCATATTTTTACTGCAAGTTATATCAAATATAACATCTACTGCAACTCAACTTTGATACTACATGCTACCAGTCGGACCCATCATTTATTAGTTTCTTCTTCCTCTGCTGATAGAGCGTCCAGCAAAATGGGCCCTAGAAAAGAATACGCAGAATAAAAATAGAGGTTTGCTCTTCTTCTGCTATCGTAGGCAGAGTAAGAGCAAAGTAAATACTAACATTATTTAATAAGCAGATTATAAATAGAGTTCGCTCATCATTTAATAAATTAAAAGCGAACAGAGCGTTATTTTAAATGATATCATTTATTGAATAAAATAATATCATTACCTATATTGGAAAAAGATATCCTGAATTCCTAAGTCATTTTGTTTGTATTTTCTTTCACATACATAAATGAACTGAATAGGATAAATGCAGAGAAGGCGCAGTATATTAATTTTCAGGAAGTTTAATATCAGGTTAAGAAAAATGCAAAGAAGAAGCATAAGTAAACGCAGAGAATTCTCAACGTTTGCTCGTACTCTGCAGTGGTGAATTTTGAAATATTATACTATAACTTTTCTAAATTATTATTTAAGCTAAACGTTGTGCACTCTACCATTGAAGTTGATATTTATTACATGTATTGCCATTAGTAACTTAACTCCTATGACCAATTCAATAAGTTTATTGGGTTGCGTCTAAAAATATATTTATAAAAGTAGTTCTACGTCGAATCAAAATTTATTGTCGTACCAATTAAAGAAGTCCGCTCTTCCTCTGCTAGAGTGTCCAGCAATACGGGGGCCATTAATAAAGAATCGTAGAATTTCATCTCGTATTTTTCTTCCAACACGACATGATTACAAACTAGCAAATAAGGTGCCTTCTCACAATTACAGCAATGCCTTGTTTCTTGTGTTGTATTTGCGATTATCAACACGTCCCGCTTCGCAATCCGCACTTGTTCTACACGCGTCCATTGATGGCTGCAGAGTATGCCCGTTAGGATTTTCATCCTGCAAAACCATTTTTTGTAATCATGGCCAATGAGAAAATTATACGAATGGATTTGTAGAAGAGTGCATGATATGATGTGATGTGATATTGCTTTGACTCTTAACATTTTTTGGAACTGTGAAAAGTAAGTTTCATTTTTACTATATATGCTTAATTTATACGTAATGATTACGTATTCACAATCGTAATTTTTTGAGACAATAAAAATAATATTGGTTTTCGGGAAGTTTAATATCAGGTTAGGATAAATGCAGAGAAAAAAGCAGAGCATTTTCTACACGCAGAGAATTCATAGCGTGTGCTCGTACTCTGCAGTGGAGAAGTTTGAAATATTATACTATAACTTATCTAAATTATTATTTCGGAATAACGGTGTGCACTCTACCATTGAAGTTGTTTATTGCCATTAGTAACTTAACTCCAATTCAACAAGTTTATTGGGTTGCGTCTAAAAATATATTTATATTAGTAATTATACGTCGAATCAAAAGTTATTGTTTTACCAATTAAATGCAGAGTAATACATGGCACTTTGCAAATAAGGCGGATTCTAACAATTACTGCAATGCCTTGTTTCTCGTATTGCATCATGCGATTATCGACACGTGGTGCTTCGCAACCTACACGTGTGATGTGATATTGCTTTGACTCTTAACATTTTTTGGAACCGTAAGAAGTAAGTTTTGATTATTTACCGTTCTTCAATCCAATCGTTTCTTCAAAACTTCTCAGGCTCCAAAACTTTTCTCCAAAATATTTCAGTCTCAAAACTTTTCTTCAAAACTTTTCTCTAAAACTTTCAGTCTAAAAAAATGGCTCAGTTAGAAATGGTTTTAGACTTGCCACTCATGAAGAATGTTGGAAGAATCTTGGTTCAAGTCGTAAGAGAATTTGGAGAGCATTATCCACGCTTTGAACCTGAAAGACACTTGATTCTCGCTGATTATCACGCTGTAAGAAATGCATGCTTTGATGTCCTTATGATGTCTCTTAGGAATATATGATTGTTTCATTTTTAGAGGAATAGATACAATCTTTAGTTTTATGGTTTAGGATGTTCGTATCTCTGCAACCATTCGGAATCATCTGTTGTCAAAGTTCGAAGACGTAGCTAAAGAGGAATGGTATTTGATTAGGGATTTGAAGTGGCGACTAGGCCGGGTCAGTGGAAACTAACACACCATGAGAACCATATCTTCTTCCATGAAGAATCAATCATTAAAAAGGTACAAGGAGTCTGTGGTAACCATATGGTGTCGTTCTCTCCATTTCGCAGAGTTCTAGACGGCTCATTACATAAGAAGATTAGTGTTGGTAAGTTTTGATGGAATATTAGTTTTTTGATTTTCCATTTCACGTCAGATCAAATAATCTATATTGATGTTGCTCTATCACACAGTTGATTTACTTGGTGCTATTGTGAAATTCAAGAAATTAGAAATTTATCAAGGCTTGACAGATGACGTTTACATTGTCCTTGGTCACAAAGTTCTGCATTTCAAATTGAAGAATTTCAAGTAAGTTAATTATGTTTATAGTTTAGTATGTCTTTTGAGAACGAAGTACTATAAATTCGTCTTTGTGAGCTGCAGCGGCGTAGATATCAACTGTATTGCGAAGCGAACATTTGCTGATGAATTTGAGTTCTTTTGGCGACTTCAGCCAATTGGAAAAGTCATATTCTACGTGCTACGAAATTGGAATATGGACTATTTTGGAGGTAGTGTTACTACTTCATTCAATCATAGAGAAATATTGCAACATATAAGACTAGGTGACTCTTTGGGATTGTAGGTGAGATACGTATCTCGACTCTCTATCCATTCTCTGAATTCCTCATTAATCCAGCAATTCCTGCCGTTAAAGAAGCAATCCAGCAACTAAGGGTTGTTAAGACCGGTGGTTTCTCAATGGTTGAAGATGCATACATTGATGATCATATTCGTCTTAACAATACCACCTAGAATAAACCTCGTCAGCTGTGTTGTTTAATGTTATTGCACTCGATCTTTTGAGACTCGGAGTAACACTTATGTATGTCTCTTGTTATAATAGTTCAGTAATTTAGATATACTTTATTTTGTTTTGTTAGACCTTTGTGGATGAAAACAAGTTGAGAAGATGCAGTTTATGCTCAGTGTAAGCGATGTATATGCAACCTAAATTCAGAGTCCGCCCATCATCTGCTTTAAGATGCAGAGTAAAAGTAGATAATGCGTCTTCGCTCAAAATAACCGAATTGAAACGATACAAAATGAAACACTTAAAAAAAACTAGTCTTTAGAAGATACTAAAGCAAACATAGAACATAACTAAAATTACTAAATAAAAAATACCACACTTAAAGCAAAGCAAAGCAGTCTTCAAAAGATAATAAAGCTAAAAAAGAACACATAGGTGAGACTGATCCTTTCTTTGTCTCCACCACCTCACTCTGATCCCATGGCATACTTCTCCGTCCAGCTTCGCGCAGTTGACTCGAACCTGGATTTGTCAGTCCTGTAAATATGGGCTACCTCCGGCACAAAAGGATCATCTAGGATTGGGTCGGTCATCAGTGCGCATATTGACATCAAAACCTAATTCCATAATAACAATCCATCGCATTAACACAAATGTTTGGCTGAAGTATTTTTCTTTTCGACAATAACTTTGTTAAATATAAAAAAATTCTAAACCTGGGACACGGTTAAAGCAGGAGACCATTTTCTCTCAAGATATCATAGTCAATCACTCCATTTGCGTTGATATTTGGGTGGTAAATATTTGTTTTGAAACCCACCTGCATGCAAAGAGAAAGAAAATATCAATTAAAAGCAAGATTATCAAGAGTGAAGTTTCATCTTCCAACAAATAACAAGTAACTGAAAAAGCAAAAAACAAATATTTGGCGCCTTTAACAGATAATCTGGAGGAAAATGGATGGTAAGCAAGAAAATCCCTCCGGCATAGGGATTGTCGGAGGGTCCATTGACAGCTTCTTCCCATTCGTAAACACAATCACCAACGGGACCTAAAATAAATAAGACTCAACTCAGACATTTAATCTAAATAATACTACATCCGTAAAGTTCATATTATCATCCGTAAATGATACTACCTCTAACTGCATAAAAGACTTGGGAGTTCTAGATTTTATACCTGCCCTGATGAACTGTGTAGGAACATCCTTCAGGATCCGCTTAAGTTCCATGTTAATTCGACTTAGACTATAACTCATCGTCACAAAGTTGGTAAGAGAGACGAAGAAGATGAAATGTTGTGGATTTGGTAAACAAATAGATGTAGAGACAAAGAGATACGACTTTCTCCTATATGAACACGAAGCGTTACTATTTTGATAAACTCTAGGGTTTTGGCAGACTAGGAAATGTGTTTTCAACTACTGCAATAAATACATGTTCATTGCTATTTTGACCCTTTCCCAAATTTCAATTTCGGGCGACGGGCTGTATACTTTTTAAATGAGTTTTCATTCATCTCCTCATGTGTAATATATGAGTTGTCCTTTATTCTTATGGGAGTTCGCGCCATTTAATAACGCGGTAAATTTACGCGCCTTCTCTGCCATTTCTTATTAATTTGAGTTGTCTTTTCGAAGGCAGAGTATCTTATGTTATGATAGTTGAGCGGTTGTACAGTAATCATCTCGCATGCCTCTCATGTCGAGCCATTAAATGAGGCGTGTGCAATGCCTGTACTAGATGTATTTTTAAAGAGACACGACTTTATAAATATCATTGAGCGATGTCAGAGTAAATTGAGTTTTCTTTTCCAAGAATATTTAAAGGAAGATCGACCCCTTTCATTTATTTTTTTATCTATAAAAATAGTAGATCATTGTTTACGAACAGAGCGCCTGTTAATTATTTTCAAAATCCAAATACCGCATCACATCGTAGGTTAACATACAAATACCAGAGCTCCCTTCGGACATTATCTCTGTCATTGCACGAAAACTTGGCTGCCTCACCTTGTGGAGACTCGGACACATCCTCTGAATAGGGCGGATCGGTAGAGATGTAGTGTACAGTGATGAAATCCTCAAAGAACTTAGTCTCGACGATCTATGTAAGGACACAGATAAAATTCTCCTAGACAGGGCGAATCGCAGCTTTTTGTAAGATGCTTAAACGCCGGAAATCCAATAGCTATTTATTATGAGGCTACAAGACTCGCGACCACATAACAAGACATCAGCGCAGCCATGGAGCTTTTGGAACGGCTTGTCCCTTTCAGTGCTAACGCAACTTATCTCTATGGAATGATGTGTGTATGTGCTGGACGTACGAAAAGGGCTGCACAACTTCTCAAATTATGTATCGACGTACACGCTGAAGGTGATTTTGATAAACTCAACAGGCTTGGGGATGAGGTTCTGGATGCGGTTGTAGCTTTCTATCCACCTAGGAACCATTCTTTTGCATCAACGTGGCAATACCCTGACTGTCCAGATTTACATTTTCCAAATTGTTCCACTGAGCACGAATATCAACCTGGATGCAAGACAGCTTTGTCGCATTACATAGGAGATTTGAACTATTTCTTCTAATTTTATTTGTTTCTGTATCTAGAAATCTTAGAAAAATTATGATTCCGTAATTCAAGATGTGGATTTTAATTGATATTTATAAATCCATTCTAGAATAACATGTTTTACCCTCGGATTTGAGCATATATATTTTTAACATGAAAATACAAGCAAACATCTATAGTAGAGTACATGCAGATTAATGGCAGATATCAGATACAGACTTTGCGATACTTGATGCAGACTCTAAAATACCAGATCCAGACTCTGCGATACTGACTATTTTATGATACCCACATCAAACTAGAGACTAACATAAAACAACAGCGCACCATAACATAGGACAAGTTAAATGAACGCAGATACTACGCAAAAATAAAAAAATTTATAAACCAAGATTTTTTAAAATAAACTTGAAACCGAAGATTTGTCTATCTTGGCAGAGTTACAGCAGAGTGAAGCCAGAGTCAAGAAAATGGGCATGTTTTTTCGATTGTGTCCTGCATTATGGCATTTTGAGCACCTGTGCTGAATTTTTGGGCTACTCTGGAAAAGAGTCTTTTTCATCTTTGGGGGTGGAGTACTCTGCGAAAGTTTAGCTTTCTTATTTGGTGTTTGAGTAGTCGGAGAATTACAAGATCGTTTCCTTCTCTCCTTTGGGGATGGAGTAGTGGGTGAAATATTATCGCTGAATGGAGTACTCTGCTTCATTTTCTTTGTGACGGATGGAGTCCTCTGCTTCGTTTTCTTTGTTGTGGATTGAGTCCTCTGCTTTGTTTTTTGCTTTGTGGATGGAGTACTCTGCGAAGGTTCTGTTTTCTTCTTCTTCCATTGATTACGCTTGAACTGCTTAGCCTTTTCAATAGCAGAAAGGTATCTCTTTGTCTTTGGTCTATCGGAAGGTACTTTTATGACTGGTGGCAGACATTGTTCACTAATTACGTGTGGTGGTAGAATCAAATCTTCATCTACAGGCTTTATAAGTTCTGAGTACGTTGAATACAAGTAGCCTTTGTGAAATGATCATCCACCAGGGTAGCTTCATCAGTTTTCCGACTTAATGCTGCTTTAATCGTGTGTTCGCAGGGAATCTTCTCGACATCATATTGTTTACAAGTACAAAGTCTCTGCAATCATAGATTTTAAAAAGGAATCGAACTTAGAGCAGATAAACAAGGCAAACATTTCCTGAGACTAGCAGACTTTCTCAGGAAACATTTCCTGAAACTGGCAGTGATAAATAGCAAAAAAAAACTTACATACCTTCTGTAGATCAACCACACAATCATACTCTCCACATGTAACATGGCTACAATTTGAATAAGTATGATGAACATTTAAAATTTCCAAGCTACCGTGTCTTTCATGCAGTAAGTTTTCAACGTTTAGGGAGAAATTTTTTTTTAATGAGGTAGCTTTGTCTTGCTTTTCCACAAACCACCTTGACAATAACTTTCTAATACCCTCCACGAAATGTTTAACAGGAAATGATCTATCTTTCTTAAGTGCGGTATTAATGGATTCTGCAATGTTGCTCGTCATTATACCAAATCTATCACCTGAAAAATATGCACAAGCCCATAATCGAAATTCCGCCTCTTCCAAGTAAACTGCTAATTCACTATTCTGACGACGAATCAGAGCAACAAATGTTTCAAAATCTACCCGTCGATATGCATATGAAGCACGACACACCAAACTGAGCATTGCGTTCTTTTGAACTTTAAGATGAGGTTAATTTTGAGGTGATAGTAACATACTCCCCTAACAGCTGCGGAAAAAACCTTCTCAATGGCCTTTGCGATTGATAGATGACGGTCATAAATAATTTCCAAATTTTTATCATCAAGTATCACACCACGCAACTGTGTAAAAACCCATTCCCATGAAGCATCATTCTCTGAGTCTACAATCCCAAAAGCTATAGGAAATATACTCGAATCTGCATCTTGACCTGCAGCAACTAGCATAACACCTCTGTACTTTCCAGTTAGATGTGCTCCATCTACCACAACAACCCTCCTCAAGAACTCAAATCCTCTGATGGAAGCACCAAAAGCAATGAACAAATACTTAAACTTTTGTTGATCATCACGTTGAAGCTTTGTAATCGTACATGGATTGGCCTGCTCTATTTTGTATAGATAGGAAGGTAAATCCTGGTAACCCCTCTCAAAAGTGCCTCTTATGAACTCTCGTGCATATGCCAACGCTTTATGCGCCTTCGTATAGTCTATGTCAAGACAATGTAGTGACTTAATACAGTTTATTACATGTTTAGGCGTGATTCTTTTAAGATCATTACCACCAGTAAACCCATCAACATACATCTTTCCAGTACATTTTGCATTAGCCTTTCGGTGACGAGAATACTTATAGACAACAGAGCATGTATGAGCTTTTTTATATATCCGAACGAGAAATTCTGGAGATTCGGATGAAACTGACAGAGTCGACGCACGAATCCTCCAAGAACAATTAGGAACAAAACATTTTGCGATAAATAGTTTCTTCCTCGAAGTGTCGATTTTGAAATCAAACTTCTCGATGACTGAAATCTTCCGTAACTGCATAATTAATGCTTCCTTGTCATCAAATATTTCGCCAACCTTAATAATTTCAGATTTCTTCATTGGTAATGGCTTCATAGGCGTGTCATCGAATATATCACAGAATAAAGGCAGCATCTGCTGTTGCTTTGCATACTGTCGGCAGTCTCTGCTGTTGTTCGGTGATGGCATATGCTTGTCTTTAAAATTACCAACATCATCAAAATCCACACCACCATCCTTTTTGACATCATAAGCTTCATCTTTACCCGCAGCTTCTGCTTTAATTCTATGGTTTCTTTTCCATGACACGCAAAGCCGGATAACCTCTTTTTCCGCCATTGTGATAAAGTTTGCAAGTTTTCTATCGTTATTCAAGAAGATAGGAGGTGTGTCGCTAAGCATTTTCTCCATGATATGTGTAGGCAACTTATAAGCAATCTTGACTGCATTCATCTGCGTTTTCAAGTTCTAATCTTCACAAACAGTGCGGAGAAATTCCTCATACTTGATTTGTTCTTCAACCGGAAACAACTTGCTTTCTTTGCTTGAACCAACGTCAAAATCCCAACCCATTTTTACCTTCCATTGTCCAAAAATAGTCAACAAATGCAACATTATGTGCAAAAAGAGAATGTTCACTAGTAGATTAATTGCAAAAGATCTGCAACACACTATCTTAGATGATTTTTGGCAGAGCTCTACACTTTAGCAGAGTTTTTTAGATATAGCTCTGCCAAAGACGTACTAGAGCTCTAGACGCAGTTTAGAAGATGGTGGTTTAGATAACTAGTGTAATGTTTTGAAATGTTACATGTGTTCGTTCTTCCCGAAAATATGCTCACCTTCAACCCCTAGATTATCTTTGACCAGTAGATATTGTTAGATGTAAACAAAGATCGTCTTTCCGAAGAATCTACGTACTTTCGTTCAAAATCGAAGTCTGTAAACAATCTTATACTCGGATTTCGCTTCCGTCTCTTGGAAAATATGAAATCTCCCTTTGAGGGTGAAATCAAAATAGTAGATCCAGGTTAAAGGTGGAGAAGTTGAAAAGGTTTATAGCAAACTCAAAAAAGTAAGAAGTAGTGGCATTCTTGTTATTATTGTGAAAAGAGAGGAGTACATTGTAATTGACTTCAAAATCCGACCGTTTATACAATTTAGTTACGTTGCAAATGTCAAGCCAGACCCTGCGAACAGTATGCTACCGTCTGACGAGCAATATCTGCCTTATGTCTACAAAATTGCACACACAATATCTGCATTAGGTCTACAAAAAAAAAACACACACAATATCTGCCTTCAGGCTACACAATTGACACACTATATCTGCCTTAATGCTATACAATTAGCTAATTTTAAGTCTACAAAATTCACGCATACTCTGCAAAAGCGTAAGGATATTTTAAGCATTTTCAAAAAAAGTATACTAGTTCTATAATTTTCCCTACAAAGATACATCGTTTGACATTAAAGTCATAAAACATACCATTCTAACAAGTCTCCCTAATTTATATATCAAACAGTATATGATAAAAATGTCTAGGAGTAGATAGTAATTACTTAAGTTTCATATGGAAATTAGGGTACACTTTTTTAACACAAGACCTACAATATTTTACTTATGTTTCTATTATTTTGCATTTAGTTAAAGAATTTTAATGTATTTTGCTTGAACTCGTCGTCTTCTCTACCAAAGTCTATAATTTTGATTGATCATAATATAAATGCACAACTTTATCATATTTAAATTATATAAAAGAAAATATTTATTTATAGAAGTGGTTATCAACAATCAAAGGAAAAGTCAAGGGCTATTCACTAATTTTGAATCCTACCGATCATGATTTCATCATTCTTTTTGTAAATTCACGAGGTTGTCTCAAGAGATTTGGAAACAAGTATTATACTATGGTTTTCCGTATTAATTTTGTAAGTTTTTAATCAAAACAAAAGGGTCATACTTTTAAAATCAATCAAATTTGTTGTTTATGGATTGTTTATCGTATATATACATTAAGTGTTATATTACAAAACCGACCTTAGCTCAGTTAGTATAAAGAAAAACTTTAGTCGAAGTAAAATATTCCTAGGTGAGTGATTCTAATCATCTAGTTCGGAATTTTCTCCCTTAAAAAGTTTATGTGTTTATGTTTCCCTTTGATATTAGGCATTAAAAAACAAAGTCGACGTGGTACAGTCGTACAGACATAAGATACCTTTAGGCTTACAACAAATTCAACTCCAATTCATACATATTTTGGATGTCTTGATGTTCAAATGTTGTTGGTAAAAGAAACGATCAAACACAAAAATCGTAGAGTTAAACTTAGTATCTTTGGTCAAACGAGAAAATTATGTAAGTATATTGTTGACTGATTTGAGAAGGAAGAAGCATTACTAGTGAGACCGAGATACATAACTGCTGAAACATATATATTGAGACAGACATAATCCATTCAGGTGTTGTGATAGTTTAGACATTGACATTGAGGTAACAGTGACACAGACTCTGAGACAATAGTAGTATGTTATACAGAGGCTAAGATAGTTCAGACAGATGATGAGACAGTTCAGACAGAGACAGAACTGATACATATGCGAAGATAGTTATCAAGACAGAACATAAGTGTGATGGGGCAATAATGATGTGCGGCAATAATGAGGACATGGAACTGGATCCTTGATCTATTTATGCACGGGATATTTCTTGGAGAGGAAGTACCTATCATCATATGAAAATTATGGATGATAAGAGAAATGAAAAATAGGAATATTAAAGATATTTCATATTGGTGGAATCTCCTTTGGTTTAAATAAACAATGTGAGACAACCTAGTGCATCTAGGTTCAGAGTGTCATGCCTTTCCTTATAAATACCAAGAGGTGGTGACATAAACACTCACGTATCTAGGGTATTCTCGAGAGAGGCACACATTTGTGTGGTATTGTTCTACCAGATAGACAAGATGTAGGGATCTATACGATTTTTTGGTAGTATTTATGCGGAGATCATTGTCGTCGAAGAAGACGTTGATACGCTGGTGCTGCCGGGCATCATGGAGATCCACAGTGTCGAGAACACTAGGTCAAGACAGTTATGCTTGATATCGTTCTATTAAATCCATGTAGAAAAAGCGGTAGATCATGACGGTTGTGCTTGATACCATTTGCAATTGTAGTTGATTTCTTATTCAAGTGGATTCATTTATGGACTTGGTCCCGTGGATATAGATTGGAGAACCGAAACTCATGAAAAACTCTTGAGTCTTATGTTTTTTACGCAATTACTTGCTTGTTTTTTCTTAATGCGAGAACGTAGATTTAACCCAAATATGCACTTTCAATTGATATCAGAGTGGGTGCTTGACAAAGACTTGTTCTTGTTTTTGGTATGGTCATGGATTTGAGGTTAGTGGTTAAGAAAGAGGTGGTTTATGAACGTATAAGATCAATACATGACGGAGAATTGATTTGAGACCGACACGGAAGGATACTTTGAGTCAGAGCAGTTTGTGGTCTGGGAAAGCAAAGAAGATTCAGCGCGCGTGTTAGAGGAGTCGCCGGAGTTGCACAGATATTGATAAGATCTACATCGGGTCATATTTTTCTTCAGAAAAGCAGAGTTTGGTTCTCACTGTCGGGAAAGAGATGAAGCAAACGGTGGAACTTGTGGGCCTGTTTTGCTTTCATCTCCTTTTGATATGGGCTTTCAATTACTTGGGGTCTGGTCTTACTAATTAACATCATATTTTATCAATTATTTCTATTGGTTTTGACATTTTATTGGCTTTTCAGTTTTTTGTACCTTTTAGAGTTTTTTACAGGAAATTTGAACAATTTGGGGCCAAAAAGGATGCAAAACAAGGATTTTGGACAATTGATAGCTTCTGAGTATCAAATGTTTTGCAT
The DNA here is from genome assembly GCA_900406555.1 of Pseudoturritis turrita. Lineage (NCBI taxonomy): Eukaryota > Viridiplantae > Streptophyta > Magnoliopsida > Brassicales > Brassicaceae > Pseudoturritis > Pseudoturritis turrita. The sequence continues at coordinate 355,519 of OVBL01000170.1, read as the reverse complement.
TAGATGAAGATCTTCCCACATTGGATCAAGCTCAAACTTTACCATAAGATAGCTGGGAGTGAGCTTTCAATTCCATATCAAATCGTGCAAATCTGACGGTGTGATCTTGAGATATGCTCTGATTACTAAAGACTAGTCGTTCTGGGTTTGAACTAATACAAGCAGAGCAATAGAACCCCGATTGGCCGATTAGCCTGGGTTTTCTATCCGCAATTTCGAATGGCCTCGAAATCAAGATGCAATCAATCAATCTTTATAGAGGTAATCGATCGATTGTCCCTCCTGAAAAAGGAGGAATATTCTTTTTCGATGTTATCTCTTAAATATTTTTAGAATATCCTCATGGCCGACCTAAACTACTACATAAACACAGAGAGGGCCACGAAATCAACAAGCTAGAGAGAGCCACAATAATTCTTTTTGAGAGAGAGCCTCACGCTCAAACTCTATAGTCTTAGGATTTTATTAAGTTTTTACGTATTTTTCAAGGGAGACGAATTCCAATCTTTGTACCAGCAGAAAGAAGCTTTCTGAACTATTTTTACTTATGAGATTTATTCATTCAATATTTTTTATGGTTGCTTTTTTCATGATTGAGTAATTTGATTGTTGAGTTTAAGGGTTTCGAAGGGGTTTTGATGGGTCGATAAATAGGACTTGTGGGTTCAGGAATTTAGAACAACTTCTTTGTCTTTGCATTGATCTACTGAATATTGTTTGTTTATCTAAATTGAGATTAAATTCAAATTAATTATCGCTCTCACACTACTTGGTTAATCGGTTGGATCTAGTATTAGACAAGCTTAGCCCCATAACCTGCCAGAGTTAGCTGTGGAGTTAGGTTAACATATCGAATCTTGATCTAAATATTGCATATCTATCTATATATTTTCCTGCGAGAGTTGAGTACTTAGGTTGCTTAAATATAGTTAGTCATTGCTACGAGAGTATGTTGATTAAATTTTCAACTGTATTTGAGTTTGAGATTATACTCTGCTAAATTTACCTGCCTAAACACCTGAATAAATTAATCTATGAACCATGGAGATTGCCCTAATGTCAACATTTGTTTTAATTGATTTCTCATCGATATTTAGTTTCTCACTTTTTAGTTTTAGTGACAACAATAGCAACTAACTTCTTATTTTGTACTAGCTTAACTTTTATCCCGGAAATTTATAGCGTTAACCTTTCAGTCTTCAGTGGATAAAATATTACAATTGTCTGTTGTGCCTTTGCAGTTAGAACATTATTTTTTTGGTAAAACTTGACACACTTTATGTTTTTGGCGCCTATGCCGAAGACTAATAGCGTTGCGCATAAATTTAAGACAAAAGTTTAGTCTACTATTTTATTTTGATTTTTAAATTTTCTTCTTCTTTGTCTATTTTTGTGTGTTTCATGTACTGAACCTGAGAAAGAATAGACAATTTAATGGGTGAAAGATTCATCATTTATCCAGTTGAGTATTTCAGAGATAGAAACATGGAAAGAAACCAGTCTCAGCTTCCGCAGGAATCTCGCAGTGGTATGCAAATACCAGCATCTGTGTATAAACAACGGCAATTCCAACCTCACATTCAGAGAAAAAATTTCTATATAAATATCCCCCTAGTTGCTTTGGTTTTTATATGAGGTTGTAGTTCTATTCGTCATCCTCAGCATTACTTTGAAGACGATGATTTATACACACTTTCACCACCACCTCGGTCTAGCTGTGAAGAAAGATGCATAGCCTTGATAGACGAGTACATTAAATCTCAAAGGGTGGCTTCAATAGAAATCGATGCAAAGATGGAATAAATTGCGGGTGGTTTTTCTAACACAGTTAACACACTTAGAGGTAAACTTACAAAGTTAAGCAGAGATCTTCGAAAACTAAAGGAAGACCAGAGATGGCAAGAGATTGACATTGAGCAAAACCAAGTTGACATTAAGAACATTGGTTACGCAATGAACATCGTCTCTGATTCGCATGACTGGAGGATTGAAAAGTCAAGAGAGAATATAAAGGAACTCTCAACGCGTGTCAATTCTCTAGACATCCAAGTTGCTCAAATTTCATAAATGAAGATCCATCGGATGAAATCTATGAAAGACATGGAGTTTTTTGCACAAATTCTAAGCATTTTCATCACAAGAAATCTAACAACTATCTTTATGATGCATCTTCCAATACTGATTTTGGAAACAAAATTGCTAGAGGAAAAGACAAAAAACTATTTCATAAGGCGAAAGCAAGGAGAGATCATTTTGGAAAACAAGGTAATGAGAATGAAAACATTAAAATTCTAATTATAATCCAAATTGACCATAATGTACGATTGAGGAAACACTAAATTTCTCTCTGAAACTTGACAGCTGCCGAAGCTCTTTCCTCTTGTGACCGGCAAAAGTTTCCTAGTCGCATCTCTCTTTTAGCTTCTCTTCGTTTAAGGCTTTCGGATTTCAGATCTGGTTTTGAGGAAAATCTGGCACGGGCTTCTAGGTTCTTTAGGGTTTTGATGTGAGTTCTCCTTTCCTCTCCGGAGTTGCGACGGCTGAGAGATGGAGGCGCAGGAACCTTCTAGCCAATGGTGCCCTATGCAAACGCATCTCTCTGTCGGGGGCTGCGAGTCCAGTTTAGTCTCTCCTTATCGAAGGATCAGTTTCAGCCAAAATGCTTTACCGTTGCTTTCAGTCCAGTTTCCCCTGGATCATGACTGTATGTTATCTTCATGAGATTGTCCATGCCCGAAGTAAGGGAACAGTTTAGGCTTGTTGTCGTGGATTGGTACTATCATCTATAGTCTTCTTTTCCCCAATTGTTTTTAGCCTTGGATTCCTTCCAACTCGATCTATGGCCGTGTTTGTTTCGAGTTTGGTGTGACCCAATTTAGTTTATTGTTCGTTCCTTGTTTCTACATTAAAGATTTAATCGAGATTTATCAATCCGCATGCTTTTATCGAGGCTTTTAAAGCCGTGGTTCTATCGACATTGCCATTTTTCGGGAGAGGTGTGAAGATCTAGACATGTTTGTCTTGGTTCCTTCTTGCCGGTTAGGAAGCCTATGATCTCATAAGTTTTGAGGTAGTTCTTATTCGCTATAGGAGGATCTACTAGATGGTTTTTGGGCTTGTGTCGCCCTATTCGTCTGGCGTTTGTTTTTACGCTCTTATGGGGATAGAAAGTATTGTAGGTGATGTGTTTTTCCTAGATTTGGGTCTAAGTTGTTGTTTTCCTGCTTTGTTTTATGGGATACGATCTTGTTTTTTTAGTTTATGCATTGTCCTTGGTGCGTTCATTTTGTTTCCCTATCTTAGAGCTTAGATTCCGGGAAAATTGTATTTTACGCCGACTTAGTTTTCTGGGATTTTATCCACGGTGTTTGTGTTCTCAAAAGATTTTTTAATAATAATAATTCATATGAAAAAAAATATATAATCCAAATTTTTAAGGAAAACTGATGAGGTCATCAGAGCCAAACTCAACTATGGAGAGGTTGGAGTGCACAAGGAAGTGAAGGAGAAGCCACCCGATAAAGACATATGAGCATGTTGTGGTGGATTTCGGCCCAACCAAAGAGAGTTAGCCAAGATCTGACTTGTTCCATTATCCCGACCCATCAGAGGGATGTGGAAAACCAAATCTAGTCCCAAAACAGTTTGGACCAAACTGGAACCAAGCTTTCAAACAGGTTGTCCCAAAACTTACCTGAATTGGAATCTGCCTTGTTTGAAGCTTTGCATAATTATGTTTGGCGTCCAAAGGAATTTCTACCCTGTTTATACCTTAACTAGAGACTCTCAAGAGTTTGTCTAAATGCCTAAACCACCATTGGATCAGGCAGATCCAATCTTGCCTCCACTTTTCTTATTCGGACCTATTTAAAGAAAGTTGTCTAACCAATTGGCTCAATTTCTTGGAGAATTACATTTGGCATCCATGAGATACATTAAACCATCTAGAGTCTTTAATTGACATCCTCCAATGCTTCAGCACCTAGAAGATGAGACAGATCCAGTTAAATTCCTACTTACCATTTTTGGAGCCTAAAATAGCTTTTTATGGAGCAACGGTCCTTTCTCTTTGAGTTGTTCGATTTGAAGACCTTTCAAGACGTTCAGAGGTTTCTACAACAAGGGTATATCAAGAGAATTTTGAGACATAAAGAGACTCCAATCAATTTTTTCTATTTGGCCAAGCATTCACTTCTAACGGCCATATATCTTTCAAGATCATTTCCTTTTGCTTTTAATCTTTTATTTTCGAGCATTTTGTTTTCTTTTTAGTGTTTTTGACCGTTTGTTCTTGTCGCTTGTGGAGTCTATATAAGCACTTGCATTCCTCCTTTTTAAAACACACATTTTATTGAATCAAAAACCGAGTTATTTCTCTCTAAGCTTCCAAGCTTGTCTCTCTTTGTTTTTTTAACTATTTTGGTGGAATCCATTTCTTAGTGAACGTGTGAATCGGTGGAATTATTTAGGCTTAGACTTGTGTTCTTATCACAAAGGCATTCTGCACCTTTATGTGGTGAATTTCGATCCACTAAGCTTGGCACTTTCGATCATCTTGTGATCACTTTGACTGAGGAAATCGGATTTTATATCATCTAGTATTAGAACTAAAAACTCCATCCAACATTTATCTTTTATCTTTTTCTATTTTTGTTTTATTTCATTTCGTAAATCGAAAACTATAAATTGTTTTGGTCATTTCTGTTTTGTTGATTTAAAAAATAGGAGAAGCCATTGAGTGATTATCTCCTCAAGCTTGTTCTTGTTATCAACATTTCAATTTTGTTTTTGCATCTTGTTTCATATTTAAATCGAAAAACCCATTAAAATTTGAATTGTTTTAGCATTATGTATTTCATTTGCTATAAAATAAAAACCTCAAAAAAATAATTGCTTTGTTTCGTTTTCATTCTGTTTTTCATAAGTTAAAAATATATATATATACCAAAAGACTATTATCCTTAGTCATTTTTTATTTAATTGTTGTTTTGTTCGTTTAAAAATCATAAAAACTAAATAAAAGTTTTTTTTTTTTTTTACTGTCATATTCGTTTTTGTAAAAACTAGGTAAATATCCGCGCTACGCCGTAGAACTTTTTTTTTTAACTAATTTAATATAAATATAATTTTAAGTGTTTGAATAAATAGAATTAGATTGGAATAATTTTTCAGATTATTGTTTACACTGGTAAAATATAGAAAGAAAAATAAATAAAAAAACAGATAAAAAGAATGTTATAATTGTTTTTCTTTGTTATAAATTTTTTATATTTAACATTGAATAGAATAATTGGCTTCACTCTACTATATCTTATGTTTGGTTTTATTATTTTTTTGGTCTCCGACAAATATTGGTGTATTTTAAAATTTGTGGTGGTGTTCTTTTGCAACTAATACAAATTTATCACCCAAATCTAGGTGAAATTCGCGCAAGCTGGGAAGTTGAAAAAGCTTCGAGAAGCTGGACTTCTTGGATAAGAGCATTGGTTGAGTGTATCCGAAGTTGCAAACTTGACCTGAGATCCCTATGCCGATTTAAAAGGAAAAACAGAACAAACCTTTAGACTGATTTTGAAACTTTGCATAAATACTATACCAGAGAAAACCATTAGCTGGGAAGATGTGATTGTACACAAGAAAGTTTCAAGAAGTTTAAATTCCCAACTTGTTTTTGATCTATAAACAGACAATATTAGTTCAAGACTAATATGATTTAAGTTCGAGTACTCTAGATTTTCGTTCATTTACATACGCTGCAAACTCTTTATGACTAATTGATTTGAACGAAGATCATCATTCGCTCAATCTACCAAAATACATAAACTCAATTAAGGAAGGCTATAACTCTGACTCTATAAACTGAATATAACATACGAATATGAATTGTGAGATATACTTATGAATAAGACTTAATTCAATTGGAATTTTAACATACGAATACATAATGCAATTACCAAACTATACTAACAGGACACACCAAAGACAACTCAAAACAATTGCTCAAAACACAGCTTTATCTAGTCTTTCTCCTTCTTTACCAAAACTACTAAACTTTTCTAAGATGTTATCTGAAAAATCACCAAAATGATAAGCAATCTTGCCTATCTTTGCTTTTACCTCATAAGGCCCGAAATAACGTGGAGCAAGCTTTTCATTCCTTCTTTTAGCCACCGAAATCTGCCTGTAGGGTCTGAGTTTTAAGTATACCCAATCGCCTTGCTGAAACTCTACATCACGGCGATGCTTGTTAGACGAGTTATGCATCCTTTTCTGAGCACTATCCAAATTCTCTCTAAGCTCCTTCAACAAGCTATCCCTTTCCTAAGCCATGTCCTCCACTTCTGCGTTGGCTCTCGGTATGTCTCCATACTGTAACAACTTAGGAGGATCTCTTCCATATAAAGCTCGGAAAGGAGTAGTCTTGGTGGTGAATGGTAAGACGAGTTATACAAATATTCTGCCCAATGCAGCCACTGTACCCAAGTTGTAGGTTTACTTCCTGCAAAACATCTCAAGTAGGACTCGAAACATCTGTTAACAACCTCAGTTTACCCTTCGGATTGAGGGTGGTAGGCTGTACTTTTGTGTAAGGCTGTGTCCTGTGATGAGAACAACTATGTCCAAAACTGGCTAACAAAAACCTTATCTCTGCCAGAAACCATAGTCTCCGGGAAGCCGTGGAGCTTCACTACCTCTTTTAAGAACACTTCAGCTACTGGTTTCGCAGACAAGGGTGTTTGAGAGGGATAAAATGCGCATATTTGCTCAATCGATCCACCACAACCAATATCACATCAAATCCCTAAGATAATGGCAAACCCTTTATAAAATCAACACTGATATCAACCCATACCTGCATTGGAATAGGTAGAGGTGAGAGTAACCCATCCGGTGAAAGTGTGGAATACTTGTTTTGTTGACAAGTCTGACAGTTGGTGATGAACTCTACCGACTACCACATCCTTCCTCCTTCTTCTTTACTAAAATCAGGACTTACACTTCTTTTATGAGTTTTGAGATTGATGGGTGATGTCACATGCTTGTAAATTGATTGCGTGCTCTCTATTCCGAATGGGTGGTAAGCCTTTCGGCATCTGGAATACCTCTCTGTACTTATACAATAAACGGTTTATCTCGCTGTCATGAACCTCTTTTTTCCTCTGTTCCTTTCCACCTTCAAACAACTCAACCAGCTCCAACAAATATACCAAATCTCCATTGAGTTTAGAGATATCTGAACTAACCCGTAGAAATGAAATTGCTAGTAGCTCCAGAATCTATCAACGCTATTACTTGAGTTTCTCCAATCTTTCCCTTCATCCTTATGATCTCTCTGCCGTAATTCCTACCATAGATTGAAGGGAGAGCGTTCCTAACTCTTGCACCTCTTTCTCATTGCCCGCAACAACCTGTTGGACATCATCCTCTCCATCAATATTACCTTCTTGTTCATCACCCATCAATCTCAGGCCAACTCCAAGTTATTTTCCTCAGGGGTGTGGTTTACCGAAAAGTTCGACCCTGAAAACCCAATCATCTGGGTTTTGTCCATCATAGAGTGTCAATTCCATCCTTCGACCAGGTCAAACTACCTTGGGTTTGATGGACTCATGGACATCATCGGTGTGGATTCACGACTGCTAATTCTGTTGAACGCATATCTGAACAGCTGAGTAAGTTCATCTATTGATTCCTTCATCGTTTTTACATCTTCTCCGATCAACGAGGCCTTATGTTCTGTCGATACCGAAGCTCTCTGCAGATCCGTCGTAACCATATCCAGCCTTCCCACCTGAGCTTCCAACACCTCTCTTCTTTCCTGCGTTGTGGAAACGGCGGTAGGATATATTTTCGGAGCCATCCTTGCTCTGATACCAAATGATAAGCTTGAGCTTATCTGAATTAGAAGAAAAGAATGACAAAATAGAGTGAATAGCTAGAGATGTCAGACGGGGCACTCTGCGTCCAAGTAGCCCAATTTATAGCAGTCTCAATTTTTTTTAATTCGTGCAGGTTGGCCCGTCGCGGATTGTGGTTTCTAAATCTATGTCTAGATCCGCACCGCATGGTTTACCGGGTTAGTAGGCCAACTCACGGGTCGTGTTTGTGAAAAAATGTATGTCGTTGAATGTTGTTGTTTGTTAATTGTTACTTACTAAGTCAATCTTAAAATGTGAAGAAGAAGAAGAAAAACGCAAATACGTTCAGCTTCCTCCAAATAACATTATTAACAACAAAAAAGGGTTAAAATATTTAATTGAATTGTTCATAAATATTGTCTTGTAAAGTGGAAGCATATATATGTAATTGATAATGATCTCAAGCAAGTGAAGAAGAGGCAAGAGGATATCGTATGTAATGTGAGAATAAAACATACATCCAAATCAAATTGAAACATAATTTAATCCAAACTGAAATTTAAAGTTATCAAAATACCAAACTTAAAGTCATTTAATCCAAACCGAAGAAGAGCTTGTTTCTTTGCTTGAAATTCAAACTGAAAATTTAAACTAAAATCCAAAAAGTTACAAGGATAGACCAAACATGATTCTTCATGAACTCTGAAAATCATCGACAATGGATTGGAAAGATGGTAATGTCTTTTCTTCACCATCAAATTCTTCATCCTCATCTATTGATCAAACGGACCAGACCGCGTCCAAGTAGTCCAACCCGTAGCGGTATCAATTTTTTTCAATCCGTGCGGACTGATCCGTCGCGAGTTACGGTTTCTAAATCTATGTCCATGCCCGCCCTGTCACGGATCTATATGGGCCTGGCCTCGGGCTTAAGCCCCTTTTATGTAATTTTCTTTATAAGAAAATCCTTAGAAATCGGGTGCTTTAAAATACAACTTGTCCAGCCATAAAACGACATCGTAATACATATATTTGAGCTTTATTTAGATAAGTGAAATCACCATTAATGGGACCATTGTTGTTTCATTGACAAGTAAAAATTCTCAAACAAACGAGTTTCCCACAAACTATCTCAAAGATGGAAGCTTTCATCTCAAATGCAGCTGAAACCCACTCGTTTCAGGCAATAGAATTTCAAAATCGACAGAAGAAGAAAGAAAGACAAAACCCACAAAAAAAAATCACTTTTTCCAAGAGTTTGAGCTGAAATTTCCCAAAATCATGAGAAACCCCACAAATTTCACTACAAAATTGCACAATAACAAAACAGAAACCCTAGAATTGATGATTAAATACGAAAAAGAGAGCAGAAATTGAGAGAGAAACCTTGATTTTGGTGGCTTCAGCAGCGAAGGCAATAGCCACGGATAATAAACCCAGAACAGATAAGACACCACACGTCACAACTTTTCTCCTCTCCCTTTCTCTCTCTCACTCAAACTCGAAAGATGATTTTTTCTCTTTTCTTCTTCCAATTTTACTGTTTGCTTTTTCTATATCGGTTCCAACAAATTGAAGATACCCAGATGCCACACTTATAGAAATGGGTTTCTGAAATAAATGGTTGGATTTTTTAAGTTGTAGTGTGGATATGAATCGAGCTTGAGCTTTGCGATGACTTCTTGCACAGATGTTCACTTGGCTCTCCCTTTGACGTTTACGATTTCTAGAGGGTTTCTCTGAAAATGCATCTTCACTGTTTTGGCTAATCCGGTTACAACGTTGCTTCTTCCTACAAAATTGAAGCTGGAATATTATTATGTAAGCGATAATTGTAGTCACTAGGTGATTTTAGTACATTGTTTACTTGTAGCCATAAAAAAATGTTGTTCAAGATTATTTCTTTCTAGGTTATCGTAAAGAAATTCACATAAGCAGAGTCATCTTCTTGTGATTTTAGTTTTCAACAAAAGAAGTAGAGAGACTGATTTCCATCTTCATTTAAATTATGTGAACAAGTCATTTAGAACTATTATTTTCTTCAAGCTCAAATCTAATTATTCTAGAAACTATATAACAATAGTTGAAATTGTTTCAAGAAAGAAATTTATTGTTTCGTTACCGGAGGAAGCCTGTAACACCCGACCCCGATCACTTTGAGTCCTAGGTCTCGCGCCCTAACTTGCAACACAAGAAACACACCTGCACACACTGAAAAAAAGGGAAAAGAGGGGTGAGTAATGAATTACTCAGTGAGGAATGGTCATTTCTGCCCACATGACCCCAACACTACTAACCAACCTGCACGCGCAAATACTAACCCTAGAACATGCAACACACATCATGCTCAAACAACAAGCCACATTAACACAGCAAATATATTATCACATCACACACTAACACACATTAGCACATATCAAATATTTCGACACGAAGTCCATGACGCTTGGGCTGGCCGTCACCTCGAAAGGTCGTACGCCACCTTTGGCTCGTCAGCCGGTTAACGGGCTTCGGCGGGATCGCCATGTCCACGCCCTCAGTCCGACATCACACAAATCACAATCACTATCCAATCATAAACCAAGATAATCTTACTAACATCATTTCAATATATCATCATCACCAATCAACCATTATCATCAATCATCCAACAATCATCAATCATCATTTAATCTCCTAGACTTAGCATTAACGACTACAAATTGACTAGAAGTGTTAAGAATCCACAGATCCCACCCTCACCTTAGCAACCACGTCCAAAAACTGAGTCCGAAAATTAGCGGTCGAAAATAGCGTTTCGGGCGGTTGCGGTTGAAAATAGCGTTTCGGGCGGTTGCGGTTGAAAATAGCGTTTCGGGCGGTTGCGGTTGAAAATAGCGTTTCGGACCTGCGTTTGCGTTTTAGCCCAAAATAAGGTTTCTGGGTTTTTGACAGAAAGAGTGTTTCTTGACCAGAAAGAAACACATATAACTTACTGAGTTTATATCGGATCTGAGATCGTAAACTTTATCTATATTCGTTGCAATAATACCTTTCTAAAGACACCAAGATCGTAGTCTGAATCCTTCTGTAACAACAGGAAATCGCCTCCAAAAACCCGAACTTGAAACTGGAAACAGATTAAAAATACTTAGAAAATTCTGGGTTAATTCTGGGTTCAGAAACAATGTTTCATGGATCAACTTCGAGATTGATTTCCAGACGAACCTGACCTCGGATTCGAGAACGGAAAAGTGCTCCAAAAACTAGACAAGAAGATCTTTCCACGAATTTAATTATCATAACCTAAATCCATCGGGTCTGATCGGAAAACGCCTGCAAAGTCGGCTGGCCGCAGCTTCTCTCTGCACAAATCAGTCCCAGAAAAACACCTATAACTTTCAGTCCACAACTCCGATTGACAAACCGCTGATGAATATAGTAAGATCTGGGAGTTGGCTACTTACCCAGAAAGTTTCTTTAAATTCCGATATGTTTTTCCTATCCGTCTTCACACCGTTCTCCTCCTCCTCCTTTATTGGCTTTACTATGATGGCTCTGTGAGTGGCTCCTCTTCCTTTAGTCGGCTTTTCCTCTTGCTCCAACCTTCACCGCCGACGGCTCTGCCTCTCACACACGTTTCTCGTTTCTCCTTTCTCTCTTCTTTTCCCCTCTTTTTCTTTTCTTTCTGCTCTTCCTCTTTGTCTCCCACGATCTCCCCTTTTTATTCTTTTATTTTCTTCCCTTTTTCTTTCTGCCTACTCCACTTACTCTGATTTCTTCTTTTACTAGTGGTGGGTCATGACAATTCTCCCCCACTTAAATGGAATTCGTCCTCGAATTGCTTGGCTCTAGTCCTGAAAGAGCTTTGGATGATCTGCCCTCATCTGGTTTTCCAACTCCCAAGTTGTCTCTCGAATCCCATCCCTTTCCCAGCAAACTTGCACCTTCCATGAGCCTTTTCCTTTTACTGTGACTTCCTTACGGTCCAAAATTCTTACAGGTACAGCTGGGATTGTCAAATTTCTTCCCATGTCAGACGGTGGATGCGGAATAATCAATTCTGGTTCCTTAACCACTTTGCGCAATACTGAAATGTGGAACACATCATGAAAGTCGGATAACCCCTGAGGCAAGTCCAGCCGATAGGCTACTGAACCGATTCTTTCGGTTATAATGTACGGACCCATGTACCGCGGTCTGAGTTTCTTTAATTTCCTTAACTTATCAGTTCCCCTGAACGTTCTCATTTTCAGATATACTGCATCTCCAACTTCAAATTCCAAGTCCTTTCTTCTTTTGTCGGCATAACCTTTGTGGCGCTCATGAGCTTCCTTAAGTTTGTCTCGAATCAGTGCTACTTGCTCTTCAGACTCCTGAACCACCTCTGGTTCTAAGTCCCGTCGCTCCCCCACTTCGGTCCAACACAGGGGTGTGCGACATGGTCGTCCATAAAGAGCCTCATAGGGTGCCATCCCAATACTAGAGTGGTAGCTATTGTTGTATGCAAACTCCGCCAATGGTAGATAACGCAACCAACTTAATTTCCAATCTAGCATACACGCTCTCAACATATCTTCCAAGGTCTGTATAGTGCGTTCTGATTGTCCGTCTGTTTGAGGGTGATATGCAGTGCTCAAATGTACCTTAGTTCCCAATGCCTTCTGGAAGGCCTGCCAGAACAACGAAGTGAACCTCGGGTCCCTATCTGAAACAATGCTTACTGGAATACCATGCAGTTTAACTATTTCCTCTAGATACTTCTCGGCCAAGACTCCCACTCCATCCATCTTTTTAACAGCCAAAAAGTGGGCCGATTTGGTTAGTCGGTCCACAATCACCCAGATGGCATCCTTTCCACCCGTCGTCTTTGGTAGTCCCGTAACAAAATCCATAGTGATCATATCCCACTTCCATTCGGGTAATGGTAAACTCTACAGTAACCCGCTTGGGAGTCCACGTTCAGCTTTCACCATTTGGCAAATTGAGCACTGAGCTACATACTTTGCAACGTCCCGTTTCATCCCATTCCAGTGGTAGTACCTCTTTAGATCCTGATACATTTTATTGCTCCCCGGATGTATCGAAAATCGAGACTGATGTGCATGTTGCAGGATCTCGTCCTTTAGATCCTTGATCGCTGGCACACACACCCGACCCCTGTATACGATTGTCCCATTAAGTGTTGTGCGATATCCGATCACACCATTTTCCAAGGTTTTATTCAGGGAGACATCTTCTTTCTGCGCCGCTCTAACCTTCCATAACATATCTGCTTGGTTCACTGCTTCCAATCCTGTGGTATCTTCTTCGACCGTTATGGCACATAATCTTAGGTTAGCCAGGGTTGTCGTAAGCTCCTGGACTTCTTTACACTCGGACACCTCGTTTTTCCTTCTACTTAGGGCGTCCGCTACCAGGTTAGCTTTCCCGGGGTGATATGCAATATCCAAGTCGTAATCCGCTAGTAATTCCATCCATCTTCGCTGTCTTAAATTTAGGTCATTTTGAGTGAAGACATGCTTCAAACTTTTATGGTCCGTGAATACCTGAACGCTTTCCCCATACAAGTAAGCACGCCAAATCTTTAGAGCGAAGACCACTGCGGCTAGTTCTAAATCATGAGTAGGGTAATTGGCTTCATGCTTACGCAGCTGCCTTGATGCGTAAGCGATTACCCGGACCTCTTGCATAAGCACGCAGCCTAGTCCAGTTCCTGATGCATCGGTGTAGACTATATATGGCACTCCTGTCCTCGGAAGCGCCAACACCGGTGTTTGGGTCAGATGATCCTTTAACTTCTTAAAACTCTCCTGGCATTGCTCTGTCCATTCGAACTTCACTCCTTTACCTGTCAACTGTGTCATCGGTTTGGACAGACTAGCAAATCCTTTTACGAATTTCCGGTAATAACCAGCCAGTCCAAGAAAACTACGCACCTCCGTGGCACTTGTAGGCTTCGGCCATGTTGAGATCGTCGAGATCTTTTCAGGGTCTACAGCCACTCCGGCTCCTGAAACTATATGGCCAAGGAATCCAATTTGTCTCTGCCAAAAACTACACTTACTCAGCTTCGCAAATAACTGATGCTCTCGCAGTTTATTAAGCACGATCCTGAGGTGCTCAGCATGTGCCTCCTTACTATGAGAGTATACCAATATGTCATCGATGAATATAATAACGCACTTATCCAAGTACTCCCGAAAGACATTATTCATCAACTTCATAAAGGCTGCTGGCGCGTTAGTCAATCCAAAAGGCATAACTACGAACTCGTAGTGACCATAGCGCGTTCGAAAGGCTGTTTTCCTTACATCCTCCTCGGCTATTGGAATCTGGTGGTAACCTGACGCCAAGTCAATCTTTGAAAACCACGTTGCTCCTTGCAGCTGGTCCAACAACTCGTCGATTCGTGGTAGCGGATATTTATTTTTAATGGTGACCTTGTTCAAACCTCAATAATCAATGCAGAGTCTGAAACTTCCATCCTTTTTCTTGACAAATAGCACTGGAGCTCCCCATGGTGAACTACTAGGTCGAATGAACCCTTTGTCTGTTAAATCCTCTAACTGCTTCTTAAGCTCTGCCATTTCTGCTGGCGCTAGACGATATGGTGCCCTTGATACCGGAGTGACCCCTGGTTCTAGCTCAATGGTGAAAGCATCACCTCGCGTTGGTGGTGGTCCTTTCAACGATTCGAACACGTCCATATATTCTGCTGCCACCGGAATGGTGTCCAATTCTATTCCCACTTCACCGCCTCCCATAGTGATAGTGGCGAGGTACGCTTCATTCCCTTTCTCCATCAAATATTCCGCTTGAATCATTGAAATGATGGGGATGCCACTCTGAACCTTAATTCCTTGGTACACTAGCCGTCCTTCCGGCCTGGTGAACGTAACCCGCATCCTCTGGCAATCTAGCAATGCCTGGTGATGCGTTAGCCAGTCCATTCCAAGGATCACGTCATAACGATGTAGCCTCAACTCCACAAGATTTCCGAGAAGTTCCACACCTTCTAGCTTAATCGAGACATCCTTGAAAGTCCTTGAAGATTTCACCAACTCCTCCCCCGCCGTCTCCACCTTCCACGGCTTGTTAAGAACTTCTCCTTCAAAGTGCCAACACCTTGTCAATTCCGGGCTCACAAAACAATGCGTTGCACCGGTATCGAACAGAGTGTGAGCCATCACTCCTCCGACCAAAACCGTTCCAATTTTATCGGATGTCTAACCTCAGACCTGTCATGAATTTCTTGACCTGGAATTGTTCATTCATGTCTCTCCCAGCAAACCTCCGAAGTCTACAAAACTCACGTTCATATTCTCTTACTGTCCGGTTTTCCTGAGTGAGGGTTAGGAATTCCATCTCCAGCTGATCTAGAGCTTCCTGCGGAAAGTACTTCCGATCGAACTCGTCCCGAAAAGTGCTCCAAGGAATCACATAACCCAACGGCACTCCTCTTGCAATTCCCTCCCACCATACTTGAGCTTCATCCAGCAGGAAACTCGTAGCCAACTCCATCTGATACTCCAGTGGACAGCGGACGGATGCAAAATTTCGCTCTAACTGTTTTCTCCAGTTTTCAGCTACAACTGGGTTTATCCCACCACTGAAGGTCCCGGTTCCCAACTCCCTCATAAGCTTCAGAACCCTCCAGTAGTCATGCCTCAAATCCTGAACGGGCACGTGCACAGGCGGTGCAGGGGGCGGAGGCGGAACCTATGCTGGTGGAGCCTGAGGCTGTGCTGCTGCTACTTCCGGCATATGTCCGGCCACTGGGATTGGCGGCGGTTGTTGTCCGAACACCTGCCTGAGTCCTTCCACCACTGCTGCCGTTATCACTGCGGGGTCCACTCCCTGCACAGGTGCTTGACCACCATTGTGTGTACTCTCCTCAGTGACAGCCGGTGTATTCTCTCTCACACGGTCACCACGACCCTGAACTCCGCGTCCTCTACCTCTCCTCATTCCACCTCGAGCCATGCTGCTAAACAAAAAGGTAATTCAGAAACTATTCGAACAAACACGACTTAGAACTTACCGATTCAAGCGCGGAATTGTCAGTGCTATTTTTACTTTAGAAAACCCCACCCAAAAACTTGAAAACATTTTCTCTTTTCCAGGACCAGTCTTCCGGGTCAGAACCGGCTTGGCTAACCTAGGCTCTGATACCAAATTGTAACACCCGACCCCGATCACTTTGAGCCCTAGGTCTCGCGCCCTAACTTGCAACACAAGAAACACACCTGCACACACTGAAAAAAAAGGGAAAAGAGGGGTGAGTAATGAATTACTCAGTGAGGAATGGTCATTTCTGCCCACATGACCCCAACACTACTAACCAACCTGCACGCGCAAATACTAACCCTAGAACATGCAACACACATCATGCTCAAACAACAAGCCACATTAACACAGCAAATATATTATCACATCACACACTAACACACATTAGCACATATCAAATATTTCGACACGAAGTCCATGACGCTTGGGCTGGCCGTCACCTCGAAAGGTCGTACGCCACCTTTGGCTCGTCAGCCGGTTAACGGGCTTCGGCGGGATCGCCATGTCCACGCCCTCAGTCCGACATCACACAAATCACAATCACTATCCAATCATAAACCAAGATAATCTTACTAACATCATTTCAATATATCATCATCACCAATCAACCATTATCATCAATCATCCAACAATCATCAATCATCATTTAATCTCCTAGACTTAGCATTAACGACTACAAATTGACTAGAAGTGTTAAGAATCCACAGATCCCACCCTCACCTTAGCAACCACGTCCAAAAACTGAGTCCGAAAATTAGCGGTCGAAAATAGCGTTTCGGGCGGTTGCGGTTGAAAATAGCGTTTCGGGCGGTTGCGGTTGAAAATAGCGTTTCGGGCGGTTGCGGTTGAAAATAGCGTTTCGGACCTGCGTTTGCGTTTTAGCCCAAAATAAGGTTTCTGGGTTTTTGACAGAAAGAGTGTTTCTTGACCAGAAAGAAACACATATAACTTACTGAGTTTATATCGGATCTGAGATCGTAAACTTTATCTATATTCGTTGCAATAATACCTTTCTAAAGACACCAAGATCGTAGTCTGAATCCTTCTGTAACAACAGGAAATCGCCTCCAAAAACCCGAACTTGAAACTGGAAACAGATTAAAAATACTTAGAAAATTCTGGGTTAATTCTGGGTTCAGAAACAATGTTTCATGGATCAACTTCGAGATTGATTTCCAGACGAACCTGACCTCGGATTCGAGAACGGAAAAGTGCTCCAAAAACTAGACAAGAAGATCTTTCCACGGATTTAATTATCATAACCTAAATCCATCGGGTCTGATCGGAAAACGCCTGCAAAGTCGGCTGGCCGCAGCTTCTCTCTGCACAAATCAGTCCCAGAAAAACACCTATAACTTTCAGTCCACAACTCCGATTGACAAACCGCTGATGAATATAGTAAGATCTGGGAGTTGGCTACTTACCCAGAAAGTTTCTTTAAATTCCGATATATTTTTCCTATCCGTCTTCACACCGTTCTCCTCCTCCTCCTTTATTGGCTTTACTATGATGGCTCTGTGAGTGGCTCCTCTTCCTTTAGTCGGCTTTTCCTCTTGCTCCAACCTTCACCGCCGACGGCTCTGCCTCTCACACACGTTTCTCGTTTCTCCTTTCTCTCTTCTTTTCCCCTCTTTTTCTTTTCTTTCTGCTCTTCCTCTTTGTCTCCCACGATCTCCCCTTTTTATTCTTTTATTTTCTTCCCTTTTTCTTTCTGCCTACTCCACTTACTCTGATTTCTTCTTTTACTAGTGGTGGGTCAATGACAAAGCCAATGATAATATTGGCTTTCGATGAGACAATTTAGAATATGTCATAGTTTTGCAAAACGAGGTAGTTTTTCTTCAACTGAGCAGAGATGGCCTCGTTGAGATCGTCTGATGTAAGCATCGCCTAAGTTCCACGTTGCTACATATGCAAGGCCGTATTCGACGGTCAGCTCTCTTCTTCTTAATAACAAAGCCTTTGTCCCTGTCACAGCTAGAGGAAACTTGGCTGCTATACCTTAGAAGAGAGCCGCTCCATTTCTGTGGCATAAACTGAAGCCCTTGGACAGGCTGTTGAACCATAGCTCTGCATATCATTCCCTTGCAAAACTCCTGATTTATTTCTTTTCGTTTGCGATTTTCTTTACCACCAACGCAGAAAATTAAAGGAATCCAAAGGATAAAGTTCAAGAAAGGATACTAAACTTTTAATGGTAGAGGAAGGGAAGAAGGCACGAAGATGTTATAAAACTGAAAAGTCGAAAGCGGATGGTTTGAATTTTTTTTTAATAAGACACGTGGTAATCCCTCCTTTGATGACGTGGCAGTCATATGGAGAGGGATATCTTCTTTTCATATATATGATTCTCAATAACAATAACTCAGTAGCTATAAGGTTCCAAGCGATACGTATGATAATTATAACTCACTCTAAATCGCGACATGTGTCATTGTAAGTTTAGATAGTTACATGTGTCAATATTTTAATATATACAAATATAAATTTTCCTTTTACTTGCATATTGTGGGAGTCGAATATAAAAATACTAAATTTATCAAGGAAAAAGTTAGGGAAACGAAACTTCTACGAGAAAGAAACAAACACGAAAGATCCAAAGATGGTTTTGTTATTGATATGTTTTAGGAGCTTCGAATACAATGATTGTTTAGAGAAATCGCAAGTATTCTTTGCTTGGTTAAATTGAAAATCTCCTTTTAGGGTACAACTGCATGTGTATTTATATGTAATATAAGTCGGCAGTCTTTTGCCCCAAACTGAGAAGGAAGTTTTCCTTCTTCTTCGCTTCTTTCCTTTCTTCATGATTATCCTTCCTTTTTCGTAACTCTTCTAGGTCGGCAGAAAGTTATGGGTTTCTCACTTCGACTAGGCCCATTGTGTCTCGAAACCGCTGACCTACATCGCCGTTATGCCCAGACTTAGCCATTTTTGGGTATAGATCCCAGTGAGGTGGGATCTAACCCCAAAGTTAGCCCCCCAACTCGTCAGTTTCAGTTTTGATAGTGACCAGTTTAAAGTGATCGATACTGGGACTATAGTAACAGGCTAGTTCGGCAAAAATGCTAGGCCGAGCTATGAAATTTTCAAGCCGCAGAAGAGGTCGGTAGGCATATGTAGATCGGTGTGGCAACTGAATCGACACATTCTTTTTTGGCCGACACGTGGCACGTTCTGGGCCACACATTTTGACGAGACACCGAAGAGATACCTCGATCGTCCCCAGCACGCCTCCTAGGTTAATCATTGCTCCTAGGGTCTCGTGTTCCTTCTATAAAAATTAGTCTTCAGCTTTTTAGTTTTCCCATTCTAATCTTCACCTGAAAAAAAGTAGAAACTTTTCTTCTTTTCTCTCTTTTGTTGTTCATTGACATGGAGATACCAGAGCTTCTTTAAGATATTATCTCTGTCATCGTACGAAAACTTTACCGTCTCACCTTGTGGAGACTCGGACACATCCTTCGATTAGGGAGGATTGGCACAGACATACTGTACAGTAGTGAAGTCCTGAAGGACCTTTGTATCGACGACTTGTGCAAAGACACAGATAAAATTCTTGCAAACCCATAACAAAACTATAATCACTATACACATCACACATCAACATAACATAACTATCATCATTCCTGACATTACCATTTCATTAATCATGACTCATCATTGCACTCAACATATCAATCACTATCTTATAAACTCCACATACATGCTCACAGAATCAGATCATTGCATAATAAGTGTTGGGGTCAGTTTTCACCCCATCGAGATTGACTGCTGAAAATAGCTAAGTAAAAATTTTAGGCCTAGCCAAATGTGGTGAGCCTAGCCAAACCCAGCGGGAGCTTTGATGGGCCGAACCAACTTCGGCGGTAGGCGACATGCCAAAATGCCAGCGATGAGCCAAATGTTGGCGACGAGCCAAAACGCCGGCGACAAGCCAAAACGCTGGCGACGAGCCAAAACGCTGGCGACGAGCCAAAACGCCGGCGACGAACCAAAATGCTGGCGATGAGCCAAAATGTTGGCGACGAGCCAAAACGCTTGCGACTAGCCAAAACGCCGGGGACGAGCCAAAATGTTGGCGACGAGCCAAAACGCCGGCGACGAACCAAAATACCGGCGACGAACCAAAATGCCGGCGACGAACCAAAAGATTGGCGATGAGCCAAAATATTGGCGACAAGCCAAAACGCTGGCGACGAGCCCAAACACCGGCGAAGAGCCAAAATGCTGGCGACGAGCCAAAATACTGGCGACGAGCCAAAATATTGGCGACGAGCCAAAATGCTGGCAACGAGCCAAAACGCCGGCGACGAGCCAAAATGGTGGCGACGAGCCAAAACGCCGGCGATGATCCAAACAAGCGACGAGCCAGACATGTGACGAGCCAAACAGGCGACCAGCCGGCAAGAGGCGATGAGCCGGACCTTTGATTACCCAACAAAGCAACGAGCCCAACATCTTGTTGGGCCGAGGCAACGAGCCACAAGAGGTTGGTGGGCCGAGGTAACAAGTCAAAGTAAGAAGCCCACACCCGAACCGACTTAAACAAACCCGAGAAGAAAGGAAATCCCGAAGAATAAGGAAGTTTTACTTTATCGTTTAGGAAGAGGCCTAGCCGACTTATTCTTGTACAAATAGACATGTACCCCTTCGAAAAAGGGATCCGCAATTTTTTACCTAGCAAACACTTGTGATTTTCCCTGCAACAGTTTTCTAAACAGTTTTAATAAAAACACCATCTTTGGATCTATGTTCTTGTGTTTCTTTTCATAGAAGTTTTTCAAATCCCTTATTTTTGCTAACCAAGTTTAGTTGTGCGAGTTTTGACTCCCACAATTTGGCGCCGTCTGTGGAGAATCTAAAACTTTCTGACACGTAAGAACCACCCAACGCGAGATCTGAAAAGATGGCTACCGACGGAGAGCGGAGCGGAGAAGACGCAAGCAACACTAGCGCCGACCTTCCTGGAGCAAGAAAAAACCCGCCACCAGTGAACACGGAAGCCGCTTCAGAGACGCTAACAGAGTTGAAGGACATGATGACCACGCTGCTAAACAAGGCTGAGGAGCAAGGAAAATTGAATAGCTCGCTGACGGAGAAAACTGAGACGCTGGCAACAGAGAGCCGAGCCCGAAACACATGAATCGGAGGCATGGGCTCGACGATGAATCCACCTGCAGGGAGATCGCTAGACAACTTGGCTTGACCATTGAGGTGAGAGCCGTCCGATCCCAGGTGCACAAGGCCACTAGTAAAGTCCCGGAGATTGACCGCGTACTAGAAGAAGCGCATAACACGCTGTTAAAGCTTGGATTACAAAGACGAGGGTTTCCAATCCTGGAAAGATCAAAGTTCTGGTATATGAAGGAACCACCGACCCAAAGGAGCATATAACAGCGTTCATCATAGCAATGGGCCGAGCCAATTTTAGGGAAAGGGAAAAAGATGCTGGCTTTTGCCTTCTATTCGTGGAGCATCTAAAAGGTGTAGCCCTCCAATGGTTTTCCAGACTTGAGCGAAACTCCATTGACGATTTCCAACAGCTGTCTGCCGCTTTGCTGAACCATTATTCCATGTTTATGGATCGAGGAGCTTCTGATGCCAAAATCTGGACATTAACTCAGGGGCCTATAGAAACGCTATGAAGTTTCATGGAAAGATTCAAGACGGTAATGTCAAAGGCCAAAGGCGTAAGCGATAAGGCTGCCCTGTTCGCATTGAAGAAGTCACTGTGGTACAAATCGGAGTTCCAAAATGAAATCGCTTTGAATGCACCATTATCAATCCAGGACGCGCTACACCGAGCCTCAGATTTCATAGTCAATGAAGAGGAAATGAAGGTGTTGTCCCAGAAATATGGGGTGGCCAAAAAAACGAGCCGTGCTTTCCAAACTCCGAACCCACCGCCTCACAGTACGAGTAATCAAGGAACCAGATACGTACACCACGAGAAAACCAACTTCGGAGGAGCCCATAACTATCAAGTAGCAGTCGGTCGAGGCAAAGCTCCATGGAACACATGGACACGAAATCCGAGCTCTTATGATGAGAAGGCCTACTGCGAATACCATCTTTACTACGGACACTCAACCGCGAATTGTCAGAATCTTCGCGCAAAACTCACGGAAAAACTAATGGCGGGAGAGCTTGGTGACACTATCAGCCTTAAAGATTTCGAACAAGAAGACGAAAAGGACAAACCCGATCATACTGTCCAAACTAGAGACACGGCTAAGAGAGGGAGGAAAAACGACAAGGCAGCACAACAGGATTCCCGAAGAAGAATTAACATGATAATGGGAGGATCTCAATACTGCATGGATATGGTTTCAGCAATCAAGGCTTTCAAGCGAAAGGCGGATGTTAGCACCAACTGGTCGGGGCCTGCCAATTTGCCAAATGACATGATTTCATTCGAGCAAAATAAAATTGTTGGCATTGACCAGCATCATAACGATCCTCTCGTTATCGAGTTGATCGTAGGAGACCACGACATTGCCAGAGTGCTGATAGATACAGGAAGTTCTGTCGATGTTATTTTTCGAAAAATGTTAAGGCGTATGGAGATCAGTCTATCCGAAGTTACAGCAACGCTAAAGCCACTAACCAGATTTTCAAGAGAAACAACAATGACCCTTGGAATGATCATACTACCTGTCCAAGCCGAAAGAGTAACAAAGATCGTAGAATTTTTGGTAGCAGACCATCCCGCAACATACAACGTAATCATGGGAACCCCTTGAATAAATTCTATGAGAGCTATCCCATCAACATACCACCTATGCATAAAGTTCATGATGCCGAACGGAATCAAAACAATTCGTGAAAATTAGAAGGAGTCCCGAATTTTTGTTATGGCCGAGCATAAGCTTAGGAATTTCATAGCAGAACTTAACACGAAGACAAAGCAGAAGAAATTCAAGGTGATCGGGAACCTCAGAATGAACTAGCCAACTTTAATTTACCCGGGAGTGTACGAGCTCGCTAACATGACCAGTATTCCAGTACCAAGATCTTGGAACGCAATGCACTCACTGATATACTTCACATGAACTACGGGATGGCTTAATCCTTATAAAGGGTACGTAGGCAACTCGTCTTCGGATGGGTTCAGCTGTCTCTCTCAATAAAAAAGGGGGGGTGGATACGTATACATGCATGTATACTCCCATATCTCGAAAACGCGATCTTTCGCATCATACTTCTCAAAAACAATCATCCCAATTTTAAAAAAATTCAAACACAAACTCTTGTCACTTGATCTTCGCAAATCACAACTTTACGTCATTCACGGATTTTTAACAGACGAACTAATGCATCCTTTATGGATTTAACCATTATTTCTATATGGAATAGGGTTTTCCAACACCCTCTCACGGGTATAAAAGTGCGCTATATAAATTCCGACCGGGTATATCCTGGTTTAATATCCGAAAGGTATATCTTGAACAATATTCTTACAAGTTTACTTTCGAGAGAGACCCGTAAGTCGAAAACTCGCAAGTCTTAAAACTCGAAATAAACTCTTAAACTAGTAAACACCTCTCGGTACACTGGTCATCGACATCTCAGAAGCATAATTACTATATCCACCAGTTAGTATGAGATTTTAAACATGTTTCATCGTCAAAAATGGGAATGGAAGTCGGAACACCGAAAGCCCTAAAACTGTCAAAGCTCTCAAAACCAAGCAACCAATCGCTGGTCGCAACATCTCAAAAACATAGTATGAAATACATAAATATGTTTGGTCAAAACCCAGCAATCACACGTTTCTTAACACGCTGGTCTTCAACATCTCAAAAACATAGTACTAAACATATATCGTTTAGTATGAGATACTTAAACATGTTATATCGAAACGGGCATGTAAGTTGATACTACATCGCAAGCCCTAAAACCGAAGTAAATAATCAAAACCCAACAATCGTTCGGTCCTTAGCACGATAGTCTTTAGCATCTTAAAACCTAGTATACAACGCTTCATAGCACACTGGTACTTAGACACATAGCAACGAGATAGTTTTGGTGCACGTCGCCTCGTCATGATAACATCGGTCACCGAAGCAATTCAGCAACATAACAAACCAAATGGGTTCGGCGGTACATCAAACGCCTCGGAAACTTTTCCAAGGAGGTGCTGGGAAATCTAAGACAAAACGGCTAGGCAACATTTTCAGCTCGACGCATTGATCTCGTTCATAACTACATTCACCTCGTCACGATCATCTCTGAGTCTGACGAGCTGGGAGACTAACTTTCGGGTCAAGTTTCACCTGACCGAGACCAACGGCTAAAATGGCTAAGTACAAGAATTGGACCTAGGCAAAGATTTTGTGCCTAGCTGGATATTTTGTTCCTAGCCAAATATTTTTGGGCCTAAACAAAACCTTCAAAACATATTGACTATGCCGTAAACGGCTCAGTTACGCACTCAATAGCACGGCTCGGCAACATGACACACTCCTCCTAAGATCATCACTCTGAACGTGTTCGGGATAAGCTTTGCAACCACGAAATTCAGGGATTTCGAGATTCCAAGGATGAGTATCGAATGGTCACACAAAGGATGCGGAAAGACCTTTGATTTGCCTCTTCTTTCTCTTAGGATATGACGCACCAAAGGGAAGAACATGATTTCTTGTGGATATTACACACCAACAAGAGATTATCTAACTTAAAAGTTTTAGAATAAAAAGATAGATAGTTTTACAATGAGGGAAACAAAGAACTTATATAGAAAAGACAAGTCTACATGCAGACTGTCTAGAAAATAACAACATTAATTCTAAGTTGAAAATTGACCCTTGCACTTCCATTTTCGTCACTTCTCTTGGCCAGAAAATTAGACACTTGTTTTGGGATCTTCTTGGGCCTGTAATGTGCATAAAATGACATGGGCTTCATATCTGTTCCATTGGGTCAAAATTTGGGGTCTTGATCAACAAATAGATGATGTGAAAGTGATTCATAAGCCTCATTAAAAACCTTCCTTGGAAAACCCATTGGGACAAAACCAAAGGTAAGAGAAAAAGAGTGCAAATAAATCACTTGTCCATTTGTTGATACTCTTTGAACGTGGATCAAAAACCAGGGAGGTTTAGTCTTCTTCGGTTTGGCACAATGTTCACTCCACAACGAGCTGCTTCCTCAGCTACAAGCTCCTCCTCAGCTACAAGCACGTTTCCATCAGGTTCAAGCTCAGGTTCAAACTCAGGTTCATGCTCCATTCTTTCGTGCTGATCATGATCATATCACAACATCATCAGCAAAAATGGCTCGGTAAACTGGCATGCCAAACGGCTCGGCAGCATAATCACCAAAACAGCTCGGCCGTATCCCAAACTGCTCGGCGATATGGCAAACGCCTCGGAACCATGAAACGCCAGTGTGGCTCGGTAGCAAACACCTCGGACACGAACGCCTCGACAATAATATCTCACTTCGGCAACATGGCGAGCCTAAACGGTTTGGCAAACATTTTCACCATAGTGATTCGGCAGCGTAAAAGGGGTCTCGAGTGTCAATCTCGAAGATGACCAACTTTCACCTCGTCATCGTCATCACTGACTCTGACGAGCTGGGGGGCTAACTGTTGGGGTCAATGGCTAAGTAAAGATTTTGGGCCTAGCCAAATTCGGAGAGTCTAGCCAAACCCAACATGAGCTTTGATGGGCCGAACCAACTTCGGCGGTAGGCGACGAGCCAAAACGCCGGCGATGAGCCAAAATGTTGGCGACGAGCCAAAACGCCGGCGATGAGCCAAAATGTTGGCGACGAGCCAAAATATTGGCGACAAGCCAAAACACCGGCGAAAAGCTAAAATGCTGGCGACGAGCCAAAATGTTTGCGATGAGCCAAAACGCCGACGACGAGCCAAAACGCGGACGACGAGCCAAAATGCCAGCGATGAACCAAAATGCTGGCGACGAGCCAAAACGCCGGCGACGAGCCAAAACACCGGCGACGAGCCAAAATGCCGGCTGTTGGGGTCAGATTCCACCTATTGAGAATCAACGATTGAAAAATGACCAAGTATGGAGAATATTGAAAAATGACTAAGTATGGGGAAGATTGAAAAATGACCAAGTATGGAGAAGATTGAAAAATGAGCAAGTATGGAGAAACACTAGTGGATGGATCCCTAACCATGGATCAGGTACCCCTAACCGTGATAGGAAGAGTTGGATCGGGATCCCTAACCATGAAGGAAGAGTTGGATCGAGATCCGTAACCGTGAAGGAAGAGTTGGATCGAGATCCCTAACTGTGACAGAAAGAGTTAGATCGGGATTCCTAACCGTGACAGAAGAAGTTGGATCGGGATCCCTAACCGTGAAGGAAGAGTTGGATCGGGATCCCTAACCATGAAGGAAGAGTTGGACCGAGATCCCTAACCGTGAAGAAAGAGTTGGATCGGGATCCCTAACCGTGACAGAAGAGTTGGATCGGGATCCCTAACCGTGAACGAAGAGTTGGATCGGAATCCCTAACCGTGAAGGAAGAGTTGGATCGAGATCCCTAACTGTGACAAAGTGAGTTGGATTGGGTACCCTAACCGTGAATGAAGGAATTGGATTGGGTACCCCCTAACCACGACAGGATGAGTTGGTTCGGGTGCCGCAACCTCAGTCAAAGACAAGATGGATCGGAGTCAAAGACATGACGGATCGGGGTCAGAGACAAAGACAACCATTGACACCCGAACCGTGATATAAGGCAATCCCGAGCCGTGAACCATGGTGTCACCCAAACCCATGAACCACGGTATCACCTGAGCCATGAACCATGGTGTCACCCGAGCCGTGAACCATGGTGTCACCCGAGCCGTGAACCATGGTGTCACCCGAGTTGTGAACCATGGTGTCACCCGTACCGTGAACATGGTGTCACCCGAGCCGTGAACCATGGTGTCACCCAAGCCAAGGTTTGATGGTAGGGATTTGGGCCGAGGCAACGAGCCCATGAATTCAAGCCCACAAAAGAGATGACAAGGTTAAAAACCATGAATCAAAGTCCATGGTGGTAGCCGACTTTGCCAAAAGGAAATCCCTAGGAATTAGGAAATCTTCCTTATCTCTTTAGGCATTAACTTAGCCGACTGAAACTTATATATATACTCATGTAAACCCTCTGAAAAGGGGATCCGCAATTTTACCTAGCAAAACTCTGTACTTTTGTTCTCATACAAAAAAAGCTTTCTAATCAGCTTAATAAAATACCATCTTTGGATCTCTGTTTGTGTTTTTGGTGGTTTTTGCTCAGAAATTTCATCTCTCTTAACAAACCTTCAACAAATTCAATTGGCGTGGATTTACACTCCCACACCGGCGACGATTCAAAATGCCGGCGATGAGCCAAAATGCCGGCGACGAGCCAAAACACCGGCGACAAGCTAAAATACCGGCGACCAACCAAAATGCCGGCAACGAACCAAAATACCGACGACGAACCAAAATGCTAGCGACGAACCAAAATACTGGCGACGAGCAAAACCGCCGGCGACGAACCAAAATGCTGGCGACGAGCCAAAATGCTGGCGACAAGCCAAAATGTTGGCGACGAGCCAAAATATTGGCGACGAGCCAAAATGTTGGCGACGAGCCAAAACACCGGCGACGAGCCAAAATATTGGCGACGAGCCAAAACACCGACGACAAGCCAAAACGCTGGCGACGAGCCAAAACGCTGGCGACTAGCCAAAATATTAGCGACGAGCCACAATATTGCCGACGAACCAAAATGCCGGCGACGATCCAAACAAGCGACGACCCAGACATGTGACGAGCCAAACATGCGACAATTCTGCAAGAGACGATGAGCCGGACCTCTGATGACCGAACGAAGCAACGAGCCCAACATCTTGTTGGGCCGAGGCAACGAGCCACAAGAGTTTGGTGGGTCAAGGTAACAAGTCAAAGTAAGAAGCCCACATCCAAACCGACTTAGACAAATCCGAGAAGAAAAGAAATCCCGAAGAATAAGGAAATTTTTTTTTATCATTTAGAAAGAGGCCTAGCCGACTTATTCTTGTATAAATAGACATGTACCGCTTTGAAAAAGGGATCCGGAATTTTTACCTAGCAAACACTTGTGCTTTTCTCTGCAACTGTTTTCTAAACAGATTTAATAAAACCACCATCTTCGGATCTCTGTTCTTATGTTTCTTTTCATAGAAATTTTTCGAATCCCTTATTTTTTCTAACCAAGTTTAGTTGTGCGAGTCTCCCACAGTAAGAATCCATAGGTCCCAAACCCTCACCTTAGTCACAAAGCTTCCAGAGTCTCTGAAACTGCAGTCCGGAACTGTCCTTACTCGACTCGGTTTCCAATCTCCAACTCCAATTCTCTTTTGACACCAACTCATCCTATGAGTCCAGAAGGTTCCTGCAAAGTTCCAGCTCATTCCAAACTTGTTTACCCAAGAAAACAATGCAACTCATCAAACTGGTCGTCCAATAAAATTGTACTAAACATGCTTGGAAAGTCGTTAATAAAAAGGAAACTAACCGTCCACTTTAGAATCCGACCGTTGATTCTAAATTCAGTACTGTCATGAACAATTACACAAAATTACAGCCTGATCGGACCTCATATGATCCTCCAAATAGACTCTCAAAATAGCTGCATCGAAACTGATTCTGGAAACTGGCAGATTCGATTGATTTTGGACCAAATTAAAATGCGATTTACGGTTCCCACATACCTCCGATTTGCAAGCCATCAACTCCAGTGGCTTCCTTGCAGCAAAATCTTTCTAGATACATCTCAAATGTGATCCAAATCTCTCTGGTTTGCCGACAAATTGCCTCTCAAAACTACTTTATTAAACTAGAAAAAAACAAATTTGAGACTAAGTGTTTCTGGATTCCGAAACAGTGAGTTTTTGCCAATTTTAAACTCGATTTTCGGATAGACCTTACCTCGAATTTGAGATCAGAAAACTGCTCCAGATATTATACAAGGAGATCTTTCCAGGGATGTAAGGGCCGTAATCTAATTTCATCGGATCTGGCCGGAAAACTCCCGTGAAGTTGGCTGGTCGCAGGTTCACTCTGCACATATCAGCCCTGTAAAAACATCAATAACTCTCAGACCATATCTCCGAATGACAAACGGCTTTCGGCTATAACTAGATCTTTGAGTTGGCTACTTACCTAGAAATTTTTCTTCGATTCCGATTAGTTTTGCCGATTCGTTTCTCTCCTTTCCCAAAACGGGTTAGATCTGCCTTCATTGTCACTTTCCGGCAATGGCGGCAGCTCCTCCTCCTCCACGGCAGCGACTCCGGCAAGATTTTGGCAGGGTTTCGCCGTAGCAACACTCCTTGCCTCTAACCCTCACATTCTCTCCCTTTAAATAGGCATGGAAACTAAGGTTTAAGGTTTAGTGTAGATATGGGCCTTGGGCGATTGGGCTTTTCCTTGTGCTTTTCTTTGAGTTTGGAATTCAAAATATTTGGGATTTTCCCTTTGGCTCATTTTGCATTCTCGGTCCAAAAAGAATCCCGCGCAAAAAATTTCAAATTTCCGGGGACACGGCCTTGACAATTTTCCCCCACTTAAATATGATTCGTCCTCGAATCCATGACATGAGTTGACTTCGCTCTAGTCCTTAAAGAGCTTCCGCAAAGTTCATCCTTATTCGATATTCTGGTCCACATGTCTTTTCTTGTATGCCTTCTATTTCCTAGCATACTTACATAGCCCACACCCTTTATCTTCGATCCTCAGTCTCCTATCGTCATCAGATCTTCTTACGTAATTTTCGAACCAAAAAAATTCCTTTCCAAGTCCTATGGTGGAGTCGGGGAGATCACTTTGGTTTTCAGACTACATTGCCCCACACCGATATGAAAAATACGTCTTGATAATCCGACAACTCTTAAGGTAGGTCCAGCCTCTCGGCTACAACCGGACTCATAAGTCTTTTAATTTGTGGGTCTCTTTCTCTCCCATTTTAGCTTAGAATGCACCTCGAAAGGTCCTACTTCGATACAATCCCTCTTGACTTTCTAATTTTGATCACATCATCAACAAATCCCCATACATTCCCGATGCAGTAAAAATTGCTACAACCCATCGCTCCATCTTGGTTGTGACCACAATTGTCTGTTGTTAGAACTTTCAGAGACCACCTGCTGAAAGAATTCATATCCGTTTCCCATTTTCATTCTAGAAGTTAGTCAAACCCGACCGTCCACTAGTACTCTAGTAAGGTCTCATGGTCTTAATCCATAAATTTCCACGCTTTTGGACGTAATTTTATTCTTCCTATATCGTCTCTACCTAGGTTACATTACTAGGGGGACTTCCATTCGTGCAAAACCACTGCAAGAGAGGTCGTTCTCTGCAAGGTTTGACACTCATAATTAAGATTTGGTACTTGGTGATTCGGAGAATTTTCTTTATCCCCCAAATCCTAGGCATTCTTTTGCCTTTACACACCTATCCGAAAATGGATCCTTAACATTTCGATTAGCACTAACAATAATTAACAAGTGGTCCTAGCTTGGTTAACATTGCAGTGGAACATCCAAAGTGTGAGTGATGTATTGCCATGTCCCTGCCATGGTCTCATCGCGCCACTCTGTTTCTTTCCAATGTATGATTGGGGTTCTCTTTCTGTTACCATCACTCCTTCATCGTTATATGCACTTAGTCCGGTTCCAATACGACATTTGCACCACAAGCGTCCTTAACTAGCAGCATGTCATCATAGGAGGATATACAAACCCCTAGGACTTTCTATGAGTCATCCAATCTTGCCCATTTCCCCTTCATGTACAATATACCTCCGTTATCTTTCCCATCAGTTGAATCTATTTTCTTTACAACTACTACATTTCCAGACTTTCTTGTCTAGCAATATGTTGATGCAAGATGTTATCCATACTTATTATGACTTCCATTGGAGAAGTAAAATCCTTAACTCGTCGGTTTTGGACCACCACTCCTTTCCATTCCTCGTCCATGAATGTGACTCCTTTGTCTCGAGTTCCTATCATCGCATTGCGTTAAGAGGATTTCATGCCTATCAAAGCCGACGTGATGCTTCCCTAAAATACCGCCGAGATCCCCGTTCCAATCGGATTTAACGCCTTTTTGCGTCTTAACAGTGAATACTTCCTCAAACTCCACCAGAAAATCCACCCTACATTTAGGCAGAGCTACAGGTATACATGGTATCCTTTACTGTCCTTACTAACTAGCTCAAAGTCCTCGAAAATAGCCACAGTGTACTGGTAGAACGACCATGAAGCTTAGGTCCAAAATTCCGTACCAATCCTTAATTCTTTAGTCCTTTGGCTTTGTCTACATGTTCTTGTCCTTGGCTCTTATCGACATCCTCCCCATTCACACATCGCTCTAACTTTTAACTACACACTTCAATCGCGTTACCTCGTAACCAAAGGCTCAACCCCATACTGGTTTCTTGCCTTAAACTTTCTCTTTACTTTACCATTACTTTCAACTTCGCGTACTAACTCATCCACATTTCGAGATTTTTTTTTTAAAAATCAATCAATCAATCAATAAATATAACTAAACCTAAACTCACGAGCTCTGCTTCACCAAACGCGACATTGATGCGTAACTTGCCATGGTTCCAACAAACTTATGCACTTCCATTACTCTCGACACATCATCTCTTTTTCTTGCCCATCACCACCTCGTTCCGTTTCAACTTCATTTTCAGGAAACTTCTGTGTAGCTCCACTCCTCACAACCTAATTGAAGCATCTTGTACGTCTCTAAGGATTCCACCGTTGATGCTCGTGTGGCTCCACTCTTCTTTTCCCTCTTGATGGATCGCCTTGGAACTCCAACACTTGTCAATTCATAACTCACGCTAGGTGTGGCTCTGACACTGAACAAAGCGTTGAACTACATTCTTCCAACAAGACAGACTAACACAAATATATATATATATATATATATATTAATTTAAATTAAACAAACATGCGCAAATAACCTAGCAATTATTCAATCATCCTAAGACTTACAAGCAAACAAGAAAACTCTAGCGCGAGACCGTAGACACCCAAAGATCATTCCCCATAAAATATTTTCTAAATCTTTTTTTTTAACGTTTTCGGAAATATTTTAAACCATTTTTGAAAACCATTTTCTCCTAGGACCAGTCTTCTAGGTCAGAACCGGCTTGGCTAACCTAGGCTCTGATACCACTAATTGTAACACCCGTTTCCGTCACTTTGAGCCATATATCTCGCGTCCTAACTTGCAGAACAAGAAACACACATGCACACACTGAAAAGAGGAAAAAAGAGGTGAGTAATGAATTACTCAGTGAAGACGATCACGCCTGCCCACATTTCACATTATACAACAATATAATTCAGTAAATAAATATACTAAGCCTAGAAACAGTCATGCAACATACAACCTAACATCTCTCACAACATCAACCTAACATGCTTCACATAACTCCTCAACACACATATCACATAACTCATCATCACATATCAACATATCTCAACACTTATCAACATGACCCTTGGGCTGGCCATCACCTCGAAAAATCGTACGCCACATTTGGCTCTCTAGCTGGTTTACGGGCTTTGGCGGGATCTGCATGTCCTCGCCCTCAGTCCGACATCACACACGTCCTACAACGAAATTACCATAACCACACTGTTGCAGACCCATAACAAAACTATAATCACTATCCACATCACACATCAACATAACATAACTATCATCATTCCTATCATTACAATTTCACTAATCATGACTCATCATTGCACTCAACATATCAATCAGTATCTCATAAAATCAACATACATGCTCACAGAATCAGATTATTGCATAATAAGAATTCACAGATCCCAAACCCTCACCTTAGCCACAAAGCTTTCGGAGTCTCTGAAACTGCAATCTGGAACTGTCCTTGGTCGACTCAATTTCCAATCTCCAACTCCGACTGTCTTTTGACACCATCTCATCCTACGATTCTAGAAGGTGTTCCAACTCATTCCAAACTCGTTTTCCCAAGAAAACAATGCAACTCATCAAACTGGTCGTCGAATGAAATTGTACTAAACATGCTTGGAAAGTCGATAATAAAAGGGAAACTAACTGTCCACTTTAGAATCCGATCATTGATTCTAAAGTCCGTACTGTCATGAACAATTGCACAAAATTTGAACCCGATCGAACCTCATATGATCTTCCAAATAGACCCTCAAAGTAGCTGCATCGAAACTGATCCTGGAAACTAGCAGATTCGAATGATTCTGGATCAAATTGCAATGCTATTTGCTGTTCCCACATAACTCCGACTTGCAAGCCGTCAACTCCAATAGCGTCCTTGCAACAAGATCTTTCCAGCGACATCTCAAACGTGATCTAACTCTCTCTGGTTCGCCGACAAATCGCCTCGCAAAACCACTCCACTAAACTGGAAAAAGACAAATTTGAGACTAAGTGGTACTGGATTCCGAAACAATGAGTTTTTGCCAACTTTTAAACTCGATTTTCGGATTGACCTTACCTCAAATTTGAGATCGGAAAACTGCTCCAGACAATAGAAAAGGAGATCTTTCCATGAATGTAAGGACCATAATCTAACTTCATCCGATATGGCCGGAAAACTCCCGCGAAGTCGTCTGGTCGCAAGTTCACTCTCCACAAATCAGGCCCAGAAAAATATCAATAACACTCAGACCATAACTCCGAAAGACAAACGGCTTTGGCTATAACTAAATTTGTGAGTTTGCTACTTACCCAGAAAGTTTTGTTCGATTCCGATCTGTTTTGCCCTTCCGTTTCTCTCCTTTTCCAAAACGGGTTAGATCTGCCTTCATTTTCACCTTCCGGCAACGGCGGCAGCTCCTCTCCTCCACGGCAGCGGCTCCGGCTAGATTTCGGCAGAGCTTCGCCGCAGCAACACTCCTTGCCTGTAATTCTCACATCCTCTCTTTTTAAATAGGCATGGAGAGTTAGGTTTAAGGTTTAGTATAAATTTAGGCTTTGGGTGATTGGATTTTTGAGAAGGAAAATATTGAGCGTTTTCCTTTGAATTTTGAATTCAAAATATTTGGGTTTTTTCTTTTGGTCCATTTTACATTCCGCGACACGGCCATGACATTCATGCTATGATATTTTGTATGATTTTATTTTAACGTTATCCACTTTTTCTTCTTTATAATTGATTAACGTATTCATCTTTTTATAATTACCTATGGAGGTTCATCTATGAGACACACATGGAACTATTATTTAAATTAAGAGGTCAAATATCAGATATTATTCTACGTTATAAACATGTAAGTAATTCTGAATATATAAATTTTTTTTTTCAGACTTTATAAGCCATTAAGTATAAAAGTTTTGTAAATTTGATTTGAAATTAATGAAATTAACGAAATTGTAGATGGAAAAAAGAAAAATATATATATATTTTTTTTTGTGTTTTTGCTATATTTCAAAATACATTATTTTCGATATTAAATATCTTTCAGGGATCCAAAAATCAAGTTTTTTTCTTGCGGATCATTTGATAGATGATTTCAGTCAGAAATTAATGGTATCGACTCAACAATTATATAGTGTTTAAACCAGGCGGTTGTGGCCTGGTGGTAATGGGCTCACGGCTGTGAGTCCCGCCATCCGATTTCGATCCCTGGCCACCACAGAGAAATGGGTGGTTAAACGTGGGTCTTGTGGGATTAGTCTTTCGGCCTAAAAAACCGTTGGGATCCCACGGTCATAAAAAAAAAAAAAAAATTATATAGTGTTTAATGAAGTTGGTCATAGAAGGGATACGGAAGTCGAAACCTTTAAATAATTGTAAGATTTAGTAATAACCCTCCATAAGTTTTTTAAAGAACAGTCCTCCATAGTTATTTTTAAATGTCCCAAAATAACTTTTTATCAACTTCTTTTACAGGATTCCAAACAAGAAGCTACGTACTACAATTTTGAAGGAAGAAAAACAAGATTGATACTCATTAAATATTTATGTGTTGGCGTTTTATTGTTACTTAAGTTTATTATGTTTTATTGTGAACACATTATTTTATTACGTGGCTTATTCTTTTACAAATTCCTTTTGATTAATATTTATATTTTAATATTTTCAGTTTACCGATTGATAATAACTAAAATAATTTGTTTTATTTTTGGGATTATTCTTGAATTAAAAAAATAGATATTCCACCGTATTACCTTCAATGGGTTAGCCTATATATATACAAATATAGTTACATAGTTATATATGTTAATCAAAAGGAATTTTGTATGTTAATCCGCGTTGGACCAAGTGACATAACCTCCAAAAAAAAAACACAATCTATTTTATTTCCTTAACATCATATATAGCTTATTTCATTAACTAATTTTAATAACAAAATCCTAGTAATGCACTTTCCTTCTCAACGAATGGTATGAAATGTAATTATGTACAAAATAAAGGTTAGTTTCTAATTTTGCTTCTCAATTTATATTTAGTAATCATAATTAGTGCTCGTGTTTCCTGATCATTCACTACACTTTCTTCCGCTGTTATGTGTTTTTTGACCATGTAATCCAATAAACCTGACAGTTACTTCTGGTAACTAAAAACATCATCATCGTCCATCATCCTCACATGTGGACCTTACACATTCCTATGGCTTCTCTTATATCCTCTTAAATTCTCATTACTTACAGCTGTGACTCTGCTTTATGTATATGTAGATGATATTATGTGTAATGTAATTGTAATGCAAGGCAAGACATCTCTCCTTTGTCTCTCTCACTACCAAAAATTAAAGAAAAAAAAACAAAAAAAAATCACTAAAACACTTTCATTACCTAACACTTGATACCTCCATCTCCTCTTCTTCTCTTATTACCTTCCACCAGATCTCACTGCCCACATTTCAAAGTTTTCTCCTTTTCTCACATTAAACCCCAAACATAATAAAACTTACCTTGAGATTTTTTTTGTTTTGTTTATACATTTTCCATGTTCATCTATTTGCTGGGCCAGAGTGTTTATTTGGATTTGTTTTTTACTATTACTGTAGTTGTTGTGGTTACATGACAGCTCCTTACAAGCTTAGATCCCACAGTCCTTTCCTTCTCCTCATTGTACATTGACACTTTGCCTTAAGAGGGGGGGCCAAAGGAAGGTCTTGTCTCTTTGTCTTAGCTGTTCCTTTACTTGATTCTTGAATCTGGGATTTGCTTCTTTACGGTTTTTTCCTGAAGTTTTTCTAACTGTTTCTCAATCTTTTCTCAAATTTGGGTTGTTCTTGGTCTAGGATCTGGACTTTTTTGCTATCAAGATTGGTAAATGGGTGTGAAGTCTTCAAAGATCTGAAAATTTTAAAAGGTATTAATCATTAAATTCTCATCTTCTTTAGTACTTACTCTGTTCTGTGTTGTCTGATTATATTTAAGACAATCATTATTGCTTGTGTTTTTGCATCTTCGAATTGGGCAACTAATTTGCTTTGATAAATGCTGTTCTTTATATGTCCTTGATTTTAGCTCCTTCTGTTGTCCTTCTGTGTTTTCCTGGGAAATCTTTGTCTTTCTGTGAGTAAATTTCTGTGGATAAACTTGGGACCACCAAAAAAAACAAACAAACTTGGAGGAGACTCTCTTATTAATCCCATAAAATTTTCATGTATCAGCTAGGACTCTATGTTTCATGATTCTGAATTTTCTGGTTCATGTTAATTTTAGGGGAAAATGGGCAGTGACCTGAAAAGCCAGCTATCTAGAGAGAGCCATGTCTTTGGACTTAAGGTTTGGGAAGTCATTGGAATAGCTGTTGCATTGCTCATCATAGCCATCCTCTCGGTTCTTTCATTTTGTCTTACTTCGAAAAAGAAATCAAGAAGATCTAAAACCGGTCTTCCCGTTATCCAAATCCCTCCAGTCTCCAAGGAGATCAAAGAAGTCAGAGTTGAGCATGTCTCAGCAAGTAACTTTGCTCCTCGTGAAGGCATTCTTCTCACAATTCAGGACAAAAACAACAAAGATTCAGACAAAGTCATGGTTCATTTGGATATGGGGAAGAAGCGAAAGAACGGTGGAAGTAGTTGTAGCCGGTCAGGCTCGTTTCACCAGTTAGAGATCATAGATAAACATTCTGAGTCAGGTGAAGAGGTCTCTGTAAACCAACCTTCTTCATCATCATTGTATAACATTGCAACGCCATCACCATTGTCTGGTTTGCCTGAGTCTCATCTTGGTTGGGGCCACTGGTTTACACTGAGAGATCTTGAAATAGCAACTAATAGATTCTCAAAGGAGAATGTTATCGGTGAAGGCGGTTACGGGGTTGTTTACAGAGGAGAATTGATCAATGGAACTCCTGTTGCAGTTAAAAAGATTCTAAACCAGTTGTGAGTTTTGCTTACTAGAATTTGAATTTATTTTCCGTTTTCTTCCTCTGTTGAGTTTTGCTTGATTGATTTTGTAGGGGGCAAGCTGAGAAAGAGTTTCGAGTAGAGGTTGATGCCATTGGTCATGTGCGTCACAAGAACTTGGTTCGTCTTCTTGGATACTGCATTGAAGGCACACACAGGTATAAAGATTGAATGTCTGTCTAATTTAGAGAGAAAAAGAAACCAAATTTGTGAGTTACTTACTGAGATCAATGAAAATTGCTACTAGGATATTGGTTTACGAGTATGTGAACAATGGAAACTTAGAACAATGGCTTCATGGAGCAATGAGACAACATGGATATCTAACTTGGGAAGCTAGGATGAAGGTTCTGATCGGTACATCGAAAGCGTAAGCAAGATGATTCCTTTTATCAATCGCAAACTCGTCTCATTTTTTCTTCTCACATACTTATCATCCTCTCTCTGTGTGTGTGTGTAGTCTTGCATATCTGCATGAAGCAATTGAGCCAAAAGTAGTGCACAGAGACATCAAGTCAAGCAACATACTGATCAACGACGAATTCAATGCAAAGGTTTCAGATTTTGGCCTTGCCAAGTTGCTTGGCGCTGGGAAAAGCCATGTGACAACTCGAGTGATGGGAACATTTGGGTGAGAGGCTATAAATTGAAAGCAACAAGGGATTAAGTATCAAAGCTCAATACTCAAAACCTTCCTTTTTGTGAACGTTTTGCAGGTACGTTGCTCCAGAATACGCAAACACAGGGCTGTTAAATGAAAAGAGCGATGTCTATAGCTTTGGTGTTGTGATCCTAGAAGCAATCACAGGACGAGATCCTGTGGATTATGGCCGTCCTGCTCATGAGGTAATAAACTATTTTCATTTGGTTTTGAATAGAAAGCTCAGGAAACTCAACAATGATCATTTTATTGATGACTTTCATATCGGACCAACACCGAATCACTGTAGGTGAATCTAGTGGACTGGTTGAAGATGATGGTTGGAACAAGGCGATCAGAAGAAGTAGTGGATCCAAACATAGAGGTAAGGCCGCCTACGAGATCATTGAAACGAGCTCTTTTGACGGCTCTGAGATGCGTCGATCCAGATTCCGACAAACGGCCAAAAATGAGCCAAGTTGTTCGTATGCTTGAGTCTGAAGAATATCCCATTCCAAGAGAGGTTAGTGTTCTAACAGCTAATTGATCCATACGTAACAAGAAGGATAAAGAGGTGATGGTAACTGGAAATTATGTTCCTTTCAGGACCGAAGACGTCCTAGAACGCGAGAGGGGAGTATGGACTCCGACATTGACATGAGTACACCAGTTTCAAGATCACAGAGCAAGAGACGATAATCTTAGTATTTATCAATCTGCATAAGGTTTCAACGAGCCTTCTGCGTAAGCTTTCAACACGCTTTATGATTATGAGATGTCTGCTATTCTTTGAGCTTGTTCTTTTGCATTTTCGGTTTTTCTGGTTTTGAATTGAGATGTGTAGACCATAGATGATTGCTTGTACATGGAACTGGGTTTGTATTTAGAGCTCCTACATCAAAAATAATAGATTGGTGTGTACAGTATTATTATTGAATCAGCTCTTTAGAATCTGATCTAACACACAACACAAAAGTCACATAGCAACAATTCAAAGCAAAGTAGCTCAGTCATTACCAGGTGGAGATTCTCTTTCTCTGATGTGTACAACAAATTTCAAATACTGAGATTCAAACATCCGGTCCCGTAGCTCAGTTGGTCTTATGAGCCGAAGGTCGCGGGTTCGAGGTCCGCCGGGACCAATTTCGGTATAGTATTTGTTTTTAAAGTCTCTTATATTGAAATGATCTATCATCAAGGCTTTGCTCATGGGCAACAAGAGATCAAAATGCATAACCACGGTCCACTTGTCGTTGGTGATAGGTGATGGTATTTTTAGCACGTTAAGATAAAAATTAGTCGAGACACTAATAATTTCCAAGTAGATCAAATAATTAATTTACTGTCAGGATTAGGGATGTACAATTTTATACATTTTTTGTTTAATTTTACTTTTATTAAAAAGGTTAGTAATTAGGGTATTATGTAAACCTAGTTATATATTAGTTTTAATTTAAATTATAGCACCTTAATAATAGATAAAAGTACTAATTTGTTTTCCTTCGTTCTTAACGTTACATCAACTCAACATCCAAAACATATATATATATATATATATATTTTTTTTTTTTCTTTTTTGTCACAAACTGCAAATTTTATAAAGAAGAACTTATTCTCCACACATGGAGAAATTGTTTACAACCATCAAAATATAATTACCTAATGAAACAGCTCTTACAATACCCAAACGAAAGATGGAAAAGAAAGCAAATAGTTGAGGATGAGAAGCTTAAAAAGCTTATTTCGAAGAATCAATCTTCAAGTTCAATCGTGATTCCTTATAAAGGAGATGAGCACTTGTGGGTCGTATAACATATTCAGTGTCACGGGACCTGAAAATACAACAACTAAAAGAGCCTTCTTAAACATCAATGTCTCGGCAACAAAAACCGAGATAACATAGATGCGGCTAGCTGTGTTCTGATCTTGAAGCAGAAACTGCAAAGATGAAAGGGAGACTTCTCTGGCCTTGGGTAAGAGTGGAGTGAGGTCTCAAAAAGAGACAGCAAAAGGACCTTGAAAGAGAACATTGATTTCATCTTTAGATTGGCCACTTCTTTTGCACATCTTTTTCCCTGCAATGAAACTTTTCCCACCTAAAAAGGAATTGGGAAGAATGAACAACTCTATAAAGGAGTAAACATGACAATGACTATCCAGAAAAACACAAACCAAACGATACATGAGTTCGTTGAAACATACCAACTCTTTTGAGAACACAACCACAAAGGATGGGACTCTATCAAAGGTAGTAAAACTGATTTCAACCAGAACGTTTGAAGACTCCACACATGGAATACGACTAAATTGTTCCCAAATCCCATGAACGGGTATAGCTAATCCTATTCCCATCTCAGCTCTAGAAAATCGACAACTCATAGTTATTTGAAGGGGCGAGAGCGAGAAGTAAACATCATACCTGATCGAGAAGATCTCGAACCGGACAGCAAAGTAGATCTGGAAACAGATCTGACATGGCCTGCACACAGCAGTAAGGGGTCGCATAGATGCGAAGAGAGAGCCTCCGGATGACAACGGAAAGAGAACTACATAAACATGGGTTCGAGAAAAGAGATTGCATACCGCAATAAAGGGTCGCACTGAGGCGAAAGGCTTGCCACCGGAGGGCTCAAACAACAAAACACCAGAAACCGATGTAGTAGCCGACACTGAAAGAGAAGAGCTCAGATCTAGAACCTGGAAAAGCAGAAGTGGAAGGGAGATGGAGGAGATGGCGGGGATTGAGGTTCGGATGAGGCAGGAGGCTAAATCCGGTGGGTCAGGGGGGTCTGGAGTCGAAGCCGAAATCAAAACCCTTAACAACAGAGGCGAGATCCGGTGGGGTGGGCGGAGATGGCGAGCTTGTGCTAAGCCCAGCCATGCACTACAAGAAAACAACTAATGAGTGACTTTTTTTTCGGTCGCAAAATTTTGCGACTATTTTGGGACCACTTTGCGACTATGAATGACTACCAAAGATAGAGAAGCAAATCAGTCGCATATTTACGACCGAATTTTTCAGTCGTATAGTAGTCCTAAATTAGCGACTAAATGGAGATTATTATTTGACTGTTTAAATATAGTCGGCAAAGAGTCGCAAAGTGAGACTCTTTTACGACTCTATTTTTAGTCAGTAAATGTAGTCGCAAATCAGTCCCAAAATTGTGACTGTTTTGCTACCGTTTACCAACTCATCCGTATGATTTTTGGAAATTCAACAAAGATAGTTGTAAAAAGATTAGTTTTAAGTATGTAGACTGATTTGAACAACTTGTAACACTAAATATATTATATAATAGTGAAATCTTTGAATTTTCAATTTGGTGAACTATTGTTGCATCTTACAGAACATGTTTTAGATATATTACATAAGTTTTCAATCTAATGTTTGTTCAAGATGAATATTTTTCAAAATTGTATTTAATTTGTATTAGTTTAGTCTATATACTGAAACATATACCTAAGAAATAGAACAAAGATTGATTGCAAAGGCATATGTATAAGTTTTTTGCTCGAAATGGTTAGGGTTTAAGGTATAGATTTGTGACTCACAAAATAATGTCACAAAATAGTTACATTTTGTGACTACTTTGCTATTGTTATGAGAAAACGTAGTAGCAAAATAGTCCCAAAATTGCGACTCTTGTATTAGTCAGAAAACGTAGTAGCAAAATAGTCCCAAAATTGTGACTAATTTGTGACTAATTCGCGACGGTATTTTGAAAGTATGACTGCTTTGCTTCTGATTACCAACTCATCCGTATGATTTTTTAAAATTCAACAAAATATAATGGTAAATATATTAGTTTTAAGTATCTACATAGATTTTAACTACTTGTTACACTTTCAATTTGATGAACTAATCTTTGTATCATCCATAACATGTCTTAAGATAAATTACACGTGTTTGCAATCTTATGTTTGTTAAAGTTTATTTTTGTTCAAAATTTACTTAATTAGTATTAGTAAACATTATATATTGAAGCATATATTTAAGACTTTGGATTTGATGAAACAGCTTTGCATCTTACAAAATATCTTAACATATATTACATATGTTTTCTATGGTAAAGTTTGTTTAAATTTAATTTTTTTTCAAAATTTAGTTAATTAGTATTAGTTT
Source organism: Pseudoturritis turrita (assembly GCA_900406555.1). Taxonomy (NCBI): domain Eukaryota; kingdom Viridiplantae; phylum Streptophyta; class Magnoliopsida; order Brassicales; family Brassicaceae; genus Pseudoturritis; species Pseudoturritis turrita. Next base: position 313,464 of record OVBL01000170.1, on the reverse strand, counting down.
AGGGTTTAATCTTCGCATATACTTCATGAAATAGGAAAAGACTGATTGGTTAATCATGTGGACTATTTATATGGTTCTAAATTGTTAGGTTTAGGATATAACTTTGTGACTCAAAAATAATGTCACTAATTTGTGACTATTTTGCTACTATCGTCCAAATTTGTGACTAGTTTGTTACTAACTTGAAAATTTTCAAATTTTTTATATGTTAAGATTTGAAATATTTTGGGCTTTTGGACGCGTATTAATTCCCACTCAAACTATTTTGCGACTAATTAGAGACTCCTTTGGATCCTTCTCAGTTGAAAACAAGTACTCGAACAGATCTAATTCCCAAATCAGTTGTCCAAACCCTAATTTTTCATCTCTCTCTCTCTATCTCATCCGATTGTCTTCATCTTTCTCATCCGAGTTCAACTTTTTTTCTCGATTTGGGTCTGAATCTGCATCTCTTCATCTCTCTATCGATTTCCTTCTAAATCTGCATCTCCTCATCCTTGTATCTCGATTTTCTTCTGAATCTTCATCTCTCTCTCGATTTCCTTCCTACAATATATTCATCTCTCTCTCCCTCTCTCGATTTCCTTCCTACAATCTCCTAGAATCGACAAATACATGGCTGGAAGAGCAAATCCACTAGTGGTCGAGGTGCTAACAGATCTGTAGCAGAGGAGAGAAGATGAACTACGTGTTCGGTCTAGTCGGGAATGGATTCGCCATTGTTGCGGCTGATACATCAGCGGATCTCATTTCTCCGCCGGCAAAGAAGCCGAAGATAGAGACTTATACGGAGGCGAAAGCAGAGGAAGATGCAGACACAAAGGCAGAGGAAGATTCGGACTTAGAGGAAGAGACAAAGCCCCCACCGGATTCCTTCGTCTACAACGGAAGAGTAATCCGCAGAGGCAAATCTGACGAATTTGATTGCTTGTATTGATTTTGATTATGCAGTTATGTTTTTTCGAGTCCTTCAATTGGTTTCGTTTGGATTTATTTATTCGTTCGCTAATCAGATGCGAGATGTCTTCTCTTTTACGTGATTTGTGATCTCTTCTCTTGTGTTTGATTGATATAGAGAATGGGAGAAAGAGGAAGAAACCAGTGGAGTCTAAAGAGAGCAATATAACCGAAGAAGAGAACCCCAATAGGCTTCAAAGAAACACTCAGTTTCAGGTCATATTAAAACCTGATCCAGGAAACTCCCAACACCTCTTTATCAACAGTCTCTCTGTTTTAGGTACTGAAACTTTCCCCTTACATTCTCAAAATCTCTCCTCTTCTGACATGTCTAGATTTTGACCATGTCACGAACAATTCTGAATCCTCATTCACACTAGATTGAATATTTCTTCTTGTGCTGGTTCCCCTTGGTGATTTTGTGGAATGTCGGTATTTTTTTATATTGATTTTGCTCGAGATCTGATTATGTGAAGGTCGTCTATATGGTACAAGAGGCTGTCTCGAAGGATTCGGATAATCTTTCCCCTTACTATTTCTTATGTGGCCTTTATAGGTATTGATGTGACTGAACACGATATACGATTTGTGGAAGACATTTGGGAGAGCCCGATAATGTGTAAAATTCATAAAATTAAAGTTTTGTGGGTTTTCCTTCTCTTTTAGTTTCTCTCTATAGTCTCAGAGAGATTCATTTTAATGACTTACATGTGCTTTGTGCTTGGGGTTTAGGATGGATGGTATGAAAATCACACAATTTACTTACTTTCAGCAGGTAATTTCATTTTATGTAAACAATTTACTTTCACACAATCACACAATTCCCTCAGGATGCTCTCCAAACTTGTATGCTTCTTTCTTATTTTGTCTTTGATTTAGCTACTTTATTATTGTATCTGCAGAAGAAGAGAAGGATGACAATACAAATGGTTCGGTAAATAAGTAAAGAAGATGTGACAGAGAATGGGAGGAAGAAGAAGAAACCAGTGAAGTCTAAAAAGAGCAATATAACCGAAGAAGAAAATGGGTTAGGATCGCAATCAAGCACAGATGATTCGACAAAATCTTCATCGTCTATTGGGTTTAGACAGAATGGGAGCAGAAGGAAGAACAAACCCTAGTAGACATCATCCTCTCCCTTCTTTTAAATGCTTTTTGTGTTAGAACATGAACTTATGTTATCTTTTATTCCATGTTTGTAGTACTATGGAACATAAATTATGGATCTTATATGTGATTTAACAGTTTCAGCATTCTATTTTTCTTTTTAATTTCAGCTTTTCAAATTTGAAAAAAAAATATATATATATATATATATATGTATATATATATTTGCAAACAAGTTGCTAATTAGTTTCTAACTTATTAGTCTCAAAAAGTCGCATATTTATGACTACAAAGGCAGTTACAAATACGTGACGGTTTTGTAACTAAATTCACGTTGTCACAAATTAGTCTTTAATATATGACTACTAAATGTTGTCACAAAGTAGTCGCTTATGTACGACTAAGTTTAGTAGTCACAAAATAGTCTGAAATAAGTGACTACTTTGTGACTATTGTATTTTGCGACCAAAAATTTGCGACTACTTATTTTAGTCTCTAAGTAGTCGCAAATTGCGATTTTACTTTTTTTGTGACCTTTTTGGGAGTCACTCATCCCTTGTTTTCTTGTAGTGATGGAAGGAGCACGAAGAGAGAGAGAGGAGAAGAAATCCTCGCCGAAGGGCAAAAACTTACCGTCGGCTGCGATTAGAGTTTTGCCCCCTCAATCGCCTTTTGCGTTGTCTTTTAGTTTTTCATCAAATCATCACTTTTTTTTCATGTGAACAAAAGCTGGCATGGATCTGAAGCCCTTACCACAGTTTTGAAATCCTTGATCATGAGTTTCGAGAAAGTTACCCTCTTCAAACGATTTGCGTTCCTTAGAATGTATCTTACCACTTCTTTCTCCTCTTCTAGCAGCCATTTGTTGTAGCCTTTCCACATGAATGTCTCGAGATGAAGCAACAAACATTTAAGAACATTTCTCATAAGCTCCCTTCTGAGAGTAATGAAAGGTTCTGAATGGATGTAGGGTCTTTATAGACTATAGTGTCAAGATGCAGAGTTTTAATGGACTTCAGACAAACCTGAGAAGGGACATCTATAGAAACCAAAAGCTCTGATTGTCAAGCTCTCAAATATTTAAAAGTCATATCATATTAATTTATATATATATATATATATATATATATATATATATCTAAACATAAATCATATATTACCATTACCCCAATTTTAAAAAAATTTCTTCTCATATTGAATTGTTTTTACATGTTTGATAATTCTTCTCTAATGAATCCAATAACAAAAATTCAAACGTATAAACTTTAAACATGAAAAACCAACTTTAACATTAAAATATAAATTTTTGGACGCACAATCATTCACAATCACACACAATAACACTATCAACTATTATGAAAATAACAATTGAATGCATACACATTATTACACTAGTTATCATTTAAAAAAACTTGACATATCCTGTTTTTTGTTTTTATTTTTTCATACAGAAGAACGTTGGTGTCATAGATTAGGATCCATATGATATGCAGATAAAAATCTATTAAAAATTATTATCGTAAATATTTAGATTCTAAAATTGATAACCAATGTTATTATGATCCGTGTAATTAGATTATAGATTATGACCCGCATTTTACGTAGTTTTTTTTAACTTTATAACCTAATTAACTAAAAGTCATATTTTATTAATTTTATATCTAATAATAACTCATATATTATTATTACCTTAATCTAAAATTTTTTCTCATACTACATTATTCTTACAAGTTTGATAATTCTTTTATAATGAACCCAATAATATAGAGGTATAAATTAATCTTTTAATTTCGTACATTATAAAATCTTATATAGAAATCTATATTATGAAATATTTAGACGTATAAATTAGTTTTATAATTTTGTACATTATGAAATCTTATATAGAGCATATAGTTACAATTTTTTGGATTTCATAGTTTCTATTTTTTCTATTACTTTACTTATTTTATTCAGAAATTTGTAATTGTATGTTTTATGTTTCTTTGATCTTTTTCAAAATTAAATATTTATAATTTAAATACTTTAGAAAATGGAAAGACAACAAAACCAATTTTAAAACATGGAAATTAAAGAAAATAATGTAAAACAATTAACGAAAGGAAAATTTATATTAGTATATTGACACGTGCCACAATCTAAATTCACAATAACACGTATCGCAATCTCATGAGTTATAATTTTACCTATGTATCGTACTCACATTGTATGCATCTAGCTTTATATAATAAAATTAGATTAGGACTTGCTTGATACACAGATAAAAAACAAATTATTGTTGTAAATATTTAGATTATGAAATTGATAATCCGTATAATTATAATTTGTGTAATTTGATTATAGATAACTACCTACTGATATAAAAATGTATTTTTTAAATTATGTATATATTTAAATTCTAATTGGTAACCCATTATATTTTTATCAATAAAAAAGTTTCAAAGATTTGCGACTCTTTTGCGATTATTTCAGCATTTAAATTAGTAAATATAGATTGTGCACGTGTTGATATAATAATATATATTTTTTAAATTAGCTACTACACAAATAATCGCAAAAGAGTCGCAAATCACGAAAGTACGATATTTTTGTTATTACATGTTGTAGTCGTAAAAAACTCGTCGCAAAACAGAGGAATCACAAATTAGTTGCAAACGAGCGACTAAACTGCGATTCCAAAATAGCGACTACAAATTGCATTCTTCTACTTCAATCAATTGCTCTCACTGTCTCTTGCAGGGAGTAATGTCTTCCCTTTGCTCGTCCGATGATGGGCCTTTTTAATGTTGTGGGGCAAAGTGCCCTGAGGAAAGAGGTGGTTAGAGATGGTATTTTTCCGGAGGTATGATGATTGGCCTTTTTAAGATCGTTTGGCGGCGAGAACTGTTCTGTCAAGCGACTTTGCAGCAATATTCAAAGAGATGGGGTCAGATTCAATGGATCTCGGTAGAGTTTCACCGGAAAGTCGACTACACAAAGCCTGGTGGCGATGGAGAATCAGTCGGCGTGCAGCGCGTGCTCATTTCCATCAACCCTTGGTGTTACACGTGTGGGACACATGTTTAACTATTGTCAATTGTTATCTCATTTTGTTAATGGATTTTAATGATTTGGGTTTAATTTGCAAACTTTGGGTTATTGGACTCTGAATACTCATGTAATGTCCAATAACATTGGGTTTTAATGAAAATTTGGTCGAGCAAAAAAAAAAAAAACTAGTATAACAATTCACCTTAAACCCATACCAGAAACACCAGACCGGCCTATCGGTTGATAGTCAACACAACCTTCCCAATTAGTTAAATTAAAAAAAGATGTAGTAATTAATAACCAAAGAAAAATCGAATTGGAAATAGAATCAAATACCAATTTGCTTGCCCACACTTTTGGACTTCAGAGGCAGAAGAATGGGAAAAGGGAGAATCGACCACACCTATAGAAGAAGTTGAAATCAAGAGAAAACTGAAGCTAACAGAATTATTATAGGTTCTAGGGGTTGGGACTGAAGAGCCTTATACAAACAAAAGATTGTCCAATAGTAGTTGTGACCACATTTCACCTCTTCACAAAACCAACTTATAAGGCTATTTTGCTAATCCATACTTTTCCTATTGGTGAATTGTTTTCAAAGCACTCTCTCTTTATTTAAGCAAAGAAAGTAGTGAATATAAACATTATTAAACTAGCCATTGCAGAGAAATTTAAACAATCTTTCCTCTGAGTCCAGACTAGTAAAGTTAAGAGAATACTCACAAAATAACCTCACTGTAACAAGTATTTAGGAAAATAACTCTAGATCTTTTTTTTATTAGGTAATAATCTCTAGTGGAGCTAATTTTATCCCTACCAAAATTAGCCTATTATTTTAAAATGAAATCACACCATTATTTTGTTTTTGCTTTAATCATGTAATATAAATTGATTAAATTTTGTAATTATACAAAAACACGTATTTTCCGCGGTTCACATGGTTTAAAATTTAAACAAACGAGAACAAACACTATAAGGAAACTGGACCATTTGCGACCCCAATTTGCGACGACAAGATTATGTTGCAAATTTATGTCATATTTGGTAGTTTTCTTGGTTTTATCGCAGATTGGTCACAAATTTGCGACCAATACGCTAGTTACAAACTCGTCGCAAATCTTCGATGAGCGTGCGAGTTCATGGTTAGTCGTCGCAAATTCGTAGCAGTTTTTGCGACCAATTAAAGAGTCGCAAATGGTGCGACGGGCTTGCGAGTAGTTTGCTAATATTTATAATATTTTGTAACCGTTTTATTTGCGAGAAAACTTTGGTCGCAATATACTCGAAAAATAGTAGCAAATACACGTAAAGCAGCTAGAGTCAGAAATTAGTCGCAAATCTTCAGTAGCAAATTAGTAGCAAAATTATGAATCTCTATAAATAGAAAAGAATGGGGAAACAAAGTTCATAACACAAAATGCTAAAATAATACGTAAAAGGATTCGATTTCGCAAAAACTTAAACATTTGATCTTTTTGGGACGCGGTTTCATAAAGGGCAAAACCATATCGTCCTAGGAGCACGCAATATACACTACTCGGGCATGGATGTACAACCATAGAGTTTCAGAGAGCAATAAAGTGACGAAAGAGTTCAGAGATGGTCTGCAACAATTCTTGGACGACGCGATCAACCAGCCATTTGCACAAAAAAACGGTACATGATTTTATGCCCTTGTGTTAAGTGCGAGAACACAAGTTATTGGCAAACTGATATAGTTTGGAAGCATTTATATACCTGAGGATTTGTACCAAATTATTATGTTTAGTTTTCGCATGGAGAAGACTTTGTTGTGGATGTTCCGGGTAGTTCTAGTACGAATTATCATCCTGTCGATAAAGATGAACCTATCAGTGAATATTATCATGGTCAGTATAATGCATATGGATATGGTAATCATGATGGAAATAGGTTTCAGGTCATGATTACTAATGCATTTCATGAAAGTATTGATAACATTGTTGAAGAACCAAACTTAAATGCTAAAAAGTTTTACGATATGTTAGACGCTTCTAATAAACCCATCTACGAAAGATGTAGAGAAGGGCTGTCAAAATTATCATTGACATCTAGGATGATGACAATTAAAAGCAAAGATAACATGATTGCGAATTGCATGGATAAATAGGTTGTATTATTTAAAGAGTATTTACCAGAGGGTAATAATTCGGCAGAGTCTTACTATGAAATATATAGATTGGTTGCGAGTCTTGGTTTACTGTCTCAGACGATTGATGTCTGCATTGATACCTATATGAATTTCTGGAAAGATGATGCTAAGCTGCAGAAATGTCAATTTTACGGGAAACCGAGAATAAAAAGATATGTGGATTGTATTTCCTAATTTGCTACGGATTTGCTACGACGCATCGCAAATACGTAGCAAATTATGGTATACAAATAATTCCTAAATCAAACACTAAGCCCCAAATTTAAATCTAAGAATAAGAAATTGCAAATATTAAGCTTACCCCAAATATTAAACTAAAAAAATGTTGCGAATCTTAAGCTAGGTACGATTTTTCTACGAGTTTGCTAGGTATCGTTGCAGATACGTCGAAAATGTGTCCACTTTATGATGCATTTGCGACTAATCGTAGCAAATGCTTAGAAAACCTTACGACATTAATTATGATAACACCGGCACTTGTAAATCCCTACATAAAAAACCGTACACCATAAGCATTGTGTGATACACCAATTGTTTACGCACTACCTCTCTTGCCTATAAAAGTTAATATTAGATTCATTAATTTCTCCTTTTATGGTGTGGAAGAATATTTAGGATAAACCTATTCATAAATTATATGAACTTACATTGTAAATATTTGAAAACGGCGAAATTTTTTATTTTATTTTATCGTAAGTGTATTGTGTTGTTTTAATGTACACATTACATATGGCTACAAAGTATTCAATTGTACGACATCCCTCTACACATTTAATCCTAAACGAAATCTTAAACTCTAAATTTTGTAAAAATGATATTACTACGTATTTACGAGTAAGCGTCGCAAATTAGTTGCAAATACTACATTTGCGACGAATTTGCTTTGAACCCTAGCAAATGCGTATCAAACTAGATTCATCGCATTTAAACGAACCAGATACAAAATGAAATGTATTTCCTATTTCCCAAACAATCACCCACGGTTTGTGACGAATTTATAATGCGTTGTTGCATATTTGTCGCAAAATTTTAAATATGTTTAGCAGAAAATTAAATTTTTCAATCACCGTGTGTTGAAATTTGTATATATGTATATATGTATATTGCTCATCATTCTTCATCTCCTAACACATTCACACACACACAAAATGTCATTCCCTTCACTCTTTTATGCATTCTTCTTGATCTTATTCTCATCATTCCGAATTGCTCACAACATGAATCTAAGCCCATCACCGGCTCCAAATCCAGCTTATTATGATGATGGCGACAATGCGTTAACCATCTTCGACGTGACTTCGTTTGGAGCCATTGGCGATTGCAGGACGGATGACACGTCAGCATTCAAGATGGCATGGGACGCAGCATGTATGAGCACAGGTCATGCTGACTCAACCATTCTTCTTGTCCCTTGCACCCTCTGTTTCTTGCTGAAGCCAACCAGTTTCAATGGTCCTTGCAGAACCCACCTTGCATTACAAGTAAGCTAATTTCATAACCACACGTATTCTTTCTTTTTTTTTGTTTCTTTGGTAACCGGATAGATCATGAGTTGAAACCCAGACTAATCTCCGAGACTGCCATTTAAAACGTCTACAATGGGCAAGGGGGAGCCACATCGATTTTTGTAGATGGTGGAACTCGATTTTTGTTTTTACAGTTTTTGTCTTCTTTACAGATCGATGGGATCATTGTGTCGCCGGATGGACCGAGGTCGTGGCCGTGGAACTATAAGAGGCAGTGGATAATGTTTTACAGAGTGAATGGATTATCAATTCAAGGCTATGGTGTTATCAATGGCCGTGGCCAGAAATGGTGGGACCTTCCTTGCAAACCTCACAAGGGAATTAACGGAACGACTCAAACCGGTCCTTGTGACAGTCCTGTGGTTAGTCATTGTTTCACAATCACATTTGTTATACGTATGTCAGATTTAGTGAAAAATAGGTCAAAAAGTCATTTTTGATTTGATATCAGGCGATTAGGATATTTCAGAGCTCAAAAGTGAGAATCAAAGGGCTTAGCTTCCAGAACAGTGCTCAGTTCCATTTAAGGTTTGACAACTGCAGCGACGTGGTTGTAGATTCCGTGACCATCAAAGCACCGGCTTCTAGTCCAAACACTGATGGGATCCACATTGAGAACACACATAACGTGCAGATTCGAAATTCCGTGATTTCCAACGGTATGTTTCCCGATTTTTGCAGTTGCCTAACATGTAAGTTCGTTGATTCCGAATTGTTTTATATATTTCTTTTGATTCGGTTATAACAGGAGATGATTGTATTTCAATCGGAGCCGGCTGCTTTAATGTGGATATTAAGAATGTTTCGTGCGGTCCAAGCCATGGAATTAGGTACCCATTAAATGTTTACATCTTTTCCTCTGCCAAACTCTATGTGCCTCTTATAGAGTACACTAAAATTCTCAGCCTTTTGAGCTCACAATCCTCTATTTTAACAAATTTTAAGAACGTTTTTCTAACCGGATTAAGCTTAGAACGAAATCGAAAACAGAGCCTAAAGGTTCATGGATTCTTTAGGCTCTGTTTCTCAGAATGTTTTGGTGGGGCTTTTTCTTCTGGTTTGAAGTGTTGATAATTTAACTTATGGACAATGTTGCAGCATAGGCAGCCTTGGAGTCCATAACTCGAGTGCATGTGTCTCGAACATAACAGTGACAAACTCAACCATATGGAACTCAGACAACGGTGTTAGGATAAAGACATGGCAAGGAGGGTCAGGCTCGGTTTCAAGAATCGTGTTCCGTAACATTCAGATGGTGAACGTTCGTAACCCTATAATGATAGACCAATACTACTGCCAAACCAAGAACTGTGCTAACCAAACCAGCGCAGTCATTATCAGTGATGTTCTGTATGCAAATATCAAAGGGACTTACGACTTGAGAAGCCCACCAATGCATTTTGGTTGCAGCGACTCTGTCCCCTGTACTAACCTGAGACTGGAGGATGTTGAGCTGTTTCCTTCCAAAGGCCAGCTTTTGGAAAACCCGTTCTGCTGGAACGCATATGGAAGCATGCAGACGATTACAGTCCCACCTGTTTATTGCCTGCTTGAGGAACTTCCGGGCTGCTAACAGAAGAAGATGTGTTCATCGCTGTTCACCAACTCGGAATCAGATTTAGAACATATATGAACACAAAAATGTAAGGGTAGATTCGATGTTAGTAAAGAGTACCGAAGAAAATAGTTTAAAGGTTAGCCATTGTCCTGAAAGTCTGCAACTTTTTAGAATACACACTACATTCAGTTGTGACATGATTAAAGGAAATAAATTCTAGTTTGTATCATATCTAACAAAAGATACTTTGCAAGTAGGAAGAGTTATTGTGAACGTAAAACAGAAGAAGACCGCAAATGCCATTCATAAAGTGAATTTTGCAAAAATGGATTTGTAATTGTCCAGAAAGATTGCAGATTTTCCGTGTTCTCAGTTCATTAATTCGCACCATGGGAAAGGTAGGCATATACAATTTGATCAATGGATCTAGTTTATGAAACATAAAATAGATGATGAATATACGTAGAAGAGATAGTAGAGAAGTGAACTTATATTCCATTTATTGATGGGCGATTTTTGGTGGGGAGACAAATCGGTCCATGACGCACATTTTTCATGAACAAGAATTAGCCGCATTGGGATAACATTACTTGCAAATAGAAGCGAGTACCTCCAGCAGAGAAGCCGTGAATCTCATCTGGGTCTCCTCGTCCACAGCAACGAAAAGAGGAACGTGAACAAAGAGTGAATTGGTCTTATTCTGTTCTGCAAATCTCAGAGAATGGTAATAGACATAGTTGCACACAAATCGACCTGCATCGTCTGATTGTATCACTTCAAATCCCTTCTTCTCCAACGCCTTTGTTATCTCTTCAACAGGAAGAGTAGTCTGCAAATCATACACGTCACAACTCTTGGATTCAACATAAATCTAAGAACGGCCAATGAAGCTTCTGAACAGATTGGAAAAAATCTGCAGACCAAAAGGTTAAGAAACACAGCTCGAGGAGACAATGTTGACATACCTTTCTTACAGTTGAGATTGGACCATCAGAGGGAACAATTGGCAAATTCTGCAGACCACAAGAATGTTTCATAGAAATAAACAAGAAATCAAACAAGAATAAACCAAAGGAGAGTGAAACAAAACCTGAGGTTTCCAACCCAATTCATCAGGGCAACGAAAAGTCGCTTCATTCACAGCTTGTTTCTCAATTGCAAATTTCGTAGCGCCACTATTAACTCCAAAGTGAACCTAAAGTGACATCAGAAAGAATTTCTTCAGCATAGAGAATCAAACAGGGTAATCAATCACTTTTCTTAACTAACTAACTAACCCAGATGGTTTTTCCACAGGTCACTGACTCTGATTCTTTCGTATTGATCGCGGATTGTAGCAACTGATAAAGAGAAGCAAGAGCTCCTTGACCGGCCGTCTCAAGCACAGTACATCTCCCAAGAATCACGTCTTTCGACAGACTATTCTTCGCCAAATAGTCTCTCAGGTTGGTTGCCATTTTCTCTGTAGGGTTTTCAGCAACTCCATGGAACTTCTTGAAGCCTGTGATGTTAATCGTCACAGCCGTTGGTCCTTCAGAACCCATCACTACAACTGAAAACAAAAGCTGTTGCTGTCAGAGACACTGACACTGACTCTTTATTAACAATCTAAAGACCCACCAGATTTGGAACAATCAGTTAGGGTATCAGACAACAACCAGTGCTCAGAACATCAAATGAAAATTACAAATGACGAAACGAAGCCAGATCTCAACAAGTTTAACTTGCTACGCAACATAAAGGTTATGACTTCTTCAACAAAAACGATAAAGTTTGCAGCTTTTTTTCAATTTCCTTTCGTAGCGCACGAACCCAACTGATTCAGACGATGAAAAGATCAAAAAAATTCAGAGGTCTGATCATCAAAATACTGCTGAATTACTAATGGATTACAGAGCAGAGAAGGATCCTAATCGCAATATTTTAAAATACCCAATTCAGAAAAACGAAAACTAGATCAAACCCACTGCAAAAGATGCGGAAATTATGATCAGAAATTATAAAACTCGTAACTTTTTACCTTAGGGAAACAGATATCGAAACCTGAGACGAGGAACACAATGAAAGAAAGCTTTGTGTTCTTCGAGTGAAATCGATTGCTTGTAAAATCTGAGAAAGAGAAATAGAGAGAGAGACGAGAGGAAATGTGACTCAACAACCAGTCTTTGTCCTTATCCAATCAATTGAAACCTAACTTTTAATCATTTTCCACTATGGACGGAAGTTTGATAAAATCACAGAACAAGACAAGAGACATACTTATACACATACATATGTTTAATATTCTTTATCTGAATCTGAATATTATAAAGGCCAAAAACGAAAAGTGGTAGGTCAGTTCCCAAAGAGATAATAACAACAAATTAGAATATAGAACAATAATTGGAAGATGATAATTGAGTGATCTAAGCGGTGATGCCTGTAAATTTCATTGATATGCGTGAACATTGCCTGCAACATTCTAGAGTCTAGACATCAACCCGAACTAAACCGAAATTGAAGCCTTTCAATGATGATTATGAACCGACCGGCACAGATGAATCAGTCTCACCAATAATCTCTACAAGAACACTCCCCATTCTTGATATGATGGAATCTGTTTGCATCTCTTAGAATGATCTCTCTCTGTGTCACTTTAGATATCAGTTTAATGGCGGCGTGGCAATCTCTACAGACTCTAAGGTTTTTCATGACCCGAATGGGTACTCCTTCAGGTAGTTTTAAGAGCCCATAAGCCACTGCGAGTCTCTCGCTGTGACATCTCAAGTTATCCACTTTCTCTTCCTCGTCTACATCGTGCAACACATGGCTACAATCAGGACTATATCCAGCTTCTCTCAATAACCCATCTGTTTTCTCCAACATCATCAATATCATCGCTTGCTCGGGATGGTTTCTGATACCTCCGCGAGTGAACATGTGCACTTTCTTCTCTACCTCAATCCAGCTACAGCCAGGGAATTTACTTACATTCCTTGTCCTCATGTGTTTTCTCAGTTCTGCAACATCTCCCCACTTAGCTCGGGATGCGTTTATGCTGGATAGCAAAACGTATGGACCAGCGTTTTCTGGTTCAATCTCGAAAAGTTTCTTTGCAGCAACTTCGGCTAAATCCAGTCGTGAGTGAGTTCTACACGCTCCCAACAGAGAACCCCAAACTGTAGCATCTGGCTTTATGGTCATGCTTTCGATCAGTTTCATTGCCTCGTCTACCCGTCCTGCACGCCCAAGCATATCCACCGTGCAAGAATAATGCTCAACCGTTGGCGTCACGCAAAACCTTGATTTCATTGATTCAAATATCTCAAGCCCTTCCTCGACTTTTCCGGCATAGCTACATGCTGTTAGAATTGCAATTATGGTGACTTTGTTTGGCATGGTACCAGACAAAGGCATCTCGTGGAAAACCTTAAGAGCTTCATCTGCTAAACCGTGCGACGCGTAACCTGAAATGATTGAATTCCACATGATAATGTCCTTTGAGGGAAACCGGTCGAATACTAGCTTTGCTTTCACAAGCTCACCACATTTGACATACATCGTCATCAAAACAGAGGCAACATACACATCAACATCAAACTGACATCTCACCAAGTGAGCATGGACCTGTCTGCCGTATTGGAGACTTGCTAAGGTGCCACAGACCGAAAGAATGCTGATCAAGGATGGAAAACTCGGTCTGACTCCTTGCCTCTGCATTTCAGCAAACAAATCAATGGCCTCCAATTCAAAACCTTTTCTTTCATAAGCTTTGATCATTCCTCGCCAAGTCGCATTATCTCTATCCTTCATTTGATCGAAAATCCTCCTCGCTTTTGCTATCTCTCCTTGCTCTCCCAACCCAACAATCATTGCATTACACGCAATAACCGGCTTCATCGGCATCGCGTCAAAGAATTGCTCAGCTTCTTCAATTCTCCCACTCAGTGTGTATCCCAAAAGCATGGAAGTCCATGAAACTTCAGTTTTCTCCGGCATCACTTCAAACAGCTTCCTAGCAACATCCACCCGGTTATTCTGCCCGTACCCTGTAATCATGGTTGTCCAAGTAATCACATTTCTATCTCGCATCTCGTCAAAAATGTCCCTTGCCTCATCCACTCTTCCTTCTTTACACAACCCACCAATCATGTTAGTACTCGCTACAACATCTTTCACAGGCATCATATCATACAACATACGTGCATCATCTATACGCCGATCGTCAATCAAACCACCAAACATCACAGTCCAAGAAACCTCATTCTTCTCCGGCATTATCCAAAACAACGACTCCGCTTCAGCAACCATACCCTCTTGCACATAACCTTTCACCATAGCGGTCCATGAGACAACATTCCTCTCTGGCATTATCTCAAACGCATTCCTGGCTTCTTCAATCATCCCGTTCTTAATATACCCTGAAACCAACCCGTTCCAAGAAACGATGTTTCTCTCAGGCATTTGATCGAACAGAAGGCGTGCTTCTCTGGGCATGCCGTTTGCAAAGTACCCAGAGACAATTGAATTCCAGGAACCGATTGCTTTAAAGCGTAACGAATCAAAAAACTTCCGAGCTTCATTGATTTGGCCGACCCTTGAGAGACGAGAGATCTGAAAACTGAAACTGACTGCTGTGGCTGTGCAGTATGTTCTATGTAGGATTAAGTGAACCATCTTCATTCACGAATCGAATTGACAGAAATACTGATTCTGATGAGAGTTCTTCAAGATGGTTTAGGATCTTAACAAGCACAAAAAGCTCTACGGCTGATTCTTAAGAGTTTCAAACACTTGACTTGGAAGAGAAAGAACAAAAAAGACCTAACTTTTTGCTGGTCGGAATGTTTCATTTAAGGTTCTGATCTGTTCCGTGTGTTTATATACTTTTGTGTGATTTGAAGACTTGAAGTCGACGAAAGACGAGTTTTGTTAACCAGTATGTGTGTGTGTGTTTAGAAGCAACGTAGTTTATTTTCTCTACATGGTACATAAACGCTACAAAATTTTGAGAAACTATTACTACCAAACTCTTGTCTGACTCGATTTGGTTACAATCAGAAACATCTGACGAATAAAAAAAAACTTCCCAAGTTAGAAAAACACACCCACGCAAGTTTGGTTCTCAACGACGGCAGAAGAAATGGAACGGAGTTGGTGGCTTCGAGTACTGCATCGAAAGCACTCTCATGGCCACAATGGCATTAGCTGTCTCGGTGTAATGAATCCCATCCCAGCTTATGAAACGTGACCCTTTGTCACATACATTAGAGCCTCTATGCCCACATGTTATGTTCGCATTGTAGTTGTAAGGACTTCCGCCGTATCCGCAACACGCCATTAAGGGTCTCTCAAAACCTGCATTGCATCTAACTTAAGTTAAGATATAACCATCCCATTTGGTCACTCAATGAGTAAGTACTCTGCTTTACCGTATTTGTTGGAGTTTACAATGAGGCTGTATTTGATTGCGTATATGTCAATATAGATTATGGTGGTGTCTCTCAGTTCGGTCCTCAGTTCCTCGCACATATGATCTAATCTTTGGTTAAAAAGTTTTGCTGCCAAGTTGTAACTGGCTAAGCAACCGTGCTGGTCGAGATCTTTTCTCTGAACCATTGAAAGTTTCTGGGGTAGACAACCCAATGGACCAGTGTTGTGAATCCAAAATCTCTTTCCTCCTTCATCATACAATCTCTGCGGATCATAAAACCAGTTTTAAAAGGTTATACGGTGCGTACCAAAGTTCTATCAGGCAAAAAGATCTCACCTTTATGCCACTTTTTATCTCGGAAATCATTTGTGGAATCAGCTTGACCGTTTGAGAATATGAGTTGCCTTTAGAGAAGGAACGAGCAATGTCGTTCTGTCCAATATCGATCATGTACAATGCGTTTTTGAATCCATCCTCGCTTATGTACATCCCCTTTAATAGATCTACACAACACACAATGCTGACTCCAGTCAAGATCATCAACCAAGAGCAGAGGATATACAACATTGATTTGGGATGAGGTAGGTTTACTGGCAGTAGAAGCGAGCTCGAGTGATCGTGATTTGAAATGGAGGAATTGCATGAGTTGAATGTTGAGCGCAAAAGGGACGTTCTTAGGGAGAGTAGATGATCCAACAATTGCGAAATTCGCACCGTTTTGGAACCTTGATCCACCCAATGAATCTAAGTATGGCCTCAAGAGACTTGTATTCAAACTCTGGCCTGACAAATTCCCTCGTTAGTACATCCATTTACCAACTTTAATGATGCCAAAAAATATCTACCAAAACTCATTACACAAACACAAATATATGGCTAAATACCAGGGCTACACAAAATGACCAAAACAAATAGTTAAACCGAATCTAAACCAAAATTTATTTATAAACCGTTTGGTTTCATTTTTTTAAAACCCGAAAAACCGAACCCAAAACCGTTTTTTGTGCAATCGAACTAAACCGAATATTCCAAAATTTATTATAATTTATATAAATATTAAAATTAGATATAATAATATTAAATAAATATAATAATATATAAATCGTTATTTGTTTACAGTTTTAAGTTATTTTTCTCACTAAAACCGAATCGAATTTAAATTGAAAACCAAACAAAACAAAAATTGAAACTGCATCAAACCGACCGAATTAAAATCAAAGCGAATTATAAATATTTTATACGGTTTTAATATCTATAAAAAAAAGTAATAAACCAAATGAAACCGAACCGATTCAAAATCGGATCACCCATCCCTTGGCTTCAAGCAAAACATACGATGAAAAGAGAAAATATTTGATATTTTAATTGAATATGGTGTACATGGGACCCCGCTTTGTCCTACTAGATTTCAATGACCAATTTTGTTTTATGGATCACACCTGCAATCACCGACATGAATGTCATAGCGTGATCTGAGCCGTAAATTTCAGATGCGAACTGACGGTGGATGTGACACGATCACCAGCAAAAACTGTATTTTTTTTTTTTTGGTTTTACTTACAGAGGAAATCGATGAGAAGACGTCCGTCGGACAAACGGCCGGTTGACCGCCGGAAAAATAACCGTCCATTTGGGAAGCCAATGGGGTAACCGAGTCCAGCGACGAGTCCGCCTGTGTCCGAATTAGAGTCTCCGAAGTTAAAAATCACCGGCGGAGCTTGACAACCGGCCGCCGCCACCGCCGCAGAGGGTTGCCGGAGACTGAGAAGAACCAGTGACACCAATGTGACAAAGATGAAGGAGAACGTATCGAAGTGGAGAAAGAGAGTGGCCATTGGAGAGACCTTGCTTAATAGTGTGGAGAGATGGCTTAGCTCTCCAACCTTTTTATTCAGTGTCTTCACTCTGTGTGGTCCAATAATATTATAATAGGCAAGGAAATAAAACCAAAAAATATATATGTACATATATATAGGCAAGGAAATGTATATCTATGTTTTATACCAAATTAATTATAACAGTGGTGACTTGGTGAAGATCTGTACAAATTAATTATCTCTGACAAAATTGTTTACTCCATCATCAATTGTGGTTGTTTGTAGGACGAGAATCTTTTATGACACGGGAAAAAAAATTTGTTACAGGAAAAATAAAAAATACCAAATATGTTGTGTGAAGTATGCATTGGCCGCAAGAAACGGAATGCTAACGTGAAATAGGCTTCTTCTTTGGAAATCACAATGCGTGTCTCCTTTGAAATTCAGGACAACCTCTTCTTCTCTAATTCTTAACGTGACATTGCATATGTCAAGTCTGGAGAAGATTTTGCCTAAGTTTATAGACGCTTTAGATGCGTTTTCATTAAGGGAAGATTTACTAAAAAAACAAAGAAAAAAAACTTATAACTAATATTTTTTTTTTATCGTCTGAATTTATAATCTATTAGAAATTATAAAAACAATTACATGAACGATTATACAACAAATAAATCTACCGTCTATAAGGATTTACGCCGGACGGTTATACCTGCACCATGCTCATGCGGGACCACAACGAACGTCTCTAATTACACTATGTTGAAGATCTCATGTAAACCTGCATCCATTAATCTATATAAATCGCTTTTTGGGAATCGAACTTTATACCATCTGGTGTATAAGTATTAATAAACCATTTGTCAAACCACTGGACCAAGGAGACTTCCACCACTTATAACTAATATAGTGTTAGTTTTTTTTGAAATTATATAATTTTTTTTATTAGTCTATAATACTCTTTGGAAGTTTTATTAGAGAAAAAGTTATTACGAAAATACCATTATTTTTTTATCTACCTAAGGTAAAAGTTAGTGTTGTTTAGGAAAATATTTACGGATATTTTTACCGTTGTTTTCGAAAAATTAAAAAATCTGCGAAAATAAGTAAGTCGTTGTAATGGTTGTAGAGTTTTGGGATGACAAACTTGTTCATCAAACTTATTATCGCATCCATATTTAATAACTATGTACGAGCAAGTCAAACAACCGTATTCAAGGGCTTTCGGGAAGAAATCCAATCGTGAGTTTGATCAAGTGCGGTGCTTTCTTCTGGGTGAGGAGTTTTGGACGCCTTTTGGAGCTTCATTTCTCTCCTAGAGAAAATCCGTCTAATATATCATTCCAATGTGTCAATTGGAATTCGCCACCTTTTTAGGAGCAAAATCTCCCTGAATAGTTTACCCATCATCCCTAAGTCTCGCTCGTCGGGGAAAGAATGAAGGTTGTAAGCTCGGATTTTTCTTTCTGTTTGGAAGCTTTGATGCACTGACTGTGACGGGTTCCTTGATCCTGCACGAGTTGTTTAAATACGTCATATATACCATACTAGTTATGCTCGTCACGACATCATAGTTGATTCCATGCAATCTCTGCAACGATCGTCTCTAGAACAAGACAACGTCTCCCGGAGATTTTCTCTACTAAACTTGTCACGAAAGCAGATCAAGGTGTACTCATCAATCTTTTTCTAATGTATATTGAAGGTCTATTTCAAGAGCTATGTGGCACCCATCAAAATACGAGGCTAGTGGATGATACTTGCCTGAGAGCCGTCGAGGCGTCTCAGGAGGGAGATAAAAAGACATACTACACTCGTCACGAAGTGGGAGACCGCTTGCAGAATTCCCAACACGGATTTGACCGTGCATTATTTCACTTGTACGGAGAAGCACGCTCGCACTCAGCTACGCCAGGTATGCTCCCCCAACATATGTAACACTTTGCATGAGCTATCCAGTCGTGTTAGAGTTATAACATTGCATCACATCGGCCAAAGACACAACACTTTCAATAGTTCATGGTCATGTAATTTAAGCGATTTGATCTGACTACTCATAATTCGGCCTCTTGACTTGGATCATGTTTATTTCCTATAAATGCCGCTCTCATGCTTATAACGAGAGAGAGAGAGAGAAAATGAATGGGTAGAACTTGAAAAGATAAATCCATAAATGCATGTCGTTGAACACTCCACAAACACACACACACATTTCACCTTTCATACTAAAAATCATTTCGGCCTTACGTTTGAGATTCCGCCTCTCTTACGTTTATCCATTACCAATATTTTTTCGGTTGGGATCCAATTCGCCCAACCGTTTCCCGGATAATTTCAACCCCTCCACCCCCCGCCCCCCCCCCCCCCCCCCTCCCTTTGAAAGAATCACTTCCATCTCTAAAAACATCTTTTCTAAGCTCACCCAAAGATCATATTGGGGGCAAAGATAACCGCAGATCTAGTCCAAAACTCGACCATTTTTTCTTCTTTCTGATTTTTCAATTCTTCGTCCAATCACGTTTCTCAATTCTAATTTCTGCGTGATAAATTCCAATAAAAAAAATCATACCGTGTCTTTCTTAAAGTCATGAAACCACGTTGTTGTTTCATAAATCCTTCTTAGCACCTAAAAACTGACGAGCATGATATGAATCATGTTCAGACGAAAATCTAAGTTTGTTCACAAAATGTAAAAAATGAATTTCTAATTGAATCAACAAGATGTAAACACAAGCAAACATACACTTTTCGAAGCATCCAAGGAACTCACATATAGAAAAATAAAACTTTTTCTTTATTTTATCGTTTTTTATTTTTGGAAGTAAAAACGAAAGAAAATTCTTCGTCTAATCTAATATTGATTGAATGTTTGAGCATTCTGAGACTTTCATGAGTTTGTATCCAAAGTATCTTAGGTCCTTTCCAAAACTATTAATTTAATTCCCTCTCTAACTATCCAATCTAATTGAAGACTCATATGAACTTCTGTCCACTACTTTTAAGTCTTCTTTGAATTTGATAAGCAAAATTTTAGATTAAAGAATAGAATTGAACCTCGAGAGCCAGGGACTTAGGATAACGAAAATAAAATATCAAGAGTCTTTTTCTACGTTTGTTATAGTTATAATAGGGATTTCAAGTCTGTTGTTGAAGGGACACCCGGATTTGATCCGGAGAGGAATGATTTCGCCTTACCACTCGACAATGCCACCAAAATGATAGAAACTAAATTCAAATTTTTTTATTTTAGTTATATAAGAAAATTATTAGAGATGGATTTATAACCAATATATATTGAATTTTTTTCAATTAAAAATAAATTTTCTTCAATTTCAGTTATAACAGTAATGATAAGTATATGTAAACCCCATAATCATCGGAACATACACTTACATTGTGGTATAGAGCTATAGCTTTACAATGGGGTATTTTATCTTTCTAAAGGTGCCTTTGATAAGTAGTTCTCAATAAATTTCTGTATATCAATTTTTCATTGAATACATTGATAAGAAAATTGAATTTTTGATAGAGCACAGTATGTGCTGTCCTAAATAGATATATATATATATATATATTTTAACCACTTTACTTTTTCATATATATATGCATTTTTTTAATTATAAAAAATTAATAAATAAAAGACACAAGTTTTCTTACCTACTTTGATTCAATGATATTCTATTCAAAATAAATAAAATTTAAAGTATCTTTCTGAAAATATTTGTTTGAATAATGAAATACAAATACATGAAAAAATAAAGTGGTTAAAAAGGTTTCTATTTATTATATGTTTATCTGCTTCAACAGATCATTCATGAATACATTTGTTTATGGTATGTAATCAAATTGGAATATGTAATACTACTGTAGGTAAAAATGAAATTACGTTTAAGTTCCAGTGGTATTTTTCAATTTTGTTCCATTTGGATCTCTTTCCTATAAAAAAATTATAATCGAATCTAGTCTTCGTTCATACGTATTTCATACCTTCATATATCTTGGAGTTGGATAAAATTTCATGTAATTCAATAAATAGAATAAAAATTCTATTATTGCTAGGTCGAATCATATAGATATGATCCAACCTAACCTTGACGGATGCCACATTTTTCATTCACGAATTCCTGTTTCCTTTTTACTCCCGCAAAATTCCATCCCGAATTTTCGTTTGTTCATTCCTAATCCGAACTCTAAATAGTAAATATAGAAACAGATTCGTAACTATTACAAAATGGATGACATGGGGGTACAACGTCAGCATAAGACGGTACAAGAACCATTTTAATTTATCACAACTCAACATAAAGAAAAAACAAAAAAGATTCAAGTCCAGTGCAACTGTACCAAGGAACATGTACCCTCAGCTTCTCTGTGGATGTTAACAAGTCCTATTAACAAGTTCAGATACTTCACATTCTCAGCCGCACCAATTTATTTTTATGTTTCACCGTCTTTCCATCATTGCTCTCCCTCCGCATCTTTAATCTGATTCACAATTTCTGCCTTTTCCTCCATTAAGGCTCCTATTTTTGCATTGATCTTCTCCAGCTTCATTTTCAGCTTACCAATGTCATTACCCTTCTTCTTGGTTTCATTAAGCTTCTTCACATCTTTGTCTTTCTTTTCTTCTTTTGTCTTTGCTTTTTTCCCCTTTTCTTCATCACCATTTTCAGCTTTCGACTTTACCATTTTGATGTCCTTCGCTTCAACTTCAGCATGAGCTTTCTTCTCTTCTTCATCCTCTGTCTTTTTCGTTTCCTTTGATTCTTTCTTCTTGTTCTTCTCTTTATCTTTCGTCTTTTTTTTCTTCTCCTCTTCATCATCCTCACCGCCTTCTCCTTTAGATTTCTTCTTTTCTTGGTTATAATCTTCTTCCTCCGCGTCTTTTCTATTCTTATTCTTTTCGTCTTTCGGCTTGCCTTCCTCTCCCACAGCTTCTTGTTCTTCAAATTTAATATCTCTGGACAACACTTCAGTTTCAAGGTTTTTCTCCTTCTTCTTGTCTTCTTTGTTATCTTTCTCGTCCTTCTCCTTCTTCTGGTCTTTTTTCTTTTTCTGTTTCATTTCTCCTTTATCCTCATCTTCAGCTTCTTTCTCACATATCTCATCTGTTTCCTTCTTCTTTGCCTTATCTTTATTCTTCTTTTTCTTTCCCTCCTTATGATCTTCTAATTTCTTCTCTTGATCCGTTGAATCATCGTTTTTCTTCTTTCCTTTACCATCTTCCTTAGGCTCATCTTTCTCTCCTTTTTTCATCTTCTTGTCTTCCTTACTCTTGGATTCTTCTTTCTGTTTCTTCTTCTCTCTTTCCTCTGCACCTGATTCATCTTTCTCTTTCTTCTTCTTCTTTTTACCTTCTTCTTCTTCTTCTTCTTCTTCTTCTTGTAACACCTCTTTTCGTTGTGATACATCCCCGTCTTTCTTTTCTTTGTCCTTCTTTTTCTTTCCCTCCTTATGATCTTCTTCCTTCATCTCATGATCAGTTGCATCATGTTCTTTCTTCTTTCCTTTATCTTCTTCCTTAGGCTCATCCTTCTCTCCCTTTTTCATCTTCTTGTCTTCCTTACTCTTGGATTCTTCTTTCTGTTTCTTCTCTTTATCCACCTTCTTAGTTTTGTCCTCTGCACCTGATTCATCCTTCTCTGTCTTCTTCTTCTTTTTACCTTTTTTTTCTTCTTCTTCTAATTCCTCCTTTCGTTGCGATACATCCTCGTGTTTCTTCTCTTTGTCCTTCTTTTCCTTCTTGTGTTCCTTCTCTTGCTCTTTGACTTTTACATCACTGCCTGTAACCTCCATATCTCCATGCCCTTCTTCATGTTTCCCGTATTTCTTGGAAGCAATTTTTTCGTCTTTCTTCTCGTCATGTTTATCTTCTTCTACCTCCGAGTGATCCTTCTTGCCCTTTATCTTTTCTTTTTCCTTCTTTGATTTCCCTCCATTCTCGTCCTCATTCTTTGTTTTAACCTTCTCAACTGACTTGGCCTTCACTTCCATCTCCAACTCAACATTCTCTCCCTTCTCGTTTGGATCCAATTCCTGCGTCTTCATTTTTACATGAAGTTTCTCTTTCTTGACATTTTCTTCGTTCAATGACATAACTCCCTGATAGACAAAAGAAAACCCTTTTTATTGTAACAACGTTTTAAATCTCAAACACGATTTTGGTAGCTAATAGCCGGCGAGCACAAAAGAAATTGAACCATAGGCAAAAACCATGACTCTGCTAGTCCAAAAGTTAAAACGTTGAAATTTGTAATATTTCAAAAAAATTGTCACTAGTCTCTGAAATGTGTGGCTGAACCAACGACTATAAAATGAACATGATTTAGTCGTGTCTCCGATCAAACATAGCATATTGTAGAAACACCGCAGAGAGTCAATGTACAGAGCAACTAATTAATGATCAAAGTAGTTGAAGCAACAAAGAATAACTTAATGATAAAGCAAACTTTCTGTCACTGAGAAACCCCAATAATAGATCATATCACAATAAACAAAATAACTTAAGGTTTCATCTTTTTGGCTTTTTCTGTATATAAAATACCAAGAACATTCGTTGAGAAAAAAAATGATCAAGAATACTCAATACTCTAATCAAGGAATCCAAGGAAACCTCGAATTGATTCAATCTATAAACAACCAAAGTAACAAAGAAGCTAGACAGAACCAGTTTAAGCCTTTATTTTTCTCACTTCTCCTAGTACCAAGGATTCAAGATTTAGATTCATTCACCAGATAAAACGTGAGACCAAACAAAAATTCTACCAAGCAAAGGGCAGTTGTAAATAATAAGAAACCGAAAATCTCAAATTTATCAAGAACATGGCTGATACAGAAGAAAATACCTTGGGATAATATAGATCAAATAGGGAAAAATAAAATAAAAATGATGGACTGAGCTTATGTACCTCAGATTTTCCCGAAATGATAGATTTGATTGGAGAAAGACGATCTGAAAATGAATATGAATATGATCTGAGATGGGTATGTTAATATATAATAAGATTTTGACTTCCTCTCGCAACGAGTCACACGGATGTGACGCTGAATCCACGAGTTGGTGCCACGTCTTTGTCTTTCTTCTTTGCAGTTTCCTTTCCTCGTTATGGGTCCCACTGAGACATTTTTTGTTTCTTTCTCTTTTTACGCTTTTTTCCATTAAAAAAAAAACAAAGTTGTAAAAAAACAAATCTTTGCATTATTTATCAAAAAGATAAGGATTTTAAAACATAAGAAAAGTTGAAGTTTGAAATAGAATGTAATGTATTCATCTTATTCATTGTACATAGTTTGGTATTTAGACACTTCAATATTTCATATTCTAGATAATAACATATGTACCTTAATTTGAAACAGAATATAATGTGTTCATCTTATTCATTAAATGGGATGGATGAAAGTTAATAATGTCATTATCAAATTTATATTACTAAAATCAATATTTAGAATAATTTTTCTCAAAATTACCATTTTAAAAATTAATTAGTTTATACAGTAAAATTTCGATAAATTAATACTCGATAAATTAATAAACATAATAAAATAATAAATTTTACTGGTTTTTAGTTGGACAATGTAAAATGTAATAAAATTTATTAAAATAATAAAATAATTTTTTTTTGAAAAATCTCTATGTAAATATATGGTCTCAATAATATCATAAATTAATAACTACATAAACTTATGAAAATATAACTAAGATGATTTACTAAATCTGACTCTAGTGTTGTTTATTTTTTCTAGATGCAATAATTTCTTCTTTATGCATAGCTACTTCCTAAGGGATCATAATATCGTTTTCAACTTCATCATACATATTAATAGTCGATTTTTCTTCTTTAACTTTGAACTTCTAACATAAATAATTTTTATTTGGATAGTCCAATAGGTTATTAACATATATTCTATTGCGATGTCTGAGACTATTAATCATTACAAAATTTTGGTGGAGTAAGGCGGTGGTACGAGAGTTCTACATTGGCTTATGTGTAAACGAGGGTGTAAATCTAAAGCGCTTGGAGGTTTGGGTTTTCGTATGATAGATAAATTTAACTCGGCTTCACTTGCAAAAAACTATGAAAATTAATTTAATATCTAGATACCCTTCTGGCCAAGGTATTAACAGGTAGATATTATCGCGTTTCAAATCCTATATGACGGAAAAAGTACTATTCGCCCTCCTATGATTGGCGAAGCATAGTATCATCCCGGTTTATATTAGAACAAGACCTCATTAAACAAGTATGTTCATGTACTTCTATCTCGGTCTAGAGAGATCACTGGATCCCGAATGTTAGCACGACGACGGGGACATATTTTTCCTCCCAATCTTATAGTAAATCATATGATTGACCCAAGAACAAAAGAATTGAATCTTAATATGTTAGAAGAATTTTTTGATCAGGCATATATCCTGATCTTTCGGGGATCCCAATCAGCAAGGTTTATACAATAGATACAATTGTTTGGGCTTTTACGAAATCAACCATATATACGGTAATCATCATGCATTTTTCTTCCTTTAGGAAAGCTCTCACATTATGCCTACAAGGATGTCCTAGAGGCAAAAACCTTATGTGACAATCGAACAAACTGTGTTTTCTTCCATTCGGCAACCAAAATGATTTTGTCTCATCCATACAATACAGACAATCCAACATTCCATGCGTCATCCTTCCAAATAGCATATCGTATGCAAGAAAATTGCTTATTGGCCACATCAGCACAACTCGCATAGTGAATTTTTCCTTCCGCGAGACATCGTAAGTCTCAACACCGTCACTCCATAAACATTTTAATTCTTCTCTCAACGGTTGAAGATAAATATGTAGGCTTTTCTTCAGATGGTTTGGCCTCAGAACTAATATAGAGATACATAAATATTTCCTTTTCATGCACATCCCAGGGGGTAAATTGTATAATGTTACTATGACGGACCAAACAGAATATGATTTCCCGTTCATACCAATTGGATTAAATCCATATGTTGACTAGCCTAGATAAATATTACTACTCTCAAAAGCAAATGCGGGATATACCTTCCAAAAATGCTTCCATGTTTCTCCATCTGAGGGGTGATGCATTTCTCTTCCGGGGGACAAATGTTCTGCATGCCATCTCATTTGTGATGATGTCGTCTTTGATTGGTACAATTTCTTCAGACGATCTGCAATTGGTAGATAAAACATTCTCTGGTTTGGTATCTTCTTCCCCGATCGACCCACGTTCGGTTCGTACCGATCTTTTCCACAAAACCGACAACGAACCAACTCGCGGTCTTCTCCCTTCCAAAATAGCATACAATTATCCTTACATACATTGATCTTAGGACATGGCAACCCTAGCATCCGCGTAAATTTCTTCGTCTCGTAGTACGATTTAGGAGCTTTATTAGACGATGGAAGAACAACCTTAAACGTTTGGGTAATATCATCCAGGCATGCCTCTGGGAGATTGTAATTGGTCTTCCAATACATCACTTTTGAGGTCAGGTACAATTGAGAAATCTCATCAGTACATCCCTCGTAAAGGGGTTGCTTTGCCACCTCTAACGCCTGGAAAATGCTATCATGCGTTTCCTCGTAAAATGGTTCCTCGTTGTTTTTCAGGGAAATTGTCACCGCCGAAAAATATGTTAACATCTCCGTTTGGATCATGATATTAATCGATCGGAATTTGAATATTAGAATAACCACTCCATGTTTTTTGTTCGACCACGTGATGACTTGTCGATGCTTCGCCGCCGTAGTAGCAATTTTCTCCATGATGTGTCACCTATAACAATTCTTCATAAATCCTTTCATAGATAGGTGGTTCCCCATAGTACCAACATCGTGATGCTGTTGGTTCTTGCACTTCTTAGATGGACATAATAAATTGTTACGCTCAAAGTAAGAAGATTGCTTACGACCGAAACAAAGAAAAGTGTTTATTCCCTTAATAAATTCATCTGAAACCCATTTTCGGTCAGAATCTAAAAGCCATTTATACATCCACTCTCTAGATTCTAAAAAGTTGGACATTTTTTGTAATTGTTTTTTTTTCTTATTCCAACAATGCTGAGTTCGTGGTTATTTATAATCAATCTTAGCCACGGATAGCCACGACATTAGTCGTAGCTTAAACGAATATATTCCACGAATATATTCTCTGCCAAAGCTATACACGACTAGACATCTTGCATGGGAATATAAATGTCAACAAATAGCCACGACTTAGTTTGTGGCTAACTGAAAAATATCTCCAAAACCTAACTTTGCTACGAATAGCCATGACTAAGTTTGTGGCTAACCGTACTTTTGTTGGACACAAAAATTTTCCCATAAATTTCTTGATATGACTAGTCAGTAAATGCCATTAGCTAAGTCTGTAAAGCTATTTGACGAGACTTCTTGGATGCGAATATAATTTTCCAACAAATAGCCACGACTTATTTGTGGCTAAATGTAAAATATCTCCCCAACTTAACGTTTCCACGACTAGCCACGACATAGTGGTGGCTACCATACTTTGTTAAATTAAAATATCTACCTGTGAATTGTATGTCGGTAAAGGTCATTAGTAACAAATATCCACAAACAATTGCGTGGCAAGTTGATACAAATAGCTACAAATGTATGTTGTGTCTCGATTTTCTACGATAATATTGTGGCTATTTCGTGACTAAAATTTCACAAAATGTTCGTCGCTAATCGTGGCAAAGAAGCTACATATAGTCACAAAACGGTATTGTAGATATATAGCTACGAAATAGCTACGTTTTTGCTACAAAATTTAGATTTTTTTAGATGTGTCTAATTTGTAGCTGTTTACCTATAGCCATAAATATGTTGTAGTTATTTTGTGGGTATAAGCAATTTTTTTGTAATGTTTCCACTAGAGTAAGACGATCAATAGATTTCACCTTCCTTAAGCTCTACAAGCTCATATGGCACTGGAAATAGAGTAATGTGTCAATTCTATGGAAAAATGGGCCATCCAACTCTCCAATGTTGGCACAGGTTCAATAACAGCTATTAATACAAAGAGTTACCAAGTGCTATAAATGCCATGGGGATTAACGATGTCACAAATTATTCGGGTCACAAGTGGTACCGGATACTAGAGCTAGACTCATGTTACTAACTCTCACCATCATCTGCATTAAGCTCCACCCTATCATGGTTTTGACTCAGTAATGGTTGGTGATGGTAAATTTTTACCTATCACTAACACATGCTCCATAAATCTTCTTTCAACTTCAGGTAATCTACCTTTAAGAGATGTATTTGTGCATCCAGCTATTGCAAAAATATTGCTGTTTGTGTATAAACTTACCATAGATTATCCTTGCTCCTTTAAATTTGATTGTGATGGTGTGCGTGTGTGAATGATAAGGAAACAAAAGTTGTTAGTGGGAAGTAATCATGATGGCATGTACTTACTGGAGGTGATGAAGTGCAGCATAAATGGCTTGGTCATCCTAATTCTCAAATTCTTCAACAACTATCACCTAACAAACCTATCCTTATCAATTAAAGTACCAAGATGATGTGTGAAGCCTGTTAACTTAGGACTAGTTGTCGCTTACCTTTTTCTACTTCTACTTTTATTTCTTCTAAACTTCTTGAGAGAATCCATTGTGATCTCTGGGCCCTTCTCCAATAATGTATATTAAAGGGTTTTGATGCTATGTAGTTTTTATTGACAACTACTAATGGTTTTTCTTGTTTTATCCTTTGAAGTTGAAATTAATTTCTATTCTACATTTTTCATGTTTCAAACACTTGTTGAGTATCAGTTTAACAGCAAGATTGGAACTTATCAATGTGATTGAGGTGGAGAATTCACAAGTACTAAGTTCTTAACTGACTCGCAACAAAGTGGAATCTAACAATTTATCTCGTGTTCTCATATACCTCAACAAAATGCACATTGTTGAATTGGGTTTGTTAATGTTGTTTCAGAGTAAAGTCCCTCATAGGTTTTGGGTTAAATACTTTTTCACATCTAATTTCTTGAGAAATATGCTTCCTACCTCAGCCTTAAAGAGTCAAGTATCTCCCTATGAAAAGGTATTTGGTAAGATCCCTAATTACACTATTTTTTAAACTATTGGTTGTGAATGTTATCCTACTCTCAGAGACTATGCTTCAAACAAATTTGATCCAAGGTCACTGAGATGTGTCTTACACTGATAGATACAAGGGTAATAGATGTTTGTTCCCACCTACAAGAAGGGTTTTTATCACTTGACATGTTCTATTTGATAAACACTCTTTCTTTTTTCCACATACTTATTGCTCTTTGCAGTCACAAGAGACCACACCATTTTTCACAGCCTCGCACAAAAGTTTATTTTTTTTGAATCCTCTAATATGAGCAAGTCTTATGATATTTCCCCTTTGCTACCAACATCTTTTCCTAATTCAAATTCAGATAATGCCGAGACTTAATCTCCAGATCCTCATCCTCCAGCTATCAATTTAGAAGATTCACCTCTCTTCATTGCAGATAATTTTCCTTCTCTCATTCCTGCTCCATCTCACTCTTTTCTTGAGTCTACAACTAAAATATTTACTGTTGCTAGTGGGGGAGTGTTATGGGCGTACGTCAGGCTCAGACCTTTTTTATATAGGTGATAACTCTCCCTCCTCAATAAGCAGGACATACATTTCTATCTCAGCTTAAGCTCATGCACCTCATGTTTCTTCACAGACAACTAAAAATGCACACAAGATGATCACAAGATCCAAAGTGGGAATTTCTAAGCCAAATTCAAGATATGCTCTTCTCACACATAAATTTGCTTTTCCTAAACCAAAAACTGTCACAACTGCTTTAAAAGATTTTGGGTGGACCAATGCAATGCAAGAAGAAATGGATAATTGCACTGAAACTCACACTTTGTCCTTGGTTCCTTACACTTCTGATATGCATGTGATATGCAGTAAATGGATCTTCAGGACCAAGCTAAATGCATATGAATCCTTAGATTAACTCAAAACAAGGTTGGTATCCAAAGGATTTGGTCAAGAAGAATGGATAAATTACTTGGAAACCTATAGCCTTGTATACAACAACCACAATCAGACTAGTGCTTCATGTGGCAACAATTATGCAGTGGCAACAACTATGTCAATAATGCCTTCTTACATGGAGATTTCACTAAGAGTTTTCATGACTCAACCTGCAGGATTTGTTGACATGACAAACCAAATTATGTATGTCATCTTCACACGACATTTTATGGTCTGAAACAGTCTCCAAGTGCTTGGTTTGATAAATTTAACATCTACTTACTAGAGATTTTCTTTATATTCAGCAAACAAGATTTTTCTCTCATCATTGTTGGGGTTAGGTTTCACCCCATCGAGATCAACTGCAAAAATGGCTAAGTAAAGATTTTGGACCTAGCTAAACGCCGTGAGCCTAGCCAAATCCAGCAAAGAGCTTTGATGGGCCGAACCAAGTTTTGACTCGCTGGGCCAAATTCCTTGGCAAGACAGCGAACTGAATGTCGGCGACCCGACGAGGCGACAAAGCAGCGAGCCGAACCGCCGGTGATCTGATCCGACAAGGTAACGAGGCAGCGAGCCGAACCGTCGGTGATCAGACCCGACGAGGCAATGAGGCAGCGAGCCGAATCGTCGGCGACCCAACCCGACGAGGCAACGAGGCAGCGAGTCAAACCATCGGCAACCCAACCCGATGAGGCAATGAGGAAATAAGCCAAACCACCGGCGACCCAAGGCAATGAGGTGATGCGCCGACGAGCCAGAGAGGTGGCGACCCGACAAGGTGACGAGCCCAATCCTTCGAAAGCAACGAGCCCAATACCTTGGTGGGCCGAGGCAACGAACCACAAGATCTTGATGGGCCGAAGCGATGAGTTAAAACAAGAAACCCACGACTTTCCACCGACCTAAAAGAATCCGAGAAGAAAAGAAGTTCGCGAAAGAATAGGAAAACTTCCTTATCACATTAGGGTTGACGTAAGCCGACTTATTCTTGTATAAATAGACATGTACCCCTTTGAAAAAGGATCCACAACTTTTTTCTTAGCAAGAATACTTAGGTTTATCTAAACAACCTTTGTATTCGAAGCTCTATAACATATCAATAAAAATTATCTTTGGATCTCTGTTCTCGTGTTTCTGTTCATAGAAGTTTTTGAATCCCTAAATTTTCCTAACCAAATTTAGTTGTGCGAGTTTCGACTCCCACAATTTGGCGCCGTTTGTGGGGACTCGAAACTTTATGACTCATTGGAATCATCAAGCACGAGATCTGAATAGATGACCAATGATGGAGATAGGAGTGGCGACGACCCGAAGGATACCAGCGCAGATCTATCTGGGCCAAGCACATACCTTCCGCCAGGAAACACCGAAGCCACTTTGGAGATGCTCACGAAGATGAAGAACATGCTGGTCGCGCTACTGAAGAAGGCGGAGGAGCAAAAAAAGATGAACAAATCGACGATGGAGAGACTGGAGGCACTGACGACAGAGATCCGAGCCCGAACCCTTGAACCGGAAGCATGGGTCAATGGTAAATCCGATCGGGAGAGCCGCAAGGAGACTCAATCTCAACCCAATGGTCCTTGACTTTTCAACACCTCGTAACACGCCGAGAACCTGACGAACAGCCTATCATGGCGACTAGACCAAACATGACGAACCCGATTCAATAAATCCTAGGAGCACAAGGAGCACGAATTAATCAGCAACTTGGTGATGGGTTAATCCCTGCAATCGTCCTTGATAAAGAGGATCATAAAGAGGGAGAACGCAACACGGAGCATCCAGATGTCACCTCAGCGACAATGGGAGCCCGAACCAGTGGCAGTAACGCCGACCCAGAATGAGCCAGGAACCTAGCCGAAGAAGAGGAAAATCTCCCTGGGTCCAGCAAGCACAATACGGTGACGAACCGAGATTAACGAGCTGAGCCCAGAGAGAAGAACCAGACAAAATTTGAGCCTCATTGGATTGTGCCACTGCCGAGGTGAGAGCCGTCCGATCCAAGGTGCACAAGGCAACCAGTAAAGTCTCGGAAATGGACTGTGTACTGGAAGAAGCGCATAACATGCCATTTACGACTCGGATTACCAAGGCGAGGGTC
This sequence comes from Pseudoturritis turrita, assembly GCA_900406555.1. Classification (NCBI taxonomy): domain Eukaryota; kingdom Viridiplantae; phylum Streptophyta; class Magnoliopsida; order Brassicales; family Brassicaceae; genus Pseudoturritis; species Pseudoturritis turrita. The sequence goes on along the minus strand of OVBL01000170.1, from coordinate 280,784 downwards.
TCCGACCCCGGGAAGATCAAAGTTTCAGTTTATGAATTGACCACCGACCCAAAGGAACATATAACGGTGTTTATCATTGCGATGGGCCAAGCCAATTTTAGGGAGAAGGAAAAAGATGCTGGTTTTTGCCTCCTATTGGTGGAACATCTGAAAGGCGCAGCCCTCCAATGATTTTCCAGGCTCGAGCGTCATTAACGATTTCCAACAACTGTCTGTCATTTTCCTGAAGCATTACTCCATGTTTATGGATCCAGGAGCTTCCAATGCCGACCTCTGGACGTTGACTCAAGGGCCTACAGAGATGCTACAAAACTTCATGGGAAGATTCAAGGCGGTGATGTCAAAGGTCGAAGGTGTAAGCGACAAGGCTGCCTTGCTCGCATTAAAGAAGTTGATGTGGTATGAATCGGAGTTCCGAAAGAAATCGCTTTGAACGCGCCATCATCAATCCAGGACGCGCTACACCGAGCCTCAGATTTTATAGTCAATGAGGAAGAAATAAAGGTATTATCTCATAAATATGGAATGGCGAGAACGACAAGGCAACACAGTCAGGCTCTCGGAGGAGGATAAACATGATAATGGGAAGATCACAATACTGTTCGGACACGGTGTCTTCAATCAAATCATTCCAGCGGAGAGACGATGCTAGCGTCAACTGGTCAGAGCCCTCCAAGCTTCCCAATGACGTAATCACCGGCATCGACCGACCGCATAATGTCCCCCTCCCTAAAAAGAGGTGGGAGTGGGTACATATACTCATATATTCCCACCTTGTAACATACTTCATGTCTAATCAAAACAGTTTTTCAAATCCCTAACATCACATCCTTTATGGATTACTTAAGTTTTATCAAAACAGACCTCGAAATTTCACTTTCGTTGTTGCTGGCCACAGCAACGAACTACTACATCCTTTACGGATCTTAACTATTACATCCTTTACGGATTTAAAGCACGCTATATAAATACATGTCTACTATCGGAGCGTGTATGTTGATGGAAAGCATATGCGTAAACCGAAGTACACATCTAAACCCAGCAGTCAATCGCTGGTCACGACATCCTAACAAACATAACACTAAACATATATCTTTAGTTGGGATAACTAAAAATATTTCGTCCAAACCCAACAACCATTCGCTGGTCGCAACATCCCAAGAAACATAACACTAAACGTATATCATTATTGTGGGATAACTAAAAATATTCCGTCTAAACCTAGCAACCATTCGCTGGTCGCAACATCCCAAGAAATATAACACTAAACGTATATCGTTAGTGTGGGATAACTAAACATATTTCCCCTAAATCCAGTAGCTAACCACTGATCTCAACATCTCAAAACACTACAAGAAAAACTGTATATTGCCTCGGATTTTTTTGTGGCTATAGTAAAATATCCGTGGCAAAAGTACAATTTACCACAGATTGTCACATATGAAATCCGTGGCTATAGCCTCGTGGCAAATATGCCTTTTGTGGTAATCCGTGATAAAATTGCCACGCCTTTGGTAAATCTAATATTACCAGATAAATCACCCCACGTTTCCTGTTCGTCCCCGAAATGGCTTGTTGATGCTTAGCCGTCATCGTAGAAATTTTCTCCATGTTGTGTCCAAACATAATAATTCACCATAAATATCTTCATATATAGGTGACTGCCAACGGTATTAGCATCACAACGAGTTAAATTCTTGCACTTCTTACACGGACACAACAAATTTTCACGTTCTATATAAGATGCCTGATTTGTTGCAAAACGCAAAAATGCATTTATCCCGTCTATAAACTCGTTGGACACACATTTTTGCTCTTCGTCTAAACGTTTCTACATCCACTCTCTTGATTAATAAAATGAAGACATTTTTTGTATTATGAGATTTTGTTTCTTCCTATACTAACAAGAATTCGAGTGATGATATATATAAACTTTTTGCCACGGTTTGCCATGGTTTGCCACACCCCTATCTGTGGCAAAGCGAATATGGACTCTGCAACACGCTATACGGTCTCTGCAATTGATGAGACATTTTTGGAATATCAGTACGACTTGCCACAGATTGCTACACATTACCACACTTGCCACAGATTACAATAGACTTGATCGTGGCAAAGCGAATATATTACCCTCCCACCAACACACTATTGGTCTCATGATTCAGACGAAGTGAGAAGCCTAATAGAAAGTTGTTTGCCAAATATTGCCACGACTGAACCCGTGACAATGTGCCACGAAATGCCATGCATTGTTGCCGTGACTTAATTGCCACGAAATAAATCCTAAAAATGACGTGGTTGAAATTGTCACGAAACATGATATGACAATCCGTGGTAATTTTGCTACACATTGTCACCAAACTAAATCCGTGATAATATTTGCCACCGATTGTTAGGGATTGCCACATATTTTACTATTCATATAAAGCATAGTCAAAATCTGGCAAATCTCTGGCAAAAAACAATTGCCACGATTCCGTCTGTGGTAATAAATAGTTTTTCTTGTAGTGAAAACATAGTATTAAACACATATCGTCTAGTATGAGATACATAATACAATGATCCTTAACATTCGATAAACACCAGTTGTATATCATCTTGGTACGAATCACGTAACATTTTTATCGAAACAAACACGGCAAAAAGTTCAAATCAAAGGCAATTCATAAAAACATAAGTGGATAAAGCCGTCCATGTGCCGTGTTCAAAATATCAAAAGATTTGAGTCAAAGAAGCATTAAAAGAAAATCATTTGGGAAGATCCAGCTCGGGAGCTTTCTCATCGGCAAGAGCAACAACTCCAGGCGTGCTGACATTTGAGCCCGCAAAATACGTAACTCCTGCCTTCGCTGTAGCATTCTCGGTTGGCTCGGTCCCAAGCAGTGAGTCCACATAATTAGAAGAAATCGGCGAAAGTGTCAAATCCTTCTTCAGCTCGGCCTCGATCTTCACAAACTCTTCATGAGCACTAGCCAAGTCCGCTCTCCATTCTGCCAGCTTCGTCACCTCGGAGTCCAGAGTTGGCGCATCTTCTTTCTGTAAAATCTCTAGTAATTGGAGATTTCTGTCGACTTGGACACGATCAAGCTTTTTCTCTTTCGCCTCCTTCAGCTCACCAAATCTCTTCTCAATCTTGGCAAGACACCCCTGGAACTTCTCCGCCATCTCTCCCCTTGCTGTCTTTTGGGCCTTCTTTATGCTCGACTCGTGCAGGGCATTAGCGGCTGGTAAGTTGTCTTTTGAGAGACGCAATCTCGGCAGCCTTCTTTTGTTTGGAATGCTCTTGCCTCATAACCAAATCACCGGCTTTGTTCCATTGCTCTTTGAGGAATGCTTTCTCTTTCTTGAGAGCATCAATTCGAGCTGTGGAAGATGCCAGTTCATCAGCATGTTTGCTCTCCAGCTCCGACGCCTGTATTTTCGCACATCCTGCTCGAAGGCGGCAACGATCTTATTTATAGACGCGATGAACTGTCCAAAGAAAGAGAAAATGATTAATACTTAGGCTTTTTACTTGGAAGAATATTCAATCTCTAAACATACCTTGGTGCTTCGGAGAGACATGTCGGTATACAGGTCACCATGGGAAAGCATGTCGAGAGGCGGCAGCCGATCGTCCGAGCAGTGAACCTTAGAGAAGAGGGTCACCGAGACTGCCTCGTCATTACAGACCGGCTCAGTCCCTTCGTGCCTAAATGACATAGGCGGTGGCTCGGCGGTAGTAGGATCGGAGGGACCCAAGGGTTGCTTCTTCTCATTCCTGCTTTTGGCTCTTTCCTTGTCAGCTTCGGGAGCAGTGCGCTTGTGAGGAGTAAGCCTTCTGTCCTCGTATTGGGACAAAGTCAAAACAGAAGGCCTTGCAACAGAAGCAAGATCGAAAACTACCTCCCTCGCTTCACCGTTAGGAGCTGGAGGATTCAGAAGAGGGAACTTTTTGCCTCGCCTCGGCATCAACTTGGCCAAAAACTTCAGTGTTTGGCTCGGTGGTGTGCTCAACCAAATTGGAGACCTTGGCTACTTGGTAAGCATTTTCCTCTATTTACTTGGCCTTCAACGCCTGTTTATCTCGGATGGTGGGTCTTTTTCTCATAGTAGCCTCGTGAATATCCTTGGATGAAGATCTGGATTTTGAGCTGTCAGAAACTACGGCTCCGACGAGAATGGCTCGGGCTCTCGACTCTCTTTAGGGAAAAGTGATTTTCCCAGTGTCACTTCTCCGCGGCAAGCGTGTTCCTGTGTGAAAGCGTGTCTGCTAGAAAGTGTGGGAAAATATGTCGAACTACAAAATAGAAGACAAAAAGATTCGTCAGTTGGCTGCAAGATAATATTAGGCGAATCTCCTAAGAAATCTACGGCTCACCCACCAATGGGTCCCATTCCGCCTTGACATGGCGGACACATTTGGCTTCAACCGTGGCATTGTTAATGGGAACAAAGAAAAAGTGGCTCCCCCAGTCACTGTCCTTATTTCGGAAGCCTTTGATTATCTTTCCCTTATTTTTGTTGAAATTGTAATAGGCTTTGGAATTTGGAATCCTCTGAAACTCAAGGAATTGCATAAGGTATGAAACACAAACATTCACATCGCATTCGTAGCTTCGGACCAAGATTCCAACTAGGTGACGCATTCCCGAGGAGGAATCTGGCTCGGCGCCAAGCCATGCTTTTCAGAAAATGGATCATCAATATGGGGATCAGAAACCACATCAAGCTATGGTAGAAGAAACTCTCGTAAAGGGTAAAGTGCCCCGGTGGCAGAGCATCGGCTCGGTATGTTGGCATAGGAACTATCAAATCAACATCTTCTGAAATCCTAAATCGATGCTTCAACTCTTTCAGATATTTCACTTTAGACAAAGACGAACCAGGTGGGTCGGCTCATTTCTTTGGAGCTTTCTTCTTTTTAGGTCTTCGCCTCGCCGACGTACTCGCTTGTTGGCACGAAAATAGCCTCTCAAACCTCCTTTTTCAGCCTCGTCAAGACTGTATTCTTCTGGCTCGGCTTTAACCTCTTCGAGGGCCCTTTGTATCAAGTTTGCCTCGGCATCTGTCTCAGCATCGAATGGATCGTCAACCAAGGATGGTACCTCAATGGGAATTCGACCCAGCGGAGAATCAGGTTCGACTAGTTCGGTGACCTGCGAGGAAAGCACCATCTTACGACCCAGCAGCGAAGCGGAGTTAGCCGAACCAACAAAATCTTTCAGCTCGGCGGTGCACGACATTAGAAACCCCTGCTCGAAGGAATGCTAAACACAGCAAAAATTGGCAAACTTTGAAGATTCTGCGAAATGCCGCGACCCATATGAAGATGGATCGGAAAACTCGACGGCTCGTCGGAGGAATTTGAAGATGGATCGAAAAACAAGATGAGTTGCTGGAGGAGCTTGAAGATGGGTCGGATAAATTAAGGAGCCGCCGAACCACGTTTGAAGGTGGATCAGAAAACTCAAGGATTCTGCGGCAGAAGGAGAGAAAACGAAAGAAACCTAGCCAAAACTTGAACATAAAAAGAGAGAAAAATTAGAGAGAAGAGAGCTACCTGTTTTTCAGAAATTTGGAGAAGTGAATTGTGAAGAGAAGTGGAGAAGTGGTCAGTATATATAGGCATTTAAAGCATAGCGCGTGGACGTTAATTTGATGCTAAGTTCAATGCCTATATAGGGTTTGACATTTAGAGTATATGGTTTTCGATGTATTGAAACGAATTAGCATCGATTCATTAAAAATTCGAAACTAAATCGATGTTATCTCTAATTTATAAGTTTATTGGAAATTTGATTCATTTGTGTTATAATGAAAACTTATCATACATTATACAATCCATATCATTTGTGTAATAACCAATTATTTTATGTTAAGAGAATAAATATTGTTCCTAAAGTATATTGTTCTACAAGGATTTGTTATAGTTTTATATAAGATAATTTTGTAAAATATTGATTGAATATATTATATTTCGCTCATTTGAATACATACTCATAAATTCACAATATACCACAAAGCAATTACGATTCATCGTCCGAACCGTTGTTCAAATCTTTTTCCTCATCATTGATAGTTTCTCCACCCTCATAATTAAACACGTCTTCGGGATTTTCTTCGTTTGCAGCATCGAGGAGTATTTTGACTTCTCGAGTTTACGGATCAATGAGAATGATGTTGTCTGTAGGTTGTTCTAGAGTTGAGAGATCCATAGGAGTTTCATATTGCATCAGCCCCTCGTCAGATTCGATCAACTGTAATTCCTCTTGGGAATATTTTGAGCACATATATCCCTGAAATCCCAGTTTGACAAAACCTTGGGTATGGAATGAAGCAGAATTGATCCTGTTGTGATGCGAGAACGAATGGCTCATTCTTTATGTATGAACGCGATCCACTAGCGTCAATTACCCCAAACTTGCCCAACCAAACACCATGACCAACGACTGGGTTAAACTAAAGCATTTGAAAAGCGTGCATTTCAAGTTAACCAATCCAAGATAGGATACTTCAATAATGTCATGTATAATGCCATAAAAATTGTATCCCCAGTTCGCACAACAACGTCGTAGTTTGCAGTTTTCCTATTTGTGCCACGTTCGAACGTGTAAAACACATAACCTCGTGTAAAATACATTGGAGCAGAAGTTATCTTCCCCATAGGACCCTGAACCAACTCCCGAAACCATACATGGTATAACGTGTCTCCATATTCAACCTGAAAAGTTGAACCATACAATTAGGACGTAAATAGGTACATGTTCTTTATATTGCCAAGCATATATGTACATATATATGTATATATATGTGTACTTGTATCTTTAACCATTTAGCAAAGTGTTTAGCTTTACAGTTTTTTACCTCCTCCGGGGAAGCATCTGGGAATACCTCGTAAACCTCGCGAATGAATTCACTAGTAGAAAAATGTAGTTATAAGAAATTTGCATAACATATGCTTACAAATTTAACTCAATTTGATGTAGATATATACCTCTTAAATGGGCTCACTTCGTCATACTGTAAAAAAAATATGTGTGTGCATTGTTGTAGTCCTCGTGAGAGGACCATTATTCTCCTCTTATAATCCCGAAATGCCGATCAATTGCTGAGAATATATCAGGGACATCATGCATTGGATAAGTTGGTGCCACACTACCATCATCGTACCTACGCGGAGCTCTTTTCCGTGTGCGGACAGTTAAGGGGGGAAGGGAAGTAGTATGAGTTGAAGTAAGAGGTTTATTCTGTTAAACTTCCTGCAACAATTGCCTCTTCAATCCTTGCAAGGTTTTTTGCCTTCTCCTTTAAATGTTTCATGAAGACATGAAACGCTCGAAATGGTGCATCCATCGAAACAGAACTGGTCCACCTAGGTCTGCTTCGTAAGGCAGATTGATGGAAAGATGTTCCATCACATCAAAAAAGGCAGAGGGAATATCTTCTCTAAGTTGCAAAACAATATCAAAATGTTACTATCCAACTGCTGAATTCCATCCTTAGTTAGAGTTCGCGCACACAGATCCCGAAAAAATACACCAACACCTGAAAGCATGAAAAGTTCAATCAATTACCACTCAACCATACAATTTTCAATTATTTGATAGTAATAGATATCGTCTATGAATATGTACCTGCAATTGCTTCATGCACGTTCGCTGGTAAAAGCTCTGTAAATGCAAAAGGCAATAATCTCTGCATAAATACATGACATTCATGAGTCTTTATACCTGAAAACTTTTGGCCTTGTTCAATAGATTTAGAGAGCTTTGATAGGTATCCACTTGAAAAATTTACATTGGACGATACCCAATTGAAGAATGTCGATTTCGCTTCCGATGACAATCTAAATATTGGCAATGGAGCTTTCCCATCTTCTGTGAGATGCAACTCAGTCCTCGAGCATATAATAGGCAAGTCGAGTCTAGACTTTATGTTTTCTTTAGTCTTGCCATGCACGTTCAAGATTGTGTGCATGATGTTATCGAAAAAGTTTTTCTTAATGTGCATCACATCGAGATTGTGGTGCAGTAGATGATCCTTCCAATACGGGAGGTCTAAAAAAATGCTCTTCTTATGCCAATTGTGTTCTTCATGATATCTATCTGACATATTACTAGGAATATAATGCAGTTACCTCCACGTTTTACATTTTTCTGAGCTCCGTAATAACAATTTGAGTTTCAATTTCTTACCCCGATAGATACAGAGGTATGGGTGTACGTACACTTTTTTCCTTCCAGAATAACCTCTTGTTGCGCTGGTAAGGATGGTTGATAAGCAGAAACCTACGATAACAATCAAACCAGCTTGAGAGGGGGGGGGGGGGGGGTGATTGGCGTACTGTTAATGAGTATCTTACAGCCTTAACAGTCATTTTTTCCAATCATGCTTTTATGGTTTTAAAAAAAAATTAAAGTTCTCACAAACCATTTATCCTTTCTTGTTTTTTCGCTTTTTTTTTTTGTTTTTTGGTAAAATCTGTTAAACCCAACTGTAAAACAAATAAAATCTTGAAAGCTTTTTTTTTTCTTATCCCAGAGTAGTTGAAAACTATTTTTAAATTTATGCGTATTTTATCACAAATAATTTTTGATTAATTACCAATAACTTTTTTTTTTCCTTTTTTTTAGATCCATTTCTCTCCATCATCCTCACCACTAAATTCTGAGACTCCGAGATGGTTAGGACTTTTCAGGACAGAGCATGACGATAAGATGAGGCTCCGAAGCGAGTCTCTATCAAATTCCAATCGATTTCGATTTCAATATCTGGAAGTAGAAGGTTCCTTTTCGATTTTCCATTTAATTTGTTATTCACCGACAATACATGAATCTCTGTTATAAGTGTACAAGGCAATCGTCTCGACTCTGAATCTTGGTCGTAGCTTTATGTTGGTCAAATAACAGGAAATAAGTGTATACGGTCCATTTAATTTTTTGGTTCTTTTACTAGTTTTTGATTGGTCTTTCATCTTTCATCCATTTAATTTTTAATGTTTACAATGATTTTGTTTAATAAAATTCAACACTATACCTCACTATTTTTATTTCATATTCTTATTTTCTTTTATGTTTTTGTGATTACATATTAATAACAATTATCGATTGAAATTAAATTAAAATAGTTAAAAGTTAAATAATTTTTTAAAATAATTTTTATTTTCTATTTTATTTATATTTTTAATTTTTTTTTGAAAGTAATAAAAATAAGAAATAATCATTATTAAAATAAATAAAATTACGAAAAACTTGAAATTCAATACAATACACTGATAAGCACACGAAGCAACTAATAGAACACATATAACTTAATTAGTACAATAGAATCAACTCACAAACAATAAAACTCTTAAATCACACATTGAAACTTAAAAATCTCTTTAATCACGAAACATTCCGAATTTTGCCCATATATATTTGAGTAGATATGCTTGCAATTCGTGATGTACATTTGAATCACGCAACTCAGATCTAACACACACATGATTTGCAAATGCAGGTAGTACCTCGGTCGAGAATGGTTGCGGTGTACTAGACTCACTTGCCTCGGATTGATCATAATCGGTCCAATGTTGAGCATATGTATCTCGTTCATTCTCAACAACCATATTATGCAATATGATACATGACCTCATGATGATAGCCAAATCGGCTATGTCCCACATGCGAGCTGGTTCGCGAATTATTTTCAATCGAGCCTGCAACACTTCAAATGCACGTTCGATGTCCATCCGACATTCCTCCAGATATTGTGCAAATAACTTTTCTGGTCCACTTTGAGAAAGTCGGATAAGAAGGGTAGATACCGTCAGCTAGATAGTATGCCATATTATATGAACGTTGGTTCACGAAGAAGTTTACTCTTGGAGTATTTCCATGTTCAACATCACTGTGGAGGCCAAAACCCTCACAACTAAATTTTGTCAGGATTTTTAGGGGAACATAAATTTTTAGGTATTGATTGCCGGGAAAAGGATCCAAAGATGGTTTTTATTGCTCGTATGAAAAGTTTAAGAGTACAAGGTATGTGTATAAAGTCTATTGCCCTACCAAAGTTGTCCCTCTCTTCGAATGCCCACTTCTTCTTTTATAGACTTTGGATTAGACCGTCTTAGCGACAATATCGGAAACTTTCCTTTTTCTTCGGAGACTTGTATTTCCTTTTCCTTCGGAGACTTGTATTTCCTTTTCCTTTTGACCGACTTCAGCAAAGATGTTTTGGTCCATTTAAAACTCGCCTCGGCCCGCTGTGACTTCGCCTCGACCCACTATGACTTGGCCTCGGCCCGCTGTGACTTCTCCTCGGCCCACTATGACTTGGCCTCGGCCCAAAGACGAGGTCGTTGCCATTAGCCCATTGGGATGAAGTTTGCCACGGTGCGTACTGAATATGCCTCGGCATGTGGTGAAGTTTGCCTCCGCGTTTGGTGGAATTTTCCTCCGCGCGTGTTTAGTTGCCTCGACGTTTGGTGGAATTTTCCCCCGCGCGTGTTTAGTTGCCTCGACGTTTGGTGGAATTTGCCTCGGCGTGTGCTGTCAGCTGTCTCGGCGCGTGCTGGTACGCCTTTATGAGATTTGCCTCGGCCCACGACAATACCTGGGTCATTTCTAATGTTGATCTTGTCCCGGCGGAAACTGACCCCAACAGTTAGCCCCCCAGCTCGTCAGACTCGAAGTGATTATGACGAGTTTAAATTGTCGAGCCAAAAAGCAAGATCAACATGCTGGATTAGGAAAATGCATGCCGAGGCGATGTTGGTACCGACCTGAAATTTTACCAAGCCGAAGTTAAGATGGACTGATGTTTACGCCGAGCCGAGGTCAAATTTTCACCGAGCCGTGGCTAAACCGATTGAACTTTTGCGGTTCAATATTTTAATTATTTAGTTTTTCTCGGGAATCGGGTACTCATGATGTCAAGTAATGATTTCTCTTGAAGATTTGAAACGTCTTTGCTGGTTCCCGAGGCGCGTATGCTGACGCGCTGAAATCCCTAGATTTCTCTATAAATCACGAGGCAGTTCCTCATTTCTTCTTACTTCGCATCCTAAAATTTCTAAAGGTAGAGCTCTCCCTTATCTTCTCTCTCTCTTATTTATTTTGAGTTTTCCGTTTGTTTGCCGCCGGTGCTTTGTGTTTTCCGATCTATCTTCATCATCGTACGGCGGTTTCTTTGAGTTTGCCGATCTATCTTCATCATCGCACGGTGGTTTCTTCGAGTTTGCCGATCTATCTTCATCATTTACGGTGGTCTTCCTGAGTCTTGCAAAACATCTTCAAACTCATCTTCATGTCTTCGTCTGACGAACTGCGGGATTCTTTTGCCTCGGCCGATTCCCCTTGGGAATTTGGTCGAAAGATGATCAAATCCCCGGAGGCAAGTGAGGCAGACGAGGTGTCGATTTTTGACGAGGTAAATTCGACCGATAAATTAGATGAAGCAACGAGCGCCGAGGTGAATGCGGATGCTGTGATAGGTCGGGGAGTGACTCTGGTCGCCCAAGAGAAAACAACATCCGAGGCAAATTTGGATAGACTAGAAAAAGATGCCATGGTAACTTCGGCTGCTGAAAATAGGCTCGTCATCAAGGTTCCTCATCTCGTTGATGAACCCGAGGCAGAAATGGCACTGCTTCCTAGCATAAAAGAGGAAATCGAAGAACCTATTCTTGACTAAGCCGAGGCGAGACGGTTAGAGAGGCTCTTTGCGAGTTACGAAAACGGTCCCTCCAAGAGTGCACCTCGTAAATGGAGAGCTAAAAAGAAGAAAGCCGATCCACCTGGATCAACTCTGTCGACCGAGGAGTCCCTAACGCTGCTTAGGCAACGATTCGGGATTTCAGAGGAGGTCGACCTAATTGTGCCTCCTTCATCAGGTCGTCCAGACAACCCACCGCCGAACAATTTCTGTTTGTACGAGAGTTTCTTCTATGAGAGTTTTATGTGGTTTCCGATTCCAGGCTTGATAGTGCGATTCCTGAAAAAACGTGGGTTAGCCATCAACCAAATTACGCCGAGGGAAATGTGTCATCTGGCTGGCATCTTGGTGTTAAGTTTTGAATGTGATGCCGAAGTAAAGGTTCTGTGTTTTGTATGCCAAGGTGTTTGAGGCGATAATTATGCCAAAGTGAGGCGATTAGTAGCCGAAGCGTTTTGAGATGTAGGAAAGTTAATAAGATGGTCGGCAAACATGTTGCAGTGATTTTGCGAGGTGATAAGTGTGCCAAAGTCTGTAACAGACGAAAATATGTGTATACGGACCCACTCCCCACCCCATTTTTTTTTTAAAAGGAGAGGGCAGCTGAACCCATCCCGAGATGGGTTGCCTACGTACCCCTTTCAGGGATCAAGCCACCTCGTAGTTCATACATGGTATGGTCTAGTGATAGTAGTCTCCAAGTGCATTGCATTCCAAGATCTTGGTACTGGAACGTCGGCCATGTTAGCGAGCTCATACACTCCTCGGCGAACCACTTTAGTGACTTTGTAAGGTCTTTTCCAGTTTTCACCTAGCTTCCCTGCGTTTTGTTTGGCTGTGTTCTGAAAAACCTTTCGGAGAACGAGGTGGCCTTTGCTAAATTTTCGATTGTGATCATTGAAATTGTAGTACTTAACTGTGGCTTGCTGGTAATTATGAATACAGATGAGTGCTTGGTCTCGTCGCTCATTCACCAATTCTAATTCGTCAAGTAACATCAAGTGATTGAGTCCCTCTTGTCCAGGGAGGAGATGACGATGAATTCCGGGAAACTCGACTCCTGGAGGGATCACGCATTCACTGCTGTAGCTTTTCGCGGAGTTGTTCGATGAGACCAAAGAACTCCTTCCAAATCATCGGCCCATCGACCCTTTTTCTCTTCGAGCCGTTTCTTCAAACCGTCAAGGATTATTTTGTTTGCTACTTCTGCTTGGCCATTGCCTTGCGGGTAGCACAGAGTAGACTTGCTGAGACGTATCTTCTACTTTTCGTAGAAAGCTTCGAAACGGGTTGAGATGAATTGCGAGCTGTTGTCTATAACAATTTCATACAAGATGCTATGTCTGCATATAATATTTTCCAGACGAAGTGTTCGACTTGAGCATCCTTAATACTAGCGTAGGATTCTGCCTCAACCCACTTGGAGAAGTAGTCTGTTAGTACCAGTAAAAACTTTTTCTGCTTAGATTGATGTAAAGCCTCGATGATGTCCATGGACCATCGCATAAAGGGATATAATGACATTCCACCAACATGTCATCTATGTATACCTCCATCGTTTTTCCAAGCTGTCATAAGAACTCTTGTTTACCAATCGTTGATAAGTCACCCCGGCATTCTCGAGGCCGAATGGCATTATATTGTAGCCGTATATCCCATGATCCGTTATGAATATTGTCTTTTCCCTGTCTTCGGGTTTTATTAGAATCTGATTGTATCCCGAGAACGCATCCATGAATGACAATAATTTGTTTCCAGCCGTTGCCTCGACTAAGCGGTCTATGTGTGGCAATGGGAAGCTATCCTTTGGACATGCCTTGTTCAGGTCGGTAAAATCAATACATATTCTCCATTTTCCATTCTTCTTCTTAACCACGATGGGTTTCGCAAGCCAGTCTGGATACTTTATTTCGATGATCGACCCGACTTTCAGCAATCGCTCCACTTCTTCGTTTACTGCCTTCGCTCTTTCGGGTCCTAGTTTTCTCCTCTTCTACTTCACCGGTTTGAAAGTTGGATCCACATTTAGTTCGTGGGATGTCACATCGATGCTAATACCAGGCATATCTTCGGCAGCCCAAGCGAACGTTTGCACATTCATTTTTAAGAAAGAGATCAGTTCTTTCTTAACATCGTCGTCCAGTTCGGCTCCGATCTCAACACGTTGGTCTGGGTGTTTGTCATATATACAAACTGATACCACATGGTCGCATGTTGGTCCTCGTTCTTCCTCATGCGCCTCTGTGATCTGTAATTTCTATAACAGCCTAGCCAGGACGTTTACCTCTTCTCGATTCTTCTTCATCTTCCTCCGTTTGGCTTTTGCGCTCGGCTAGGTCACCGGGTTTCGAAGCTTATGCTCGGCCAGAAAACAAATTCGGGATTCTTTATGGTTTTCGCGGATGGTTTTGATCCCGCTTAGTGTCGGAAATTTTATGCAAAGATGGTACGTTGATGGGACCGCCCTCATAGAGTTTATCCAAGGAGTTCCCATGATGACATTGTATATCGTGGGATGATTGGCTACTGAAAATTCCACTATTTTTTTTACTCCACCAGCGAGTACAGGCAACTTGATCGTCCCAAGGGTCATTGTTGTTTCCCCTGAAAATCCAGTCAACGGCTTCAGAGTTGCTGTTACTTCGGAAAGACTGATTTCCATGCGTCGTAGAGTTTCGCAAAAAATAACATCCACGAAACTTCCAGTATCGACCAGCACTCTAGCATCTTCGTGGTCTGCTACAACCAACTCGATGACTAGCGGGTCATTGTGAGGCTGTTCACTGCCGACTGATTCTTTTTGTTCAAATGAAATCACGTCGTTCGGAACATTGGTGGATGCAATCCAGGTAGTGCTAGAATCTACTCGGCATTGAAAAGCTTTGATCGTGGAGACGGTATCCATGCAGAACTGAGATCCTCCCCTAATCATGTTGATTCTCCTCCGGGGTCCTTGATGATTTACTTCGTCATTTTGTCTCCCTCTCTTGGCTGGCTCGTCGGCTCGGTCTATGGTGAGGTTGTTTTGCCTCGTCCTTTCGTTCGAAGTCTTTTAGGCTTACTGCGTCACCCAATTTTCCTTCCGCGAGCTTTGCCGCAAGTCTTTTAGGCTTACTTCGCCGAGGCTTCTACATTTTGCAGTTAGGCGTCTGTACTGATGATGATGTTTGAAATAAGCCTTTTCATCATATGTGCTAGTATTTCTCTTCCAAGTGTTCCAAGGTAACTTTTCGTGACTGGTTCCCACCTGATAATTGTGGGCGCCTCCGAAACCGGGCCCTTCGTGATAGACGAAACCGTTGTTTTGTGAGTTTTTCTTAAATTTTGATGGAGTCGTGGTGCTCTGAACTTTACTTTGGCTCGTCGTTTTTGTTGAGCCATATCTCTGTGACAGAACTTTCATCTCTTCTTCGTTGACTATAAATCCGAGGTTCCGTGCAATGCGTCATGGATGGTTAATGGCTGGTTCAACGCAATTTCCTCCCTGAAATGTGACTCATACCATAATGATTTCCTCAGGGCCGTTAGGGCAGCTTTATCGCTTACGTCATCGACTTTAGAGATGACCTTCTTGAAACGTTCCATAAAACTTCGTAATAACTCGGTTGGACCCTGAGATAGAGTCTACAGGTCGGCGTTTGAAGTACCACGATCCATGAACATCGAGTAATGCTTTAGAAAAGCAGCAGATAGTTGATCAAAACTATCGATGGAATTATGGTCAATGCGAGAAAACCACTACAGGGCTGCTCCTTTGAGATGTTCCATGAACAGGAGGCAAAAACCGGCGTCTCTCTCATTTTCGCTAAGATTGGCTTGTCCCATTGCGATGCAGAATGCCATTCTGTGAGTTTTTGGGTCGGTTGCTCCTTCATAAAATGGGATTCGAATTTTTCCAGGGTTGGAGACTCTTGCCCTAGTTAT
Source organism: Pseudoturritis turrita (assembly GCA_900406555.1). NCBI lineage: Eukaryota > Viridiplantae > Streptophyta > Magnoliopsida > Brassicales > Brassicaceae > Pseudoturritis > Pseudoturritis turrita. The sequence continues at coordinate 265,178 of OVBL01000170.1, read as the reverse complement.
TCGAGCTGTGAACGGCGTCTTCTAAGTTTTTTCCAATCCACGGCCTATTTCGGGTGCCGAGCTAATTGTCTTGTGTACTTGTGACTTGAATGCCTTCACCTCGCCAGCAGCTCAGGCCATCGCCTCGCGAATCTTGTTTAGTTCCCTGTCCTGGTCCTGGTTTGCTGACCTTGGCGTCCTGGTCTGGTTGGCTCTTTGTAGCTCGTCTTCGAAGTGTGCTTGTTGTGCCCAGTAAGCGTCTTCCTCCTCGTCCGTTAAGTCTTCAGGTTAACTCACGTTCTCTCTTCTGGTTATTGGTGCCGAGGCAAAATCTGCGTTGGCTGGACATTCAACGGCTCGATTTTCTTCTGCTCCAGCCGAGCCATTGGGGTCTCCGTTGTCGTCGTTACTAGTGAACTGGACACACCTATTAATGGTTGTTTTGGGGATCCTGATCAGCTCGGGTGATTTTTTCGTAACAGCTAACCTAACGGTCAGCGAATTATATTCATAAGGCCGAGGTAGAGGTGGCAGATCTCCTGGTGTCCTCGGCGTGTTGCTTATCGTGTTTCGGAGAGTGGTCAAGTTAAGAGGCGTCGGGGTTGTATCGAATAGTTGCCTATGAAATCTCCTCATCGGTCTTATTCCCGATACCAAGCTTTCGGTACCACAGATTTGTCGTTCCGAAGCCAGCGCATGGATTTTTTCGTTCAATTAGTTGTTTGCCTTTTCCTGCTCGTCTACCTTTTTCAGCAGGATGGACAGCATGATTTTCATCTCGGCGAGGAATTTTGGAATGGTGTCAGCGTTTCCTGGGAGATTCGTGGTTTCTCTGGGAAGGTCGGTTGTATCGTCAGTGTTGGTACTTTGATTTCCGTCAGCCATCTTCTCAGATCTTGGTTGTGGCAATCAAAGAGTCATAAAATTTCAGACTCCCCTCAGACGGCGCCAAATTGTGGAGGTCAAAACCTTCACAACTAAATTTTGTCAGGACTTTTAGGGGAACATAAATTTCTAGGTATTGATTGCCGGGAAAAAGATTCAAAGATGATTTTTATTGCTCGTATGAAAAGCTTAAGACTACAAGGTATGTGTATAAAGTCTATTGCCTTGCCACAGTTTTCCCTCTCTTCGAATACCCACTTCTTCTTTTATAGACTTTGGATTAGACCATCTTAGCGAGAATATCGGAAACTTTCCTTTTACTTCGATGACTTGTATTTCCTTTTCCTTCGGAGACTTGTATTTTATTTTCCTACGGAGACTTGTATTTCCTTTTTCTTTTGACCGACTTCAGCAAAGATGTTTTGGTCCACTTTGGAACTCGACTCGGCCCGCTGTGACTTCGCCTCAGCCCACTATGACTTGGCCTCGGCCCAAACACGAGGTCGTTGCCTTCAGCCCATCAGGATGAAGTTTGCCGCGGTGCGTACTGAATATGCCTCGGCATGTGATGAAGTTCGCCTCATGTTTGGTGGAATTTGCCTCCGCACGTGTTTAGTTGCCTCGGCGTTTGGCGGAATTTGCACCCGCGCATGTTTAATTGCCTTAGTGTTTGGTGGAATTTGTCTCGGTGCATGCTGTCAGCTGTCTCGGCGCATGCTGGTACGCCTTTGTGAGATTTTCCTCGACCCACGATAATACCTAGGTTATTTCTAATGTTGATCTTGTCCTGGTGGAAACTGACCCCAACAATCACCGAACACTGGTGAACAGTCTAGAATGTTTATATCGGATGCCTTGTAGCTCTCTGATTGTGGGTACTTCTTCTTTAAACCCAAGATCATATGTTCAGATCGAAACAAGGGAATACGCGCAAGATAATTTGAGTTGTAGATATGCCTATTTTTTTAAAAAGCATCACGACATTTATCACAATAATCCTCAAACTCAAACAAAAAATAATAAAGATAGAAGAGGTTTATTTATTCTAAATATTTATCCTTTAATTTATTTATGAACTTTTATATTATTTATTTTGTTAACGAGTTTTTTTCTAAGTAACAGTTTCCACAATTTGTGTTACCAATTAATTTTTTTATTAATATTTAAAGTGATAGTCAAAGTTTTTACAGTCAAAAACCCGACAGCAAAAGTCTACAGTCGCAATTCTTACCAATCATCCCCTCTAAGTTGAAAAGCATCTATCCGATTAAGGCAATACGGACATGACAATCTTCCATGCGTTGTTCATCCATATAACATTCTGTACGCTGGAAAATCGCTTATGGTCTACATAAGCACAACACGCATTGTAAAACTCCTATGCCTAGAGTAATCAAACATACGAACACCAAAATACCACAACTGGTTCAACTCGTGTATCAACTGCTGCAAGAACACATTAAGAGATCTCATTGGATGCTTCGAACCAAGGACTAAAATACTCAAGAACAGAAACTCCCACCGCATGTACATATCAGGCGGAAAGTTGTACGGTGTCAAGATTATCGACCACAATATATTGCCTACTAGACATACCGAATGGGTTAAAACCATATGTACATAGCCTAGGATAAACATTATACTTCTCTCTAGCAAAATTGAAGTGTACCGACTTAAAGTATTTCCAAGCTTTTGCATTAGACGGATGATTGACTTCTCCGTCCACTGTTGAATGTTCTGCATGCCATCTCATTGATGCACCAGTCCGTTCCGATTAATATACTTGTTGTAGCCTTTCAGTTATAGGCAGGTACCACATCCTATGGTACGACACTTTACTCCTTCCAGCACCTTGGGACTTATATCTTGGCTTTTGACAAAATTGACATTCCTGCAGATTTTCATCATCTTTCCAGAAAATCATGCTATTGTCAATGCAAACATCTATCATCTGAGAGGGCAATCCTAGACTAGAGACCAACTTATGTATGTCGTAATACGACTCAGCTGCCTGATTACCCTCTGGCAAATACTCTTTAAAAAGAGTTGCCCAATCATCCATGCAACTTTCATATTCATTATGATCAGACTTAATTGTCATTATTCTAGATGCCAATGAAAATTTAGATAGACCTTCCCTACATCCTTCGTAGATTGGCTGTTTTGCAGAATTAAACATATCATAAAACTTTTTAGCATCTACATTAGGTTTCTCAACAACATTATCAGGCACTGACATAACTCCAGGAAATACATCAGAAACCATGTCCTCGAACCTACTATGCTCAACACTCACTGACATCATGTTGATAATCAACAAATTGATGATGATGTTCATATTGCTCATTCGAATGACCATAATCTACAGGTTGGTAACTACTACTACTACTACCTGTAGTCTCATTACCATATCTCTTCCATGATAAAACAAAACATAATAATATGGTGTGAACCCTCGTATTTTTGCACTTCCAACATGGGCACACCATCACTCCGATCACTTGAGTCATGCACCTGAGACATGAATGTTTGAAGTCCGTTGATGAATTCTTGTGAAATCCCTCCATTCGAATCTCTACGTTTATACATCCATCTTCGTAATGCGTATATGTCACAACCTTAAGACATCACCTTTAAAAAATTTAATTAGAAAGAGTTGTAAGAATTTTTTTTAAAGTTGTAATTTTTTTATTTTTTTTTGTTTTTTTACACATTGTATTAGGAGTTTTATATAGGAAATCTCAGGTATTTTAGTAGCCAATTTGTACCGAAAGTTTCCAACCAATTTGCATCAAAATAATTTATGTCTATTTTACGTCGATTTTGCATCGAATATACATCGAATTAACGTTGAATATAATCGTTGTAAGAAAATCAGTGCACCGATTAAAAAACATTTTTCACCAAACGGGATATTCGATGTTATATTCGATGCAATATTACTTTGAATGAATACGGCTTTAATTTAACGCTAAATTAGCGTCGAACTTGCATTGACGGTGCCACATAAATGCTAATTCGATGCAAAATCGACGCTAATTAGCGTCGAAAATTTTCATTTTTTTTGCATTGAATATTAGATTCGTTACAAAATCGGCGCAACTTTGACGCAAAATTAGCTTCGGCATATTTTTGACGCTAAATTTCGACGCAAAAATGTTGTTTTCTTCTAGTCAGACACCGAAAGGTGGACCAGGAGGAAAGCTCAAGTTAGTGGCAGGACAAGGCTATTTTGAAGGTCAGGAAGAAGTGGAAGAAAGCTCTGAGTCCTGTCATCACGTGCTAGGGTCGACGACACCTATCGTATAGTTATAGGTGTGTTTTGTGTATAAAAATGATGAGAATGTAATCGGAAATTTTTGAAAAAGAAATAAGAAAAAATTCAATCGTCTTCTTCATCTTCTCCCTTTTGAGCTTCTGCTTTCAATTTCAATTTCAAGCATAACAAGAAAAGAAGAAAAAAAAAGCAAATACCCTAATATCAGTAGGATTTCCGTCGTATCTTCTTGTGCAAGAAACAAGAAATATACAAATAGTTGACGTTATGGAAAATGAAAATTGAGATCATACTCTAGTTAAAAGGAAAGTACTGCTTCACAAAAGTGATGTACCAAAATTTATTACCAATGTGGCAACGTCCGACCCCTAGTCAAACTTTGTTAAAAATATAGATCAACTTATCTGGCAAGTCTTTGACAAACAAAAAACTTATCTGGCAAGTCCTTAAAAATGCATGACTCAGAGATACTTTCTTTTTTATAGTAAATCTATTAAACACGACGAGCGAAAGCATAAACCAAAATCTTATATAAGTGTGTCTTCTTTTCTTTTCTCAAGAGGAAAACAAATCATCGACAACCCATTTATGAAAAAAATGGCGTTTCTTCAACGAATCTCCATGATGATCACATCTCTGATCATTCTTTACGCAATCCCATCAACCACATCGATCTCACCAGACGCACCAACAATGATTCTAATCGACAGAATATGCCTCGACACCGTGAACGCGTATTACTGCGAACGTTCGATCATCTCTAAACTCGAAAAACCTCATGCCGAAATCACGACCATAGCGAAAATCGCAGCGTTCAACGCATTGTACATCTCCAAAATAACAATTGCTCTAATCAGAGATGATTTTATTCCCAAGGCAGATAATCCTCTGGCCAAGGCTAAGCTTCGCACTTGCCTTGCGACGTACAATGGCGTGGAGAAATATCTCGAAGGTGCTTATCAGGCAGTGCTTCAAAATCAGTATTCGGAAATGAGAAGATATCAATCATATGTGCTTGGTTTGCTTGACAAGTGTAAGACAGATTTTGATCCTATGGTGCGTAAAAATTGGTGGGCTAGGCTAATGATCAATATCTCTATATTAGCAGCTCGTAGGCTCTAATATATATATTTGTAATTTTTTGAAAGTTTCAATGACTTGATAATCAATCAGCCCTACAATATAACAAATCGTTATCACTTGAATAAATTCTAGTGGAGCATAATTATATAACTAAAATATATTAATGAAAACGAATAATAACATTTATTTGTTAACAACATACACATATATTTAATATTTTTTTATTACTATTCGTTAACCATATACATAAATACAAATAATGATATCATATATTACATTTTAAAGTTTTTATTGCATGTCATGACACTCTCATGTTTTATTTGTAATCCATATCACCCTACATCATAACCTGATCATTTTATTTCCGGCTTGTGTGTTATAGCTTCTGATTTGGTTCATATAAATATTGACACTGGTTTGACCAAACCAAACAATTTATTTATTAGAAGAGACCTTGACAGGAATTTAATAGTGTGCAGTATGATAAACTTTTGAAAGTCGTCAAAAAGATCATTTGTGTACTCGCTACCCTTTTATCTCCCACTTCCTCCTAATTATTTTAGAAAATAAAAAGAGAGGATTGGTGTGGATAGCACTTTCTCCGCTAGTATATGTGATTGTGTCGTTTTCTCAAGAAATATGTCCGTCGACACTTTTTGATACTATTCACCAGTTTTTTACCCTTACCAAATCAAAATATTACGATTGTACCATTTTCTCTCTTTTTCATTTCTCCACACTCAAAACTCTCTTTCTCTTATATTCATATATATATATATATATATATATATATATTTTTTCACATTTATTTTCTATTTTTTTCTTTCTATTTTCATACAAATAGAACAATTCTAAAAAGTATCACAAAATAAGTTTTTGTTCCAAATATATCATCATTTAGTTTTTTTTTTCAAAAATACTACTAAAGTTTTATTTTTCCAAAAATACCACAAAATTAAAACTAAACTTTAAATCCTGAAAATTAAACCATAAACCTTAAAAACTAAATTCTAACCCCTAAAAACTAAATCCTAAACCCAAAATACTAAATTCAAACGCAAAAATTTAAATTATAAACCCTTAAAACTCATTTTTAGTGTTTGTGGTATTTTTGGAAAAACAAAACTTTTAATAGTATTTTTGGAAAAAAAATTAAGTGATGGTATGTTTGGAACAAAAACATATTTTAATGGTATTTTAAAGAATTCCTCAAAAAAATATTTATTTTTACTTTCCAAACACAACTCTTTTTTCTTAGTCTTTCTAATTCCATTTTACCATATCTTCACACAATTATAATATTTTTAAATTTATGGTTACATGTGTTCTCCATTGTACATATGAATGTATGTGTACATATGTTTTATATGTACGATATATATTCATATGTATATATATATATATATATACGTATATATAGTAGTTTTATGTACACATACATATATATGATATTTAATTTATTGTTATATATAACATTTTGAGATTTATAGTTACATGTGTTTCGTATGTATGTACAATATATATTATATTTATAAATAGAGATAATTACTATAACAACTTTGAAAAGTTGGTCATTTACTAAAACAACTAGATGCTTTTACTATAACAATGCTCAAAAATTGCAAAAGTTTTTATAATCTTGATAAAAAAATTAATTATAAGACTGCCATTGGCATTTAAAAAAATAATAATAAAAAAATTAATTTTTTTTTTAGTAAATACTCAAAATCTATTTTTATTTTTATAATAAAAATGTGTTTGCGATCGGCGTTTACAAATGATGTTTGTAATCAGCGTTTGCAATTTCCGTTTGCGACCATCGTTTGTGACATGCGTTTGCGATCGACATTTGCGATTAGTGTTTGCCACAAGTGATAAATCTAATACTGTATTATAAATCTGTCTTCACTAAAAATATATCTACTATCATATGAAATCGTACGTAAATCTATTGTCAATGACAATAAATCTATCACGCAACTTTAATCTACCATCAAACACATTAAATCTACCATCATTACAAAAGTCCTTATAACCTTGATAAACAATTTTAATTACAAAACTGCCATTGACATTTAAAAAATATAAAATAAAATAAAATAAAATTTTAGTAAATACTCAAAATCTTTTTTATAATAAAAATGCGTTTGCGATCGGCATTTACAAATGACGTTTGTAATCAGCGTTTGCGATTGCCGTTTGCGACAATCGTTTGTGACATGCGTTTGTGATCGACATTTGCGATCGGCGTTTGCCACAAGTGATAAATCTACTACTGTATTATAAATCTGTCATCACTACAAAATATCTACAATCATATGCAAACCGTACGTAAGTTTATCGTGAATGACAATAAATCTACCACGCAACTTTAATCTACCATCAAACACATTAAATTAAACAATTTTAATTACAAGACTGCCACTGGCATTTAAAAAATATATAATAAAATAAAATAAAATTTTAGTAAATACTCAAAATATTTTTTATAATAAAAATACGTTTGCGATTGGCGTTTACAAATGACGTTTGTAATCAGCGTTTGCGATTGCCGTTTGCGACAATCGTTTGTGAAATGCGTTTGTGATCGACATTTGTGATCGGTGTTTGCCACAAGTCATAAATCCACTACTGTATTATAAATCTGTCATCACTAAAAATATATCTACAATCATATGCAAACCGTACGTAAGTCTATCGTGAATGACAATAAATCTACCACGCAACTTTAATCTACCATCAAACACATTAAATATAACATCATTACATATCCAATTCACGGGTGATAAATCTACCACCATTAACAATAAATCTACCACGACTCAATTAATCTAACGTTAGACAAAATAAATCTACCAACCGATAATAAAGCTACGTGATAAGTCTACTATTCGAGCATTAAGTCTATCACCCAAAAACAAATCTATCACCGGATTTAAATCTATCAATCATATAATAAATTTACCACTCCGAAACATCTCTACCACATCGAAAATATAAGTCTACCGAAATAAGTCTACAGTTCTACCGAAATAAGTCTACCATTCTTCTAATAAACCTATTAACTTTAAATAAATCTACCAATCATTAAATAAATCTACCAATCCATAAATAAATCTGTCGTCACTACACCAGTAGACTTATTGTTTTGACGCCCATTATTTGGTATACGTGGCAAAAAAAGTAATGACATTTTTCGTAAATACATTTTTTGTCACCAAAGGAAATAAGGGTAAAAAAGGTACTCTAGATTGTTATAGTAATTTTGGTAAATTTACATCTTTTTAGTCTACATGAGACTTTCCAAGATTGTTATAGTTAATCCCCATATAAATATATGTATGTGTATGTGTACGTTTACATATAAAAATGTATGTACGCGTGTTTCAAATGTATTGTATATTACATATGGTATGTGTACGTGTACATATATACTATTTAAATGTACATGTAATATATATAACAATTTATGTATGTACACGTACACATATAACATATTATATTTGTACATATATAACATAATTGATGAAATTTAATGTACACGTATAAATATAACATGTATAAATTTAGATTCATAGACATAGAACATAGTTCTATGGACTTCTATACGTAAATATATACAAGCATAATATATTTTATTTTTAAAATAATTTGTAAAATTAATAAAATATAAGAAAATTGGTATCAAATAATGAAGAAAAATAAATTTTAACGGCAAATGAAAATAATTTTTGTACTAAAATAAACTATAAGATATATGGGAAGATAAGAAGGAGGGATAGTAATAAAAGAAAGAGAGAATTGGTCCACATAACACTTTGTGGGAGGGTGCATCTGTTTTTGAGATATTCCGGGAAATGGTGTTCTTTTGGCAATTTCCAAAAAATTTCGGACCAATTTGCCCTTGAAGCGGCGCGTGAACAGTCTGGTACGAGTGGAAGAAGTACATGGAAAAGAGTGTACACCCGGATTTTTTTTTTAAATTAACATATTTTATTTTATTTTTCTTTATTCTTTTTTCACCCTTAATTTGTTTTCTATTTTATTTGTTTTCTTTGATCAGAAAATTATCGAGTTCACTAATTTCAATACGTATTTTTTCTTCTTCATCTTTTGACATCCAAATTACCATATATTTTAGATATACTAATTATTTAAAAAATTGTAATTATTTGTAAGAAATGTACGTGTACATACACATACCTCATATCTTACACATGTCGTACACATCATAGAAAGCAAATCGTAAATTATATATATATTGTATGTGTATGTGTACAACAAATAATAGTAATTACATATGTTATTTAAATTGTATGCGTACATGTGTAGATTAATGGAGGTTACATGTACGTATATATGTACGTATATATGTGGCATATTGTAGATTATATATATGTTCTATTTGTACATGTGTACAACACATCATACTAATTATATATGTTATTCACATTCTGTTCGTACATGTGTACATAATGTCGATTAATGGAGATTATGTGTACGTATATTAATAGCATATTGTAGATTATATATATGTTGTATGTGTACCTGTGTATAACACATAACTACAAATGTTATTCACATTGTATGCGTACATGTGTACATAATGTAGATTAATAGAACTTATGTGTACATATATTAATTATGATATATAAATTGTAGATTGGATGTACGTTCATTATCTATATTGTGTATGTACGGATATATGTATATGTGTATACAACACGAAAGGTATTTTTGTCATTTGCAGCGTGAAAGTGTTATGTGCACAAAATTTTGTAAATAAGTGCTACAAACTCATATGAAAAGTTAAAAAGTGTTAACTGGACCAATTTTCTCTAAAAAAAAAAGAAGAAAATTAGAAGAAAAAAAAAGATAATTCTCGTGGAAGAGAATGTGTGTGGAGGAGTATTATAGACAATGCATACTTGGAAGTGTTATGTACACTAAAAATTCTGATAAGTGCTAACAGACCCAATTTATTCAAATAAAAATCCTCTTTTATAATTTTTGGAACCGCACCGTGTAATTTAAAACACGATTTATAAACACTAGAAAAGGAACTCGTAAGGCACCCACCAGCCAAAATGAAAAATCAACCCCATCGATATTCTACCGTCGTACATGTACAAACTGGAAAAAACCAATTCCGTATCCATTTACCTTGTTTTTCCAGTCAATTAAAATTTGATTCTACTATTTTTGGCTTGCAATTTTCCATGTCGGTTTCAATTTTTTGTGGCCGTTTTCGTTTTAAAGTACTATTTTATTTATGTATTTCATGTAAATGAAACACTGTCGATCCGAGATTATTTTTGGGAATCTAAAACAATCTTTCAGAAATCTGCAAGGTTACAACCCATTGACTCATCCCAATCTGGAAAGTTACAATCAACTTACTCATCATTGTTTAAACTTTTCATATGTATAAAAATTCAATGTTCTGCAACCCTAAGTGAAAATAATGTAACGATTTTTGTTAATTTTTCACTCTTCTTCTATGTTTAATAGGTACGTTTTAAATATTTTTGCAATCATGGAAGACCCATCTATAGAAGGTGAAAATATTATGTCCGAGAGACTTTTTGTTTTGGAGCACTATCATGTTTGAACTAAAATAAACGTATACTTCAAGCTCAAGCAACTGAAGGCGTAGCCGATGCCAGTAGACTGAGTGAGCGGCTAGCTTCTTCCTCGAATTATTAATAAGTATTCCTTCTCTTTTTTGGCTTGGAACAAGTTGCATGAAGAAGTCGAGTTGTTGGCTTAGCCGAGTTCCTGTTATGTTAAACATGAAACTTTTGTTGATTTCGAGGCGGGTTTGTCTCATCCGAGGCTCAACTAGCAAGTGTTGTGACAGGTTGCTTGATGTGGGCGAGGTTGAAATCGCTAAGAACTCCTCTTCATTGTTTGGGAACAAGTTGCGTGAGCGAAGCGGAGGAACCCAACTTCTATTATGTCAGAGGAGGTCTACAAGCCTTTCGTTTGTAGCTTGTGCGGTATGCGGATGAAGAGTTCAACTAGTTGCTCGTAGGAAGATCACTGTTGATGTCATGACTAACTTCTTGATTCTTTCTTAGGTTAGAACCCATTCCCATTGGCTTCCTACATGTATAGTGAGATGTACAGGAAGACGGAGACCTTTTGAATTATAGACGACTAGTAGTGCGAAGCAATTCCATCCGATTTTCAAGAAAGAAAAGAGTGAGTTAGCTTATTTTACGTCGGATGAAAGAGATAATTCTAACTAGCCAGAGACGGAGATATATAAAGTTTGCAGTGCGGTTTCGCCCATGACCTTCTGCGAGAGTGAGATAGAAAGCTTGCATCTATTCTCACTGCGTTTGATGGAACATGTAACACCCGTCCCGTCACTTTGAACCCTATGTTTCGCGTCCTAACTTGCAACACAAGAAATAGACCTGCACACACAATGTCTGTCCACATTATCCACATTATACAATAATATAATCCAATAAACAAATATATTAAGCCTAGAAAGTCATCCCACATAGAACCTACATCTATCACAACATCAACCTAACATGCTTCACATAACTCATCATCACACATATCACATAACTCATCATCACATATATCACAATAACTCGACACGAAGTCCATGACAACTTGGGCTGACCATCACCTCGAAAGGTCGTAAGCCACCTTTGGCTCGTCAGCCGGTTTACGGGGTTTAGCGGGATCGCCATGTCCTCGCCCTCAGTCCTATATCACACACGTCCTACAATGGAATTACCATAACCTCAGCGTTGTAGACCCACAACAAAACTACTATCACTATCCATATCGCACATCAACATAACATAACTATCATACTTTCGTAACATTACCATTGCATTAATCATGACTCATCATTGCACTCAACACATCAATCACTATCTCATAAACTCAGCATACGTGCTCACATAATCAGATCATTGCATAATGAGGATCCACAAATCCCAACCCTCACCTTTGCCACTTTGATGATGAAGAACAATTCTTCCTCTTTCCTCCTCTCTTGGACAGATTTGCTGCCACAACTTTGACATCACATTTCCTTATACTTTTCAAACTTAAATCGGTTTTCCTTCCACCGGGAGTTAGATTTATGTGTCCTGAAAGTCTCTGCAAAGTTTCACCACGATTCAAATTGATTTTCTTGTCCAAACACCACATCCTGCCGGACTAGTCCGATCTGCGTGCAAAATTCAGCTTCATCAAATCTCTGAAGAACCCGCAACACAAATTCTCCTCTGACTGGTCACAAATTCGCACTGCAGATATCAACTCCGGGAAAATAACTATAATCTTCATATCACAACTCCAAATGACAATCCATTTTCTGATTCGAGTAAATAATAGAGCAAGGAAGGTTCTTACCAAGTTTCAGATCGATCAGAACATTTTTGATCATCGGTTTCCATTCCCCACCAAAACTGGTCAGATCTGCGATTGTTTGAGATTAGGACAAATTGCGACAGACGAGAAGAAAATGCCATAACTCTCACCACGTAACTCTCACCACGACAGACGAGACTTTCCTGACTTTCTGTAAACCTTAGACTCGGGCTTTCTATCGATATGTAGATCGTCTCCTATCTCTTTCAGATGTGATTGGAATCTGTCTCACAAAGTCTCTCCTCGAAACTGAAAAAAAATCTGAAACAGATTTGCACTTAGATCAGATTCGATCCCTCAGATTAAAAAGACGATAACTAGCGGAATATACCTTAAAGTTGAGCGAAGCTGGCGGCGCTGAAAAGCTGAGAGGGAGATATTTCTAATGTTAGGTATATCGCCACGTGATTCCAGACGGTTCATCGAGAAAATGTCTCTCAAGGTGGCGGCGGCAGTAGATCAGTTTCATGTGGCGGCTAGGATTCATGAGTTGAAGAGCAAAACGGGCAGGGCTTTGCCACAGAAGTTTCTCTTCTCTGCAGAGACACCTTTTTATAGAGATTGCTGAGAGAACTAGGGTTAGGGTTCTAATGCGCTTTGGCGATTGGGTCTTTCCCTTTTGTTTTTTTCTTTGGGTTTTGGGCTTTTCCTTTTGGTCCATTTTGCTTTTCGCTCCAATAGAGATTTTCGCGCAAAATTTTTAAATTTTCTGGGACACTGTCGTGACAGAACAAACCTCAAGAAATGGCTAGTATCTTCACATTTTCAACATTTATTCACCATCCCTCCTTTCAAAGCTTCGTTCTCGGATAAACTTGTTCATGGCTTTCTTTGCAGGTACTTATCAGATATGGACATCACTATTGTTATAATTTTTCACATTCATATTGTTATACATGTATAACATCAAGTAACTTGTGTGGGAGACAAATTATCATGTAGAAATCTCACAAGATATCGATGATTTTCGTTAATTAACCCATCAAATTCCCACTTAGATAATTTAGCATCATCAGAGGTTTGCCATGTGGTAAATATCCACAGGAGAAACTGATTGAAGAAGTTGTTGAAGAAATTTTCATCTCAGAAAGAGCAGTAATTTAGCGAGGGTGATAATCCAACCATAAATGAGCTCATGAAAATATTGTGTTACCTAGACCTGCCACGGTGGAAAAACTTACTGATGTTTTAATTATTAATATTTTATGGGGTTCTCATATGGAAGGCTGTGTACTATTCTTGTGGAAGTTAATAACCCCGTTACCTTAAATGCAACTATAGTCACACAAATAGTAAATAGTTTGACGTAAAAAACTCAGAAAAACTTTAAATTACCAATTACTGTACTGTAAACAAAATCTGAATCGAATTATGGAAATTAGAAACCGTTAAAAATTATTCATCTAATTAAATTTAAACAACATTTTAAACACTGTTTGTATTGATTAACTAAATATATAAACAGCATTGAAATGGATAAAAATTAAAAAGCACACATGGACATTTGTTAATTCAAGTAAACTTAAATTATATATTATATCATACATGGGTTCCCTCTCGCTCTGTAACTGGCAGCCTTTGAAGCAGTCTGTTCTCTTAGGAGACTTTATCCTGGTACAGACAACGAGAGTGTCTTCACACAACGGTCGATCAGACACCTTGCTAAACTAAATCTCATGAAATGTGAGGCCGCGAAGATGATAAAATATTTATTTCCTTTAATGTGGTCATATCCTAGCATATGATATTACGTACATGCGCTTCTGCGCTTCTCCCAGAGCCTCTGATACGTACACAACGATGGTGGAAGTATAATTTATTTTTGGTTTTCCCAGATAACAATAAACCCCATCATCAATGTTATTGATACTCATTCCATTGATTCTCTAAAGTGGGACGACGAAATAGATGATCTTATAGTATAATAAATTGAAACCAGCATGAAAGATATAGTTACAAATTTCGGGAAATAAAATGGTATGGTGGCGACGACTCATGCCCCAAGATTCTATTAGAAACTATGAAAAAGAGCCAAGTAAAGAAAAATAGGTTGTTAAAAGGAGAAAATCAACCAAAAAAAGGCAAAGAGAAAGTTGACGTGCATATGAAGAAGGCAAAGAAGGAGGCAAAGGCAAAAGCTGGTTCAGAGGAAGAGTTGTCCACTGACTCTTATGCAGATGATCAGTTATTTGACCGTCTATCGATCAAGATGGCAATGGGTTTCAAAAAGCAGGCAAAAATACACAAAACTTGCCTCACAAGAGGGATGGTTTGAAGGATTTTATACGCAAAGAGATTACAAAAGCTTTTCAGTCAAACAAAAACAAAGAGTGGAAAGATAAGTCAAGGGAACCGCAAAGTCTCCTAAAAAGAACATGGCAGTCGTCGATATCCCCTCGCGCACGTCCACTCTTGGAAAAAAATTCCAAAAAGAGTGAGGTCTTCGAGACACCTACGAGACGGTGTGAAAATGAAGGTATGCCTAACGAGAGCATGCATTATCGTTATCAATATGCTAGGTCAATGAACAAAGTCCAAAATAGTGGCTACCAGCAAAATAGCTAAACAAGAAAATGGGAAGGATGATGGCTCGGATGAGGAAATAAAAAACACCAACGAACACACTTGCTCTTTTTATGAACGTACATTATAAACTTACATTTTCCAATACAACGTATCACAGCATTGTTAGGGATGGGCTGCGCTCTTCAAAAGTAGGTCGAGCCCAAATTCATCTCGGTCCATTAAGAAGAACAGTCCATCGCGAATAGGCCCAAAGGAGAAGGAAACAGAGCCATGATCGAAAAAGATTAATTAAATCAATGGAACTATAATTTGATTTATACTACAGTTACATTCGACCGACACATTTATCTATAAATAGAGGGTACCTCATTAAGAAAAATGACATTTTTTGGTATAGAATACAAGGGAATTAGTGTTATCAGCTCTCGAAGCACTAAGTCTCTAACTCGCAGTTATTATTTAGTTCGACATTCGTTTAGACCCTTCTCTCGTCTATTGTAAAAGCCGACATGGTTAATTGTTCTATTCCTTGTAATTCCTGACATGAGTTTTAATATAACGAGAATCTCCGAACTCTTTCCTTCTCCCGATCTAAACACTACACCCGAACTCAAGTTCAACAATTGGCGCCTTCTGGGGGATATTCAGAGATTCTCTCACTTAAATAACTCGGAGTCCAAAAAATGGCGGAAGCACCACCTCGGAATGATAGCGTCAACAGCCTCAGATAAAACATGGAAGAAAACACCACGGTACGACAAGAACAAACGAACGTAGAAAATACCCCGGTAGTAGCCGGGCAGACGAACCTCGACTCTTTCCTTGAAACCCTGCTCGTGCGGTTCGACACTCAGGACTTGATGATCCGAGGAACCAACGAAAGACTCGACACCCTGGGAGCCGCGCAAAATGTCTGCCAAAATCAAATCGCGAATATCCAGCTGCTACCCGGAAGCAGCACACCTCCACTGCGACGAGTTATGTTCGACAGTGAACATCAGATACGTCAAAGCAACCCAAACATGCCGGCTCCTCCAACAATGAGGGGTTCTGTCGGCGACCCGATGAACCAACAGGCGAATCCTGCGACCCCCATTCCTGGGACCCAGTCAGGGAACGAGATTAGGAGATTGAAAGAATGAAGACATGACTCCGGGACATGAGCTCCAGTGTTCACCGGGCCATTAGCTCGGCTCCAGAAATTGAATGCGTCCTAGAGGAAACCTAACGAACGCCTTTCACGGCTCGAATTACCAATGTCCGGGTTCGGCACACAGGAAGAATCAAACTCCCGTTCTACGAGGGTAACACATATCCTAGGCAGCACATGACAGCTTTCAGCATCGCCATGGGGCGAGCTCAATTTTCCCTGGAAAAGCGAGAAGGCGGCTCCTGCCAATTGTTCGTAGAGCACCTGATCGTGCCGAACTAAGTTGGTTCTCCCATCTGGAAGCGAACTCCATAGACTGCTTCCACCAGCTCTCAACGCCTTGTTCAAACATTACTCAATATTCATGCAAAAGGGAGATTCGAACGCCGATCTGTGGACCCAAGCACATGGAGCGAAGGAGTCATTGCGAGTTATGAACCGGTTCAAGGCAATCGTTTCCGCGTTGCGGTAGCAGACGAAGCTGCACTGGCCATGATACATAACACACTTTGGTACAAATAAGTTCCGAGAAGACTTGATGATCAACGAGATGTCCACGCTGGAAGAGGCGATGCATCGAGCAACCCGGTACATCGAAGTAGAAGAAGAGCGGGTAGCAATGATTGTGGGAGTCGAAATCAACACAATTAGATTTGTCGGAGGTTTGTTAAGAGGGATGAAATATTTGCGGATGAACCAAGCAAGCGAAGATCCAAAGATGGTTTTTATTCATCTATTTTCGAAAAAGCTTTTCGTACAAGTGTTTGTAGAGCAAAAAGTCTAGGGTTTTTCTAAGTAAAATCCTTATCCCTTTTTCAAGGGATGTACATAAATATATATACGAGTTTGAGTCGGCTAGGTCAATCCTAAAGAGATAAGAAAAACTTTCTAATCCTTCGGGGTTTCCGTTTTAGCAAGCCGGCTTAACTTCGTGGGCCTTTGAATCGTTGTAGGCCGAAGATTGGCTTGTTGTCTTCGTGTAGAAATGACTTCGGCCGCGTCTTCTTCTGGCTTCGTATAGAATTGACTTCGCCCGGACAGCTCCGTTTGGAAACGACTTCGGCCAAGCAGTTTCGTATGGAAATGACTTCGGCCAGACAGTCTCGTATAGATTTGACTTCGGCCAGGCAGTTTCGTATGGATTTGACTTCGGCCAGGCAGCTTCGTAAAGATTCGGCTTCGGCCAGGCAGTTTCGTATGAAAATGACTTCGGCCAGACAGTCTCGTATAAATTTGAATTCGTCCAGGCAGTTTCGTATAGATTTGACTTCGGCCAGGCAGCTTCGTATAGATTCGACTTCGGCCTGGCAGTTTCGTATGGATTTGACTCCGGCCAGGCAGCTTCGTATAGATTTGACTTCGGCCAGGCTATGGAAATGACTTTGGCCAGACAATCTCGTATAGATTTGACTTCGGCCAGGCAGTTTCCTATGGAAATGACTTCGGCCAGACAGTCTCGTATAGATTTGACTTCGGCCAGACAACCTCGTATAGATTTGACTTCGGCCGAAACAAGCTCGTATCGTGCCTAAGTGGATTCGTATTATGGCCGAAGTGAGCTCGTTGGCCGAAGTGAAGATTGTTGGCCGAAATGCTTTTGGCCGAAGTGGCGCTCTTTGTGCCGATGTGGGTCGTTGGCCGAAGTGGCGCTCTTCATGCCGATGTGGATCGTTGCCGAAGTGGAGGCTCGCCGAAGCCAGGGCTGTGCCGAAGTGGAGGCTTGCCAAAGCCAAGGCTGTGCCGAAGTGGGTTACTGCCGAAGCCGTGGCTTGTTGCCGAAGTGGAGGCTTACCGAAGCCAGGTTGTGCCGAAGTGGGTTACTGCCGAAGCCGTGGCTCGTTGCCGAAGTGGAGGCTTGCCGAAGCTAGGGCTGTGCCGAAGTGGGTTACTGTCGAAGCCGTGGCTCGTTGCCGAAGCCGTGGCTCGTTGCCGAAGTGGAGGCTTGCCGAAGCCAGGCTGTGCCGAAGTGGGTTACTGCCAAAGCCGTGGCTCGTTGCCGAAGTGGAGGCTTGCTGAAGTGAAGGCTTGCCGAAGTGGCTCGTACCATGGCCGAAACGAGCTCGTATCGTACCTAAATGGATTCATATCACGGCCGAAGTGAGCTCGTTGGCCAAAGTGAAGATTGTTGGCCGAAGTGCTTTTGGCCGAAGTCTCCACGTTGGCCGAAGTGTCCGTATGGCCAAAATGGCCATGTTGCCGAAGTCTCCATGTTGGCCGAAGTGGCCGTATGGCCGAAGTGGCCCTGTTGCCGATGTGGGCTATATTGGCCGAAGTCACCTCCGTTGGCCCAAGTCTCCTCCGTTGGCCGAAGTGGAGACAAGGTTTGCCTAAGTGGAGACAAGGCTTGCCTAAGTGGAGTCAAGGCTTGCCTAAGTGGAGGCAAGGCTTGCCTAAGTGGAGACAAGGCTTGCCGAAGTGGAGACAAGGCTTGCCGAAGTGGCGAAGCGAGGAAGTGGTGCCATTGCCGAAGTCCCCCTTTGCCGAAGTGGAGCTTCCTTGGCCGAAATGGCCCATCTTTTGCCTAAGTGGATTCGTATAGAAACGACTTAGGCACAATTTCGGCCTTGTCCGATTCTTCATATTTTCATACTTAGCCATTTTCACATTGATCACAGCTGGGTGGGTTTTGACCCCAACAGTTAGCCCCCCCAGCTCAGTAGTTTCAGTGATGATAGTGCCGAGGTAGAGGACGTCCAAGCTGGGATCAATGTGCCGTGTCGATTGGTACGAGCTAAGCTGATGTGACACCGAGTCCGTTCTCTTTGATATATGCCAGACTCTCTGTCTTTAGACTGATAATCTTATTTCCAGTAGAAATTTCTTCATTCAACTGTGTTTTGGCACGATTCCCAAGGCATGATGACATCACCTTTTGCTTTATGAGCCTATATATGCTTCCACTTCTCCTCACTTCTTCTTCACTTCTTCATTTCTCAAAAACTCAAGGTAACTTCTCTCTTCCCTTCTCTCTCCTCCTTTTGAAGATTTTTATTTCGGGTTGTTGTTTTTGTTCCTCTGAAATTGTTCTTGGGCCGAAGTCTTCTATGCCGAAGTAGCCCTTGCCGACGTCTCTCCCTACCGAAGTGACACCTGTGCCGAAGTGAGGCTCTTCTCGGCCGAAGTGGAGCCTTTGCCGAAGACCTCTTCTCTGCTGAAGTAGCCTTTTGCCGAAATGGCGAAGTGGAGCTTTCTCTTCGCCAAAGTTTTTCGCTTGCCGAAGTCTCTCCCGGCCGAAGTGGAGCTGTCTTTTGGCCGAGGTGCCGAAGTCTCCTTTCTCCCTTTGCCGAAGATGTTTTTAGCCGAAGTGGAGCTAGGCCGAAGTCGCCTACTTGCCGAAGTGGAGCTTGGCCGAAACCCTTTTTCGCCGAAGTGATTTCCTTCCCTAGACGAAATGGAGAATCCTTTCAACGTAAAAATCCAAATGGAGAATTAGAGCTCCGATTGTGCTAGGATGAGGCAAGATGCGAGTCTTCGGGCGTGTTCTTCAAAGCGGCGAGCTCCTAAGGGTGGATACAAGCATGAGGCACCTGATCCAGCGTGATCTACTCTCTCCACTGCTGAATCTTTGGAGACCCTTAGGCATCGGTTCAACATCTCCGAAGAAATCGAGCTCATCCTTCCGTCGTCATCGGATCGGGCCGATGAGCCTCCAAAAGGGTGTTTTACCTTGTATGAGAGCTGCTCTTACATGTGCTTTATGTGGTTTCCAATACCAAGGGTCATCCTTGAGTATCTATGGAAGCATAGATTGGCCTTGACGCAAATAACTCCGTGGGGGAATTCGGCAATTGGTTGGAATCGTTGTTCGTAGCTTCGAGTGTGGCGAGAAAGTTACTGTGGACCACCTGCTGAACCTGCTATCCTTTCGGACATTTCGTTCAAAGGATTCGCTTCTTTACTCCATCTCGAACAAGGCCCACCGCAAAATTATCGGAGGATTCCCAAGTAAAGACAGATATTGGGAGGATTATTTCTTCTTTGTGCCCATATCTGAAGCTTCGGTTGGCGCAGATTGGGTTAAGAAAATTAGGACTTCGTGGAGAGAAATCGGTAGCCGACCCGTAGCTTTACGAGTCCTTCTTTTTCTGTTGAATGTATCGTGACGTTCTGCTTTGTTTGTTGGTTTTGCAGTTCCTAACCCGATCCCAATGTGTCCTCCGGACGTAGTTGCACTTTGCGAGACCCTAGCTTCCGGGTAGTGTGATTGGCAGAGAGATTTCGCTCTCGAAAGAGTAGAGAAAGCACGAGCTCAAAATTTCGGTTTTTATTTTCCAAGTTCAACTTCTTCGTCTTCCCCCACCAGTACAAGGAGATCCATGGGAAAATGATCGTCAGTTCGTGAGAGGATGGAGGCTGAAACCCGAGCCACGATGGAGCAAGCGGAGATTGGCCGCACTGAAATCTTCGCCGAGCAGCTAAGTGCTGCCCTTGCTTTTCCCTCGGGCGACTCATCTGTAGAACCGTCCGCGCTGGCTCCATCGATCCCCATCGTGAGAGAGGTTGTGTTGGGTCTTGGGCGATTGGACTTACCTCCGGTTCATCGCAGAAAGGGAAAGGCTGCGGCAACAAGTGAGGATGCCGATCAGGTGAGGCCAGTCCAGATAAAGGGAAAGGCTGATAAAGGGAAAGATCCTTATAAGGATGACGCTCCTGGACGAAAAAGGCGTAACGCACCGGTTCGTAGTGTCGCTGAGCATGAGCTGCCTTCGGAGCCTGTATCTCTGCCGTTCACTTCTGAAATGGTTTGTGATGATGCATCGGCATCGGCCACTCTCTTCTCCAAGATTCTCTCTAAGGGGGATTGCTTTCCTCCCCCCGATACTTTATCCCGGAGCAAACCATACGCCAAAATATCTCGTCGTGGTACTAAGATAGTTTGCGTTGACCTTCTTTTCTCCTACTTTGTTAAAAATGCGATGACTGACCTCCCTTTTCTTTCCGTTCAGTTCGTGGCCTCTATTAACAAGATGACATCCGGTTATGAGGCGGACATCCGTATGAACGCGAGGAGAGCTGAGCGTGCACGGAAAGTGGCCGAAGAGCTTTGAACCAAGCTTAACAAAGCCGAGCATGAGCGCGTTGCTGCAACGAAGATAGCGTCAAAACAGAAGGATGACTTGGAGGCCGAGGTGGAGCTCCATAAGGAAAGGCGCGGTAGAGCCGATGATAGGATTCTTTACCTGGAGTCTTATCGGGTCCAGCAGGAGGCTCAAGTTGCCGAGCTTCAGCGGATGTTAAGCTCGGAGAGGGCCATGACCGACAAGAAGGTTGAACGGGCTAAGAAGGGGGCGATGCGCAGAATGGCCGAGAAGTTTCAATCTAAAGTCGACCGAGCCAAGGAGAAGGTTAAGAGCATGGGCGGATTGTCGAAGAACAATGTGGTCGATCTTGCCCAAGTTGACGGAAACCTTGAACTCCTTGCGCTGCTCCGCGGTGACGAACCACCTTCATTGGATGCCAAAATTGAGAAACTCCAGGGATGGAGAACGAGGTACGCTGGTGCCGACGACGAGTTTGACAGGTTGGTTGCCTCATTGGGGAACGACCTAGTGGTCTCGCCGATCCCTGAAGACTCGACCGACGTTGCCCTCGGCAACGAGTCTATTGAAGCGTTAGCGGCGGATGTCGGCGTTCACGTATTCTCTGGATCTAATAGGGATAAGCTTGGTTTGACTTTGCTTGGTTCGAATGAAGCCTCCGAATCCTCCGATGAAGATGAGGGTGTATCTTCAAGGGGTAAGGTATGATGACGATGGGGATCCGCCCAAGTCATCATTTTATTTATGCTTTGATGTTATTTGGACATGGTGCCTGGATGGATTTATCCGTATTGACTTGTTATGTTTACCTTGTGGCTTTTGCTTTGGTTGTGTCGTTTCTTCGTTGTTGAAACTTGTTGCTCGAATGCTTTTTTATCCAAGGAGGACTGATCTGTTTCGCTACAGTTTGTGTTAATGTTAACGCCAACGATTCATTTGCTTCATTTGGAATGATCACGTTAGTGTAAGCATACTTGCTCCGATTAAGAGCACAAGTGTTTTGACCAACGATTTGTTTGTTGGGTTTTCGGATGACCATTTCGGTTTACGGATACGCTACCGTAAGCATATTCGCTCTGACAATAGACACGTATTACTGTTGCGACCAACGATTTGTTGTTGGGTTTAGGATGGACATTTCGATTTACGGATACGCTACCGTAAGCATATCCGCTCCGACAATGGACATGTAGTACTGTTAAGACCAACGATTTGGTTGTTGGGTTTAGGATGAATATTTCGGTTTACGGATACGCTACCGTAAGGATATCCGCTTCGACAATGGACATAGTTATTTATATATCGCGCGCTTTTAACCCGCTAGGATGTAGTAGTTAGATCCGTAAAGGATGTAGAAGTTTGTTGCTGTGGCCAGCAGCAACAAGGGTGAGGAGAGGTGCCTGTTCAGTTAGGACTTTTAAGTGATTCGTGAAAGGTGCGAATGTGATGCCTGTTTCTGTTAAGGCTTTGGTAACCCGTGGAGGGTGCGATATGATGAAAATTGCTTAGATAAGCTTGCATTAGGTAGACACGGAGTCTATTACAAAGGTGGGAGTATACGAGTAAACGTACCCACTCCCCCCTTTTTTTTTAGGAGGGGGCAGCTGAACCCATCCGAAGATGGCCTACGTACCCTTTGCAGGGATCAAGCCGCCCCGTAGTTCATGTGAAGTATCCTAAGGATAGTACTTCTTGAGGTGCATTGCGTTCCACGATCTTGGTAGTGGACTGTTAGACACGTTGGCGAGTTCGTACACTCTGGGTCGGACTACCTTCGTGATTTTGTAAGGTCCTTCCCAGTTTGCTCCGAGTTTGCCGGCGTTTCGCTCCACAGTGTTCTGGAAGACTTTCCGTAGGACTAGGTCTCCGTAGAACTGCCGATTTCGTACGTGAGAGTTGTAGTACTTTGCCGCTGCGTTCTTGTAGTTCTGAATTGGAATCAAGGCTTGGTCTCGCCTTTCGTTGATCAAGTCCAAATCATCAAGCATCAGCAAGTGGTTGAGACCTTCTTGTTCTGGGAGTAGTCTTCGGCGAACTCCTGGAAAATTCACTTCTGGTGGAATGAAGCATTCCGTCCCGTAGACGAGGGCGAATGGGGCTTCGTTGGTTACTCATTGCGGTATTGTTCTATGAGACCACAACACTCCCTACATTTCGTCTGCCCACCGTCCTTTCTTTTCGTCAAGATATTTTTTAAGACCATCGAGAATTGTCTTGTTTACTGCTTCTGCCTGGCCATTTCCTTGTGGATATCGTGGGGTGGATTTGCTTAGTCGGATCTTCCACTTCTCGCAGAAGGCTTCGAACCTTGTGGAAATGAACTGCGATCCATTATCGGTGACGATCTCGTATGGGACTCCATGTCGGCATATGATGTTCCTCCATATGAAACTTTTGACTTGTGCGTCCTTGATGCTGGCATACAAATCTGCCTCTACCCACTTCGAAAAATAGTCTGTCAGGACCAGTAAGAATCGTTTATGCTTCGACGGATGCAAAGGTCCAACAAAGTCCATGGACCATCGCATGAATGGATAGGGCAACAATATCGAGGAAAACATCTTGGTTGGCTGATGAATCATTGGTGCATGACATTGACACTTCTCGCACCTGGACGAGTACTTCTCGCAATCTTGTATCATGGTTGGCAAGTAATAGCCATGTCGTTTGTTTTTTATCGCCAAGGCTCGTCCTCCCAAATGGTTGCCACAAGAGCCGTCGTGGATGTAACACCCCCGATCGGCGTCCCATACCACCAACCGCGGATATCACAACCCAGCATCCTTGGACAGTCAGTCCTAAGCCTCTAGAAAAAATCCAGAGCCTCGAGTCCAACTATCCTAGGACACTTTCCCATCTATCAAGACCCAAGGCTTGCCAACCCGGATCTAAATAAATGGTTGGTTTGCCCGGACTAGACTTGTATGTCATGAAACCCAAGTAATATCAAAATACTTTCATAGATTAATACTTAGGTTTGAAACACAATTCAAAAACAATAACTATCCGGCCGTGAGTTATCAGCTCAAAAGGATACAAGTCAAATACAAATTTTACAAAGAGGCAAAGCAAACTACAACTGATGTTCCTAAGTCCCAGTTGTGCCCCCAAGGTCTACCCGCTAAGTTCACCTGCAAAACAAAGTGAGGTCGTAAGTAATCTAAGATTACTTAGTGAGTCCAGGATTCTAGCAGTTAAAACATTCCCATCCCAACCCCAAATTACCAATCAGAACACAATCAATCAACATGCAATCAACACGCAAACAAGACAAGGCAAGCACAACAAGTAATCACTCAATTGATTACTACTACCAAGTCTATATGCAATGCGAGTTCTCTCTCATTCAATAAGGCCTTGCGGTCCGTCGCCGTTCTCGGTACATTCACATGGGATGGCCGGCCACAAAGGCCCGCACACCACCCCTGGTTCCTCTTGAACCCTCAATGCATCGTCATACCTTACCATGGTTCTCTGGTTGCGACCCAGAGTCACATCCATGGTCTGCGCAGGATATCCCATAGCCACCCAGCCGTTACCCGCGACTTTCCCCCGAGAACGTCTACCGCCTCACATTCATTAAGTTATTAATATGCATGCATCTAATGATAACATGCAAATAAGTTCTACCACACAACACAACCAAGTATTAATCACATCCTGACCATGCTCTTCAAGCCTTAGTCGTGATCCTATACGAGGTAAAACATGCATTCACACAGAACAAGTATTAATCACATCCTGGCTAGGTTACATCACACCACAGCCGTGATCCTATACGAGTTATACATGCATTCACAACCACAATTCAATCATGCAATCAACAGCATTCACAAATCAAGCTTAACTTAATAAAAACAATTGAGTTACTAAGAACCTCACACAAACTTGACATAATCACAAATCAACCACAAGCATGGAAAAGTATTAGCAATAACCCACGTGTGATGTACTCATCACCACATGTTACCCTAAACTCACAGATTTGGTTGGAGGTTTCTAGGTTGATCCACACGTCCCGCTTAGCTCTTCGACTGCCTTGCACCACCTGAGGCTTAAAGCAAAAAGCTACTTACATAGGGATCAACTAAAACTTAGAAATACCTAACCAAAAACAGGCTTACCAACGCCCTATGCTTGCCCAAATGGATCGTACCTTCAAACCACTACTAAACCCGCGGATTGGAAAAACTCGACCGACGGGTGGCAATTTCTCGACCCACGGGTGGCAATTTCTCGACCCACGGCTACGATTCTCGACCCACGGGTGATACGATCACGACCCAGCAGCACTTTCACTAAGGCTTTGGTGCATCCTATCTGACCAAAGGGTGGGTCTATTTATAGTAAATTCTAACGACAAGGTTCCAGAATTTAAGGAAAATGGTCGGCCATTCAGCCTACACGCCAACCCAGCTGTCAACACGCATGCTGCCCACACTGCCGTGTGTCACTCGGTTGGTTCTAGCGCTGACACACGTCCCACTACCGCCTGTGCCGTACCGGTATTCGACACATACATACTGCCATGCATGAGACAGACTTCCGAACCTGGAATGATGTGGTTCGAACGGTGGGTCGTCCATGGTACGATCTGTCCGACCCAAGGTACCATCCGTGATACGATCTGTCCGACCCAAGGTACCATCGGTGGTACGATCTGTCCGACCCAAAATCCATTTCTTCGACCCGAATTCAGATTCCTTCGAACCAAACTCAATTTTCCTCGGCCAAAACTCTAATCCCAACTCCTTTAGACTTTCCCAAGTCTTTCTTACTTGAGTTTTTAAGATTTTAAAACCTTCCCATCCAAAATATTCTTACCGCTTATCGGGGTCACTACACACTCTCCCCCTTATTAGAATTCGTCCCGAATTCTTATATCCGAGATGGACCCGCCTGGTCCGTATGCAGATTTTCTTGGAACAATTCCGGGTACTTCCCTCTAATCTTTTCTTCGTCTTCCCAAGTAATCACCAACCGATTTTGCTTGCCCCAAAAGACTTGAATTTGAGGAATCTGTCGATTCTTCAATCTCCTAACACATCTTTCTCCTATTCAGATAGGTCCTTCTGTGTACGTCAAATTGGTGCGTAGTTCTGGTACTTGCTCTGGCTCGAGTGTAGTTGGATCTCGAATATGCTTCCGTAGCATAGATACATGAAATACAGGGTGTAAATTCATGTCCGTGGGCAACTCCAACTCATACGCTACCTCCCCTATTCTTTTAGTTATTCGGTAGGGCCCGATGAATCGTACTGCTAATTTTCCAACTTTTCCAAACCGATCCTTCCCCTTCTGTGCCGCTACTTTTAAGTATACCATGTCTCCTTCCTCAAATATTACCTCTCTTCTTCCTTTGTCTGCGTACTTCTTTTGCCGATCTTGAGCCCCTTTCATATTCTCCCGTGCCATTGCTATCTTCTCTAGGGTTTCTTGGACTATTTCGGGTCCATACATTTGCCGTTCTCCAACCTCTGGCCAACAAGCTGGAGTCCGACATGGCCGTCCATATAACGCTTCGTAGGGTGACATGCCAATGCTGGAGTGATAACTATTGTTGTAAGAAAACTCTGCCAACGGTAGAAATTGTTCCCAAGTGCCCGACCAATCCAAAACGCACATTCGCAACATATCTTCCAAGGTCCTTATGGTTCGTTCGGTCTGTCCGTCGGTCTCTGGATGAAAGGCCGTACTCATGTATAGATGAGTGCCCAAAGCTTGCTGAAGAGCTTTCCAAAATTCTGCTGTAAACCTTGGATCTCTATCCGAGACAATACTTGCCGGAACTCCATGTAGTTTAACGATCTGATTCAAGTATAGTTCTCCCAATGTTTCCACATTATCCGTTAATTTGATTGGTAAAAAGTGTGCACTCTTTGTTAGTCTATCCACCACAACCCATATTGCATCATTACCTCGCCCGGGTGCCCTTGGCAATCCTGTGATGAAATCCATTGCAACTGCTTCCCATTTCCATTCTGGGACTGGTAAACTTTGAAGTAGTCCTCCTGGTACCTGATGTTCCACCTTGATCTGTTGACAAGTTGGACAATGAGCTACCCATTCAGCCACCGATTTCTTCATTCCTGGCCAATGGTAGTATTGCCGGATATCGCGATACATCTTTGTACTTCCCGGATGAATGCTTAATAACGAATGATGTGCTGTCTTCAGGATCTCTTCCCGTAGTCCTTGACCTTTTGGTACAGTTATTCTACCTTGCAGAAGTAATGTCCCGTCCGGTGCCATATGATATCCACTTGTATTCTGGCCGTTCTGCTTTCTTCGGTCCTCCATAATCGGCTGTAAGCTTGAATCTTCCTTTTGTGCTTCCCGAATTCGTAAAAGTAAACATGCCTGCTGTATTGCTTGAAGTCCTACTGGCTTACTTGCTTCACCTTCCAGTGCTGTTAGCCGAATCTCCTTTAACTCCTTAGCCAATGCTTCTAATTCCTTCTCTACACTCACATCCATTTTTCTTCGACTTAATGCATCCACCACTACATTGGCTTTCCCTGGATGGTACATGATTTCTAAATCATAATCCGCCATGAATTCCATCCATCTTCTTTGTCGTAGATTTAGTTCCGGTTGCGTGAACAAATACTTGAGGCTTTTGTGATCCGTGAACACTTGGATGGACTCTCCATAAAGATATGACCGCCAAATTCTAATTGTAAAAACTACTGCAGCCATCTCCAAGTCATGAGTAGGATAATTCTCCTCATGCTTCCTTAACTGTCGAGATGCATAAGCTATGTCCTTACTTTCTTGCATTAGAACACATCCCAAACCCACTCGTGATGCGTCCGTATATACCACATATGGTTGGTTGGGCTTTGGCAAAGCTAAGATGGGTGCTGATGTCAGGGCTTCCTTTAACTGGTTGAAAGCCTTGTCTACTTCTCCGTCCCATTCAAATGCTATTCCTTTACCGGTAAGTCTGGTTAATGGCTTCGCAATTGATGAGAACCCTTTAACAAACTTTCTGTAATATCCAGCCAATCCAAGAAAACTCCTTACTTCAGTGACCGTGGTTGGCTGTGGCCACTCCTTAATAACCTGGACTTTTTTTGGGTCAGCGGACACTCCTTGTTTGGATACTCGATGACCCAAAAATCCAATCTCCTCCTTCCAAAAGCTACACTTGCTGAATTTTGCGAACAAGCTTTGTTCCCTTAGTCGTTCCAGCACTTTCTTCAAATGCACTTCATGTTCTTCCGCCATTCGAGAGTAAACCAAGATATCATCGATAAATATAATTACAAACTTATCTAGATAGTCCCGGAATACCTCATTCATCAACCTCATGAAAGCGGCAGGTGTGTTTGTAAGACCAAACGGCATTACTACGAACTCGTAGTGTCCATACGGGGTCCGAAATGCAGTTTTCATTACGTCCTTTTCTCGGATAGGGATCTGGTGATACCCCGATGCCAAGTCAATCTTTGAGAACCAGCTTGCTCCCTACAGTGATCCAATAACTCATCGATTCTTGGCAGCGGATACTTATCCTTGATCGTCAAGTTGTTGATTCCCCGATAATCTATACATAACCTCATGCTCCCATCGTTCTTCTTGACAAACAATACCAGAGCTCCCCAGGGTGATGAGCTTGGTCTTATAAATCCTTTCTCCATCAAATCCTCCAATTGCTTTTTCAGTTCTGCTAGCTCTGCTGGAGCCATGCGATAGGGTGCCTTAGCGATTGGTGCCGCACTCGGTTCCAAGTTTATCTCAAAAGGATTGCTCCGAGGTGGGGGTAATCCTTCCAATGGACGGAAAACGTCCCGAAATTCCTTAACCACTTGGATGGCTTCAATCCCTGTTTCTGACCCAGAGTCCTCCCAAACGCAAGATATTGCTACTAGGTAAGCTTCTCCTGCCTCGAGTACCTTTTTTTACCCTTATAGCTGCTACACATTCTACCATTGTACTAGGGTTGATCCTATAGTAAACTATCGAAGGCTGCTCATTCCTTTCGAGTATGATTCTTCCACGCCCACAATCCAGTTTAGCACAATATTCTGACAACCAATCCATGCCTAGAATTACCTCGTAATTCTCCAAGGGTACTACTAACAAGTTTGCCAAAAAGGTTTCCTCCTGAATGGCTATGGGTACACCTAGCAACTGACTTCTAACTCTAACGGTTCTATTACCGGGAGTTTTTACGGAAACACTTACCTTCCTCTCCTTAAAGGCCCCTTTGAGTTCTAAAGCCACCTTAGGGGTCACAAAACTATGTGTTGCCCCCGAGTCAAAAAATACATGTGTGGAGTTACCACCCACATGCAACGTTCCTATCACACACAACATGCATCACATAACAAGCAATACCACACAAGAAAACAAGTACAAAATTCATACAATCATGCAATTCAATCAAGTGATTAGAACCCGACATACCTGAAATGGGACCTTTTGCAAGGCCAGCAGGTTTAAGGGTTTTCTCTATTTCTAGGTTATACACCCATCCAACAGCTTGCTTCTTCTTGGGCGGTTCCGTTCCTTGGTAGTTCGGTGATGATCCAACTACTAATCTCCCTTTTCCCATTGCACCAGAGTCCCTTCCTGGGCAAGTGGAAGCATAATGTCCTTTTTCTCCACAAGAGAAACAGATAACATAGGATGGTGTCGAGAATCCTTTCTGGTTCGTCGAGTAGCACTCCTTCTGGATATGCCCAGTTTTCCCACAGCCGTAACACACTTTTGTGGAATGCTCCATTATCATTTCCCGGCTTCTTTTAACACCTCGATCCTTCCCTTGATTCCTTCGTTTGTTCCACACCTTGGATTTCCCATGTCCCAATGACTGAGAACTTTGTGAAACCTTTTGACTTTCTGCTTATATTTTGATAGAATCCACCGCTTGTGACATGTCTTCTTGTTTCTCTCTGACTCCTTCTTCCACGTTAACTGCTCGTTCCAATAGTTGCGACAAGCTATTGTACTCCACCGCCTGCAGCCTACTTTTTATTTCCGGCCTAAGCCCTGTAAGAAACCTTCGGATTACAGCTTGTTCATCCCCTTGTCCATAGCGCACATAACGCCGAAGTCTTGTGAATTCTGCTTCAAATTCCCTAACACTCCTTGTACCTTGCTTCAGTTCCAGGAACTGTATCTCAAGTCGATCCTTTGCCTCTGATGGAAAGTATTTCTTCTCAAACTCATATCGAAAATCAACCCAAGTGGGTGCTGAGTCTCCATACTTAGGTTCTAAACTAATCCACCAGTTACTTGCATCTTTCTCCAAGTAATGTATCGCCACATCGTTCTTGTAGTCTTCTGGACAACGAGTAGCTGCAAAATTCTTTTCCAAGTTGTGTAACCAAGCATCTGCTAGAAAAGGATCAGTCTCACCTAAGAATGGCTTCATCCCCATATTCTTTACTGTCATCACTATTTGTAGATAATCAACCCGTGCCTCGGATGCGCTCCTTGGGTTTTTCGTTGCCTGCTGTTGCTTCATCTGATCTAACATATCATAAATAAGCCTTCGAGTCGGATCATCCACTCCCCCAGCCCTCTCGGGTCGCTGGTTAACCTTTGCCGACTCCTCTTGCTCAGGGGGTCCTTGCCCTGCAGCAATATTGGCTCCTTCCAGTGGGGCTGGTGATTCCCTCGTATGCTCCACATGATCCGGCTGAGGGTTCACCTCCTTAGGTGGATTCACATTTCCCACAGAGTGTTCAGAGTTCGCTCCTTCGTTAGGCATCTGCACCGCATAAGAAAGGTAAGTCCTAACCCATCCCAACTAAATCTATAGCACAGGACTATCAGCTTTTCCTATTTGCCCCCTTGCGACTCGATAGTTACTCGATAAAATCGATTAAAACCAAGTTTCAAACGAGCACGAACAGAACCATGCTCTGATACCACCTTAACTAGGTTGTAACACCTCCGATCGGTGTCCCATACCACCAACCGCGGATATCACAATCCAACATCCTTGGACAGTCAGTCCTAAGCCACTAGAACAAATCCAGAGCCTCGAGTCCAACTATCCTAGGACACTTTCCCATCTATCAAGACCCAAGGCTTGCCAACCCGGATCTAAATAAATGGTTGGTTTGCCCGGACTAGACTTGTATGTCATGAAACCCAAGTAATATCAAAATACTTTCATAGATTAATACTTAGGTTTAAAACACAATTCAAAAACAATAACTATCCGGCCGTGAGTTATCAGCTCAAAACGATACAAGTCAAATACAAATTTTACAAAGAGGCAAAGCAAACTACCGCTGATGTTCCTAAGTCCCAGTTGTGCCCCCAAGGTCTACCCGCTAAGTTCACCTGCAAAACAAAGTGAGGTCGTAAGTAATCTAAGATTACTTAGTGAGTCCGGGATTCTAGCAGTTAAAACATTCCCATCCCAACCCCAAATTACTAATCAGAACACAATCAATCAACATGCAATCAACACGCAAACAAGACAAGGCAAGCACAACAAGTAATCACTCAATTGATTACTACTACCAAGTCTATATGCAATGCGAGTTCTCTCTCATTCAATAAAGCCTTGCGGTCCGTCGCCGTTCTCGGTACATTCACATGGGATGGCTGGCCACAAAGGCCCGCACACCACCCCTGGTTCCTCTTGAACCCTCAATGCATCGTCATGCATTACCATGGTTCTCTGGTTGCGACCCAGAGTCACATCCATGGTCTGTGCAGGATATCCCATAGCCACCCAGCCGTTACCCGCGACTTTCCCCTGAGAACGTCTACCGCCTCACATTCATTAAGTTATTAATATGCATGCATCTAATGATAACATGCAAATAAGTTCTACCGCACAACACAACCAAGTATTAATCACATCCTGACCATGCTCTTCAAGCCTTAGTCGTGATCCTATACGAGGTAAAACATGCATTCACACAGAACAAGTATTAATCACATCCTGGCTAGGTTACATCACACCACAGCCGTGATCCTATACGAGTTATACATGCATTCACAACCACAATTCAATCATGCAATCAACAGCATTCACAAATCAAGCTTAACTTAATAAAAACAATTGAGTTACTAAGAACCTCACACAAACTTGACATAATCACAAATCAACCACAAGCATGGAAAAGTATTAGCAATAACCCACGTGTGATGTACTCATCACCACATGTTACCCTAAACTCACAGATTTGGTTGGAGGTTTCTAGGTTGATCCACACGTCCCGCTTAGCTCTTCGACTGCCTTGCACCACCTGAGGCTTAAAGCAAAAAGCTACTTACATAGGGATCAACTAAAACTTAGAAATACCTAACCAAAAACAGGCTTACCAACGCCCTATGCTTGCCCAAATGGATCGTACCTTCAAACCACTACTAAACCCGCAGATTGGAAAAACTCGACCGACGGGTGGCAATTTCTCGACCCACGGGTGGCAATTTCTCGACCCACGGCTACGATTCTCGACCCACGGGTGATACGATCACGACCCAACAACACTTTCACTAAGGCTTTGGTGCATCCTATCTGACCAAAGGGTGGGTCTATTTATAGAAAATTCTAACGACAAGGTTCCGGAATTTAAGGAAAATGGTCGGCCATTCACCCTACCCGACAACCCAGCTGTCAACACACATGCTGCCCACACTGCCGTGTGTCACCCGGTTGGTTCTAGCGCTGACACACGTCCCACTACCGCCTGTGCTGTACCGGTATTCGACACATACATACTGCCATGCATGAGATAGACTTCCGAACCTGGAATGATGTGGTTCGAACGGTGGGTCGTCCATGGTACGATCTGTCCGACCCAAGGTACCATCCGTGGTACGATCTGTCCGACCCAAAATCCATTTCTTCGACCCGAATTCAGATTCCTTCGACCCAAACTCAATTTTCCTCTGCCAAAACTCTAATCCCAACTCCTTAAGACTTTCCCAAATCTTTCTTCCTTGAGTTTTTAAGATTTCAAAACCTTCCCATCCAAAATCTTCTTACCGCTTATCGGGGTCACTACAGTGGACCTCCTCCATGATTGCCCTTGCCTCCTTTTGGTCGATGCAGGCGAGTAATGTCCCCGAGAATTGCCATTTGAAAATGTTACCGTCGAGTAGGATGTAGCGTGCCGCTTGCGCCCGAAGCTTTCGAGCCGCCCATTTGTCTGAAGGTAAGATGCCGTTGCAGATGTATCCGCGAATGTCGTCAAGCCATCCTTTGTCACAACCATATTCAAGTTCTTGCGATGTTTCGTCCGTTGCAACGGCTTCAGCTGCGTGATATGGGTGGGAATCAGGAGAAAGGGGAGTTGGATCCTGGTCCATGGTCGTTGCTTCTTCTTCAACATCTACGGGATTATCGTTCCCATTGATTGCGTCTATTTCCATCCGAGCGGCGTGTCCTTCGTCTGGCGCGTATGTCTCGTCCTGGACCATTGAGTTGTTGGTTACTGTTTTTCATTCGTCAGTGTCATCTTCAGCATTGTCCGGGGCACAGGCTTTCTCCCTTGCATTCCTGGCGGGCTTGAGATCACGTAACCATACTCACTGTTTCTGCCAGGGTGATACTCGGGCGTTCGATGAATTCTACCGGAATAACTCATTTCAAGGCTGGATCAGAAGTGGATGCGAGAGCGGCTAGCGCATTAGCCGAAGTGTTTTCTCCACGTGGAATACGTGTGAGTGTGAACTCTTTCCCCGCTGAACTGGTTCGCGACTAACTGTGAATCGCAGAACGCGTGGATGCAATCAATCTTGAGTCCTTGCGCAAGCTTTAATCCGGCAATGAGGGCTTCGTATTTTGCTTCGTTGTTGGAGGCGCGAAACCTAGGCGGAAGGATTTTTCAAGTAACTCGCCCATTGGTGACATTAGACATATCCCGACCCCTGAACCATTTTTGGATGATGAGCCATCAACGTAAAGTTGCCAAGTCGAATTCGGGTTTCCTTCAGCGAGGCTCCCCTCCGGAAGTTTGATTAAAAAATCGACAAGCACTTGCGATTTTACGCAGGTTCATCCGCGATACTCGATGTCGTATTCGCTGAGCTCGATAGCCCACTTGGCCAATCTCCCGGATTGACTTGGGCTGTGCAAAATCGATCGTAGGGGGAAAGGACTAAGGACCACAATGGATGTGATTGGAAGTACGGCCTTAGTTTCCTGGCAGACATGACCACCGATAAAGCCAACTTCTCCATCTGCGGATATCTTGTCTCTACGTCGGTGAGGGTCTTGCTGACGTAAAAAATCGGTTTCTGCTCTCCCCGTTCATCGTGAATGAGTACTCCGCTTACTGCCGTGGTGGAGATTGCGGTGTATAGGAAGAGCGGCTCTCCCTCGACTGGCTTTGCGAGCACCGGGGGCGACATACTTCTTCAACTGCTGGAAAGCTTCTTCGCACTTCTCTGTCCATTCGAATTTCTTGTTTCCTCGTAAAGTGTCGTAGAACGGTAAGCATTTATCGGTGGATCGTGAAATAAATCTGTTGAGTGCGGCCACCCTTCCAGTCAGTCTCTGTACTTCACGTTTTGATTTTGGGGAAGCCATCTGGATAAGCGCGTCGATCTTCTTTGGATTCGCTTTGATTCCTTGATGATTAACTAAGTAACCAAGAAACTCGCCGGACGTGACTGCGAATCTACACTTTGTCGGGTTGAGCTTCATGTTGTGCGAGTTGAGCTGTTGGAAACATTCCTCCAAATGTAGTACGTGATCCGTTGCCTCTAGCGATTTCACCAGCATGTCGTCTATGTAAACCTCCAATGTTCTTCCGAGTTGATTAGCAAACATCTTGTTTACTAAGCGCTGATATGTGGCTCTAGCATTTTTGAGGCCAAAAGGCATCACCTTGTAGCAATAAATTCCACGATCCGTAATGAAGGCTGTCTTCTCACGATCGTCGGGATTTATTAGAATCTAATTGTATCCAGGAAATATGTCCATGAAAGATAGGAGCTTGTTACCGGCCGTTGATTCGATCAGTCGATCAATGTGTGGTAGTGGGAAGCTGTCTTTCGGGCATGCCTTTTTTAAGTCAGTGAAATCGATGCACACCCGCCATTTTTCGTTCTTCTTTTTGACTACAACAGGATTCGCCAGCCAATCCGGGTACTTGACTTCTATTATCGAACCGACTCGTAAGAGTCTTTCGACTTCGTCGTTCACTGCTTTCGCTCTGTCAGGACCCAACTTTCTCCGTTTCTGCTTTACTGGCTTGAAGGTTGGGTCGACGTTCAATTCATGACTGGTTACGCCGATATCAATTCCGGGCATATCCTCTGCTGCCCATGCGAAAGTTTCCACGTTTTCTTTTAAGAATGAAACCAGTTCGTCCTTGATTTTTTCGTCGAGGGCGAATCCAATCTCTATGCATCGTTCCGGATGTTCGTCGTCGATATAAACTGATATTACGGGGTCGCAGCGCTGTTCAGCCGATTCTTCTTCGTGATCCTCCGCAATCTGTAATTGCTATATGAGTTTGGAGAGTTCTTTCACTGGCTCCCTGTCTGTCTTCATCTTCTTGTGTTCTGACTTGGCTATTGGATCGGTCACAGGATTCCTGAGTTTGTGTGTAGCTAGGAAGCATATGCGGGACTCCTTCTAACTTCCCAAAATCGTTTTGACTCTGCTCGGTGTTGGGAATTTTACGCAGAGATGGTAGGTTGAGGCTACGGCGCGCATTGAATTTAACCAAGGTGTTCTGATGATGATGTTGTAGATTGCTTGGTGGTCGGCTACCGAAAACTCGACGAGCTTGATGACACCCCCAGCTTGTACAGGTAGTTTGATCGTCCCGATTGTCATCGTCATTTCTCCGGAGAATCCAGTCAATAGTTTAGGGGTAGCCACTATGTCGGACAGATTGATGTCCATTCTTTTGAGAGTTTCTTTGAAGATTATATCCACTGTGCTGCCCGTATCCACTAGCACCCAGGCTACATCATAGCCACTGATGATCAACTCGATCACGAGAGGATCGTCATGCGGTTTATCGATTCCGGCTGTTTCTCTTTCTTCGAAGGAGATTACATTGTCAGGAAACTTGGAAGGTGCGGACCAGTTGACGCTGACATCGGCTTGTCGTTGAAAAGCTTTAATCGACGAGACGGTATCAGAGCAATAGTGAGATCCACCCATATCATGTTGATCCGTCTTCTTGGTCTAGATTGTGGGGCTTCGTCATTCTGCCTAACTCGCTTAGGAAGATCTTCATCCGCCTGCTCGGGACAGTTGGCGTTAGTATCCATGTCGAAGTCCTTGAGGCTGATATCCCCTTTGAGTTTGCCAGCCGCCAGTCTTGCAGCGAGTTTCAAACCTAGGATGCGGCAATTTGCAGTCGAGTGTCCGAAGATAAGGCGATGTTCGCAATAAGCTGCTTCGTCGTAAGTTCATTGGTCCCTGGTCCATGTGCTACTCCATGTACGTCTTCCTCGGCCTTGGCCTTGTCCTTGCCCATAGCCTGACGAATCAACTTGGTAGTTATGGGCTCCCTTGAATCCTCCTTCATGTTGGATGTATCTGGAACCTTGGTTGGCCTTTCTGTTGTTCGGTGGGTTCGGAGCAGAGGGAGGATAGTTCGTGGACTTTGCCTTTCCGTGCTTTTGGGCTAGGATCTTCACTTCTTCTTCGTTGGAGGCAAAGTTTGTTGCTCGATGCAATGCGTCCTGGATCGTGGTTGGTGCGTTTAGCGCGATCTCCTTCCGAAAATCTGAGTCGAACCACAGGGCTTTCTTCAATGCTTGCAGCGCGGCTTCGTCACTTATCCCTTCTACTTTCAATAGTACCGACTTGAATTGTTCGATGAACGTTCGTAGAGGAATGCCGATGACAGCTGATTGAATGTTCGGCGCTGCATGAATATAGCATAATATTTAAGGAATGCCGATGACAGCTGATTGAAATTGTCGATCGAGTTTCTTCCCAGCCTAGAGAACCATTGCAGGGCTGGGCCTTTAAGATGCTCGATGAACAAGAGACATTGACCAGCGTCTTCTTCTCTTTCTCTGAAGTTTGCTCATCCCATCGCTATCGCAAAGGCAGTTAAGTGCTCCTTTGGATCAGTTTTTCCTTCGTAAACTGGTATCTTCATCTTCCCCGGATCGGAAACCCTTGCCTTGGTAATTCGAGTCGTGAATGGGGTGTTCTGTACTTCTTCAAGCACTTGGTCAAGTGCGGGAGCCTTGCTGGTAGCTCGATACATATGAGATCGAACATATTTCATCTCAGCGGCAGCCCGCTCCATGCCTGCCCGAATTTTGGCCATCTCCTCGTTCTGGGCTTGGATTATCGCTTTGCGTTCCTCTTTTATGTGGGCTCGTTGGGCCCAGAGGATGTTTTCTTCTTCCTTCGTAAGGTCTTGATCGTGGCCGGGGTTGGCACTACTTTGTTCGACTTGAGTTCGAGTCGCCCCTGCGAGTTCAGCTACGCGGTGATTGTCCTTGTCGTGTCCGCCCTCTGGGTTGTTTTCCAGGTTGATCGCCGGGTTTGTTCTGTCTACATTTTGCGTGTTTGTTTCTTGTGCTGCCGCATTCAGTTCGGCGGTTGCGGTTGGTTGGATCGTAGGAGGTAGTCCACCTGGGATTCTCGGTGCGTGGTGAGGCGTGGAAAAATCGAGGGCCATTGGGTTGAGACGCCGGAGGGGGCGCCTGATTTGGTCAACTCCAGAACTCCTATCTCGGGCTCGGCTTGCTGTTGCGAGGACTTCCAGCTTGTCTGTCATCGTTGTGTTTAGCTTATCCTGTTCCTCCGCCTTTTTGAGCAGCATCTCTAGCATCGTCTTTATCTGAGTCAGTGCCTCTAGGCTTGTCTCCGCGACTGCAGGTGTTGGTGTATCCCTAGCTCCAGATCCATCGATCCCCGTGTCCTGCGGGTCGTTAGTTCGTCCGTCGCTAGTCATCTTCTTCGAATCGTTCGTGCGGTGGTTCCTTGGAGTAAGAAAATTTCAAACCCCCTCCTTCTAGCGCCAAATTGTGGGAGTCGAAATCAACACAATTATATTTGTCGGAGGTTTGTTAAGAGGGATGAAATTTCTGCGGATGAACCAAGCAAGCGAAGATCAAAAGATGGTTTTTATTCAGCTGTTTTCGAAAAAGCTTTTCGTACAAGTGTTTGTAGAGCAAAAAATCTAGGGTTTTGCTAAGTAAAATCCGGATACCTTTTTCAAGGGATGTACATAAATATATATACTAGTTTGAGTCGGCTAGGTCAATCCTAAAGAGCTAAGGAAAACTTTCTAATCCTTCGGGGTTTCCGTTTTAGCAAGCCGGCTTAACTTCGTGGGCCTTTGAATCGTTGTAGGCCGAAGATGGGCTTGTTGTCTTCGTGTAGAAATGACTTTGGCCGCGTCGTCTTCTGGTTTCGTATAGAATTGACTTCGCCGGACAGCTCCGTATGGAAATGACTTCGGTCAAGCAGTTTCGTATGGAAATGACTTCGGCCAGACAGTCTCGTATAGATTTGACTTCGGCCAGGCAGTTTCGTATGGATTTGACTTCGGCCAAGCAGCTTCATATAGATTCGGCTTCGGCCAGACAGTTTCGTATGGAAATGACTTCGGCCAGACAGTCTCATATAGATTCGGCTTCGGCCAGGCAGTTTCGTATGGATTTGACTTCGGCCAGGCAGCTTCGTATAGATTTGACTTCGGCCACGCAGTTTCGTATGGATTTGACTTCGGCCAGGCAGCTTCATATAGATTTGACTTCGGCCAGGCAGTTTCGTATGGAAATGACTTCGGCCAGACAGTCTCGTATAGATTTAACTTCGGCCAGGCAGTTTCGTATGGAAATGACTTCGGCCAGACAATCTCGTATAGATTTGACTTCGGCCAGACAACCTCGTACAGATTAGACTTAGGCCAAAACGAGCTCGTATCGTGCCTAAGTGGATTCGTATTATGGCCGAAGTGAGCTCGTTGGCCAAAGTGAAGATTGTTGGCCGAAATGCTTTTGGCCGAAGCCGTTAGCCGAAGTGGCGCTCTTCGTGCCGATGTGTGTCGTTGGCCGAAGTGGCGCTCTTCATGCCGATGTGGATCGTTGCCGAAGTGGAGGCTCACCGAAGCCAGGGTTATGCCGAAGTGGAGGCTTGCCGAAGCCATGGCTGTGCCGAAGTGGGTTACTGCCGAAGCCGTGGCTCGTTGCCAAAGTGGAGGCTTGCCAAAGCCAGGCTGTGCCGAAGTGGGTTACTGCCGAAGCCGTGGCTCGTTGCTGAAGTGGAGGCTTGCCAAAGCCAGGGCTGTGCCAAAGTGGGTTACTGCCGAAGCCGTGGCTCGTTGCCAAAGTGGAGGCTTGCCGAAGCCAGGCTGTGCCGAAGTGGGTTACTGCCAAAGCCGTGGCTCGTTGCCAAAGTGGAGGCTTGCTGAAGTGAAGGCTTGCCGAAGTGGCTCGTACCATGGCCGAAGCGAGCTTGTATCGTGCCTAAGTGGATTCGTATCACGGCCGAAGTGAGCTCGTTGGCCGAAGTGAAGATTGTTGGCCGAAGTGCTTTTGGACGAAGTCTCCACGTTGGTCGAAGTGTCCGTATGGCCGAAATGGCCATGTTGCCGAAGTCTCCACGTTGGCCGAAGTGGCCCTGTTGCCGATGTGGGCTATATTGGCCGAAATCACCTCCGTTGGCCGAAGTCTCCTCCGTTGGGCGAAGTCTCCTCCGTTGGCCGAAGTGGAGACAAGGTTTGCCTAAGTGGAGACAAGGCTTGCCTAAGTGGAGTCAAGGCTTGCCTAAGTGGAGACAAGGCTTGCCGAAGTGGAGACAAGGCTTGCCGAAGTGGCGAAGCGAGGAAGTGGTGCCATTGCCGAAGTCCCTCTTTGCCAAAGTGGAGCTTCCTTGGCCGAAATGGCCCATCTTTTGCCTAAGTGGATTCGTACAGAAATGACTTAGGCAAAATTTCAGCCTTGTCTGATTCTTCGTATTTTCATACTTAGCCATTTTCCCATTGATCACAGCTGGGTGGGTTTTGACCCCAACAATGATGAAGAAACATGCATCTCCGAAACCACCAACCCCGAAAGAGAAACCATGAGATGACTATTATGTACCGCGACAGCACTACGACAAGAATTATCAAAAAGAGGATTGAGGCAAGAAGGCCGCAACCTACTACGTCGGCACCACAAGCCATGGAATAAATATTATCGAGAAGTTAACGCGAAGGACGCGAAACCATACTGCAATTTCCATAAACAACAAGGACATCACACTTCTCAATGTCGGCATTTGTAAGAATTCATTTTCTCGAAATACCAAAAAGGATAATTCAACGACACAGAACAAAACTGTTCTGATGAGAGACGAACATGCAACCCAAACTACCGACCCACCAACAATGAAGATAGACACAGACCAGGATATGAAAACAACAATCACCAAGTTAATGATGCGCGGAAATCGAGCGCCGACACCGACCCTCGAAGCGAGGTCATGAGCATCAGCACGGCCCCGATCCGAAACCAGTGGCAAGACAGAGAATCAACATGATTATGTGAGGACTACGGACCTGTAACGACTCTGTTAGATCGATTAAGCAATACGAGAGAAAAGCTGTCTCCGCGCAAAAATAACCATGCGTCCCAAACGAAATTACACCCGTAACCTTCAGAGTAGCTGACACCAACGGGCTGGATAAACCTCACAATGATCCACTGGTAATCGAACTGATGGTCGGAGATTGTGAAGTAACAAAAGTACTAGTTGACAGCAAAAGTTCTGTGGACCAAATATTTAAAGAGATGCGACGAAAAATGGAGATTAAGGACAACAAAATCAAGACAAACATCAGGCCGCTTACCGGGTTCGATGGCGAGACAATGATGACTATCAGAAGGATAAAATTGCCCGTATACGTCGGATGAGTCACTAAGCTAGCCAAATTCGTGATCATCAACAAACCGACCATATATAACATGATAACTGGCACGCCATGTAGCCAAATTCGTGATCATCAACAAACCGACCATATATAACACTAAGGGCGGTCCCGTCAATCTATCACCAATGTATCAAGTTTCCAACCCCGACCAGAGTCTTCAAGATTAGAGGTAACTAGAGGATGGTCCGAACTTGTTTCATTAGAGAAAAAGGCTACGGAGCAGAGTGAACCTACACATCGGTAGCCCGGACGAGTCCGAGTAACCAAGCCAAAGCATGACCTCGTTACGCAAGTACCCCTTGACGGCGATAGGCTCGAACGATGTGTTGGAATAGGAGCCGAGCTAAGCAAGAGCATCAAAGATTTCCTCATTCAATTCCTCCATAGTAACATATCCACGTTCGCCTGGTCGATCGACGACTTGAAGGGCATAGACCCAAATGATACATGCCACGAGCTGAATGTCGATCCAACTTACAAACCAATTAAGCAAAAACGACAGAAGCTCAGTACTAAAAGGGCACAAGCTGTCAACAATTAAGTGGAAAGACTATTGGAAGCAAGATCGATCACCGAGGTAAACTATCCAGAATGGTTGGCCAACCCGGTGGTGGTGAAAAAGAAGAGCGGCAAATGGAGGGTTTGCATCGACTTCACCGACCTCAACAAGGCGTGTCCAAAGGACAGTTTTCCCCTGCCAGACATTGATCGCCTGGTCGTAGCAACAACAGGAAACTAACTGTTGTTATTCATGGACGCCTTTTCAGGCTACAACCAAATCGCGATGCACCCACACGACCGCGAAAAAACTGCGTTCATCACGGACCAAGGAACTTATTGCTACAATGTCATGCCATTCAGCCTAAAAATGCAGGAGTTGGGACATTCAATGGATGTTTTCATCGATGACATGCTCGTAAAATCAATCAAAGCAGAAGATCATATCGATCACTTAAAAGATTTCTTCGAGGTCTTGAACCAGTATGGCATGAAACTAAACCCCTCGAAATGCATGTTCGTAGTAACATCTGGTGAGTTTTGGGCTACGTCGTCACACAAAAGGGGAATCGAGGCAAACCCAAAAAAAATCACCACGATCATCGAGCTTCCTTCGCCAAGGAACACTCGCGAGGTCCAAATATTGACGGGAAGAATTGCCACGCTAAACCGATTCATCTCGAGATCAACTGACAGGTGCTTACCCTTCTATCAGCTGCTCCGTGGTAATAAACGGTTCGAGTGGGACGAAAAGTGTGCGAAAGCATTGGAACAACTCAAGGAATATCTATCCATATCCTCGATCTTGGCCAAAACAGAAGAGGGAGAAACGATGTACCTCTATGTCTCGGTTTCTAGTTCGGCGATAAGCGGCGTCCTGGTCAGAAAAGAACAAAACCCAATATTCTACGTCAGCAAAACTCTAGATGGTGCAAAAACTGAGAAAACTGAGACCATACTTCCAATCGCACTCCATCGCAGTCCGGCAGAATGGCAAAATTGGATGCTATCGAACTAAGCGAGTACGACATAGAGTACAAAAATTGGACCAGCGCAAAGTCTCAGGTTTTGACAGAATTCATCACTGAGCTCCCTCCCAAATCAACCCAAACCAGCGTCTCAGCAGAAAAGTGGACCTTACATGTCGATGGCGCTTCATCTCGTCACATATCAGGAGTAGGGGTACGGCTAGAGTTGCCTGCCGGAGAAGTTTTGGAGCAAGTCTTCTGCCTCAAATTCCCAGCATCGAACAACGAGGCCGAATACGAAGCTTTGATCACCGGGCTACGACTGGCCAGAGAGATCAGAGCCAAACATATCCACCCATTCTGCGACTCTCAACTCGTCGCCAGTCAATTCAGTGGGGCTATGAAACCAAAAATGAACGGATGGACGCGTATCTCAAGGTCGTACATGAATTAGCCAAATACTTTTACTCCTTCAAACTTACAAAAATACCCCGAGGAGATAATACTACCGTAGATGCGCTCGCCGCATTGGCATCAACATCCGACCCACACTTACGACTGGTCATACCCGTCGAGAGTATCACAAATTCGAGTATCAAGCTGCCAAGAGGGGTCTGCCGTATAACCAACTAGACGAGCATAAATGCCATACGATGTCCAATACCAAACAGACAACTCCATGATAACAGACTGGAGAGATAAAATAAGACTATACATCGCAGACGGAGATGTACCGGCAGATAAATGGGTAGCTCAGCGCCTGAAAGCAAGTCGAGAGCCTTGCTAAGCTGCCTAGCTGGAGAAGAAACGACAATGGTAATCGCCGAGACGTATGATGGAGCGCTTCGAAAATCATTCCGGAGGACAAGCCCTAGCCCTCAAAATCAAGAAGCTCAAATTATTTTGGCCAACCATGATAGCGGACTGCGTCCAGTACACGTCTCGTTGCGAGAAGTGCCAGTGACACGGACCCATGATCCTCTCACCGATTGAGCCCCATCAACCGCGATCACACCCTATCCATTCATGAGATGGGCAATGAATATAGTGGGACCACTGTCGAGGTCAAAACAACGACGATTTATCCTGATCGTAATAGACTATTTCACCAATTGGGTCGAGGCCGAATCGTACGCTAAGAGCCACGCCAAGAACGTCCAGCACTTTGTGTTGAAATACATCATTTGTAGCCACAGGTTACCATATGAGATCGTCACCGACAACAGATCCCAGTTTACCTCTGTAATATTTGAGGAGTTCTGCGAAAATGGAAAATCAGGTTAAGCAAATCAACCCTGTGATACCCACAAGGGAACGGACAAGCTGAAGCAACAACTAAGATAATCCTCGACGGGCTGAAAAAGAGACTGGAAGAAAAGAAAGGCACCTGGGCCGATGAACTAGATGGCGTACTATGGTCACACCGAACTACCCCACGCCGAGCTACAGGAAAAACTCCATTCTCCCTAGCTCACGACATAGAAGCAATGGTACCAGCCGAGGTCAACATTGACAGCCTACGCCGAACTATGATGACCTAAAACGCTAGGCTAAACAATAGCATGCTCCGAGATAACATCGACACCATCGAAGAAAGAAGGGTTCAAGCACTACTCAGGATCCAAAACTATCAACAAATGGCAACTCGGTACTACAACAAACGAGATCGGAGCAGACGTTTGGAGGAAGGTTATCTCGTCCTAAGGAAGGTATACGAGAACACCGCGTAATGTAAGGCACGGAAGCTCGGAGCAAACTGGAAAGGCCCATACCAGGTCATGAAGATCGTTAAACCCGCCGGTGTGTCTACGAGCTGATGACAATGGAAGGAGAACCCGTCCCGAGGTCATGGAATGCAATGAGCCTCAAGACATATTACTACTATAAAAAATGCTCTACTAGCTCTACCCACCTTATGTAACGAACTACAGATGACTTGATCCCTATTTAACGGGTATATAGGCAGCCCGTAAAAAGGCACAGCTATAATAAAAAATTAAAAATATATATATATATATGTTGGAGCTGGATTTATCACAAATCCGGCCCATTAAAGCCCAAACAGGATAACAACAAAACATGGGCCTGAGCTTATGTTTTAGGCCCAGATAAACGTAATCCCAAGAACACCAGAAGGTCACATGAGCAAGCGAGCTCATCACCTCAGCAAAGAAAGAGTCAACGGATATCTTTAGGGAATTGGAGTGGCGAGATCTTCAGAGAATCTTCTGGACACGTGGGCTAAGATACACGCAACCAACTAGCGAGCTGGATAAGTCTATA
Source organism: Pseudoturritis turrita (assembly GCA_900406555.1). Lineage (NCBI taxonomy): Eukaryota > Viridiplantae > Streptophyta > Magnoliopsida > Brassicales > Brassicaceae > Pseudoturritis > Pseudoturritis turrita. The sequence goes on along the minus strand of OVBL01000170.1, from coordinate 220,266 downwards.
AATATGAAGGATTGTAAAAGAAGGAGATCATCTTTTTACCTATTAGAACAATCGGCTCTACCAGCTATCTATAGACACATCTCACTTGAGATCTCTTTGTATATTCGATCCTATTCAATATAAATCTAATTCGTCAAACTCATCTCATTGTTCATCAGATTTATATATATTATGTATCCCTAAAGTTCTTCTCCCCGATTTACATAAAAATACGTAGGTGTAAAAATCCGCTTCCATATTTTGGCGCCGTATATGAGAAAGGAATAGATACATCTAACACAAAAATCTGATTCCAGATCTATTAGAGCGAAATGGATAACACTTCACCCGAAAACGCGAGAGCCAACAACTCTCCGACAATCGATCCATCAGGACATGACCAATCTGAAACTCAGATCCTTGAGCCGACCGAATCAAATTCTAACTCTTCGACTCAGATCAAAATGCCTCTTATGGGTGTAAGTGCCACGGACCAGCGCACAGCCACCGGATCTGGCACCTCCACCTTCATCAGAGCTCCGCCCACCTTACCTTCGAGTGTATGGATACACCCACAAGGTACCTCAGGGGCTCCTCTAATCAACACGAGCAACATCGCGTAGTGTCCCATTCAAACGATCCCTATGGGAATACGAGGACGCTCCATCGACGATCTGCCTGAAATACATCAATGCTCTCAACGCTGGTCGTGAAAACGCAAAGCCAAGAGACTTCAGGTTGGGCTTTGTCAACTCGGCTCGACCAATAGGAAAGGAGCCTGACAGCGTGACTAGAAGAGATGTCTCGGTCGGTTATCCACGAAACCCCGTTATTCCAAACCCCTGGTAGAGAAGCAACTCCCCAGAGTCACAACACCGCAGACCCAGCTGAACTTCTCGGAAGTCTTCATAACTCCGACAAACGCGGACAATTATCCTATATTTAACCCTACCGCGAACTTGCCCTCGCTTATCGCAAACCTGCAAGGGCCGAGTTCGCAGAGGTGGCTGGGAACCGTATCATTCGCAGGCAACTCTCAAGCTCCTACGAGTCAAGTTCCACCGAACAACGATAATAGGACTCCTCGCCCACCTGTACCAAACCAAGGAAACATCATCGATCAAGAAACGTTCCACATGTACGCTGAGCGAACTAAAGCCAAACTCCAATATATGAGATCGCGTGTCCATATTGCTACCAGCTTGGCTCCCAATATCGATCGAGCTATCGAGGAGACCCGCAAAACCCCGTTCACAAACAGAATCGCCAATGCGCGAATCAGGAACATTGGAAAAATAAAATTCCCCGAATATTCGGGGAACAGCAATCCCGAAGCCTATGTGCAAGCATTCAGGCTAGCAGTGACCGAGCTCACCTGGGAGACGATGAAAAAGAACCAGGATACTGTAGATTTTTTGCAGAAAACCTGGTCGGACCAGCGTTAGAATGGTTTGCCGGTCTGAATGGAAACTCCATTAACAGCTTCGACCAACTCGTCTCCATATTCCTCAAACAATACTCGGTATTCATAGAAGCAAAGAATTCGGAAGCCAATCTCTGGACCTTAGTCCAAGGACCAACAGAGCCTTTAAGGGCTTACATCTCAAAGTTCAAAGAGATCAATGCAAAAATAACAAACCTAAACGAGGAAGTAGCTCTAGCTGCACTCCAAAATGGCATATGGTACACATCGAAGTACCGATAGGAACTCACAATCCAACACACGATGTCACTAGATGATGCACTTCACCGCGCCTCTTCATACGCTCTCCTTTAGGAGAAAATCGCAGCTCTGGCTAAACGACATAAAACAGCAGCAACTCTCTCAGAGCAGCAAATGCCCAAAAAGTTCAATAAAAATGAGTATTATGGAAAGGGCCAACAATCCTACGCCATAAATAGTACTAAACCGGCTAAGAATGCGGACTATGACGGTACCATGGTCACACCGAACTACCCCAGCAAAGAAAGAGTCAACGGATATCTTTAGGGACTTGGAGTGGCGAGATCTTCAGAGAATCTTCTGGACACGTGGGCTAAGATACACGCAACCAACTGGCGAGCTGGATAAGTCTATAAATATGAAGGATTGTAAAAGAAGGAGATCATCTTTTTACCTATTAGAACAATCGGCTCTACCAGCTATCTATAGACACATCTCACTTGAGATCTCTTTGTATATTCGATCCTATTCAATATAAATCTAATTCGTCAAACTCATCTCATTGTTCATCAGATTTATATATATTATGTATCCCTAAAGTTCTTCTCCCCGATTTACATAAAAATACGTAGGTGTAAAAATCCGCTTCCATATTTTGGCGCCGTATATGAGAAAGGAATAGATACATCTAACACAAAAATCTGATTCCAGATCTATTAGAGCGAAATGGATAACACTTCACCCGAAAACGCGAGAGCCAACAACTCTCCGACAATCGATCCATCAGGACATGACCAATCTGAAACTCAGATCCTTGAGCCGACCGGATCAAATTCTAACTCTTCGACTCAGATCAAAATGCCTCTTATGGGTGTAAGTGCCACGGACCAGCGCACAGCCACCGGATCTGGCACCTCCACCTTCATCAGAGCTCCGCCCACCTTACCTTCGAGTGTATGGATACACCCACAAGGTACCTCAGGGGCTCCTCTAATCAACACGAGCAACATCGCGTAGTGTCCCATTCAAACGATCCCTATGGGAATACGAGGACGCTCCATCGACGATCTGCCTGAAATACATCAATGCTCTCAACGCTGGTCGTGAAAACGCAAAGCCAAGAGACTTCAGGTTGGGCTTTGTCAACTCGGCTCGACCAATAGGAAAGGAGCCTGACAGCGTGACTAGAAGAGATGTCTCGGTCGGTTATCCACGAAACCCCGTTATTCCAAACCCCTGGTAGAGAAGCAACTCCCCAGAGTCACAACACCGCAGACCCAGCTGAACTTCTCGGAAGTCTTCATAACTCCGACAAACGCGGACAATTATCCTATATTTAACCCTACCGCGAACTTGCCCTCGCTTATCGCAAACCTGCAAGGGCCGAGTTCGCAGAGGTGGCTGGGAACCGTATCATTCGCAGGCAACTCTCAAGCTCCTACGAGTCAAGTTCCACCGAACAACGATAATAGGACTCCTCGCCCACCTGTACCAAACCAAGGAAACATCATCGATCAAGAAACGTTCCACATGTACGCTGAGCGAACTAAAGCCAAACTCCAATATATGAGATCGCGTGTCCATATTGTTACCAGCTTGGCTCCCAATATCGATCGAGCTATCGAGGAGACCCGCAAAACCCCGTTCACAAACAGAATCGCCAATGCGCGAATCAGGAACATTGGAAAAATAAAATTCCCCGAATATTCGGGGAACAGCAATTCCGAAGCCTATGTGCAAGCATTCAGGCTAGCAGTGACCGAGCTCACCTGGGAGACGATGAAAAAGAACCAGGATACTGTAGATTTTTTGCAGAAAACCTGGTCGGACCAGCGTTAGAATGGTTTGCCGGTCTGAATGGAAACTCCATTAACCGCTTCGACCAACTCGTCTCCATATTCCTCAAACAATACTCGGTATTCATAGAAGCAAAGAATTCGGAAGCCAATCTCTGGACCTTAGTCCAAGGACCAACAGAGCCTTTAAGGGCTTACATCTCAAAGTTCAAAGAGATCAATGCAAAAATAACAAACCTAAACGAGGAAGTAGCTCTAGCTGCACTCCAAAATGGCATATGGTACACATCGAAGTACCGAGAGGAACTCACAATCCAATACACGATGTCACTAGATGATGCACTTCACCGCGCCTCTTCATACGCTCTCCTTTAGGAGAAAACCGCAGCTCTGGCTAAACGACATAAAACAGCAGCAACTCTCTCAGAGCAGCAAATGCCCAAAAAGTTCAATAAAAATGAGTATTATGGAAAGGGCCAACAATCCTACGCCATAAATAGTACTAAACCGGCTAAGAATGCGGACTATGACGGTACCAAGTTCTGTACCTACCACCAAAAGAAAGGCCACTCCACTGAGGAATGTCGAGCTCTAGATAGAATCCTAGCAGCCAAACAAGCTTCCAAAGCGAAGCAAACCCAAGTGAGCGAAGATGAGCTACCCGTACCTAAACCCGACCCGAGAAAAAGAAGCAATCTCAAGCCAAAAGGGAAAGGTCACCTGAAGAGAAAAGTCCGAGCTCACACTATTTAGCTCCCAAAAAGAGAATCGACATCATCTTTGGTGAGCTCATCTTTTGCGGGGGATCCATGCGATTAATGGTAACACCGCCTCCTGCACCCAAAAAGCCAGCTAACCCTCTGTACAGAATACCTCGTATCTGCAAAAGGTCGACCATTTCAGTCCTGGCCAAACGAATAGATTTCATCCTTGGAGGATCTAAGTTTTGCCGAGACTCGGTAAACTCATTTATAGCATATCAATGTAGAGCAAGAACCTCGCATGCAGCACCACTCCCAATGTAAGGTCATGATCATGAGATCACCTTTTGGGAAAACAAAACACTCGACCTCGATAAGCCACATGACGATGTATTAGTCATCCGACTCGAAGTGTGCAGCTGTGAACTGTCGAGGGTAATGATCGATACAAGCAGTTCGATTGATTTGCTCTTTTACGATGCATACAAAAGAATGGGTCTAAATGATACCGAACTAAAAGGCCACGTGACCTCTAACGGGATTCGCTGGCAAAACCACCTACTCAGTGGGAACTATCCGGTTCCCAATGATAGCTGAAGGCTTCCACAAATCCATCAATTTTGTGGTAGTGGATCGCCTAGCTCCATTTAATGCCATACTTGGTAGGCCGTGGTTGTACACTATGAAAGTAGTACCATCAACGTACCACCAGTGCGTTAAGTTCCCGACCCCAACAGAATCGAAGTAATCCAAGGCAGCCAAAAAGCTTCCCGGATATGCTACTTGGGCGGGAACAAGCAGATCGAACAGTCTCTCCAATAGCAATTACAAAAAAAAGACGAGCTATCTCTACGACATCTAGTAGAGCACATCAATCCTGCCTTAAGCAGACATCAAAAAGACTTAGTCACACAAATCTGCATCGACAAAACTCACCCAGAAAAATGAGTGGGAGTGCCAGCTGACCTTACAGATCCACTCAAAAGCGAACTGATCAACTTCTTGAGGGAAAACATTGAGACCTTTGCATGGACTACTTCAGACATGCAAGGTATAAGCATCGATGTCACCTCGCATGAGCTCAACGTCGACCCCACCTATAAACCCGTCAAGCAAAAAGACGTAAGCTCGGCTGTCAATAACGAGGTGGATCACCTCCTTAAAGTCGGTTCTATTAGGGAGGTGAATTATCCCGACTGGTTAGCTAACCCAGTTGTGGTAAAAAAGAAAAATGGGAAGTAAAGAATCTGCATTGACTTCACTGACCTCAATAAACATGTCCAAGGGACAGCTTCCCACTACTGTCTTTTATGGACGCATTTTCCGGGTATAATAAAATTTTGATGAACCCAGATGACCAAGAGAAAACCGCATTCATCACTGACCGCGGCACTTCCTGCTATAAAGTAATGACATTCAGACTAAAAGATGTCGGTGCAACCTACCACCGACTAGTGAACAAGATGTTAGCTGAGCAGCTGGGAAAAAGAATGGAAGTCTACATCAACGATATGCTGGTAAAATCAACCAGTCATATGACCACGTAGCTGATCTCAGAGACTGTTTCACGATACTCAACCAGTATGGCATGAAACTCAATCCCACAAAATATTCATTCGGAGTTTCCTCAGGTGAATTCCTAGGTTACCTCGTAACCGCAAGAGGAATCAAGGCAAATCCGAAGCAGATCACCCCTTTCTTATAAATGGCATCGCCAAAAACCACCCGCTATGTGCAAAGACTGACCGGGAGAATAGCGACTCTAAATCATTTCATCTTCCGATCAACCAATAAGTGCCTCTCTTTCTACAAACTCCTGAAGGGGAACAGAAAATTCAACTGGGATACGAAGTGCGAAGAAGCCTTCCAACAGCTCAAAGCATACCTCAGTGAACCTCCTATACTGGCAAATACAGTTGAAGGAGAACCCCTATATTTATACATCGCAGTGTCACCTGCATCAGTCAGTAGGGTACTGGCCCGAGAAGAGCAAAACGGGCAAAAGCCAATCTTTTATGTAAGTAAAACTTTTGTGGATGCGGATACCCGATACCCGAATATGGAGAAACTAGCCTTAGCCATGGTAATCTTAGCTTGTAAGCTCCGACTTTACTTCCAATCCTACATGATCGTTTTAATGACCTTGCACCCCATCCGGACCACACTGCTCAGTCCCAGTAACCCTAGACGACTAGCTAAGTGGGATATCGAGCTCAGCAAATACGACATCTAGTACAGAACCAAAACAAGTGCTAAAGCACAGGTCCTTGCCAATTTTATCATCGAGCTGGCCCCTCAAGCTGTCAAAGAAACGGACCCCAGAATAACATGGATCCTCCATGTCGACGGAGCATCCTCTAAACAGGGATACGAAATTGGGATCAAGCTCATTTCATCCACTGGCGAAGTGCTCGAGCAATCCTTCCTGCTCGGATTCAGTTCCTCCAACAACGAGACAGAATACAAATCTCTCCTTGTCGGACTAAGGCTAGCCCTCAGGATCGAAGTAAGAGAAGTAAGTGCATTCAGTGATTTCCAGCTGGTCACAAGCCAATTTCATGGCGAGTATAAAGCCAAGGATGAACGAATGGAAGTCTACCTTAAAATTACCCATGAACTGTCTGAGCAGTTCGATAAGTTCGAGCTCACCAAGATCCCACGTGGAGAAAACACCTCGGCTGATGCTCTAGCAGCCCTAGCAGCCCTAGCATCGACCTTAGACCCTCTGGTCAAACGAATCATTCATGTTAAGGGAATAGAAAAACCAAGCATTGGCATAGCTCCAAAAGAAGTTATGCATGCAGTAACAACAAAAAATCAACGAGCTCGGGAAGCAAGCTCGAATATTGATAACCAAGCAGGGACGAGCCAACAACCCGAACGAGCTGACCAGTTGGGAGATGAGGCTGAGCTCTCAGATAACTCCCAATATGAGCCATGACCAAACAGCCCACCCAATTCCTAGGGAACTGAAAATGACTCGGCTACCGACCAGCCTGTCGAAGTCCCGGATTGGAGGGTCCCTTTCCTCGAGTACATCCAGCACGACACTGTGCCACCTAATACGTGGGAAGCAAGAAAAATCAAAGTAAAAAGTGCTCGATTCTGTATAGCCAAGGAAAGCTATACAAGTGAAGTGTTGCAGGGCCCTGCCTAACTTGTATTCATGGAAAAGAAGCCCATACAGTCATGACCAAACTGCATAATGGCTCCTGCGGAGGTCATTCCGGAGGTCGAGCTCTAGCACTACGGATAAAAAAACAAGGGTATTTTTGGCCGACTATGCTCGCCGACTCCGCAGCCCGCTCGACAAAGTGTGAAAAATGCCAAAGCATTCCCCCATAATACACCAACTAGCTGAGGAGCTCTCTTCGATCTCAGCTCCATACCCATTCATGAGATGGTCGATGGATATAGTGGGACCACTAGTCGAGTCAGGTCCAAAGCAGGTCAAGTTCCTACTGGTCCTAACATATTATTTCACTAAATGGATCGAAGCTGCAGCATACCAAGAAATCACATCCAAACAAGTAAAAAAGTTCATTTGGAAATAGCCAAGCGACATAGACAACCATATGAGATCGTAATAGACAACGGATCTCAGTTCATATCCGCAATATTCATGAACTTTTGTCAGAAGTGGCAAATAAGACTAACGACTTCGACGCCAAGGTATCCCCAAGGGAATGGCCAAGCCGAAACAGCCAACAAAACCTTGCTGGACAACTTGAAAAAATGACTTAATTCAAAAAAAGAAAGGTGGATCGACGAGCTACAAGGAGTACTCTGGGTATGCCGCACTACCCCCAAAAATGCAACCAACGAGACACCATTCTCATTAGCTTTATAGAATTGAAGCCATGGTTCCAGCTGAAATAGCAGTTCCGAGTCTCCGGAGGGTGATATGCCCCCCAAACAAGGAGCTCAACGAAGCCATGCTCTGAGATTCCATCGACGTAATCGACGAGCGCCGTGACCTCGCCCTCATCAGAATCCAAAAATATCAGCAAGTAGGCGACCTAGTCTTGCGAAAAATCCATCAAAACACTAGAGAGCCAGGTGCCGAAAACTTAGGGATCAATTGGGATGGTCCCTACCGAGTTACCGTTGTAGTTCGCCCAGGCGTCTACAAGCTCACCAAAATACAAAACAAAAAGAAAGTGAAGAGGTCATGGAACGCCATGAATCTCAAGAAGTACTATCACTGAGCTCACCCAATAATCAAACTATGTAATGGCTTGATCCCTTGGCGTAGGCAGCTCGCCCCTCGAGCATAAACACCTCTAGAATTTGAAAACGATCCACCTCACACTAGGCAAGCTCTGATGATCTTAAGCAGAGTCTCAATTGTTGTAATCAAACAAATTGTAAGCAATCGTAATTAATAAAGACCACTCATCTTTATTCATTTCTTTCGCGAGTTATTTATTTACATCAATTCGAAACGACCTCAAAATGGTCTCAACTGAACTCCATCACAAGTAAAGAGTAGGTCCATAGCTGGCCCAGAGCTAGATTCACCTATGTCATAAATACATCATTACAAGAGAAGTCGACCTCGAAACGATCTAAAAACAAACTTAAAACAACAAGTTTAACTTCATTATGATAAACATCGTTACAAGCGAAGACGACTTCAAAACGGTATAATCAAACTTTAAAAGACAAGTTTAACTTCGTTACGATTCACATTGCTACAGCAAGGTCGACCTCATAATGCTCTCAAACGCTCAAGCCTTCATGCAATCTACTCTTCTTACATAGGATCAGATCTCCAAACGATCTCATCTAGCCTGATCAAACTCTTACCAAAGATGGTCTAAACAACACCCTAACTATAACTTAACTTTCACTTCGCATCACCCAGGTAAACCTTGGAATGTTCGATACTTCAACAGAAGAGTCTGGAAAACGACTAAGTGTGACAGCAAGTTGAAGTCAGAATGATCTCACACTCCACTCATAAAAGCCTGAAAATGGCTAAGTACCAAAACGAATCGAATTCAAGGCGACCTCGCACTTCGACCAAATTAGTCCGAAAAATGACTAAGTATAAAAACAGTCTACCAAAATGACAAAGTATTATATACTTCGATAAGATTCAAGGCATGACTAAAGCAGTTCATAAAGCAAACATTAAACAAAAGCCCACCTAAGGTAACATCCGAAACAAATCCCACCAAAACACCAAGGATAAAAGCCGTCCCGGGCACCAAAACACCAAGTTCAAAAACAAAAAGAAATAAAAGCCCATACGGGCATCATTCAAACACTTAACGGAGATCAGATATGGGAGCTACGCATCGCCAGGCTGCCCCAGTCCGCATTGAGAATCTCCTCGAAATAGGGCTATTCATTCGAACCATACTGATCCAAACCACGGGGAAGCTGAGTCACCGCGTCAATGTCCATAGCAGCCGCAACTAAATTCTCTGAAACCTGGGGAAGATATAGCTTCCTGAGGGAGAAATCAGACACCTGAACTGCCTTGAACTTGGCTTCCATTTTTGGCTTATGGCCGGTGAGCACAACTTTTTCCACGTCAACAGTGGTATTCTGCTTGGTCATATCCTCCAGCAACTCCAGGTTGGCGATAAGCTTCTAAAGGGGAATCTCGGCATTAGTCTCAAGTATCTTTTTGTCCCACTTCGCCTTGATCTAAGCCATCACCTCGGCGTAGTTATCAGCCAACTCTTTCCTGGCAGCCCTACTCGAGAGAAGATCAGGTTACGATTCTCGAATTCAAACTCGTGGTTCATTACGGAAACCCGGGCAGCCTGCTGCAAGGCACTTTGACTTTATGCCTGGAGGCGAATCTGCCCATTCACTACTTCAAGCTTCTGTCTCAGATTAGCTTCACTATTCTAAAGAATGTTGATCTGGATATCTTCGTTGGGCTGAACCTTAAGCTTTTCTCCATACTCCAACTGCTTAGCTTCAGACTCTTTAAGCCTCGCCGCCAGGTTCTCCACTGCCTTATGCATCTCCCTAACCTCCTCTTGACGAGGCACATCTAAGAGACGTATCTCATAGTCCGCCACCATAATGTTGGTGGCTTCCATTGCCTAAAAAGGGCCTCAGATGAACTTGGAACATCAACTACAACACAAGTAAATGAACTTACCTTTCCAAAAGTAGTCGCTACCTTAACTTAGGCCTCACAGAGATTCAGATTCCTCACCACTGGCAACGGGCAGCCTGCTGGCTTGCAGTGACAAAGCAGGTGGGACATCCCCTCCTAGTCATCTATCACCGGGTAGTCCTTGGTATGGGTGTACACCTAGTAAAAAGGCCTTCCTCCGCCAGACCCACTGCCGTTGGAGGAACCAGCTCGAGTCCCGGCTCTGGCACTAGCTGCCAATTCCAGCTGGGGTGATCTAACCCTAGCTTGCTTTGACTGCGGAGCATTGCTAGCAGTGGCACCAGAGGAAGCCCTTGAGTTAAACTTCGAATTCACTAGGACGGACTCCACAATCTTCCTTTCGGGAGACGGAGTCGCATCAATAGTCTGGTTCACCTCAGCAGAAGCGGCCCGATTCGCTTCCGGATTATTTGGGACCTGAATCCCAGGAAGTCCAGCATTTTCCAGCGCAGACTGGAGAGATGCGGCCACATCACAAGATCATATCCTCTCCGGATGCAGCACCATGGTTTTCAGAATGACGGAAGCTTGGTCTTATCGACATTCTTTTATCTGGAGGAGTGTTGGAGGCAGAGCTAGCGTCTACGATGATCGAAGGGACGATATCTATCATAATGGATAGATCAGTAGAAAATATAAAAACAAACCAGTCAACTCAAAGCGAGGTGACCTGGCCTTGAGTAAGAGCTGCGGGTCGGACATTGGCAGCAGCAGGAACTGGAGAAACAAGTAGAACTAAACGACCTCGTCTCCTAGCTGGTAAAATTCGAGGACGAGTTGACGGAGCTGCTGGCTAAATTTCAGGAACCTAGGGTTGAACGTCTAGGAGTTCGGCGGGCTGGACTATCTGGTCGGCTTGGTCTCCCTCGCCTTGGTTCTGTTGAGCGTGTCAAAGATAAGCTGATTTGATTCGCAGGGTGGTGAATGAGTCCCACATGACCCAATCTTGACGGAAGATTTTCATGTAGCTCGAAACGGCAGCGGTTAAAATAGACTCTTTTACGTTTTCTGCAAAACCCAGCAAAACAAAAAGGGTTAGAAACGGAAACCACTGTCAAAGTGGGTAAACAAGCGCAGTAATCTTTCTATTCTACAATCTTAACCAACACTATAGGTAAATCAAGCTGGGAGCCGAATGAACTCCGCTACCAAGGCCACTGAAGCCGAGGAGATCCTGAAGAAGAAGAACTTCCCCTGCCACTTCGTATCCTTTTTAGAGGTCCTTGTGATTATCCCTCGCAACGGTCGAGGGGACATGTAGAACCTTCCAGGGCACCTCGAGTTCCACTTTGCCAAGTAGAGCTCGAAGAATTCATGGGTCACAAAGGTTATATCCTCCTCGTAGCTCCGGACAAATACTCCGATAGTATGTCGGAGGAAATTTGGACTCATCTGGGGAAAAGCTAGCCCCAAGAAGTTCAAGATATGAATAAGGAACAAGGGGATCGGAAAGGTCAGGCTGCATGCCGTAAAATAGTTGGGGTTGGCACAACAGTACCCATGTCTAATTGTTTCCGGCGTATCTCCCACAGCAGGGAGAATCACCTCGACATCTTCTGGAAACAAAAGACCGTTGCGCAGGCCAACAACCTATGCCGCTGTCAGCGTCGACGGCTGGTATGGGCCGTACTGATCACCAGAGGTACTGGCTTCCATGGCGGCAACAGTAATGGTCGGCTGACGGTCGAGAATCAAAAAAAAGGAACGACAACAAGAGATGGACTCAAAAACCCTAATCTCGTCCTAAAATCGATCTGAGATGCACCTAAGGAAAGTCGAAAAATCGAGAACTTTCTACTGGAATCTTGGATGAAAAATAAAAATGGATGGACAAGAAGTAAAGGTGAAAGAGCGAAGTTTATTTTACATTCGGTAGTGGGTTCGACCAGTTGAAGTCTAGAGATGTGGATTATTTCACCTGGTGACAACCCGATTAACCAACAGCGCGTTCCCCACGAATGCAGTGGTGAAATAATCCACATCTCTAGATCGGAAGACTAAAATCTCCAAAAACAAGAAAAACCCAAACAAGGTAAGCAGAGCTCGGGCTCGCACTTAAGAGTAAAAACAAAAGCAGGAACACGCGCCCAAAAAAATGCACGCAGGTTGCGGCCAGAACTGGCATTCTTCTATCGCATGATAAAACATAAAAATCGGCAAAGAGAACACAACAATAAAAAAAAAGGGCTCACTCGAGCTTCAATTAAATTCATCGTATGTTCATACATGTGGGAGTGTAAATCCACGCCATTAAATTTGTCACGTCTTTTAGAGAGATCCAAAACTTCTGAGTAAAAACCACCAAAAACACAAATAGAGATCCAAAGATGGTATTTTATTAAGCTGTTTAGAAAGCTTTTTGTATGAGAGCAAAAGTACAGAGTTTTGATAGGTCAAATTGCGGATCCCCTATTCTGAGGGTGTACATGAGTATATATACAAGCCAGAGTCGCCCAAACATATTCCTAAGAGATAAGGAAGATTTTCTGTTTCTTCGGGTATTTTCCTTTTTTAAGTCAGCTCGGCTTGATGGGCTTCTTGTCCAGGTTCGGCCTACTCCCGTTTGTGGGCTTGTTGTGAATTATTTGTTGTCTTAGGCAAGACTTGGTTTCGTCGAAGCCATTTCCTTTGGCTTGGGTGACACCATGGTTTACGGCTCGGCTGACACCATGGTTCACGGTTCGGGTGACACCATGGTTCACGGTTCGGGTGACACCATGGTTCACGGTTCGGGTGACACCATGGTTTACGGCTCAGGTGACACCATGGTTCATGGTTCGGGTGACACAGGTTCACTGTTCGGGTGACAACATGGTTCACGGTGCCGTACTATGGGTCGTGACACCCGATCCGTTTGCTATACCATGGATCGGGGTACACGACCCAGTTCCTTCACCGTGGGACGTGACACCCGATCCGTTTGCTGTACCATGGATCGGGGTACACGACCTAGCTCCTTCACCATGGGTCGTGACCCCTGATCCGTTTGCTGTACGACGGATCGGGGTGCACGACCCAGCTTCTTCACCGTGGGTCGTGATCCCTGAACCGTTTGCTGTACCATGGATCGGGGTACACGACCCAGCTTCTTCACCATGGGTCGTGACCCCTGATCCGTTTGCAGTACCATGGATCGGGGTACATGACCCAACTTCGTCACAGTGGGTCGTGACCCCCGATCCGTTTGCTGTACGATGGATCGGGGTACATGACCCAGCTTCTTCACCGGGGGTTGTGATCCCCGATCCGTTTGTTGTACCATGGATCGGGGTACATAACCCAGCTTCTTCACCGTGGGTCGTGACCCCGATCAATTTTTTGTACCATGGATCGGGGTACACGACCCAGCTTCTTCACCGCGGGTCGTGACCCCCGATCCATTTGCTGTACAATGGATCGGGCTACATGACCCAGCTTCTTCACCGTGGGTCATGACCCCGATCCGTTTGCTGTACGATGGATCGGGGTACATGACCCAGCTTCTTTACCGTGGGTCGTTACCCCCGATTTGTTTGCTGTACCATGGATCGGGGTACACGACCCAGCTCCTTCACCGTGGGTCGTGACCCCCGATCCATTTGCTGTACGATGGATCGGGGTAAACGACCCAGCTTCTTCACAATGTGTCATGACCCCCGATCCGTTTGCTCTGATGTGGGTTGCGATACCCGATCCACCTGCTTTGTCACAGATCGGGGTAAACGACCCAACCATCCCCACCCATGGGTCGTGACACCCGATCCAATTTGTCTCGTCACGGTTAGGGGCGCCCGAGCCAACTCCTTCTTTCACGGTTAGGGTACCCAAACCATGGTTAGGGATCCAGTTGTTATTGTTCTTTCATACTTAGCCATTTTTCAATCGTTGATTCTCAAGAGGTGGAATATAACCCCAACAGTTAGTCCCCCAGCTTGGCAGTATCAGTGATGTCACTGCCGAGCTGTAAGTGGTCGAGTCTGAGATCAACGATTCTCTTAGTTACCTCGAACTGTCTTTTTGATGAGGATCCCGAAGCATGACTTGCGGACAATCTCGAACCATTTCTTTGGTAATGACCCCGAACCATCACCTGCGGATGACCCCGAACTGTCATTAAATGGTATTGTCGTACTTGTAGTATTATCAGTTTGGAGGGATCCAATTTGGGTTTACTATATCACACAAACTTGGCTCGGGGTTTTCGCTATTTTGATACATCATTACCTTTATCGGGGAGTGCAAGCGTTTTTGCTGATTCCCGAGCCGAATGACGTCATCATTTGCCTATATAACTTTCGATACTTCTCATTTCCTCACTACTTCATTTCTCCGAAAATCTCTCCAAGCAGGTAACTTCTCTCTTCATTTTCTCTCTAGTCTTTTTCGCTTAAGTTTTAGTTTCCAGTCTTGAGGCTCCGTTGTTCTTCCTTTGCCGCCAATCCGTTTGAATTTTCTGATCTGTCCTCAACTAGCTCCGCCGCTATCTTTGGTGAAGATTTGGATCTGACTCTCAATATTTTTTGGAAGAATCTCGACTTGTTCTTCAATTTTTAAAGGCTTTGATCTGTTTGATAAGCTGTAGATAACCCCGATATGTTTCCTGAATCTTCAAAAACTTAGATCTTTTCTTCTAAGCTTCTGGAGATCCCGATCTGTTTGTCTACCTTCCAAAGACCCCGATCTGTTTTCAAACAAAGGATGTCCCAGTTCTTCGCATCCACGTCTCCCGATCCATATGTCGGATTGTTTTTCAATCCAGCCCAATCTTCACTTCTTGAGCCTTCACTTTCCCCCGATCCAATCCTTGCTCATAATTGCAGCCGAGCAAATTCATCTAGCGCAAACATTTAAGAGGATCTGGATGATTCAGATGGTTCGGGGATAGGACCTTCTGTCCTTGGTAGGAAAATGGTACTCTCCGAATCCTCGAGAGCCGACAATAATGCCGGGGCTCCAGTAGAATTTGAAGTCCCCCACCTTCACGATTCTCCGTTTGACGAAAAGGTGAACCTTTTTGCTGACACAGTGGATCCCGAGCTGACAAAAATTGAACCAGAGGATTGGTTCTACGACCCGGCAGTGGCTAGACAAGAGTTAGAACGTCTGGTTGGACCTATCCATCGAACGTCAAGGAAGAAAAAAACTAAGAAACGACCCGATCCACCTGGCTCAACTCTCTCTTCCTTGGATTCGTTGGCGGATCTTAGGCAGAGATTCAATATCTCGGAGGAGATTGAATTTCTTCTTCCTTCTTTGACATACCGAGAAGATAAGCCTCCTCCCGATCACTTTACTCTCTATGAGAGCTTCTTCTATCGCTGCTTACTATGGCTCCCGATCCCCGAAGTGATCCTGCGATTTTTATGGAAACATAATCTGGCCATTGCCCAAATCAACTGTAGGGGATTAGACACGGGTCGGCATTCTTGTCAGAAGTTAAGAGTGCGACGTTGAGGTTGGGGTCGAGCATTTAAGAAGTTTCCTCGAGTTCATGCGTCGCAATAAAAGAGAGTTGAAATACTATGTATCGGGTAAAGCTAAGAAAAAGATCATAAAAGGGTTTCCAACCAAGGATGACAACTGGAAGGACTACTTTTTCTTTGATCCCATCACCGAGGCATCAGTGGGATCAAGATGTCTTAGCTTAATCAAGATGAGCTGGGGAGAACTTGGTAGCCGACCTGTGGCTTATTTTTTGAGCTATGGCTTAGTTTCCTTTTATAATGATTTCGTTTTAGGTTTACTTATATTGTTTTCTTTTTGCAGCACGCTACTTCCAAAATTCATTGCTTCCCGATCTGTCCACGATTCATGAAGCACTTTCATCCCGAAAGTGTAATTGGAGAAAAGATTTCCATCTCCAACGAGTAGAGCTCGCCCGAGCACTTTTTGAAGGTCAATCTGTTGGTCCATCATCTTCTTCCGACTCGGACGATACCATGGGAAGACCAACCTTTATAGATAGAGCCGCAGCCAAGGAAAAAGAAGGAAGCTGAAGCCAAAGAGAGGGCAAAGCAGGCCAAGGCATTGGGTCAGCCTCGCCTCCCGAATCCCCAGGTCGATGCTGCTCTTAACCCCGATTCAGTTTCCTCTCATAATGAACCGGAACATATTTCTCGCCCTGAAGCTTCTGAAGGGGTCATACGAGGCCTTCATCCTGCCGACTCCCAAATAGTGCCGCATAAAGACAAGGGCAATTTCCTCTCATAATGTCCCCGAGGCGATTTCATTGTCTACCACTCCCCTTAATGCTGAAGGGGTTTATAACAATGCTGCGGCATCCGCAGTTATCTTTTCCAAGATCACCTACCCGGGTGATCAACTTCCTCCTTCTGATACTTTTCTCAGGAACAAAGCTTACAACAAGGTGTCCCTTCGGGGTGTCAAGGTGTGTTTTCTATTTGTTTTTATTTTCACCATCGTTGCCCGAACCGTTTTTGTCTGTCTTGTTGCTCTTGTTCGTCGAATAACCTTTCTTATTTTTGTGCAGTTCATATCCCATCTCAATAGGATGGTCCTTGGGTATGAATCTGACGCTCGTATGGACAGGGAAAGGATCGAGGACGCTCGGAAGAGAGCCATCGAGTTGGATGGAAAGCTAAAGGAGGTCGAAGCAAGTCATGCCTCTCACCGAGAAAAGACTCTCAAGAGAATTAAGAGTCTCGAAGCCGAGATGGAAGGGCATGAGAAGCATCGAAGAGAAGCTGATAACCGGATCATGCGGCTGGAATCAGGTAAGGTGAAGCGGAATGCTCACATCGCCAGCTTGACGAGGTAGCTGGAGGCGGTGAATGAGCTGCATGAGAGCAAGGTCGAGCAAGCCATGCTTGAGTCCAAGCGGGAGATGATGATGATCTTTGAAGATAAAGTCTCCCGAACCAAAAAGCTCCTTGGTGAGATTGACGGCGAGCCAAAAGAGAACATGCTTGATCTCGCCCAAATTGAGGGAAATCTCCAGTTCATCGATGCTTTGAAGTGAGGAGCCGCCGTCTCTTGATGTCGAGGCGAAGAATTTAGCTGAGCAAAGGGGGAACTCCAAGGTGCCCACGAGGTGTTTGCCGGGTTGGTAGCAACTCTGGGAGAAACATTAAGATTATCCCCTATTTGCTATGATATTTTGAAAGAGCTCAACGATGGTGAGCCTATAGAGACGGCCGCTGCGAGTGTTGGCATAAAAGACTTCTCTGGTTCGAATCAGGGAACGCCAGGTTTGGCTGTGCCGGGCTTAGAGAAGACGTCAGAGGATCCAATATCTTCTGATTCGAGTGAAGGTAGCTTGAAGGAGGTCCCCGAGCTGTCTCCTAAGAAAGTCATTGGAGACGCCATAGTCGTGCCCGATCCAGAGAAGGTTATTGACCCCGTCAATGAAGATCATGAAAAAGCAGGGGAAAATGAGCACCCTGAAGGGCCAAAGCAAAGGGAGATTGATCATCCCGAAGCCTTAGAGTCCTATGATCCTTTGTTTTTTGTTTAGTTTAAAAACTCTTTTCTTTTTGTCTAACGCCTAGACGGCTTTATCCAAGTTGTATAAGAACCTATTGTTAGTGCTTGGTTACTGATTGGCTAACTTGTGGTTGATGAATATATGTCTTTTGTTCGACAAACTTCTAAGTGCAGTGCTTTCATGCGATAGATTCGCAAACACTCTGCTTGCGTTGTCTTTTGTTAAGAAGCAGTTGTTCCGATGAACGGATACAAGCTCATGTTTGCATAGTTATGAGATGATCAGTCTCGAGATGATCATTTCGGTTCACAGATAGGTTACCATAAACTTATCTGCTCCGATAATGAACATTTGTTTGCATAGTTTAGTTTGAACCTCTCAGTTTACAGATGTGTTACCACAAACGCTTCCGCTCCGATAATGGACATATGCTTTGTATAGTTTAGAACAAACATTTTGGTTTACGGATATGTTACCATAAACGTATCCGCTCCGACAATGAACGAATATTTGTCTAGCGCGCTTTTAATCTTGAGACGGATGTGAGAGTTTAGATCCGAAATGGATGTGAAAGTTCACTATTGTGGCCAGCAATAATGAAGATGTGGCGAGATGCCCGTTGTAGTCTGATTTGTTCAAATATGTCTGTTTTGTTAAGACTTAGTGATCCTTGAAGGATATTTATCTTTGAAAACTTTGCTTTGATAGATCATAGAGTCGATTACAAAGATGGGAGTATACGTATACGTACCCACTCCCCCCCCCTTCTGAAAGGAGGGGGCAACTGAACCCATCCGAAGATGAGCTGCCTACATACCCTTTGCAAGGATCAAGTCACCCTGTAGTTCATGTAAAGTAGCTTAGTGATAATACTTTTGAGATTCATTGCGTTCCATGATCTCGGGACTGGAACATTTCTCAAGTTGGCAAGTTTTTAAACTCCAGGTTTGACTACCTCGGTGATCTTGTAAGGTCCTTCCCAATTTGCTCCTAGTTTTCCGGCATTTGTTTCCGCGGTGTTCTGAAAAACCTTTCGCGAAACTAAATCGCCTTCATAGAATCGTCGTTCTCGAACATTGGAATTGTAGTATTTGGCTGCCGCATTCTGATAGTTCTGGACCCTGATCAAGGCTTGGTCTCTTCTTTCGTTGATCAAGTCTAATTCGTCAAGCATCAATAGGTGATTGAGCCCTTCTTCTTCTGGTAATAGTCTGTGGCAAATTCCTGGGAAATATATCTCCGGCGGGATGACACACTCTGTTTCGTATACGAGGGCGAATGGGGTTTCCCCCGTTGCTCATCTTGGGGTGGTGCGGTGAGACCAAAGTACTCCCTCCAGTTCTTCAGCCCAATGTCCCTTTTTCTCGTCAAGGTGCTTCTTCAGGCCATCGATGATTGTTTTGCTGATTGCTTCGGCCTGTCCGTTCCCTTGTGGATATCTTGGAGTAGACTTGCTGAGTCTGATTTTCCATTTGTCGTAGAAAGCTTCGAAACGATTTGAGATGAACTGCGAGCCATTGTCTGTCATGATCTCGTATGGTACTCCGTGCCGGCATATGATATTTTCCAGACAAAAGCTTCCACCTGCGCGTCTTTAATGCTAGCATATGAGTCGGCTTTGACCCATTTCGAAAAATAATCTGTCAAAACCAGCAGGAAACATTTCTGTTTTGAGGGATGCAGCGGCCCGACGATGTCCATAGACCATCGCATGAGTCGATATGGTGATGAGAGCATTTCCATTGGTTGGTGAATCATTGGTGCATGACGTTGACATTTCTCGCATTTGGCTGAAAACTCCTTGCAATCTTTGATCATCGTTGGCCAATAATAGCCATGACATTTGACCTTTATGGCTAGTGCTCTCCCTCCAGTGGGATTGCCACATGAATCTCCACTTGAAGACATTTCCATCGAGTAAAACGTAACGAGCTGCCTGGACTCGAAGCTTATGAGCTGCCCACCTATCAGTTGGTAAGACGCCGTCGTATATGTATCTTCTGATTGCGTCGAGCCATTTCTTGTCGAAGCCATACTCTATTTCATCGTGGGTTGCACTTGCTCTGTCTCTGGTTTGGGATTCAATGATAGGTTCGTTGCTTCTGTCGATGGTTGGTGATTCTTTAAGATTGTCTTCCTCCATTGGGGTGGTTTCCCGTTCAGTGGATGGCGGATTTGCGAATTCCTCCCGCATTCCATCTATCTCATCTTGTCCAATTGTGACTACCGTTGCTCGCGTAGCGGCCTGTGAATGAGTTATGGCGTGAACCGTGTCGGAAGGGCTGATGCTTGGGTGTTGGATGAATTCCACTGGTATTATTCTCTTTAGATCCGGATCGGAAGTTGATGCAAGAGCTGCAAGTGCGTCGGCTGGGGTGTTCTCTTCTCGTGGGATACGTGTTAGGATAAATTGTTTGAACTGCGCAGCCAATGCTTTGACGATCTTCAAGTAAGCTTCCATTCGATCATCCTTTGCTGCATATTCACCGCTAAACTGATTTGCGACTAGTTGGGAGTCGCAAAATGCATGGATTTGCTCGATTTTTAGGCCACTAGCAAGTTTCATCCCGGCAATCAAGGCTTCATACTTTGCTTCATTGTTGGATGCATGGAAACTAAGGCAGAATGATTGTTCCAGTAGTTCGCCAGTTGGAGAATTAGTCGTATCCCTACTCCCGAGCCGTTTTTGGAGGATGAGCCATCAACGTGTAGTTTCCAGAGCTGGCTTTGCGTCTCGTCGTCAATGCCTTCTTCAGGTAGTTCGATAAGGAAATCAGCCAGGACTTGGAATTTTGCGCACGTTCGTCCGCGATACTCAATGTCGTACTCGCTCAGTTCTATTGCCTAGTTTGCCAGCCTTCCTGACTGACTTGGGCTGTGCAGAACGGACCTTATCAGGAAGGTGCTCAGGACGACGATCGAGTGAGACTGGAAGTATGGCCTTAGCTTTCTTACCCGATTAACCAACAGCGCGTTTCCCACGAATGCAGTGGTGAAATAATCCACATCTCTAGATCGGAAGACTAAAATCTCCAAAAACAAGAAAAACCCAAACAAGGTAAGCAGAGCTCGGGCTCGCACTTAAGAGTAAAAACAAAAGCAGGAACACGCGCCCCAAAAAATGCACGCAGGTTGCGGCCAGAACTGGCATTCTTCTATCGCATGATAAAACATAAAAATCGGCAAAGAGAACACAACAATAAAAAAAAAGGGCTCACTCGAGCTTCAATTAAATTCATCGTATGTTCATACATGTGGGAGTGTAAATCCACGCCAATTAAATTTGTCACGTCTTTTAGAGAGATCCAAAACTTCTGAGTAAAAACCACCAAAAACACAAATAGAGATCCAAAGATGGTATTTTATTAAACTGTTTAGAAAGCTTTTTGTATAAGAGCAAAAATACAGAGTTTTGATAGGTCAAATTGCGGATCCCCTTTTCTGAGGGTATACATGAGTATATCTACAAGCCAGAGTCGCCCAAACCTATTCCTAAGAGATAAGAAAGATTTCCTGTTTCTTCGGATATTTTCCTTTTTTAAGTCAGCTCGGCTTGATGGGCTTCTTGTCCAGGTTCGGCCTACTCCCGTTTGTGGGCTTCTGGTGAATTATTCGTTGTCTTGGGCCAGGCTTGGTTTCGTCGAAGCCATTTCCTTTGGCTTGGGTGACACCATGGTTCACGGCTCAGGTGACACCATGGTTCACGGTTCGGGTGACACCATGGTTCACGGCTCGGGTGACACCATGGTTCACGGCTCGGGTGACACTGGTTCACTGTTCGGGTGACACCATGGTTCACGGTGCCGTACTATGGGTCGTGACACCCGATCCATTTGCATCCTTGAATTGGTTCGTCTGATCCTCCACGCCGGTGTTTCTGGTGTCAGCAGCGTTATCATCTCCGTCGTTGGTCATTGTCTTCGGATCATTTTTGTGGTGGTTCTTTTGAGTAAGAAAATTTCGCCCCCTCCTTCTAGCGCCAAATTATGGGAGTGTAAATCTACGCCAATTAAATTCGTCACATCTTTTAGAGAGATCCGAAACTTCTGAGTAAAAACCACCAAAAACACAAATAGAGATCCAAAGATGGTATTTTATTAAGCTGTTTAGAAAGCTTTTTGTATGAGAGCAAAAGTACAGAGTTTTGATAGGTCAAATTGCGGATCCCCTTTTCTGAGGGTGTACATGAGTATATCTACAAGCCAGAGTCGCCCAAACATATTCCTAAGAGATAAGGAAGATTTTCTGTTTCTTCGGGTATTTTCCTTTTTTAAGTCAGCTCGGCTTGATGGGCTTCTTGTCCAGGTTCGGCCTACTCCCGTTTGTGGGCTTCTGGTGAATTATTCGTTGTCTTGGGCCAGGCTTGCTTTCGTTGAAGCCATTTCCTTTGGCTTGGGTGACACCATGGTTCACGGCTCAGGTGACACCATGGTTCACGGTTCGGGTGACACCATGGTTCACGGCTCGGGTGACACCATGGTTCACGGCTCGGGTGACACTGGTTCACTGTTCGGGTGACACCATGGTTCACGGTGCCGTACTATGGGTCGTGACACCCGATCCATTTGCATCCTTGAATTGGTTCGTCTGATCCTCCACGCCGGTGTTTCTGGTGTCAGCAGCATTATCATCTCCGTCGTTGGTCATTGTCTTCGGATCATTTTTGTGGTGGTTCTTTTGAGTAAGAAAATTTCGCCCCCTCCTTCTAGCGCCAAATTATGGGAGTGTAAATCTACGCCAATTAAATTCGTCACATCTTTTAGAGAGATCCGAAACTTCTGAGTAAAAACCACCAAAAACACAAATAGAGATCCAAAGATGGTATTTTATTAAGCTGTTTAGAAAGCTTTTTATATGAGAGCAAAAGTACAGAGTTTTGATAGGTCAAATTGCGGATCCCCTTTTCTGAGGGTGTACATGAGTATATCTACAAGCCAGAGTCGCCCAAACATATTCCTAAGAGATAAGGAAGATTTTCTGTTTCTTCGGGTATTTTCCTTTTTTAAGTCAGCTCGGCTTGATGGGCTTCTTGTCCAGGTTCGGCCTACTCTCGTTTGTGGGCTTGTTGTGAATTATTTGTTGTCTTAGGCCAGACTTGGTTTCGTCGAAGCCATTTCCTTTGGCTTGGGTGACACCATGGTTCACGGTTCGGCTGACACCATGGTTCACGGTTCGGGTGACACCATGGTTCACGGTTCGGGTGACACCATGGTTCACGGTTCGGGTGACACCATGGTTCACGGCTCAGGTGACACCATGGTTCATGGTTCGGGTGACACAGGTTCACTGTTCGGGTGACACCATGGTTCACGGTGCCGTACTATGGGTCGTGACACCCGATCCTTTTTGTTATACCATGGATCGGGGTACATGACCCAGTTCCTTCACCGTGGGTCGTGACACCCGATCCGTTTGCTGTACCATGGATCGGGGTACACGACCTAGCTCCTTCACCGTGGGTCGTGACCCCTGATCCGTTTGCTGTACGACGGATCGGGGTGCACGACCCAGCTTCTTCACCGTGGGTCGTGATCCCCGAACCGTTTGTTGTACCATGGATCGGGGTACACGACCCAGCTTCTTCACCGTGGGTCGTGACCCTTGATCCGTTTGCAGTACCATGGATCAGGGTACATGACCCAACTTCGTCACAGTGGGTTGTGACCCCCGATCCGTTTGATGTACGATGGATCGGGGTACATGACCCAGCTTCTTCACCGGGGGTTGTGACCCCCGATCCGTTTGTTGTACCATGGATCAGGATACATGACCCAGCTTCTTCACCGTGGGTCGTGACCCCGATCCGTTTGTTGTACCATGGATCGGGGTACACACCCAGCTTCTTCACCGTGGGTCGTGACCCCCGATCCATTTGCTGTACGATGGATCGGGCTACATGACCCAGCTTCTTCACCGTGGGTCATGACCCCGATCCGTTTGCTGTACGATGGCTCGGGGTACATGACCCAGCTTCTTCACCGTGGGTCGTGACCCCCGATCTGTTTGTTGTACCATGGATCGGGGTACACGACCCAGCTCCTTCACCGTGGGTCGTGACCCCCGATCCGTTTGTTGTACGATGGATCGGGGTAGACAACCCAGCTTCTTCACAATGTGTCATGACCCCCGATCCGTTTGCTCTGGTGTGGGTTGCAATACCCGATCCACTTGCTTTGTCACGGATCGGGGTACACGACCCAACCATCTCCACCCATGGGTCGTGACACCCGATCCAATTTGTCTCATCACGGTTAGGGGGCGCCCGAGCCAACTCCTTCTTTCATGGTTAGGGTACCCAAACCATGGTTAGGGATCCAGTTGTTATTGTTCTTTCATACTTAGCCATTTTTCAATCGTTGATTCTCAAGAGGTGGAATATAACCCCAACAGTTAGTCCCCCAGCTTGGCAGTATCAGTGATGTCACTGCCGAGCTGTAAGTGGTCGAGTCTAAGATCAACGATTCTCTTAGTTACCTCGAACTGTCTTTTTGATGAGGATCCCGAAGCATGACTTGCGGACAATCTCGAACCATTTCTTTGGTAATGACCCCGAACCGTCACCTGCAGATGACCCCGAACTGTCATTAAATGGTATTGTCGTACTTGTAGTATTACCAGTTTGGAGGGATCCAATTTGGGTTTACTATATCACACAAACTTGGCTCGGGGTTTTCGCTATTCTGATACGTCATTACCTTTATCGGGGAGTGCAAGCGTTTTTGCTGATTCCCGAGCCGAATGACGTCATCATTTGCCTATATAACTTTCGATACTTCTCATTTTCTCACTACTTCATTTCTCCGAAAACCTCTCCAAGCAGATAACTTCTCTCTTCATTTTCTCTCTAGTCTTTTTCGCTTAAGTTTTAGTTTCCAGTCTTGAGGCTCCGTTGTTCTTCCTTTGCCGCCAATCCGTTTGAATTTTCTGATCTGTCTTCAACTAGCTCCGCCGCTATCTTTGGTGAAGATTTGGATCTGACTCTTAATATTTTTTGGAAGAATCTCGACTTGTTCTTCAAGTTTTAAAGGCTTTGATCTGTTTGATAAGCTGTAGATAACCCCAATATGTTTCCTGAATCTTCAAAAACTTAGATCTTTTCTTTTAAGCTTCTGCAGATCCCGATCTGTTTGTCTTCCTTCCAAAGACCCCGATCTGTTTTCAAACAAAGGATGTCCCAGTTCTTCGCATCCACGTCTCCCGATCCGTATGTCAGATTGTTTTTCAATCCAGCCCAATCTTCACTTCTTGAGCCTTCACTTTCCCCCGATCCAATCCTTGCTCATAATTGCAGCCGAGCAAATTCATCTAGCGCAAACATTTAAGAGGATCTGGATGATTCAGATGGTTCGGGGATAGGACCTTCTGTCCTTGGTAGGAAAATGGTACTCTCCGAATCCTCGAGAGCCGACAGTAATGCCGGGGCTCCAGTAGAATTTGAAGTCCCCCACCTTCACGATTCTCCGTTTGACAAAAAGGTGAACCCTTTTGCTGACACAGTGGATCCCGAGCTGACAAAAATTGAACCAGAGGATTGGTTCTACGACCCGGCGGTGGCTAGGCAAGAGTTAGAACGTCTGGTTGGACCTATCCATTGAACGTTAAGGAAGAAAAAAACTAAGAAACAACCTGATCCACATGGCTCAACTCTCTCTTCCTTGGATTCGTTGGCGGATCTTAGGCAGAGATTCAATATCTCGGAGGAGATTGAATTTCTTCTTCCTTCTTCGACATACCGAGAAGATAAGCCTCCTCCTGATCACTTTACTCTTTATGAGAGCTTCTTCTATCGCTGCTTACTATGGCTCCCGATCCTCGAAGTGATCCTGCGATTTTTATGGAAACATAATCTGGCCATTGCCCAAATCAACTGTAGGGGATTAGACACGGGTCGGCATTCTTGTCAGAAGTTAAGAGTGCGACGTTGAGGTTGGGGTCGAGCATTTAAGAAGTTTCCTCGAGTTCATGCGTCGCAATAAAAGAGAGTTGAAATACTATGTATCGGGTAAAGCTAAGAAAAATATCATAAAAGGGTTTCCAACCAAGGATGACAACTGGGAGGACTACTTTTTCTTTGATCCCATCACCGAGGCGTCAGTGGGATCAAGATGTCTTAGCTTAATCAAGATGAGCTGGGGAGAACTTGGTAGCCGACCTGTGGCTTATTTTTTGAGCTACGACTTAGTTTCCTTTTATATTGTTTTCTTTTTGCAGCACGCTACTTCCAACTTTCATTGCCTCCCGATCTGTCCACGATTCATGAAGCACTTTCATCCCGAAAGTGTAATTGGAGAAAAGATTTCCATCTCCAACGAGTAGAGAGAGCCCGAGCACTTTTTGAAGGTCAATCTGTTGGTCCATCATCTTCTTCCGACTCGGACGATACCATGGGAAGACCAACCTTTAGAGACAGAGCCGCAGCCAAGGCAAAAGTGGAAGCTAAAGCCAAAGAGAGGGCAAAGCAGGCCAAGGCGTTGGGTCAGCCTCGCCTCCCGAACCCCCAGGTCGATGCTGCTCTTAACCCCGATTCAGTTTCCTCTCATAATGAACCCGAACAGATTTCTCGCCCTGAAGCTTCTCAAGGGGTCATACGAGGCCTTCGTCCTGCCGACTCCCAAATAGTGCCGCATAAAGACAAGGGAAAGGGGAAGGCCAAGGAGAAGAAGGGTCCGAGCAAAAAATGTCAGACGGACAATAGAGATGAAGGGTTGGTTGAGGCGTCGAAGCGACAGCATCGTGTTGAAACCCCTCGACTTGTCCCCGAGGCAATTTCATTGTCTACCACTCCCCTTAATGCTGAAGGGGTTTATAACAATGCTGCGGCGTCCGCAGTTATCTTTTCCAAGATCACCTACCCGGGTGATCAACTTCCTCCTTCTGATACTTTTCTCAGGAACAAAGCTTACAACGAGGTGTCCCTTCGGGGCATCAAGGTGTGTTTTCTATCTGTTTTTATTTTCACCATCGTTGCCCGAACCATTTTTGTCTGTCTTGTTGCTCTTGTTCGTCGAATAACCTTTCTTATTTTTTTGCAGTTCATATCCCATCTCAATAGGATGGTCTTTGGGTATGAATCTGACGCTCGTAAGGACAGGGAAAGGATCGAGGACGCTCGGAAGAGAGCCATCGAGTTAGATGGAAAGCTAAAGGAGGTCGAAGAAAGTCATGCCTCTCACCGAGAAAAGACTCTCAAGAGAATTAAGAGTCTCAAAGCCGAGATGGAAGGACATGAGAAGCATCGAAGAGAAGCTGATAACCAGATCATGTGGCTGGAATCAGGTAAGGTGAAGCGGAATGCACACATCGCCAGCTTGACGAGGCAGCTGGAGGCGGTGAATGAGCTGCATGAGAGCAAGGTCGAGCAAGCCGTGCTTGAGTCCAAGCGGGAGATGATGATGATCTTTGAAGATAAAGTCTCCCGAACCAAAAAGCTCCTTGGTGAGATTGACGGCGAGCCAAAAGAGAACATGCTTGATCTCGCCCAAATTGAGGGAAATCTCCAGTTCATCGATGCTTTGAAGTGAGGAGCCGCCGTCTCTTGATGTCGAGGCGAAGAATTTAGCTGAGCAAAGGGGGGAACTCCAAGGTGCCCACGAGGTGTTTGCCGGGTTGGTAGCAACTCTGGGAGAAACATTAAGATTATCCCCTATTTGCTCTAATATTTTGAAAGAGCTCAACGATGGTGAGCCTATAGAGACGGCCGCTGCGAGTGTTGGCATAAAAGACTTCTCTGGTTCGAATCAGGGAACGCCAGGTTTGGCTGTGCCGGGCTTAGAGAAGACGTCAGAGGATCCAATATATTCTGATTCGAGTGAAGGTAGCTTGAAGGAGGTCCCTGAGCCGTCTCCTAAGAAAGTCATTGGAGACGCCATAGTCGTGCCCGATCCAGAGAAGGTTATTGACCCCGTCAATGAAGATCATGAAAAAGCAGGGGAAAATGAGCACCCTGAAAGGCCAAAGCAAAGGGAGATTGATCATCCCGAAGCCTTAGAGTCCTATGATCCTTTGTTTTTTGTTTAGTTTAAAAACTCTTTTCTTTTTGTCTAACGCCTAGACGGCTTTATCCAAGTTGTATAAGAACCTATTGTTAGTGCTTGGTTGCTGATTGGCTAACTTGTGGTTGATGAATATATGTCTTTTGTTCGATAAACTTCTAAGTGCAGTGCTTTCATGCAATAGATTCACAAACACTCTGCTTGCGTTGTCTTTTGTTAAGAAGCATTTGTTCCGATGAACGGATACAAGCTCATGTTTGCATAGTTATGAGATGATCAGTCTCAAGATGATCATTTTGGTTCACAGATAGGTTACCATAAACTTATCTGCTCCGATAATGAACATTTGTTTGCATAGTTTAGTTTGAACCTCTCAGTTTATAGATGTGTTACCACGAACGCTTCCGCTCCGATAATGGACATATGCTTTGTATAGTTTAGAACGAACATTTCGGTTTACGGATATGTTACCATAAACGTATCCGCTCCGACAATGAACGAATATTTGTCTAGCGCGCTTTTAATCTTGAGACGGATGTGAGAGTTTAGATCCGAAATGGATGTGAAAGTTCACTATTGTGGCCAGCAATAATGAAGATGTGGCGAGATGCCCGTTGTAGTCTGATTTGTTCAAATATGTCTGTTTTGTTAAGACTTAGTGATCCTTGAAGGATGTTTATCTTTGAAAACTTTGCTTTGATAGATCATAGAGTCGATTACAAAGATGGGAGTATACGTATACGTACCCACTCCCCCCCCCTTCTGAAAGGAGGGGGCAACTGAACCCATCCGAAGATGAGCTGCCTACATACCCTTTGCAAGGATCAAGTCACCCCGTAGTTCATGTAAAGTAGCTTAGTGATAATACCTTTGAGATTCATTGCGTTCCATGATCTCGGGACTGGAACATTTCTCAAGTTGGCAAGTTTTTAAACTCCAGGTTTGACTACCTCGGTGATCTTGTAAGGTCCTTCCCAATTTGCTCCTAGTTTTCCGGCATTTGTTTCCGCGGTGTTCTGGAAAACCTTTCGTGAAACTAAATCGCCTTCATAGAATCGTCGTTCTCGAACATTGGAATTGTAGTATTTGGCTGCCGCATTCTGATAGTTCTGGACCCTGATCAAGGCTTTGTCTCTTCTTTCGTTGATCAAGTCTAATTCGTCAAGCATCAATAGGTGATTGAGCCCTTCTTGTTCTGGTAGTAGTCTGTGGCAAATTCCTGGGAAATATATCTCTGGCGGGATGACACACTCTGTTTCGTATACGAGGGCGAATGGGGTTTCTCCCGTTGCTCATCTTGGGGTGGTGCGGTGAGACCAAAGTACTCCCTCCAGTTCTTCAGCCCAATGTCCCTTTTTCTCGTCAAGGTGCTTCTTCAGGCCATCGATGATTGTTTTGCTGATTGCTTCGGCCTGTCCGTTCTCTTGTGGATATCTTGGAGTAGACTTGCTGAGTCTGATTTTCCATTTGTTGTAGAAAGCTTCGAAACGATTTGAGATGAACTGCGAGCCATTGTCTGTCACGATCTCGTATGGTACTCCGTGCCGGCATATGATATTTTCCAGACAAAAGCTTCCACCTGCGCGTCTTTGGGATTCAATGATAGGTTCGTTGCTTCTGTCGATGGTTGGTGATTCTTTAAGATTTTCTTCCTCCATTGGGGTGGTTTCCCGTTCAGTGGATGGCGGATTTGCGAATTCCTCCCGCATTCCATCTATCTCATCTTGTCCAATTGTGACTTCCGTTGCTCGCGTAGCGGCCTGTGAATGAGTTATGGCGTGAACCGTGTTGGAAGGGCTGATGCTTGGGTGTTGGATGAATTCCACTGGTATTATTCTCTTTAGATCCGGATCGGAAGTTGATGCAAGAGCTGCAAGTGCGTCGGCTGGGGTGTTCTCTTCTCGTGGGATACGTGTTAGGATAAATTGTTTGAACTGCGCAGCCAATGCTTTGACGATCTTCAAGTAAGCTTCCATTCGATCATCCTTTGCTGCATATTCACCGCTAAACTGATTTGCGACTAGTTGGGAGTCGCAAAATGCATGGATTTGCTCGATTTTTAGGCCACTAGCAAGTTTCATCCCGGCAATCAAGGCTTCATACTTTGCTTCATTGTTGGATGCATGGAAACTAAGGCGGAATGATTGTTCCAGTAGTTCGCCAGTTGGAGAATTAGTCGTATCCCTACTCCCGAGCCGTTTTTGGAGGATGAGCCATCAACGTGTAGTTTACAGAGCTGGCTTTGCGTCTCGTCGTCAATGCCTTCTTCAGGTAGTTCGATAAGGAAATCAGCCAGGACTTGGAATTTTGCGCACGTTCGTCCGCGATACTCAATGTCGTATTCGCTCAGTTCTATTGCCCAGTTTGCCAGCCTTCCTGACTGACTTGGGCTGTGCAGAACGGACCTTATCAGGAAGGTGCTCAGGACGACGATCGAGTGAGACTGGAAGTATGGCCTTAGCTTTCTTGCCGACATAACTATGGATAGTGCCAATTTCTCCATCTGCGAGTACCTCGTTTCAGCGTGTGTAAGGGTTTTGCTGACGTAAAAGATTGGCTTCTGCTCCCCACGCTCGTCTTGAATCAACACGCTGCGGTGTACAGAAAGAGTGGTTCTCCTGCTTCTGGTTTTTTGAGAACTGGAGGGGTAGCCAGGTAGCACTTTAGTTGTTGAAAAGCTTCCTCGCATTTTTCCGTCCACTCGAACTTCTTGTTCCCGCTCAAGGTATCGTAGAAAGGCAGGCATTTGTCGTGGATCGTGAGATGAATCGGTTAAGTGCAGCTACCCTCCCTGTAAGTCTTTGTACTTCCCTTTTTGTCTTTGGTGAAGTCATATTGATGAGCGCATCGATTTGCTTAGGGTTAGCCTCAATGCTGCGGTGAGTTACTAGGTAACCAAGGAATTCTCCCGAGGTGACTACAAATCTGCACTTGGTCGGGTTTAACTTCATGTTGTGAAAGTTCAGCTGCGATAAGCATTCCTTGAGATGAGTGACGTGATCCTGCTCTTTCAGCGATTTCACCAGCTTGTCATCTATGTAGACCTCTATTGTCTTTCCGAGTTGATCAGCGAACATCTTGTTCACCAGACGCTGGTACGTTGCTCCGGCATTTTTCAGGCCGAATGGCATCACCTTGTAGCAATAAATTCCACGATCCGTTATGAAAGCGGTCTTCTCACGATCGTCGGGGTTCATCAAGATCTGGTTGTAACTTTAGAAGGCATCCATGAAAGATAGGAGTGCGTTCCCTACCGTTGCTTCGACTAAGCGATCGATGTGTGGAATGGGGGAAGCTGTCTTTTGAACAAGCTTTGTTCAAATCGGTGAAATCCACGCATATACGCCATTTGTCATTCTTCTTTTTGACCACCACTGGGTTAGCCAACCAGTCCGGGTACTTCACTTCAGTTATCGATTCGACGCGCAGGAGTCTCTCTACCTCATAGTGGACTGCTTTAGCTCTGTCTGGTCCAAGCTTTCTCCTTTTCTGCTTCACCAGTTTGAATGTTGGGTCAACGTTCAGTTCGTGGCTTGTTATGCTGATATCGATGCCAGGCATGTCTTCTGCTTCCCATGCGAATGTGTGGATATTTTTCCTCAAAAATGCAACGAGTTCGTCTCTGATCTTTTCATCCAATGCTGCTCCAATCTCCACGCATCGCTCTGGATGTTTATTGTCGATGCAAACTGATATGACGGGGTCGCAAGTTGGTTTAGACACTTCTTCTTCGCGATCCTCCGAAATCTGTAATTGGTATAACAGTTTGGAAAGCTCTTTCATCGGTTCTCTATCGGTCTTCATCTTCTTGCGCTTTGAATTTACCGTCGGATCGGTAACCGGGTTTCTGAGCTTGTGTGCGGCGAGGAAGCAGACACGAGATTCTTTTTGGTTTCCTCAAATCGTTTTCACTCCGTTTGGTGTAGGGAACTTGAGGCAGAGATGGTAGGTTGAAACAGCGTCACACATAGAATTTAACCAGGAGGTCCCATGATGACGTTGTAGATCGCCGGGTGATCAGCTACGGAGAATTCGACGATTTTGTCACTTCGCCAGCTTGGACAGGCAGTTTGATTGTCCTAATAGTCATCGTGGTTTCTCCAGAGAATCCAGTCAATGGTTTGGGGGTAGATATCACTTCGGACAGGTCCACGTTCATTCTTCTGAGAGTCTCGAGAAATATTACGTCCACGGTGCTCCCGGTGTCTACCAATACACATGCTACGTGCAGTCGTTGATCATCAACTCGATCACGAGAGGGTCATCATGTGGTCTGTCGATTCCGATCGTCTCCCTTTCCTCGAATGATATCAGGTCATTTGGAAATTTTGATGGTTTAGACCAGTTGATGCTAACGTCTGCCCTTCGCTGGAATGCCTTGATTGACGAGGCGGTATCCGAGCAATAATGAGATCCTCCCATTATCATGCTTATCCTTCTTCTTGATCCGGAGGGCGGCGCTTCGTCATCCCTTCTACCGCGCTTGGTGTGATATTCTTTTGTCAGGTCGAGTCTATGTGCGTTCGCATCCATCTCGAAATCCTTGAGGATGATATTTCCTCCAAGTTCGCCGGCTGCTAATTTTTTACAAAGTTTCAAGCCTAGGATTCGGCAGTTTGCAGTGGAATGCCCATAGATGTGATGATGCTCGCAATAGGCTGTTTCATCGTAAGAACTATCGTTTTTGGTCCAAGTGCTCCATGAATTTCTTCCACGGCCTCGGCCTCTACCTCGACCATAGCTGGGGCATCGATTTGATAGTTATGGGCTCCTCGGAAACCACCCTCATGCTGTACATAGCCGGAACTTTGACTATTCCTCTTTGTATTAGAAGGGGTTGGGACTTGAGGGGAGTGGTTCACTGCCTTTGCCTTCCCATACTTCTCGGTTAGGATCTTCATCTCCTCTTCTTCGGTGATGAAGTCTGCGGCTCGTTGCATTGCATCATGTATCGTTGTGGGGGCGTTCAGAGCAATTTTCTTGCGAAAATCGGAGTTGAACCAGAGTGCTCGCTTCAGGGCCAATAAGGCTACTTTGTCGCTCAGGCCTTCCACTTTGGACATGACGGCTTTGAATCTCCCGATGAAGCTTCGGAATGTTTCATTCTGCCCTTGAGCCAGGGTCCACAGATCGGCATTGTATGTTCCGGGATCCATGAATATGGAGTAGTGCTTCATGAATGCCGCGGATAGTTGGTTGTAGCTGTTGATGGAGTTCCGCTCGAGCCTGAAAAATCACTGGAGCGCTGGTCCTTTGAGATGTTCCACGAAGATAAGGCACTGTCCGGTGTCTCTTTCGTTTTCTTTGAAGTTAGAACGTCCCATGGCTATGGCGAAAGCCGTTAGATGCTCTTTTGGATCGGTTTTTCCTTCGTAGATCGGGACTTTCATCTTTCCAGGGTCTGGAATTCTTGTGCTAGTAATCCGTGCTGTGAACGGCGTGTTCTGCGCTTCCTCCAGTACACGATCTATCTCCGACACTTTGCTAGTTGCTTTGTGCTTCATGGATCAGACAGCTTTTATGTCGGCAGCTGCTCGGTCCATATCTGCTCGCATCATGGCCATCTCTTCTTTCTGGGCTCGGACTCCTGCTCTGCGCTCTTCGTTCACCCGTGCTTGCTCGGCCCAGAGTATGTTCTCTTCCTCCTCGGTTAGCTCTTGATCTCCTTCCAGGATGGCCTCGCATCTTTCAGTTTGGGCATGGCCAGCTGCTAAGGATTCGGGGTTATCACGGCTCTCCGCATTTTGCTCCATTCGATTCTCCTCCTCTAGATTGATGATTGGGGCGGGCTACTCCTCCATTGGCGTGTCGCTTGCTCCTTGCATTCCGGAAGCCAGGTTTGTTGAGCTTTGATGGAGTGGTGGCAATCTTCCACGGGTTCTTGGCGGGTTGAGCGGGGTTGAGAAATCCAGGGCTGTTGGGTTGAGGCGCTTTCCGATTTGTCTTGCTGGATCCAGACCTGATCCCACGCCTCGGGTTCGACTCGCCATTGCCACGGCCTTTAGCTCACCCGTCATCGTGTTGTTGAATTTGTCTTGCTCCTCCGCCTTCTTGAGCAGTGTCTCCAGCATGACTTTCATCTCCGTGAGCGTTGTTGAAGTCTCCCCAGCATCCTTGAATTGGTTCATCTGATCCTCCACGCCGGTGTTTCTGGTGTCAGCAGCGTTATCATCTCTGTCGTTGGTCATAGTCTTCGGATCGTTTTCGTGGTGGTTCTTTTGAGTAAGAAAATTTCGCCCCCTCCTTCTAGCGCCAAATTGTGGGAGTGTAAATCCACGCCAATTAAATTCGTCACGTCTTTTAGAGAGATCCGAAACGTCTGAGTAAAAACCACCAAAAACATAAATAGAGATCCAAAGATGGTATTTTATTAAGCTGTTTAGAAAGCTTTTTGTATGAGAGCAAAAGTACAGAGTTTTGATAGGTCAAATTGCGGATCCCCTTTTCTGAGGGTGTACATGAGTATATCTACAAGCCAGAGTCGCCCAAACCTATTCCTAAGAGATAAGGAAGATTTCATGTTTCTTCGGATATTTTCCTTTTTTAAGTCAGCTCGGCTTGATGGGCTTCTTGTCCAGGTTCGGCCTACTCCCGTTTGTGGGCTTCTGGTGAATTATTTGTTGTCTTGGGCCAGGCTTGGTTTCGTCGAAGCCATTTCCTTTGGCTTGGGTGACACCATGGTTCACGGCTCGGGTGACACCATGGTTCACGGTTCGGGTGACACCATGGTTCACGGCTCGGGTGACACCATGGTTCACGGCTCGGGTGACACTGGTTCACTGTTCGGGTGACACCATGGTTCACGGTGCCGTATTATGGGTCGTGACACCCGATCCATTTGCTATACCATAGATCAGGGTACACGACCCAATTCCTTTACCGTGGGTCATGACACCCGATCCGTTTGCTGTACCATGGATCGGGGTACACGACCCAGCTCCTTCACCGTGGGTCGTGACCCCCCGATCCGTTTGCTGTACGATGGATCGGGGTGCATGACCCAGCTTCTTCACCATGGGTCGTAACCCCGAACCGTTTGCTGTACCATGGATCGGGGTACAGGATCCAGCTTCTTCACCGTGGGTCGTGATCCCCGATTCGTTTGCTGTACCATGGATCGGGGTACACGACCAAGCTTCTTCACCGTGGATCGTGACCCCCGATCCGTTTGCTGTACGATGGATCGGGGTACATAACCCAGCTTCTTCACCATGGGTCGTGACCCCGATCCATTTGTTGTACCATGGATCGGGGTACACGACCCAGCTCCTTCACCATGGGTCGTGACCCCGATCCGTTTGCTGTACGATGGATCGGGGTACACGACCCAGCTTCTTCACCGTGGGTCGTGACCCCCGATCCATTTGCTCTTATGTGGGTTGCGATACCCGATCCACCTGCTTTGTCACGGATCGGGGTACACGACCCAACCTTCCCCACCCATGGGTCCTGACACCCGATCCAACTTGTCTCATCAAGGTTAGGGGGCGCCCGAGCCAACTCCTCCATTCACGGTTAGGGGTACCCGAACCATGGTTAGGGATCCAGTTGTTATTGTTCTTTCATACTTAGCCAATTTTCAATCGTTGATTCTCAAGAGGTGGAATCTAACCCCAACAATACATAAACCGGGGAAAAAGAAAAACAAACGTACAAAAAACAAGGGATCAAAAGCCACAAAACAGCCTAGATAGGTCGGGGCAAACATCCTAGTCAGGTTGCAGCTCGCCAATAAGAGTCCTCATGCCTGCCGTGGTAGTTGGGGATATGACCTCAGAATTTGAGCCGAACTGGTCGACACCGGGGATAGACCCTGAGGAAATATCTTGAGGAGCCATAGAGGTCGGAGAAAGATCCTCTCCAACCGGAGTTACGTTAACATCGGTATTAGTGAGCTCAGTGATGTTCAGTGCCTCGAACTTAGTATTCTACGATTCCCGAGCAACTTTGAGACTCTCAAACTACTCGGGAGGAACCTCAATCCCCTTCTCGTCCCTCAGAACCTTAAGGCGTCCTATTGTCCCAATAATTTGGCTCAACATCATAGCTACGTCGTTTGATGCAGACTCTTTGGAGATGTACTGATGAACCTTGGCGAATTGAGCTTCGTACTTAGCAACCAACCCTTTTTCACAAATTTCCTCTCCCTCTGGATACACTACACCCTTGATCTCCTCAGCCTCGTCACCTCATAATGAAGCCGCATCCTCAGCCCGACTCTCTCATCAATGACCTTATCCTTCTCGACGAAGGCCTCGGATAGCTCGCCCTCATTCCGAGCTAACTCCTCCTGCAGTTAAAGCTTCTCGAGCTTCAAAGATTCAACCTCCCGAGCTAGTAAGGCCGACGATGTCTCTCCATGTCCAAACTTTTCTTAAGCACGGGCACCTCAAACTCTCCACCTCGGGACTTCGTAAGCTTACGATCATACATGGTGACGATGCGATTTGTGGCAGTCACAATCTACCAAAAGAAAAGAAAGAAGGTTGCATGAGCAACAAAAGGTAAGACGCAAAAACAATAATAAAAAAGAAGACATGTAAAAACATACCTGCAGAGAAGCACGGGCTCAATCCTCATACGCCTCAGCCTCCACAAGCTCGTCGATCGGCGGAAGACCACGTGCGGTACCTTTGATTTTCGAAAGCAGGTCGGCATTTACGAGGCCATTGTCCCCTATGGGCACCTCCTTGGCCTTGTAATGATAGGCAAATTCATGCCCATCTCCGGTCCCACCAGCTCACCTGGACTTCTTCCGCTCAGGAGCCTCGACCTCGGTTGAGTGCGGATCTCGGTCCGAATTTCTCTTCTTCCTGCTCAGTGGGACCACTTCAAGGGCATACCCGCCCTCAGGATCCTCTGGATTCACCGGAGGAGCTATTTTCTCAGCACGGCCGGAAGATCCTTTCTTGGCAGACTTAGCAGAAGCATCCTCGGCATTGCCTTTTCCTTTTTCTTTAGACCTCCCTCCGGCCTGAGAAACGAGTGTGGGTGACACCACTATTTCCGCACCGACCCAGATGTCAACCGGGATAGCCGCCACAAAATAATTTACCCCCGCTCTGGCCCCAGCCGAGGACTTCAAAGATTTCTTCATCTCCATAGAGAAATCTGGGAAGGTTAGCTTTGGTTTGCCCATCTTCGGTTTTCTCGGTTTTGTTGGTTTGATCGGTTCTTGTGGAATCCTTAGAGGAGAGAGCGGTAAGTCGTATTGATCTAAAAAACAAAGGAGACATGCACCAAAAATACATATGAGATCGGGTCCGATAAATCAAAGGAAAAACACATAAGAGACGGCGACCAACCAGATTTGATTCGCTTTAAACTGCTTTGAATCCGAGCTTCGAAAAGGTCAGGCCAATTCTGTTTTCCTAACTCCTGAAGCTTCTCAATAAAGTCTTGAAAGTTCTTCAGGAAAGGCCTGCCAACGGAATGACCAACTGAAAACAAAAAGGAGAAGGGGTTAGGAGCAGTTTGAAAACCAAACTATGATCAAGACGAGCCAATGGACTACCAAATGGTCGTGTTCCACTCAAACTTATATTATCGATCGACATGAAGAACGGACTCTTCATTAATCTTCAAGAATAAATAACTCCTCTCCCAGTGATCGACCTTGTTGGTAAATCCGGTCATAAGTTTATATTTTGACTTCATGCCGACATAGAAATGACTCGGGTTACTAGGAACTCTCTTGATACTTGCCATCTCCTCGAATGATTGGGCATTCACATCTACCCCTAGCTCGGCAGTAGTTCACGAGAACCCTCGGGAGAGGAAACCACAGTCCGGATTCGGTAAAGTAGGATTCGTACAAACAAAGAAAGCCCTCCGGAGGATCCCACAGACGCTGAGAAGAGTTGGGCACTTGGAAGATAAGACTGCCCAAAAAACCACGGGAAGAGGCCATCGTGATTAACGAATCCACGGTCGAAATCTAGCACGGAGAATGAGGAACCATCGCAGTTCAGGACGAGGTTCCCGGTTCATCTTTGGTACCAAGGATATCCACCTCGGGCCGAGGAGGGCTCTCTGACCCATCATTCAACTCAGGTGTCCCAGTTCGGGAAGAGCTGTTGTTTGCCCCATCACGTCAGGAAGCAAGCTCGCGACAAACCATCTCGTCAACAAGACAACTATCGAATAGAAGAAGATGCCGAGCTAGAACTCCCACGAATAGAAGAAGATGCCGAGCTAGAACTCCCACGGATCGAATACATCAGGGATAGCAAAAAGAAAAGCACCGATGAAGAACACGAAGGAGATTCGTCGGAAACGAGGATCTACGAGCAGATCGGAGAAATTAAGCCGCAATAAAACCAGGAATACGGCGGCAGGCCAACGGAAAAATATAAACATGCAAGAAACACGAAAACGAGAGAAAAAGGAAGAAAACGCTTCCTTTTTAGGAGAAAAAATAAGAGTGAAGAAACGAGAGAGGCATCATCATTAAACATATGAGACGCCTCTTCTTCCACACCTACACAATGCATCCTCTTCCACATATACGCAGCATGCAGAGGCTTCGCGAATAAGCCAGATGCCTAGGAAGCTAGACCCGAGATGAATTTGAACCAAGCACAACAGAACCACGGCACGCGTCGAGCTCAGCTCACCTCGTTCGACGAACTGGGGGCTTATTGTTGGGGATAGGATGCGCCCTTCAAAATAGGCCCAGCCCGAATTCATCTTGGCCCATTAAGAAGAATGGCCCATCGTGAATAGGCCCAAAGAAGAAGGAAACATAAGCCCATGATCGAAAATGATTAATCAAATCAATGGAACTATAGTTTAATTTATATTATAGTTAGATTCGACCAACACATTTATTTATAAATAGCGGGTACCTCATTAAGAAAAAGACATTTTTGTACAAAGTACAAGGGAATTAGTGTTATCAGCTCTCAAAGCACGAAGTCTCTAACTCGCAGTTATTATTCAGTTCGGCATTCGTTGAGACCCTTCTCTCGTCTATTGTAAAAGTCAGCCTAGTTAATTGTTATGTTCCTTGTAATTCCTGATGTATTGCGTTTTGACGCATTCTAACCCAAGATTTCAATGGTTTTTCGAGTCTTTTCTTTATTTTTAGATTCTTTTCAGGTTGAAACACGTTTGGATGGAATATAAGACTGAAGGAGCAAGGAATGGAAGCAAAGGAGCAGAAAATGGGTAAGATCGATCGATCTACACATATCGATCGATCCAACCTCGAGCCATTCCACCATAGTATTTTGGATCGACCATTCAAGGCCAGATCGATCCCTCCTGACCAGATCGATCCAGAAGTCCGTAACAATTCAGATCGACCAGACAAGGAGGAGATCGATCGTTCCAAGCTCAGATCGATCGATCCATACATAAACCAACCAGAAAAAGGAAATTTCAGTTTTCCTTATTTTACTGGGTTTTGCCAAAGATTTTCGACCAGAACGTGAATTGACTTATTTATTCTAGTTTTTAGCCATTATGGAGGCAACACTTTATTTTCTAATTTCATACTTTTGGCTTTTCCAATTTGTAAGCTTAAGGGAGATGAATCTCTGACTCTACATCTCTTGAGAAGATTTCTTAACCCCTTTGGATTTCTATTCTATTTGATCATGAGTTTTTTTTCATGTCCTTCTTGTTTCTCTGTATCCATGTTTGAGTAGTTTCATAGTTAGGTTTAGGGTTTCAAAGAAATTTATGAATCATTGAAGCAAAAATAGATAGGAATTTATCATCTTGTATTAAACTATCATTGTGTTTATTGCTTAGATTGAATTGATCACTTAATCTCTGATTTAGGGTTTAATCTATTCATCAAAAGTGCTATAGATTTCCTGATAGAACATAGGTGAGCGGATTGTCCTTAGCCAACAAAAGCTGATGCTAAGGCAATCCGTGAATAAATCAAACCTGCTCGTTAATGCTTGTTTAGAATTCTAAGTTCAAAGAATGATTTAGAATATTAGGTTGCTAGATATAGTGATTGATACCACGATAGTGGATTGGTTATACATTCACGTTTGAGTTCAAGACTACGCTTATTTGTTTCCTGAATAATTGTCTGGTTCATGATCTCTGAATTCCTGCCAATCACCCTTGGCCTAACACTTCGTTTAATTGATATTTACACCGTTTTAATTTGCTATTTTTGTTTCATATCGCAAACAACCACCATATTGTTATCTTAGGTTAGTTTCATTCTTAAGGATTCGT
The DNA here is from genome assembly GCA_900406555.1 of Pseudoturritis turrita. Lineage (NCBI taxonomy): Eukaryota > Viridiplantae > Streptophyta > Magnoliopsida > Brassicales > Brassicaceae > Pseudoturritis > Pseudoturritis turrita. Next base: position 180,369 of record OVBL01000170.1, on the reverse strand, counting down.
AGTGTGATACTTAGTTCTTGTGGATTTGATCTCTACATTACTACAACACTTGCTGTGCACTTGCAGTAGTTTATATAGGGTTAAAACTCTGTATATCATGTTTTTGGCCCCGTTGCCGGGGACCAATTGCGTTACCTTCAAATTTGAGATTGAAATTTAGTCTAAGATTTACTAACTAGTTTTATCTTGCTCTCTTGTGTGTTTCAGGTGTATCCAGAGAAGGAGCAAAGGATCTTAGAACCTTTTCAACTTCAACAACCAGGAACTTGAAACTAGAGCGAACGAATAGAAAAGCAAGGTCAAATCCAGTCACAATGGGTGATAATATCGAGCACTTGCTACAGCAGCTGAACTTCAGAGGCTACAAGAGCAGTTGCAGCAATTGCAACAGTTGCAGCAGCAACAACAGCATCCTGCCATTGGAGATGTTGACACACACCTCACACTTTATACCAGAACAGAGCTACAATTTGTCCACCAGCCATCGCGAGAGCGGACTCTGAGATCAAACCTCAAATTATCGCATTGGTGAAGCAGCACGTGTTCCATGGTCTGCCAGCTGAGAATCCAATGGATCATATAGAGAATTTCGAAGATATTTGCAGCACCACTAAGTCGAATGGGGTACCTGCTGATTAACTCAAGTGCAAGCTTTTCCCTTTCTCTCTAGCGGACAAGGCATCGAGATGGCTCAAGTCTCTACCTCCTGGATCATTGACAACTTGGGATGAATGCAAAGGCGCTTTCTCGGATCCCTTCTACACCAAATCCAAGACAGCTTCGCTGAGGAACAAGATCACTACTTTCCAGCAACATTCAAGAGAGTCTTTCTGAGAGGTTTGGGAGAGATTCAAGGAGTATCGCAGAGAGTGCCCTCATCATGGGTATTCAGATGGGCAGATTATTAGCATCTTTTACGATGGAGTTGAGTGGGACTACAAGAACGCTCTCAATTTTGCAAGAAATGGAGACTTCATGACCAATAGTAAGGTGTCTGCAAGTTCTGACAATCGCTGTGCCGAGTATGACAGGTTTAAACGTGTCAACAGTGTGGAATCTCAGAAGGTTGACGAGCTGAATGAGAAATTGAATATGCTGTTGAAAGCAAGTCAGAGAGGCGTACAGTTATGTGAGAGTGGAACAAATCCAGTTTTCTGTCAGGAGTTTGCTGAAGAAGGGACTGATGAGCTGCAGGAAGTGAATTATGTGAATGGATAGGTTTCGTGCAGAATAGAGGATTAAACCAGAACTACATAAATCACCCAAATATGTCCTACTGGAGCACAAATGTTGAAAATCCTCAAGATCAGGTCTACCCACAACAGGTGAACGCTCAAGGTCAACAATTTCAAGGAAAGCAGTTCGTGCAAAACACGGGCGCCACTGGTTTTCAAGGGTTTACAAGATAGACAGGCGTACAAAACCAGGGTTTTCAGCAAAAAAAATTCTCAGGGTTTTCAGGGAAACCAATTCGTGCAAAATCATGGTCACAATAGATTTCAGGGTGGATTTCAGCAGAAACAGCCATTCACCAACTTCCAGACGACGACACCAGCCCCATTCCAAGCTCATGCGAGCTCTGCGAATGGCTCTCAAGATGAACTCAAAGTTCTTATGCAACAACTTTTACTCAACCAACAGAAGTCTGCTAACGAAATCAATGTCAAGATGGATAACATGTACAATGATCTCAATGGCAAGTGTGAAGCTATCTGCAATCATGTGAAGAAGCTGGACACTCAGGTAGCTCAAGCTGCTGAAGCAATCAAGAGACCACTAGGAGTCCTTCCAGGAAAGGTAGAGCATAATCCTAGGAACGAGTTTGTGAATGCCATTACACTCAGGGGCGGGAAAGTGATAGAACCTGTTGCGCGAAAAGGGAAAGAGGCTGATGTTGTCATCGATCTGGAAGGGACGGACAAATCAAATGCTGAGAAAATGAGGGATCCTGCAAATGAAGACACTGCAGAGGAGCCACAACCTGCACGTGTCTATGCTCCAAGGATTCCATACCCTACTCGCCCTAAGAAGTCACAGAAGGACTTGGAGGAGGCAAAATGTAAGGAGATGTTGGATAAACTTACAGTAAAGCTTCCTCTTGTTGATGCAATCCAAATGATACATGCAATGAAAAGATACGTGAAATGCTTGGTGACAAGTAAAGTGTCTGGAGAAGATGATTTCATTAAGGTTTCAAAGGATTGCAGTGTTGTTCTTCAAAACAAGATGCCCAAGAAACTTGGCGATCGAGGGAGATTTGTTATGTCTGTGCAGATAAGAGCAATGACTTTTAATTTTTCTTTGTGTGATTTAGGTTCAAGTGTCAACTTGATGTCATATTTTGTGGCTAAGCGACTTGGATTCACAAAGTTCAAGCCAATCAAACTTTCCTTGGTGTTTGCTGATCGTTCTGTGAAACTGCCAGTTGGAATTCTAGAGGATTTACATGTGAGGATTGGAAATGCATTCGTTCCTGCAGATTTCGTGGTTCTAGAGCTAGAGGAAGAGCCAAAGGATCCCCTTATTTTGGGAAGACCTTTCTTATGCACTGTTGGAGCTATTATAGATGTGAGGAATGGGCGAATAGATCTCCACCTGGGAGATATTGTCATGAAGTTTGAGATGGACAAGCTGCTGAAAAAGTCTATGTTGGATGGGCAGACATTTTTAGTTGATGACTCACTAGAAATATCTAACGAAGCAATTGAAGAGATTTTAATTGATGACCCATTGGAGATTGCTTTGACAAAGGCTGCAAGTGAGCATTGATTTTTGAGTGAGGATGTGACTGGGTATGCAAAGATGATGAACTCAAGCCAGATAATGGGGAAGATGGTCGCATACATGAGCTTGGATGGAGCTGCAGAGAAACCCCCAACAGCAACCCTTCCTGCGCCATTTGTTAACCCTTGGAGCGAGCTGAAAGTTCCTAAGGTTGACCTCAAAACACACCCCCAGTCGGGCTAAAGTATACATTTCTTGGTCCTAACTCTACTTACCATGTGATCATCAATGCTGAACTAAACAATGCTGAGAGTGCTTTGCTTTTGTGTGAACTTAGAAAGTATCGCAGGGCCTTAGGCTACTCAATAGATGATATCACATGGATTTCACATGATCTTTGCATGCATAGGATCCATCAAGAAGACGAGTCGATGACTTCTATAGAACATCAGAGACGGTTAAACCCGAATCTGAAAGATGTTGTAAAAAAAGAGATAATGACACTTCTAGAGGCGGGCATCATATACATTATCTCTGATAGTAAGTGGCTGAGCCCGGTCCATGTAGTGCCAAATAAAGGTGGACTGACAGTTGTTAAGAATGATAAGAACGATTTATCCCAATTAGAACTGTCACTGGCCATCGCATGTGCATAGATTATAGGAAATTGAACTCTGTTACTCGTAAAGATCATTTTTCTTTACCCTTTATTGATCATATACTTGAGAGATTGGCTAACCACGCTTACTACTATTTTCTAGATGGTTATTCTGGTTTCTTTCAAATTCTCATCCATCTAGATGATCAAGAGAAGACCACATACACATGTCCCTATGGTACTTATGCGTATCGAAGAATGTCGTTTGGTCTGTTTAATGCACCAGCCACGTTCAAGAGATGCATGATGTCGATTTTTACTGACATGATTGAGGACATAATGGAAGTTTTTATGGATGATTTTTCTGTCTATGGATCTTCCTTTTCTGTTTGTCTTTCTAATCTGTGCAGGGTGTTACAACTCTCTGAGGAGAAACATCTTGTGTTGAACTGGGAGAAGTGTTATTTCATGGTCAGAGATGGGATTATTTTGGGACACAGGATTTCAGAGAAGGGTATTGAAGTGGATAAGGCAAAGATCGAAGTGATAACAAGTCTGCAGCCACTTGATTCTGTCAAAGGGATTAAGAGTTTTCTAGGACATGTTGGGTTCTACAGGAGGTTCACCAAGGATTTCTCCAAGATTGCTAGGCCTATGACCCAGCTGTTGTGCAAGGATGTGAAGTTTCACTTAGACAATGATTTTCTTGAGGCTTTTCACATGATCAAGGGAGCACTTGTCAGCGTACCAATTGTCCAACCAACAGACTGGGAATTGCTTTTCGAGGTGATGACTGATTCTAGTGACTATGCAGTGGGAGCTATTTTGGGACAGAGAAAGGAAAAGAAGCTTTATGTCATCTACTATGCTAGTGGGACTCTTGATGATGCATAGTGCAAGTATGCTGCCACTGAGAAAGAACTTCTTGCCATTGTGTTTGTTTTTGAGAAGTTCATATCTTATCTTGTCAGGTCTAAGGTGATTGTGCATACTGATTTTGCTGCTTTGAGATATCTTCTCACCAAGAAAGATCTCAAACTTAGACTGCTGCGATGGATACTCTTGCTGCAGGAGTTTGATCTGGAGATCAAGGACAAGAAAGGAATTGAGAATGGTGTTGCAGATCATCTGTCTAGACTGCATATAGAGGAAGAGGTCCCTTTGGACGACAGCCTTCTTAAGGAGAATGTGTATGCGGTTGGGGTCAATTTCCACCCCATCGAGATTGATCACCAAAAATAACTAAGTAAAGATCTTGGGCCTAACCGACTTCGGTGGTGCGAAACAGCTCGGTAACACAAGTGAGAAGATGGCTCGGCAGCATGTCAAAATATGTCGGCTCGGCGACGATACGCAGTGTTGGCTTGGCGACATGACACGCAGTGTTGGCTTGGCGACATGACACGCCTGTGTTGGCTCGGTAACAAATGGTGGCGAGCCAACATGTTGACGAACCAGCAAATGGTGAAGAGCCAACATGTTGGCAGACCAACAAACGGTGACGAGCCAACATGCTGACAAACCACAATATGGTGACGAGCCAACATATTGGCAAACCAACAAACGGTGACGAGCCAACGTGTTGGCGAACTAGCAAACGGTGACGAACCAACATGTTGGCAGACCAACAAACGGTGACGAACCAACATGTTGGCGAACCAACAAACGGTGACGAGCCAACATGCTGACAAACCACCATACGGTGACGAGCCAACATATTGGCAGACCAACAAATGGTGACGAGCCAACGTGTTGGCGAACCAGCAAACGGTGACGACCCAACATGTTGGCAGACCAATAAACGGTGACGAGCCAACATGTTGGCGAACGAACAAACGGTGACGAGACAACATGCTGACAAACCACCATACGGTGACAAGCCAACATATTGGCGAACCAAAACCAACGAGATGACGAGCCAACACTCCTCTGGTTCGGTGTTGGGGAGAGGCGACAAGCCAACACTCCTCTGGCTCGGCGTAAAGGAGGAGAGGTGACGAGACAACACTCTGGCTCGGCGTTAAGGCAAAGAGGTGACGAGCCAACGATGAAACTCCTCTGGCTCGACATCAGAAAAAAGCATCTACGAGCCAAAACATCATGGTGGCACGACAAGCATAACAGGACAAATGAAAAGACAAGGAGGCGACGAGCCGGATCTCTGACGATCCAACAAAACAGCAAGCTCGACATAATGTTGGGCCGAGGTAACGAGCCGCAAGAAGTTGGTGAGCCAAGTTAGCAAGTCAAAGAAAGAATCCCACATCCAAACCAACTTATACAAACCAGAGAAAAAAAGAAATCCCGAAGACGAATGAAGTTTTCCTTTATCCTTTAGAAAAAGGCCTAGCCGACTTATTTTTTGTATAAATAGACATATACCCCTTTGAAAGAGGGACGACCAATTTGACCTAGCAAAACACTTGTTACTTTCTCTGCAGACAGCTTGAATAAAGACACAATCTTTGGATCTCTGTTCTTGTGTTTCTTTTCATAGAAGTTTGTCGAATCCCTAACTTTCCCTTACCAAATTTAGTTGTGCGAGTTTTGACTTCCACAATTTGGCTCCGTCTGTGGGGAGTCTCAAACTTTCTGACACTTAAGAACTACCGAATATGAGATCTGAAACAATGACTACCGACTAAGACCAAAGCGGTGAAGACGCGAGCAACACTGGCGTCTATCTTCTTGGAGCGAGAATCAATCCACCGCCAGCAAACACGGATGGCACCTCAGAAACACTGACAGAGCTGAAGAACATGATGACCACGTTGCTGATGAATGTGGAGGAGCAAGACAAGTTGAATAGCTCGCTGACAGAAAGAATCGAGTTGCTGGCAACAGAGAGCCGAGCCAGAAATACACGACTCGGAGGCACAGGTTCGACATTGAATCCACCTGTAAGCGGAGTTACTAGACGACTTGGCTTAAACCCAACATCTCTGGATTTCTCAACACCATGTGACGCACCAAGGACTTTGGGAGGACTGCAACCACCACATCCAACCAACGAGCAAACACCCGCGGCGACCATATCAAATATCACTGAACCACCTCGACTGATCCGAGGAACAAGAGGAACCAGCGGCGGATATGACCTACACACCGACGATGGGTCGGCTCCAACAATCGTTCTCGATGAAGAAGGAGACCACAACGCACAAGCTCTCACTAACGAGGGATTCGCACCAACCAGCGAGGGTGACATTAACCTGAACCGAGCCAGAAATTTAGCAGAGGAAGAAAACCTCCTATCGGTTCAACAGGCTCATTACGCTGACGAGCCGAGAACGACGAGCCGAGCCTAGAGAAAAGAGTTGGACGAAATCCGAGCCTCCTTGGACCGTGCCACTGCTAAAATGAAACCCGTGAGATCCCAGGTTCACAAGGCAACCAGTAAAGTCCCAGAGATTGACCGCGTACTGGAAGAGGCACACAATACACTGTTTACAGCCCGGATTACCAAGGCAAGGATTTCTGACCCAGGAAAGATCAAAGTTCCAGTTTACGAATATGGGTTGAAAAAAAATTTCAACTAACCTTCTTTAATCTAAGTAATCCTCTCTTTTGATGAAATAATAATCTGACTATTATACCCTTTATCCAATTGATTTTAAAAAATCTAATTTTAATAATAATAATTTTTTTTCAAATCCAGAAATCCAGATCTATTTCTCTCTCCTCTCTCCTCTCTCACGTTTCTCTCGTTTTTTTCAACGAAGAACTGGTATAAATGGGACAACTAGTATAACTATGATAACTAGTATAACTATGACAACTGGTATAACTAGGACAATTCTTAGCAGTTATACCAGTTTTACAAGTAGTACTAGGACAACTGTTAGTAATTGTACGTACGAGTTTTACTAGTTATACCAGTTTTACAAGTAGTATCTAAGACATACGAGTTTTACTAGTTGTACCAGTTTCCCTAATCATCTTCTTCTTCATTTTCTTCATCTTCACCTTCATCTTCATCTTCATCTGGCTTTGGCTTCTTCTTCTTCTGGTGGAGAATGATATGAAGCGAGGCAGAGAAAAGATGAAGCGAGGCAGAGAGAAGATGAAGTGCAACAGAGAAGATGGTGATGACGACTGCGGCGGTGATGGAGACTCGCGACGACTGCGGCGTCGAAGGCGACTGTGTGTAGTCGTGATTTGCGACAATGACGACGAATTCGAAGAACGGAGACTCGCGACGAAGGCGACTGTGTGCAATCGTGATTTTCGATGATGACGACGACTTCGAAGAACATGTTCTCGACGGTGGCGATGTTTTGATTTGGGTTGGAAATAGAAGAAAAACAATTGAGAGTTATGGTTAATAATGGTTGGAGGTGTAAATATCAAAATTCATCAAGGATTAAAAGGTAATCCACCATTTTTTTAATTAAAAATAAATGAAAAAGAAATCTTTTATTATAACAGGGTCATTTGAGCATTTTTTGTTCGTGAGAGGGTCATTTGAGAAATTGATCCGGAATATAATGGTTTAGATTTGTAGGCTAATGTTGGGAGATGGATTGTGAGTTTGGTTGTAATATTGAGTAAAGATAGATTTATTATTGGGTTTGTTGTTGTAGCTTGTTCTGGTTCAGGGTTTATAAAATTGACTTTGTTGAAGCAGATCAGGATGATTATCAGGGGAAGAAAGGAAATTTAGAGGTGGATTTATGGTGAAAGTAGAGTTTATGTTTTCTTAGGAAAACAAGAACAGGGTTGAACATTTCTGGACTTTGTGGATTGTTTAAGCATTGGTAAGAGAAGCAGAGGAGACTTTGATATTTTTCTCAAGAGCCCAAAAATTTCACAGGATGTAAAGATGTTAGCTTTAGGTTATGCTAAAGGAATCGCTCATCGATTTCTCAGAAATCCCAAATGGTATTTCACGTTTTTCCTCTTTTTCTTGTTTTATATGTTTCCAGTGTCTTGTTCTTCATCAGTTTATCTTGATTTCTTCAATGTAATTTTTGTTGTGGACACTTGAAAGTGTTTTGCTTTTCTTCTCTGTGTTTTGTTCTTATAGACATTGTTGTATTCTTGGATTTTTTGCAGGACCTCTGATGGAGAACCTTTCGATTTGGGAGGAGGTCCTCAAGACCTTGGCGAAGAAACGGGTAGATATGGGATCGTCACATGATTCGAATCGACCAGATGTTTCGATTTTGTAGGATGGCCACAACTTTTTGTTGTGGACACTTGAAAGTGTTTTCACAATTACGATTTGGCCGATGGCTCGATTGTTCATCGGAGAAGAAGGAGGATTTTTTTTTTTCATTAATTAAATGTAAAAATAATAAAAGGATATTTTAATTAGAAAAATGATTATCAGTTTCTTATTCATTTTTTTATTTCATTGATATAAATAATAAATAAAACCAATTTTTTAATTAAATTATTCATTTTACCCTAAACCGTAAATCATTCATTTAACCCTAAATCCTAAATCATTCATTTAAATGTTAGGATATAGGATTTGGGATTTAGAGTATAAGGATATAGGACATAGAGTTTGAAATATAATTTTTAGTCTTATTAATAATAGAAAAATAATAAAATTTTATGGATTAATGAGTTTTTGATTTAGGGTATATAATTTTTAAAATTTGTAAGTATAATCATTTTCTAAATCCTAAACTCTAAACCCTAAATTCTAACCCTAAACATAAATCTAATATATACTTAACTTTTGATATATAGTTTTGGCTTTTATGGATAAATGAGTGTTTGATTTAGGATTTTGCAATACATATATAATTTTTGATATATGGTTAAGATTTAAGATTTTGCAATACATACATAATGTTTGATTCAAAACCTTATGATTTATAATGTATAGTTTATGTTTATAGTGGCATACTTGAAAGATATTTTGTAAATAATAAAAAAAATCTATTACTATTAATCCTTTAAAAATTTTGAAACTAAAATTAAAAATTATCAAAATTCTTTTTTATAAATCATATAAAAACCTAAAAGAAAACAGATAAATTAGAATATGAAAAATGAGAGCCAAAAGAAAAGACCACTCGGATTGATGACGTGGCAAAATCTACACCCTATGATTTTCGTTTCCTCTCCACTCTGTTTTTTTCTCTCCAATCTTTCGTCTCTCCTCATAAAACAAAAAGTCTCTCTCTCTAGCTCCCTCCTCTGAGATCTGAATCTTTCGTCTCTATCTAACAACAAAGAGAAATGGCGGCAGCACCAGTATTATCCTCGACAAGACGTCGACAAAGAAGAAATCTTCGTTGCTCGCCGTGTAATACCCGACCCCGATCATTTTGAGCCCTAGGTCTCGCGCTCTAACTTGCAATACAAGAAACACACATGCACACGCTGAAAAGAAAAAAAGAGGGGTGAGCAACTAGGTTACTCAGTGAGGAAGATCATGTCTGCCCACATGATCCACATTATACAATAATATAATCCAATAAAAAATTATACTAAGCCTAGAAAAAGTCATGCAATATACAACCTACATCTATCACAACATCAACCTAACATGATTCACATAATTCATCATCACACATATCACATAATTCATCATCACATATATCACATAATTCATCATCACATATATCACAATAACTCGACACGAAGGCCATGACAACTTGGGCTGGCCGTCACCTCGAAAGGTCGTACGCCACCTTTGGCTCGTCAGCCGGTTTACGGGGTTTAGCGGGATCGCCATGTCCTCACCCTCAATCCGACATCACACACATCCTACAATGGAATTACCCTAACCGCACCATTGCAAACTCACAACAAAACTACATTCACTATCCATATCACATATAAATTTTTAACATAACTATCATGCATTAACCATGCTACATCACAATCTGTTCTCAACTTAACATCTCATTCAGCACTTCAATCATTATCCCATAGACCCAGCATACTTGCTCACAGAATCAGACCATTGCATAACATGAATCCACAAATCTCAATCCTCACCTCAGCCACAAGCATCCGGAGTCTCTGAAACTGCAGCCCGGAAAACAGCGGTTGAAAATAGCATTTCAGGTGGTTGCGGTTGAAACGCTATTTCTGGCGGTCTAAAATCACGTTCTGGGAATCTGAGAAAATAGTGTTTCAAATATGCGTCTGCATTTTAGCTCGGATTAGGGTTTCTGGGTTTGGACAGAAAGAGTGTTTCTTGACCAGAAAGAAACACTAATAACTTACATACTTTATATCGGATCAGAAATCGGAAACTTGATCTGGATTCCCTGCAACAACACCTTTCCAGAGACACCACGACCGTAATCTGAATCCTTCTGAATCTATGGGAACTTGCCTCTTAAAACAGCTCCGCAAAACTGAGAAAAAGACAAATCTGAGACTAAGTGTTTCTGGATTCCAAAACAGTGAGTTTTCGTTAACTATAAACTCGATTTCCAGATTGATCTTACGTCGGATTTGAGATCTGGAAACTGCTCCAGAAACTAGAGAAGAAGATCTTTCCAAAATATAAAGACCATAACCTAATTCCATCGGATCTAGCTGGAAAATGCCTACAGAGTCGAGTGACCGCAACTTCACTCTGCACAGATCAGTCCCAGAAAAATACCAATATCTTTCAGACCGTAACTCCGATTGACAAACGGTTTTCGGCTATAACTAGATCTGTCAATTAACTACGTACCCATAAAGTCTCGTTCTGATCGGATCTGATTTTCCTGCCCGTTTCTCTCCTCCTCTAAAACGGGTCAGATCTGCCTTCTCCTCTCCCTTAGAAAACGGCGGTGGCTTCTCCTCCTTGGCGGCGGCGCTGGCGAGATTCCGGCAGGGCTTCGCCGTTTCTCCAGCCTCTGCCCATCCTCCATCTCTAATGACTCCTTTAAATAGAAGATAGAAGGAGACTAGGTTTAGGGTTTATGATTAAAGTTTATGGGCTTTTGGGCCTATGGGTAAGAGAAATCTTTTCATGGGTTTTATCAAATTGAACACTTTAAATGGACTTTTCCCTTATCCCATTTTGAGTTCCTGGCCCAAAAATATTCCCGCGCAAAAATTTTAAAATATCCCGGAACACGGTCGTGACACGTCGTGCCTCTGGTTCGCGATTGTTCGCCGTCTCCCCGAGTTCAAGTTCTGGTTCGTCTCCTCTTTCTTTGATTTTTCTCTTTTCTCTTGGGCTCTCTTACCGAATTATTAGATCTGGTTTGGAAGCTGAATTCGATTAGGGGTATGATATCAAAAGTATTTGATTCTGAGGATATCTCATCTTCATTTTCTTGAATGTTCTTGAGTTTTAGCTCTAATGGTGGTTGTAATTTGTTTTGATTTTTGGTTAGGACGTGGAGGAACGTCTAGTAATAAATTCAGGATGTCTCAATACAGTTTCTTGACTTAGAACATGAGTGTATGGTCTTGTGGTATTGAGATTTATTCTGATTTGATAATCGGATTGGTAGATAATGTGGAAGTGATTGTGAACCACAAGGGATAAATGAAAGGTACTATTTAGCTTATTCATTCAATCATTTTTCAAACACATTTTGGCTTCACATAGGTTTTTTTTGGACATGATTTTTTCAGAAACATGTGGGGTTTGTTTGTGTTTAGGTTCTGCGATTACTGGACCGATTGGAAAAGAGTTTGCTGATCTTTGGCCAAAGATTGCGATTGAAAAAGATTCGAAACTCAAAACTTTCTTCTGCACAAACACCTCAAGGTATCAATTACTTTCTAAAACTCATTATAAATTAAAGTCTAACCATAGTATATTACTCGATTATGAAGAATAATATTTTCTTGTAACAGGTCATCTTTTGCAAACGATATCGTTAAACCGATTTACGGTAGGGTCATACCAGTTTTAAAAGGGGAGAAATTGACCATGAGAATATTGATAAATTTACTGAATAATAATAACCTTTATATACTTTGATATATTAATTTCATTAATACAAAAAATGGATTGAATTTATATATGTTAATTTTTGATAGGTGGATCATTCGATAGTAGAAAGATTCGGACAAGATGGAAGAACGTGTATAACTTCAAGGGTTTATCCGACATAAGTCATTTACGGAGCAGCAAAACTTTTCTTGTTCAATAACGCTAAAGATGCGACTGTTACATAGTTTTGTAATGTAATTATATCAAAACTATGTCCAGTTTCTTAATACTAAATTTATTGTTTTTGGTTTTGTACATTTAAAATTTTTGATAATGTAATTATATTTAATCAAAAAATGATAAAATAATAATAATAATAATGTAATTATATTAATTTATTATATATTATAAAATATTAATATAAATAAAATAATTAATAAAACAAATTGATAAAAATAATAATAATAATGTAATTATATTAATTTATTATGTATTATAAAATATTAATATATATATAATAATTAATAACAAAATTTAATTGCTATTGTTGAATATACGATTGCATAGAAAAAAATCGTTATATTAAATGAAAACACGATAGCAATGCTGAAAACCGCTATCGAAAATGTCGGACCTATTATGACGGGAGCAGACATATCACTTTCTACAATGCTATGGTATCGTTAGATAGCGATTTTCGCCTGCTAAGAATATCCGTTTTTCCTGTAGTGATGGATCGGAATCTTCAAACAAGGTCGCCGGAAAACTAAAAGTATGACGGCGGAATTACTCGAAGATGGATCGAAAAATTCAAGTAGTTCGGCGGCGGAGCATGAATAAGAGAAACCCTAGCTAAAATTTAAGAAAAAAAGTAGAGAGAAAAAGAAGAGAGAGAGGCTACCTGTTTTGAAGAGCTTTTGGAGAAGTGAAGTTATGAGAAAAACAAAGAGAGACCTCGGGTATTTATAAGAGCTTAAAGCAAAGAGTGACATCATGTGCCTTGGGAATCAGCAAGAGACGTTTAAACTCCTCGAGAAAATCAAAAAAAATTCGTCCAAGTCCACTAAAGTTTTTCGAGCCAAGTTTTCACGCCAAGGGGTCCCGAGCCAACAAAAAAAAACGTCACAGCTCGGGTAACAGCATTGCAATTCAGAACATGAGACAAAACGGCTCGGGAACTTGGGTTCATGGAAATGAAATCACCTCGGGTTCACATCTCCAAATCTACGTGGTCGCCGAGCCAAAGTTTAAAGCAGACAGGTCAGCAAAACACTTCAGTGACCTCATCACAACAGCTCGGGGTCATCACTTTGTAACTAAAATGGTTCAGCAAAGAACGTTAACTTCTCAGAATTTTTTACCTCGACACTTTCAGAACTGAAACTGACGAGCTGGGGGGCTAACTGTTGGGGTCAGATTTCACCCTTCCGAAGTTAACAAGTGAAAAAATGACTAAGTGCAAATGGGTCTCGGAGGATTAAGCTCAGAGCCCCGATCCACGAAGATAACAGGGCTCAGATACCCAATCTGTGAAGCCAAGCGAGGGTAACCCGACCCGTAATCCCAAAGGGGTCTGGTACCCGATCCGTGAAGCCAAGCGAGGGTACCCCGACCCGTAACACCAAAGGGGTCGGTTACCCAACCCGTGAAGCCAAGCAAGGGCTCGGATACCCGACCCGGCTTGCAAAGAATGAAACCCGAGCCGATGAGCCCAGCGTGCAGGTGGGCCGAGCAGACGAATCAAACAAGAATATGGGCCGATGAGATAAATCGGAGTAAGGCCCACGGTTACCCGACCTGTAAGGCCTAAGACCCAAACCAAACAGCCCATCGAATGTATAAGTCGAAGCAATGAGCCAAAGCTCATCATCCTAAACCGACTTAGAAATATTCGAAGAAGAAAAAGGAAGATAAACATTAAGAAATGGAAGGAGCGAAAAAATAGGAAAACTTCTTTATCGTTTTAGGAGTCGCCCTAGCCGATTTAGACTTGTAAATATATTCATGTACCTCCCTTGAAAGGAGGAGAGGTAGCTTTACCTAGCTAAACACTTGTACTTTCTCTGCGACAGCTTTCTAAACAGCTTTAATAAAAAAACTATCTTTGGATCTTTGTGTTGTGATTCATACTCAGAGATTTCAGTTCCCTTAAAAGTCTTGACAAATCTAATTGTTCGAGTTTCGACTCCCACAATCTGCAAAGGTACGCAACTCTTTCTCCATTTTTTCAATCCAAAAATAATTGTTCAAGGGTTGGAATTCGGGTTTGTAGTTTTTTCTTGGATGATTTCGTGGCTTGCTATGGTATCCTAGGATGAATTCGCACTATCCACATGCCTTGTTTCATTGATTTGTGTGATTGAACTTGAACTTAAGAATTATGTGAAAATTTGGGATTTTTGTTAGGAAAAACGAATTTGGCATGTTTGTTGCTGTGATTGAAGAACATTATGCTCAATTGGTGGTTATTATTTCTCGAAACTAGTGCCTAATGTTTGAGCTATGCAAATTCTACTCGTTTTTCTGTTTTCGAAAATTTTGATAAATATGGACTTTGTTTGATTTTGCATGAAATGGGTAAATGAAGTGTTGCTGGAAACTCACTCAAGAGAAACGAACCAAGAGGTACAACGCAACCACAATCACAGGGTGATCGGACCGCAAAGTCCTCGGGGAAAAAAATACAAAGGGAAAACCACATCTTCGGTTCCTAATGTTGAAGAGGAAGAGAACGAGGAAGAAGGAGAGCGAACCACTGCTCCTTGGCCTAGACCTGACAACACACCCATCCTGGGTCCAATGATCCCAAAGATCCCGCATATGACCATTGGAGAGATGCATAAGTCTTTCCAATACATAATCCGCAAGTATGGAGATCCATGGGTTATGTTCAATAGCACTTGCTACAATGATTTGCTGCATGTTGAGATGTTGCCTACCAAGTTTGTGCGCGAGAGAACATTGCAGAAGATAGGCATTACAGAGGATGTGAAAGAGATGTTGTAGAGAATGGGATTAGGTACACTTGCATATGACACGTATCCTCTATATCTTGAGTTGGTCAGACAGTTCTTTGCTTCAGCTGAGCTCAAGTTTGAGGATATTGCAATTCATGTAGCAAGCAAAGGGACTCTCTCCTATCTTTCCAGCGGTATTCTTTATGAGATTTCCATTCGGGAGTTGTGTGATCTCTATGGTTTTGACAATTACAAGGAGAGTTGCAGGTTTCCAGATGATTTCCCACAAGCTGTTGAGGTGTGAAATTTGATTGGTTCAGGACCATATACATCACGTGAGGGTAAGCTGTCTTTGATTAGGAACTTTGTGATTCGCATTGTGGCAAAGATAATAGGGCACACTCTTTTTGCCAAGGAAGAGAAAGGTTCTTTGAGGGAAGATGAGTTGCAGATGATACATTTTGGGCTTCCCTCATTTGTTCGCAATATCTACCGTGAGCCACCTCCATTTGGGCTTAACACCAATTTTGGAGCGATCTTTGCTACAATTCTGGTGCAGAGAAGTTCTGAGGGCTTAATACGACGAGAGTGAGGACGGAGACTGTTGGGAGTCTTTTGACTCTAATTTTCAGGTTCCATGGGATTGACCTCACTTTGACACAGCGTGTGGATACACTTGACCAGTTTCATGATCTGTACCTCAGGAACAGCTCCATCCTCAAGACAGGCTTCAAGTACTAGTTCCGAGACCGCGATGGCATCTCTCATCTCTACGCGCTCCCACTTCCTGATCTTACAGCTTTCACATCCAGGGAGAACCTGGAGTTCTTATTAGCACCTCAGTTCTTGTGCTCCGCCTCATCCGCAGCTGCTGCACCAAGGTGCAGAAGTGGCTCTTCGAAAGCGAGTGTTTCACAGCCTCACCTGGAGAATGATAGAGTGCCAGACCCTTTGTACAGTAGACATCTCAGACACATGCTACGATGGAGCAACTACTTCCTGAGTACATTGGTGAGTATGATCTCCCTCCACTTCATGATGATGCTACAGATGCGGATTGTTGGGATTGGATGGTCGAGTCTCAGAGGACCAGCAACTCGATGATGCAGACGATTTGGGGAGCACTTGCAAAGCTCAGATGCCCGTGACCACCTTCTTATTTCCGCGCTCCAAGGACTAGTGGAGCATATGGGGACATGCCAGATGCCACTACAGTTGCTCCTAGTGTTGCTAGACACAGGACCTCGGATGAGGATGAGTCAGATGATGCACGCTTATCTAGGCATAGGAGAGCACCAGGAGCGAGTTAGAGTATCAATCCCGATAGCCGTCCTTGAGTGTCGTATCACCTTTTTCTCCTTTGTCCTTTCTCATTTTCCATTTTATTTTTATGTATTTTTGCGTTTGTCATATCCTTCTTCTGATTTATTTTCACACCGAGACGGTGTGAAGCAAGTCTGGGGGAGGGTATTTGCTGGGACTAACACCATTTTCTTTCTTTTGTTTTTCTTGAGTCAGTCCAAGATGTTTTATTGAGTCAAAACTTTGTTGGGAATTATGATCTTTTCTAGGAACATTCGCTTTGTTTTTGAGACTCAGTGACCATTATAGTAGGTTTATTCATGAACAGACGATTCATAAACCTCATGACTGGAATTGCCCCCAGAAGATTTCAGTTTGCATTGGTTTTAATGGATCTGATTTTGACTCGTTTACATTGATCTTCCATTCTCACTATTTTTTTTCTTTAAAGGTGTTAGATCAGGGAAACGAACCAAACATTCAGGATTTCTTATTCCTTTTCACCACTCTCTGTTGATCCTGAATGGCCAGCTAACTTTTAGTTGGTACCCACCTTGAATCTTTACCTCTTTTCAGACCTCATGCGTTCTTGTCTTCATTGTCACATGTGCAGATATGTGTAAAAACATCGGAGAGAAAGAGGACCGACACAGTTTTTCAATCACTGCAAATGCGGAGATTGAAGATACTTGGTGGTGTACGTGTATATTCATTCAGAGCTTGGTTCTTCCTTGGGATTTACACATTATCATGGTAATTTTCGTGCCTTAGAGACTCCAAATTCAGTTGATCAATTTCTTCCCCTTCAAAAAAACAAAAAGTGAATAACAGATAGGGAAAGGAAATTGATCATTTTTTATGAGTCTCAAGGTTAGAAAGAATCCCAGGGAAAGGCATGATTGACTAAGAGAGAGACGAGGTGATTTTGCAGAATTCTATAGTGATTTACAGAAAAGTGCAGAATTTCGCAGAGACTTCCAGAAAAGTCTAAGTCAGGGGGAGTTGGCATTTAGTGATTGAAAAACTTTGGACATCAACATGTATGTTCTCTCTTGCGGTTTTGCATAATGTCTTGCATCCTCTGGAGCGTCTGGTAACCTAAAACACTTAACTCCACCGCTAAAAGCCCTTTAATCCCCAGCGCCATCTATCCTGAATGATATCCTTTGAAGAGAAATTCCATACACTATTTGATCAATGTAGAGAGTTAATTGATGTGAAGTTGAGGTTTTTGCAGGCTTGAAATTCAGATGGATAAGGTTTGCGATGGTCATGATGGGATAAGATGTAGATGTCTTGAATTAACTTTGTTGTATGTGGATTACAGGTCAACGATTCAAAGCTATGGTCTAAGGGATATGTGAGTTCCCGCGATTTTCAATCCTCGACTCTAGCTATTCTTAGTGTTTGCTTGAGGACAAGCAAAATGCTAAGTCTGGGGAAGTTGATGTATTGCATTTTTGACGTACTATAACCCAAGTTTTCAATGGTTTTTCGAGTCTTTTCTATATTTTTAGAGTATTTTTAGGTTGAAACACTTTTGGATGGAATCTAAGGCAGAAGGAGCAAGGAATGAAAGCAAAGGAGCAGAAAATGGATCAGATCGATCGATCTACACATAGATCGATCGATCCAACCTCGAGCCATTCCAACGTAGTATTTTGGATCGACCATTCAAGGCCAGATCGATCCCTCCTGGCCAGATTGATCCAGAAGTCCGTAACAATTCAGATCGACTAGACGAGGAGGAGATCAATCGTTCCAAGCTCAGATCGATCGATCCAGACCTAAACCAACCAGAAAAAGAAAATTTCATTTTTCCTTATTTTACTGGGTTTTGCCAAATATTTTCGACCATAACGTGAATTAACCTATTTATTCTAGTTTTTAGCCATTGTGGAGGCAACACTTTCTTTTCTAGTTTCAGACTTTTGGCTTTTGCAATTTGTAAGCTTTGGGGAGACGAATCTCTGACTCTACATCTCTTGAGAAGATTTCTGAACCCCTCTGACTCTACAACACTTTCATTATTAAGGATTCGTAGTGTGATACTTGGTTCTTGTGGATTCGATCCCTACATTACTACAACACTTGTTGTGCACTTGCAGTAGTTTATATAGAGTTTAAACTCTGTGTATCAATTCCCGACTTGAGTTTTAATATAACGAGAATATCTGAATTCTTCCCTTCTCTCGATCTAAACACTACACCCGAACTCAAGTTCAACAAGCATCTATGTACACCTTTAATTGTTATATTGTATTGATTGCCATCTATCGTCATAATAAAAAGTAAACTACAGAGAATTCTAAGAAGGCTTCACACCCTAATAGAGAGGGACGATGAAGAACACACCGCTAGAATTGTTAACTCGATAAATGGCATTTGCAAAGTTTGATGTTTTTTCAGGTTACTCTCGACATATTTTGTGAGAAGTCAGACTTCATTCAACTCAATAATTGGGCAAGCACTTAGGTTTATTTCGTAAGCAGTTTAAGCTTTGTCATCAAGTTGGGCTCAAGCTATGGTCTGGCCCATTACATAAGGCTTCTAGGGTTCCCTGGCTATAAATACAAGAGTGTGGCACAAGGAATACATAATCCGAAATTCGGAGGATTTCGAGCGCCTCACAGGCGGTTCGTAGAACAAGAGAGAGCTAGAGCAAGAGATGGTGTTTTTTTGTATCTTGGCTTTGCTCGTAATGTTTCTTCTTCCTTGTTTCTTTTTGTACTCTCTTGGATTGTTTAACCGGAGATAGAGAGAGTGAATGATTTTCTTGTGTAAACCACATTGAAGGAGTTTTCTGATTCCTCATAGTGGATGTTGTGGATCTCGGATCCACCCAAACATAGCGGTTGAGGCCGTGAACTGGGTGAACAAACATTTTGTTCTTAATATGTGAATCGATAAATAGTCTGGGACAGGATTTATGCGTTAAATCCTTAACATATTCTTTAATAAGTTATCTATGCAGTTTAACTATTTTCTTACATACTCCGATGATGAATCCGATTAGAATTTAAAACACACAAACGAAGGGTAAAATGGTCCGGTTATAATATATTGTGACATGGTTTGCAAATAATTCAAGTCAAAAAGTGATATGTGGAATAATTTATTTATTATTTTGTACTAATATTTGATGTAAATAATTATATATATCCAAATTTGATTACGTTTAACAAAACAATCAGTATCCAAATGTAAAATTTCCAGACTTAATATTGATGTAAGAACTTAAAATTAACGACATTATTATAGTCTGAGGTCAAAAACCGACGTGGAATGAATTAAGAAAGCTAAAGGATTCAGTCTTTTCGTTAGTGTCTTCACAAATCCTTCATGAACTAGCAAGAAACCAAAACCCTTCTTTCAGCCGACCCTAAAGTCTCCAAAATTACGATTTATGTTTAATGCGTGAGACTGATTTATGTTTATGGGACATGTCAGGCATAACAAGAAGTTAAAAAGCAAGTTGCTTTATGTCAATTCGCCTAGGATTTCCATCGTAACTTTTCGTGTAAGAAACAAGAAATATTCAAATACTTTTTTTTTTTTTTAATCAACCCGAACCGGACATCGGTTACATGGTACAAAAGATTAAACCGGAGTAAAATAACCGGCTTGGGAAATCTCGGTTAGACAAATTAGTGTTTTGTTTGGGAAGCAATAATGTCGATCTTGAAATCTAGCCGCCACTCTACTTCTTCCGCCAGCGATTATGAGCGAAGCCGTTTTGCGGCTGGCCTCCAGGTCTTCGCCGTCCTAGCCGGAGAATCGACCCCAACCGGAGGTTCCGACCACCGCACTAACTTGATCCCACCGTTCTGCTCCCTGCTTTTTCGGCTTCCGGCTTCTTAATCTCCTTCTCCAGGCTTTGCCTCCTTTTCTCCGCCCCCAACGTTGCCCAAACACGGGACCCCAAAACTGGATTCGCCGACATCCTCAATCCGGCTGAGGAAGAAGCTACTGCGAGGGTGGAGAAGAGTCCTTGGCAAACCCACCTTACCGTATTTCTTCCCCGACACACGACGCATACCCACCGAGTCACCGCATGACTTCCGCCGCGCCGCCGCAGCTAGGGAAACACGCCGACATGCTCTTCAAACCTCCTCCTTCTAATCTGCTCCGCCGTCCTCTAGCGTATCCAGATCCGAAGTGTGTGAGCTTTCCAGGCCACACCGCATGATCCCATCGCCACCACGCCGCCTCGAACGGTGGTTTTCCACACCTCTGCGTCGTCGGAGAGGATGTCGAGGAAACTCGATCCGGGTGATTGGCAATTGAATTTTTAAAACTGTAAAGACTTTAAAAAAAATTAAAGTTATTAAAATCACAATTTATCTAATCAGACTTTTTTGATTTAAAAGTCTCTAAAGTCCTAAAATTCTTCCTAAAAATTTTCACAGCTATTTTCTTTAAATTTTGTTCTTGTTTCGTTAGTTTTTTTAAAAGCTTACAAAATCTTACTTTTATTTTTTTTAAACCACAATTAACTATTTTAAAGTTAAATTTTTTACAGTAATTAAAAAAAAAAAAATTTTAAATAACAGTCTATAGTTAAAGTCTTTACCAATCACCATCCAGTCTTCCTACCTGCAACCGTTCATACGCTCCTTTAATGTACCAACATCTCCCGGCAGCAGCCGAGAGACCACTACCGGAAAGGCAACGCGAGATCTACTTTTCTTTTCTCTCTCTCTCACTATTTTTTTGAAGCGGTTCTCTCTTAGCAAATATTCAAATAACGTTTAGAAAATGAAAAGTGAGATCAGATTCTAAATAAAAGAAAACTATGACACGAAAGTGATAAATATGTATATCAAAATTTATAACTACCAGCCGATCTAGTCAAATTTCGTACAAAAATATTTATAAACTTAAATGACACGATTCCTACATTCTTTTTTAGAAAAGCATATTAAACACGACGAACAAAAGCAAGTACCAAATTGTTATATAAATGTGTCTTCTTTTCTTTTCCAGAGAAAAAATTCATCAAGAACACATATATACAAAAAGAAAGAAAAAACATGGAGTTTCTTCAAGGGATCTCCGTGATGATCACATTTTTGATCATTTTACATACAATCCCATCAACCACATCCACATTGATCTCACCAGACGCATCAACAAGCATTCTAATCGACAGCATATGCCTCCTTACCGAGAACCAGTATTACTGTGAGCGATTGATCATCTCTAAACTCAACAAACCCCACGCCGAAATCACGACCATTGCGAAAATCGCAGCGTTCAACGCATTGAACATCTCTGAAACAACAACTGCTCTAATCAGAGATGATTTTCTTCCCAAGGCAGATAATCCTTTGGCCAAGAACCAGCTTCGTACTTGTCTTGCGACATACCATGACATAGACAAACTTCTCGAAGGTGCTTATGGTGGGATGCTTCGAAATGATTATTCGGAGATGAGAAGATATCAATCATATGTGCTTCGTCTGCTCGACAAGTGTAAGACAGATTTTGATCCTATGGTGCTTAAAAATTGGTGGGTTAGGTTTATGATCAATATCTCTATATTAGCAGCTCGTAGCCTACGTGCGGTCTAAATCAGGTCACGGTTATTGTATGGCTGATTGATCATCAATATAATAAATCGTGTTATCATTTGTTGGTTGTTTATTCTACTTTGATAATAAGTCATGTGCTTGGGTTTAGGATTTAGAATCTTACAAAATGCAGGATGTGAAAGTGATCATGTGATTCTATCAATAATAAGCACTTTTTAATTGCTTAAAGAATATATCATTCCATCAAAATTAAGAACCCTTTCTGAACAAGTTTTATCTAATGCTACACTAAACTCAAAAGGGTGCCTTTAGATTATGGATATATTACACTTATACACACTTTTTTTTTTTTAAGTTATTTCACATATACATACTTTTTTACACTCGCACACTTTTGTGAAAGTAAATGACCATTATAACGTTTTTCTTTTCTTTGAGTCAAAACCTTTTTATTTTTTATACAATTACTAGTATTAAGATCCGTGTATATGCACAAACATAGGTTAAATTTGCTTTTAAAAGTAGAACATCTGACTTTATATCAACCGACAATAGAGGTTAGTACAAATAATCTCAAAGCTTTTTTCCAACACATATGCCACGTAATCAGTTTCTCTAGAAATATATCTAAATGAAATACCATCAAAAGAAAGAGAAGAAGCTACAGCGATGTTCGATAGGATCCCGTGAAGAGCTTGAATATGATGAAATTGCTTTAATTAGTTGCTGGGAATCGGACTCAATTGCGATTTTCTTAAACCCAACTTCATCGCTTTGTCAATTTCTGTCCTAATTGTGATCCTTCTGCCGCCAAAGGGGATCCGACAAAGTGGACAACATGAGAGTGCTCAGAGATCAATTCTTTGCTTTGATGGGAGAAAGTCCAACCCAGTCCCGCTGCCTTAATATCCACGATGTGTGGTTCTGCATAAGATTACGATCACACCTTCTTGTCTTATACTCATTAACGGAATCCTTAGCACTATTGAATACTTAAAAGGAAATGAAAATGTTAGAATAATATATTGTGCTTAAATTTAGAAATCTCTTCGATTGCAGAATCAATGAAGAGTTTTGTTGCAAACATTGAACTTCGAACTGAGACAAAGTTCAAAGTTCATAAATGTTTTACTCATTGTCTTATCTTGAATAAAACGATAGCATGCAAATAAAAACTAACATTGAAATAAATTTATCTTCATCAGGCTACCGATTAAAATGATAGAGCCAGATGTGAAACTCTTAACATAGGAGAAGATATCATATGCATATTGCTCTGACATTGATGAAAAAACCCCTAACACATGAAACATAATGTTAGTTCAATTATAAAATTGCAAAAAAACTAAAGAAATGATCAAACTTACCCAAGGTTCCTAAGCTGTAGAGGTAGTAACATTAGGGAACGGCCACGACACATTACGTTTTTAATGTGGGCAATTAAAAAAATGAATAAAGTTAAAATGCAGTGGTAGGTTTGGAATATTCTCACAATCCTTATGTTGTAAATAATAAATTTATTTTGTAAGGGTGTGATCTCCCTCGATAGCTACCACAAATAGGAAATAATTTGAAGTTCATAATTGTACGACAATCTCCTTCTTGAGATACTTTTCATATTTAGAGATCAAATTGTCTTTGATAAAAGCTTGAATTCTATCTCCCTGATTACGAAAATAATTATAACAAGAAGATGATTTGTTGAAGTAAAATCAATATAAATTTTCTGGCTTTTGAAATTCCCAGATGTAAACGACTCGAACTTTGATTTTCCATCGCGTAGTTTCATTAGTTTATATGAAATTGATGAAATAAGAGTGGTGATTATTCAATTAAATCTGGTTATGATCTTGCTTTTAAGGATGCAAAAGGTACCCTTATCCAAGAGGCTGAGGTGCTTCCAACTCTCAATGGGATAAAGTTCATGTATGGTCTCTACTGCTCCAAAAATCAAAGTTTTCATTTGGAAAGGGCTTTGTGATGCAGTTCCAGTAGCGGATAGGATTAGATCTAGAGGCTTGAATATGGATTCTAGATGCCAGCTTTGTGGGTTAGAAGGAGAATCAGTAAACTATGTTTTTTTCTCCTGTACTATTGCTAGACAGATTTGGGCTTTATCAAACTTTCCTGTGCCAAGAGATGGATTTCATGAATCCTCACCCTTTTAATTTCCAATATCTTCTTATTGTCAGAAAAAGGAATGATATACCTATGGATACTAGAAGATCTTTCCCATGGATTCTGTGGATTCTCTGGAAGAATAGAAACTAATTCATGTTTGAAGGAAAATTCTATTCACCTCCTGAAACAATTGTCAAAATACAGGCTGATTGTGCTCAATGGTTCTTCTCCCAAAGTGTTGAAAACTCAAATAAAGAAAAAGAGGAGAGTTGTGGTAAATCGACAAAGAGCTTATGGATGCCTCCTCTTAAAGACTGGTTAAAGTGTAACATTGCAGTGTCATGGGATATGAATCAGAAAGTAGTTGGAGGTGCGTGGGTTCTAAGAGATGCAGAGGCTAATGTCAGATTGCATAGTAGACGATCTTTTGTGGATGTTAATACTCTAAAAGAGGCTAAAATGATTTGTTTTCTGTGGGCGTTTGAGAGCATTCACTCCCTCAACTATGATAGGGTCATATTTTCAGTAGAAGCTGTTGATTTGGTTGGTGCAACAACAAGACCGAAGACATGGCCTTCTTTTAGTCAACAAGTAGCGGTTATCTTGGACTCTTTACACAATTTTTTGGATTGGAAGTTGGAAAATATTTCTAGGGGAGCCAACAGAGCATCCTTTCTCATCGCACAAAGTGTGACAAAGGAGTTTCGTCATCAATCCTATGTAGCTACAGGTTATCCTGCGTGGCTAAAGGAGTTGTTTGTTGATGAGAAAGTTTGTTCCTCTGTTTTTGCAGTTAACCACATATTATTTTTATGGTATTTTTATTTATGCATGATGTTTGAAGAGTATATGACGCTTAACATCCTAAATATTACTTCTGACACATGACGAGAATAAAAGATGAACAATTTGCATAGTGGTGTCGCGATTACGTTAGTGTCAAAATTTAAATACAATTTTTTTAGAAGAAATTGTTCAGTATGGTATAAAAACGAAAAATAATATCAAAAACGGTATTCTCGCATGGAAAATTGTAGAAAGGGTACACTTTTTTGGAAATACCAGCGCTACACTTAAGAACCAGCAAAGTTAACGCAGAGCGGTGCCACACTGTCTGTAGGTTGACATTTACAACGTAAGTAAATGTAGACTACGCAGAGTACAAGTAGAGATTGAAAAGAGTAGGCGCATTATCTGCTTTTACTCGCAGAGAAAAAACAGAGTTGGAAGCAGAGTAGACGCAAACACTGCTTAGATTATGCTTGTACTATGCAAAATATGCTATTTATATTTAGGGTTTCGCAGACCACCTATAGGCATCATTCATTTTTACAATTTTTTCCATAATTTGTTCTTATTTATTTACTGCCACTTCTTTATACATTATTTCTTACAGTTTAGTACAAATTTATAAAAACTTGACCGAAAAATTGTTAACATTTAGTGTTTCATTCATGTTCAATCGACAATATGTCAAATATTCAATTGGTATTGTAGTCATTTTTTAAACCATGGCTCTTGTTTTTTCTTCCATTCTATTTTTCGAAGGTAAATAAGCTTTTAAACATTAAGATATAAGATGATTTTAGAGTTATGATGTCTAAACAAATGTTAATCATAGTTTTTTCTTCTTTTAAGTGGTTTAAGATTTTGCAGACTGACTACATATCTAAAGCAGCGGTTTGGAAGAAGTTTGATTAAAAGAAAAGGTGGCGCTGGCTTTTTAAACTGTTGCGATAAAAGAAGGCGTTGTCTGAATTATTTAAATTTTTTATTATTTTTCCCCATAATGTAATTTAGACCTTAAAACATAATTTGGGCCTCGCAATATTTTTGTTAAATATTACAAAAAGAGTCGAACATTGACTCATTCCAATTCGTCTTTTGCACTTAAAAGAAGATAAAACAAACATTAAACTCCCGACAAAAAACAAACAAACAAACATTAAACTCATAAAAAGTTTTATTAGAAATCATCGGAGTTGTAATCTTGAGGCGGTGGAAGAGTGAAGGTCAACGGGTGTGGTATGGAGAACTTGAGGTCTTCGAAGCAACTAATATTGCAATATCGAGCGTTTGGCAAGAAATAATATAAAGGCATCTCGTCCTTGTCTATGAAGTGGTATGTGAGCGTGTTGTTAAGGAAACGGGCCGCCAAAGTGTGTGTGAGTACCAAGTAGGCAAGTATTCGAAGTCCATCTTTGGTCTCTCTTGAAGGGGTGTGTAGAGGTCGAGGTTGACTTCAACGCGGTCGAAGAGTGAAGTGAGCATGCCTCCAATGTAGACTTTCAGATTATCCACCAAAGACACCTCGTTTCTAATGTGCAAACGGTTCCCAAGGAACATTGAAGCGGCATCAAGGTAGAAAATGGGATCATACTCAATGGGTCGCCCATGATGGTTGTGAAGCCAATACCGGATCACACAATATAACATCTTTAGCTCATTGGTGGTTGGAACACCCGGCTTTTGGCGAGCATAAACCTTGTTGGCCAAAGAGGCGGAGAGCATAGCGGAATGTTTTATTTCACACCTTGGACATGCGAGATGCGGTGGAGAATGAACAATCCATTGTTATGTTTCTTCATACGGTGGATGCTTCATGAAACTCTTGAGTAGCGCCAAATGTGGAGGATGGAAAGCAATATACTTCACAAAAATCGGAGAAAGTGAGTGAGTAGTGGGTTGGCCCAACCATGAAGTAGAGATGTCCATGTCCATTCGCTTCATCCTCAATGAACTTCACCGTGGAAAGAAAATGCTTGGTTGGCTCATGGTAGGTCAAGTACTCCATATGTGTTAACCTCCCCAAATGTATTCGCTCTACTAGATCATCCACTTGGTCTTGTATCCCCATTTCGAATATGATATCCCGACAAACAAAACGGGTGGGAAAGAATGTGGTTCGGTCCAACTCCTTCAAGTTCTTGAACCCTTCTTGTGTCCACTCCTCAAACTCGTAGGTGCCTTGAAAATAGTGGTGAATCATTTTTGTTGAAGTGCTCATGGTTGTGTGTTATTAGTGGTTGTGCTTATACAAACATTTCCCAAATGAGAACAAAGCATACTTGAGAGCAAAATGCTACTATCCATCATTCTCAACAAGTTGACATTTAAAGAGCACAAATGAATAGAGACATCACTCATCAACCAAAACAACAATTTCACTTCAAATACAAAGCATGCAAATTTGAGTGTTTCTCAACAATTCAAGAACAAGTATTAATCAAGCATCCTTAGTATAGTATTTGAATGATAAAGCTCTAAGAATTTTCCATTTTCCCTAAATTTTTAAAACCTAAGCTAACAACTCGATCAAATCAAAGATTGAGCTCTAACCTTGCATTTCAATGGAGGAGAATGGTTAAGAGAGAGAGAGAGAGAGCCTACCTTGTGCTTGTTAATGATGGAGTTGTTAATGGCAAAAAAGATTGTGATTTCGAAATCCTCTTTGAAAAATAATGGTTGTGTGTGCAAATGAGAAATGAGATATCTTAGAGAAAAAAAGAGAGCTTTTTGTTGCAAAAACCTTTGAGAGATGAGAGAGGTTGAGGGTGGATTTATGGTTCAAGAGATGAAAAGAGGTTTTATCTTGTCTAAACCAGTCTCAAATCAAGCTTAAAAATCGATTTTAAACCAAAACAAATCGAACCGGAGTGGCTATAGATTTGGACTTCGATTTTGAAACCCTAGACAGAACCGGAGTGGCTATCGCAGACTGAATGCATATCACCAAAGGCAGACCGAAGGCAAATTGATATCAGACTTTGGGAGAATTCGATTTTAAGCGGTATCACAAGTAGTGCATTAACCGGTATAAACCGAAATGAGATAAGTAATCTCAAACAACTTAATAGAAAGGATTGGTTAGGGTATCGCAGACTGAATGCATATCACCAAAGGCATATCAAAGGCAGATTGATATCAAACTTTGGAAGAATTCATTTTTAAGCACCATCACTAGTAGTACCTTAACCGGTATAAACCGAAACAAGATTAGTAATTTCAAACAACTCAATTAAAACAGAGTAGTTAGGGTATCACAGACTGAGTGCATATCACCAAAGGCAACCCAAAGGCAGATTGATATCAAACTTCGAGAGAATTCGTTTTTACAATTTGGTTTTGCATATTTGTTCTTGTTATATATTACCACTTCTTTTATAAATCATTTCTTACAGTTTATAAAAAATTGTATTAAAAAAATCGAATTTTGTTTTTGTTATCATGTGTTTCATTGTTCAACCGACGATATGTCAAATATTCATTTGGTATTGTACTCTTTTATAAACCATGACTATTATTTTTTTCTTCCATTCTATTTTTCGAAGGTCAATAAGCTTTTAAATGCTAAGATATAAGATAATTTTATAGTTATGACGTCTAAACAAATGTTAGTCGTAGTTTTTTTTCTCGTGTTAAGTGGTTTAGGATTTTGCAGACTGAATACAAACGTAAAGCATCGCTTTGGAAGAAGCTCTACTAAAAGAAAATGGCGCTGTCTTAATTGTACGCCAAAAGGATAAACTGTCTTAATCATCTAAATTTGTTTAACTTTTTCTCATAATATAATTTGGGCCTCCGAATATTTAAGGCCAATGACGGAAGCCCAGAAACACTAAAAACACAATATTGATTCTTCTGCTTCCCTTCAGCAACCCTAGCGCAGACATTATCTTCAATTTTTTTATCTCTTCGTTTCTTCGATATTTCGCCGAAACAGTCTAATTCCTACAATTATACCATTGATATGGATGATTACACCATGGATTTTCCTGCCAGAGTTTTTTCCAAAAAAAATGAGCCACGGCTAGATACCAGAATAAACTACAGTTCAAATTTCAATCATCTTCCACTGGTAAAAAGTGTAGTGGGTCCTGAAGTGTGGAAACATGTTTGCAACTCATCACTAGGAGTTATTCCAAAGTTTAAGAGGTTCAGATTCAAATAGAGTCTGAGACTTGTGCATCATCATATTATTTCCAAACAACTGAAGTGCGAAAAACCACATGAGTTGTGGTTTTTTATCGCGAGGCAGCCAGCACGGTTTTCGCTCTTCGAGTTTGAATCAATCACAAGTTTGAACTGTAATGAAATAACGCTGTTGGATGGGTTAGAATCTTCTCGAGCAGACTGGAAGCGCTTTTGGGATGTTCTCAAAATACGATGTTCCAGCCCTTGTATCGAGGACATAAAATCATTGTATTTGAAATGTGCTGAACAGAAAAGCGACTCTTGGTCCAGGGAAGGCTTTGTTATTTAGTCATCATGTCTAACGATATGTTGGGTGTTGATCAGCGTATGCCTATTCCACTTAACCTAGCTAGGTTGGTGATGGATTTGGATCTTTTCAAAGGGTATCCCTGGGGGAGGGTTGCTTGCAAAGATCTTGTTGAACATGTTAAGACTGCAACTAAATAGAAGATATTCCAAGACTCTTATGTATTGAAGGGGTTCGTACAAATTCTATAGGTATGGACGTATGCTTATGTGCTCATAGTGGGAGAATATTTGGGAACATCTATAACGTATGATGGTCTATATCTGCTAAGATTCAAGGGAAGAGTTGGCAGACCCGACATGGATAAGACCTTCTCGAGTGAAGAGGTATTTACATTTTTCCTAAATGCATATCTTTGGCACAGTTTATTCAAGGGAAAATGAGGCTTTTGGCAGACTCTGCCACTCTTGGAAGACTTTGCCACAAGTTTACATTTTCCCTTGCTAGACTTCTGGCAAAATTTGTTTGTTAATTACGCACACTCTCCCAGCTACTCAGTAACCATATAACTGTGTTTTGTAGGTTACTGTAACTAGTATGTATGAGAGATTCCGGACAGAAATGTATCCATGTTGGAAAGATGACACCATATTTGATTTCAAGGTTGATAATCTCATCAAATATATTCTCTCATGCAAGCCTTTGACTGACATAAAATGGATCGTGTCAAAAAATCCCTGAGTACCACAAATAAAAACGGCATTTCGAAAAAAAAGGAAAGTAGTTCATGAAGGAAGGAGAGGAAAAGGGAAAAAGAAGAAGGGAAATGAAGAGCGATGTGAAAAAAGAGGAAGCGAATTGAAGAGAAAACAGCAGAAGAAGATGAAGAACAAATCGAAGAAGAAGAAAAAGATGTCAGACGTTTTGTCGTCAAACCAAGGGTGACGAGTGTAGATAATAAGATCACATCTAATGGTTCAAGAGAAATCGTCGAAATCATTGTGGATATCGTGGAAAAACAGCAGAGCAGGTTTGACACAGTAGTATCCAGAATGGAACGAGCCAACTTGGATCAACAACAAGCCTTCATGGCGGCAGAAGAAGCAAACCGGCGATGAGAGACTTTCACTGCTGTTTTTCCACCTACAAAAAATTAATGTAGACTGAATGTATATCACCAAAGGCGGATCAAAGGGTTTCACAAACTATTCCAACTACAAGAAATTAATCAAAATGAAAAGTAACTTAAGCTAATAAATCATTACAAACCATAAATTGAAAACACCAATTGCTCTTTCTTTCTTTATTGACTTTAATGAAATGAAAAACAACATAAGAGACAATGTAGAAGGAGAGAGAGAAAAACTAAATAAAACACAAAAGTATACAAATGCCTGTGAAACTGGTTCAGGGCACACAAAAGACAAATCTCTGAAAAGACAATATGAGCTTAGAGCTTCATTTAACCCAAAGCTCAAAGGAAATCATCCTTCTCAAGCAGCTTCACCACCTCGAGCTGGTTGTTGAGCTTGGCTACATCAATGGGTGTCTTCTTGTCAAGGTTTTGGAGACTACAGAATGCGATTTCTCCTTCGTATCTCTCTCTCACTCTCTCTCGATTTCTGAGACTTCGGCGACGCATTTTCTCTCAGTTTCGGATTCCTCCAAACCTTAATTATGGTAAGCTTCCGATGACTTACTTAGACGATTTATTCTTCGGATTCCTTTCCTCTATTTATCAATCTTTTATTGACTTTTGCAGATGAATCTTCGATGCCCTTCATCACCGGGAACTAGCTGGTCTCGCCAAACTCGTTTGCCTCCTGGAGTAACGAGGTCAGCTAGTTCCACCACTTCCCGACATCCCCTTTATAGCCTAGCGGCAGTGATGAGTGCACCAGGGAGACGAAATATTCTTCATCTCCATCCACAAAAGCTCAATAACAGTTTATGGTGAGTATCTCATCCCCATTCCTTAACTTTTCTTGTCTTTATTTGCGATTCCAAAGTAAAAATCTAGATTTGCTGAACACAGTAAGTAAAACACTTGGTCACGTTTTGGTCAGTCTAGATTTGTTTAACATAGTTGAATAATAGCTGTATAACAGTGTCACATAATCTTTATTTGTGGAACATAGTTGTATATATTGCTGATTCTTAGGCTTGAATCTCACGTGTGCCTCATTATATTTTTGTTGAACATAGTTGTTATGTGTCATGTTTTGGTCAAACTTGCACTTAGAACATAATTGGTATGTGTCAGATAACTTGTACCTCATTATAATATGAGTTTTTTTATCAATTTCAAGTCTAATGTTGTTTATTTTGTGTACTTTCTATTGGAGTTTTTGTTACGCTTAGAATACCTTGTGTTTTGAATTTTTTTTTATGAATTTCGTTTTCTAACCAAGTGTTTTACTTACGGCTCTTTTAAGCACTTAGCATCTTAAGTGTCATTAGTTGATTGCATGTGTACGGATAGCCTATTAGTTTTTAAATCATTTGGTTCTCATTTGAAAATCCAGCTCCATCTTATGGATTCAAAGTAATAATTAGTGGCTAGCTTAGAAGTTATTACTTCACAGATTCTGTTTGTTCTGGATTGTAAAAACAAATAACTTTTCCAAGCTTCCTTCTGATTTCATTTGTTTCCTCACAAATTCTTTTTTTACATTGTGATTGACGCTATAGTTTGAGAATCCTTACTAGTTTATGTTTCTTCTCTAAATCCTTACTAGTTTATGTTTTTGTTTCTTCTGTGGGACGTGTTTTGTGTTTTGCTAGGAGTTATAACATCTATGTTTATTTCATAAATTGTTTTACTTTGTATTATTTCTGAAATTTGTATTTTGTGCATCCGTAAATTGTTTTTGTGTTTTGCTAAGAATTATAACCTCTATATTTATTTATTTTATCATAGGTTTGACATACACGATTGCATCCGGAAAGACATTGTCACAGCATGGCAAGCAAATTTTAAATGGTAATGCTTTGTTTGCCTATCATCTGGTGTTTTATTCTTAATCATTTAAGCTCACTGCTATTTCATGTTTATTCAATCTGATTCATGTTTGTGGTTAGACTCTTAGCATACAACTCACTGTTAAATCTGATTCATTTTTGTTCAATCTGAATAATTTAAACTCACAACTCACTGTTTCATGTTTGTGGTCAGACTTTTAGCATAATATATGATATATGAGTAATTCTGCTTTGTTTTCTTGTGATATGCACATTGTTCACTGTTTTATGTTCACTCTTAGCATACAGCTCACTGTTTTATGTTTGATCAATCTAAGATGATACTGTTTTATGTTTGATCAATCTAAGATGATAAGCTGTCTAGTTTGCCTACCAATTATGTTTTGTTTGTCTATCGAGCTACCTTGTTTTTTGTTCAATCTGAGATGATAAGTTGTCCAGTTCTACTTTGCTCTGCTTGGTTGTTCAATTCCAGTTAGTTTCTATTAAATGCAAAGATAGATGCTTATTAAACATGTCATCTTTATCTTCTTTTCGCATACCGCAATGAACAACAAACATGTCTATGGTCTCGGATCGATTCAATATCTTGGATGTTGATCCCAACGAGATTGCTGCTTTTCTACGAAGGAGCATCAATGTAGAAATGTGTATGACTGGTAGGGAAGACCCCATAGACGAGGTAAAGGAGAATGTGACATACCTCAAAAGAGTCACGGGAGCACTTTTACGGATCAATGGAGTAGATCCGGTTACACTTCCATAAGTTTCATGTGGTGAAGATGTGTCATCTGCTCCAAGCCCTTTTTCTGAGTCTGCTCATTATCATACCCAACACCCTAACCAGAACACTCCCATCAACCTTGTTGCATTGACACCACAATCCATTTAAAATCACTTCTATATATGTTTTGTATTTAGAATCTTAAAACCTATGACTTGCAATTGTCTTGAATGTTTAATCTTTAAGATTCATAACTTTTTATTACAATTTTCTATTATGAAATCTTTTTGTTTCAATTTTATTTTTTTAATTAGTCACAAAATTTGCATAGCTATTTGTGGCTAAGACACAAAAAATATTGTGTCTATATGTAGATGTTAGTCACCAAAACTTGTAGCTATTTGTTGCTTCTATCCATGATTAAAGATGTATCTATCTGTGGCAATTAGACACAATTAATTTTGTGGATATTCGTATCATATAGCTACGAATAAAATCGTAGTTATATTGTAGTTATTATAGACACAAGTTTAGTTGTGGCAATTTGTGTTTCTTAGCCATGACACTGTTTGTGGCTACTTGTAGACAGTAGCTACGGCTTTGTGTGTGACACATCGTGGCTAATTTAGATACAAATGTAGTCGTATATACTTCGTGGATATTAGCCACAAATATCATCGTGAAAATGTCGTGGAAACATATCCACAAATAGCCACGGATGGCCGATAACTACGAACCCATAGCTACAAATAGGAATTGTGTATGCATGTGGCTAATTGCAAAAGAGCCACAGAATTATGACTATAACTACAACTAATTTTGTGGCTATAAATAATTTTTCTTGTAGTGAGTTCACCAATCCTCATTAAAAAAAGTATATATGGACAAACTCCAAAAAATATATGGAAGATATCCACTTCATACTGAGTGTAAGGCCTGCGGCAATATTGGTCATCGATGGTTTTTGTTGGCATTATACAATTTCAGGTTTATACACAGTTAAGTCGGGGTATGAGGTGGCTCGACGGGATCTTGATGCAGAATCTCAGTTTCTACTGCAATTACCATCGATAAATCCACTTAAGGAGCATGTGTGGAAACTTGCAACAACAAATAAGATACATCATTTCCTATGGCAAGCTTTCTCTGGAGCTATGGTGGTCAATGAACGCTTCGCTCACAGACACACTTACAGGTAGACAGGTGATGTCCACGATGTGTACACCCGGAGGAAACAATCAATCATGTCCTCTTTACCTGTCCATGTGTCCTGCAATGTTGGGCACTGTCAAATATTCTGAATATCCCGAGTGTTTTCCCATCAGAGAATCTTTGGAGGAATATGGATTACTTATTATCTCGTATACCTAATCGGACGGTTTTGGAGGATTATGTGCGAGCTATCACGTGGATTGTATATATGGTACATCTGGAAAGCAAGAAATTATAAGCTTTTTAATAACATCGAGCGATCGCCAGTCGACATCATCACCCTCGCTAGGAAGGATGCAGCGGAGTGGCACTTAGCTAATGATCCCCTTGACATTAAAGATAACACCCGGAAGATGAATCATACACAAGAGAGGCCTACTGCAATTTTCATTTGTTTCTTTGATGGTTCATGGAAAGAGAGGGAATCCGTAAGTCGGATTGGGTGGATATTGGAACTACATGATGGCACTACTGATTTGATAGGAATCAAAGGATTGTGTCGGACCATGTCCCCGCTTCATACAGAGATGTATGGTCTCTTTTGGGCTACATCTAGTTTGAAGAAGAAGTAGCGATATAGCTCCCTGTTTGTGACCGACTCCAAGGAGCTGTCTCTCATGATGACCCAGCCGGAGGTTTAAAGAATTAAGAAATTAAGAAATGCTTTTCCGGAATTTACACTTATCCATCAATCCCGAGACAAGAATACCAAAGCGGACCTACTGGTTAGGAATCCGCGCTTACGGAAAACAGTTGTCTCTACTATTGGCACTTTTGTTTTTTATTGGATATTAAATACACATAATGTATTTGTTTAATCAATAAATGAAATGCGTTCGTGAAAAAAAAATAATAATAATAATAATTTATTTCCAATTTCTCCATAGCAAAAAGTGTATATATGAGTAAATTAGTTTCCTAAAAGTGTGTATATATGAAAGAAACTCTTAGATTATAGACTTTGGTTTCTTTGTGGATTATATTTTGTTTTGACTTTTTTGAAACTTTGGTCAAGTAAAATAGAAGTAATGAAGTTATCGCTAAGCAATTACAATTACAAACTTTCCCTTGAATTGATTCAAAAACCATAAAACAAACAAAATTACATACAATCTCTTCGGACAAAACTACAAAAGGAATACCCTAAAAAAAATCAAAATTACGTACAATTTCTACGGAAGGAATACAGTAGGCACAGAGTGTGTGACCCAAACAAAAAAAGTGAAACCCTAATTATTCGTACAACACAGTTCGACACAACGGGCAAGTGTTTTTGCGATGGAGCCAATCCAAGAGACAGCGATCGTGGAAGACATGGGAACAGATCATGCGTGTAGGGACACTAGGGTTTGAACCAGAGAGATTCTCGAGACAAATCGAACACGACTCTGTTTCCATCTTCAAATCCTCACCATCCATTCTCCCTCATTAGCACAGCCTTCGTTGTTGCCTCGTTGTCCGACGAAGGATCCGACAAAACCGAGAGGGTCTGGTGTTATCTTGACAAACACGGATTTATGGTTTCCATTGAGACCGAAACCTATGTTTGCTGCAGCCGTTGAGATGTGTGAGGCTAAGTCTCCGGATAACCAACGGAAGCTAATTACAAGACACGGATGTGGCGGCGACTCGGACTACGGAGATTGGAGTTGAAACGAAGAGGTGGTGAAACCGGATTGGACCGGCCGGTTATGGTTCGATAACCGAGAGAGTCTCCTTGTGTCGACGTGAAGTTGAATTACAGGAACATCCATGTTTGAGAACGGAAGAGAAATTAAACCCCGAAAAAAAAAAACTCAAAAGAGATTCACAGAGGAATTAGAGAGAAAACAATTAAGAGAGAAGTGGGCAGCAAAAATGTAGAGAAAGACGCGTTATTTAGAGACGCGTTAAGATTATAAAGAGATTTTCCCGCTCAAAATCGTATACTGCAACGGTCATATCTCGGTAGACACGTGCGCTTACTCATGGCACGTGCTTTGTTTTGGTCTGATCTGTCTTTTCTGCTTTGTTTAGGGGAAATTAGGCTTTTATAATATGAATTGAGTATAAAATTAAGTCTCTAACATATTAGAATCTGAAATTTAGTAAGTAATATTTTTCTTTGTGAATTCTCGATTATACCTTCAACTTATTCTGAAAACAAAATAGTTAACTATACATTAAATAGCTAATATAGATATAGTTAATTATATTTCTAACTATACACCCACATTATAGCTAACTATACGCTAATATTAATATAGTTGATTATATTTACATGTAGTTTATCTATATTTTAAAAATATTTAGGTAAACATTCATGTAGTTGATTATGTATACATATGGTTAACTATATTTTTAATTATATACCCACGATATAGCTAACTATACATTAATATAGTTGTTATATTTATATGTAGTTATCTATATTTCTATTAAAAATGCATGTAGACGTAAATAACTCTTAATATATCTAGTATAAGTAACATTTATAGTTAACTATATATAAAACAAACTATATATCCACATAGTTGTTTTGTATTGACAAATAGTAATTATGTTTGTTTAAATAAGTAACTATTACAACAATATTTTTATATAGTCAACTATGTTCTGAAATCAGTAAAGTAGTAAAGTAGATAATTATGTTATGAATATAATTAACTATGTTTTTAAATAGGTAGCTATTTTTTCTGGAAATAAGTAACTATGTTTAAATAGTTACAGAAATATTGCGATGTAGTTAACTATGTTCTGAGATCAATATAATATGTAACTATGTTCCGAAAATAGTTAATGTAAGGGCAATTTCATCAAAAAATTTCTTCTCTTTGATAGTTACGTAAATTATTTTTTCCACATGTTACTTTATAAATTCTCCCGCACAAATGTGTTATTCTACTAATTAACCTAGGGGTGGGCATTCAAGTAATCGGTTCGGTTCTTCGGTTCCAGACATATAGGATCCATATGGAACCGAATGATTTTTGGTTCGGTTTCCCTTCGGTTCGGGTCGGTTCGGATACTTCGAAGGAACCGGTTTAGAACCGAAATTTTTTTGGGTTCGGTTCGGTTCCGGATATTTTACCTAAAATACCTGAAAATACCCAAAATACTCGAAAAATCATTTAAAAAAAACTATAAAAATTGCAATAATACACCTAAATTGGTTATTTTTATCTGAACTATCCGAAAATATATAAAAATACCCAAACTAACCGAATTAACCGAAAAATTGTAAAATTTACCCGAATATACCCAACTTAGAACCAACAATATATATGGATTAATTTATGTTTCGGATATTTCGGGTACCCGTTCGATTCTCGGTTTGGTTCTGGTTCGGTTCCAAGTATATAAGATCCATTCGGGTATTTTGAAAAATCGGTTCGAGTTCGACTCGGGTAATTTCGGTTCGGTTCCGGGTATTTTGCCAAGCCCTAATTTAACC
The DNA here is from genome assembly GCA_900406555.1 of Pseudoturritis turrita. Classification (NCBI taxonomy): domain Eukaryota; kingdom Viridiplantae; phylum Streptophyta; class Magnoliopsida; order Brassicales; family Brassicaceae; genus Pseudoturritis; species Pseudoturritis turrita. Next base: position 142,710 of record OVBL01000170.1, on the reverse strand, counting down.
CTTGTTTTAGCGACTTAAATCTCTCTTTTTTTTTGTTTTTTCTTTTTTGTAAGAGATGTATGTATGTCTGAATAGAATCCATGGACTTGAATCGTCTAAGAAAATCTTGTAATACGATGATCTCTCCATGACATTAAGTATTGTTTGGTAATGGCTAGATTGGGTTTTCGATCACAGGCACGGAAGAGCAAAAAATTGGTTAATACTTGGAAACTGGAATACAATGGTCGATGGGTACAAGAAGAGTGGTCAAAGTTGATGACGCTGTTAAGGTGTTTGACGAAATGCCTAGCAGAGACTTTGATCTCTTGGACAGCTATGATCAATGTCTTTGTTTAATGGATATTGATAATTGCGCGGATGTCTTGTGAATGACGGCATATCCATGAGGTCCTTGAGCTTCTTTCTTCTTGTTTTAAGATCATAGGCTGTCGTTTGAAATCCACAGACTTTAACATCCCAGTTTTTTTTCAAGACTTGGAATTCGATTAACCGACTGCGCAAGATAGGCTTGGCTAATTATTTTTGCTTGATACTTCACAGGGAATCTTGATTGCAGATAAGTAACAACCATGATCCCATAGATAAGTAACAACCATGATCCCATAGAGCTGGATTAAGTAACTATTGCTACTTGCACCAATCTTTGGGGCGGGGAAAGATCTTGGTATATCCTTGCTCCACACAGACACTTTGTGCTTTGATAAGCTTGTTGCCCTCGAATCCAAGCTCTCCTTTCTCATTGGTCATCTCCTCGTGATTAATTGGTAACCTGAATCTCTTTTTATATCTCATTGGTGCTTTGATTAATCTGCGTCTTGTTGCGGTACAATTGGTTACAGTCAAGCTAGTAAATCAGTAGATGGTTCGATGTTTCGCTGTTCAGCCCAGCTTAGTACTGTTAGGCAGCTTGCGTGGCGTTTCTGATATCGTGATTGTTGATGTCTCGGTGTGTTCATGTAATGTATGTGATAAGTGTAAGTTCATGTAATACTCATTGAAAATTGGCTTCATTCAGTTCCAAATTATATGTATTGCAAGCATCATTTTCAACTATGTCTACTGATTACAATTCACCCCGGCCTCTCCTAAAAACATAGCCTCTGAATTAGCAAGATTTATATGATATGTTTTGCAGAGTTCAAGCAGCAGTGTACAGGAGCTGACGGATCTCATTACAGTCGTGGCGCTTTAATGCAATAAGGAATGAAAGGATTGCTTTCTAAAGAGGATCAGAACGTAAAAAAAATGAAGAAAGCGTTATGCTCTGTTTTACCCAAGCTCACAAGGCACAAGGCAACTATGCAACTGCTTCTTCAAGTTGATCCGGGAGTGGTGGCACTGGTAAATTCATATGCCTTTTTTTGTATACAAAGCACAGTTGGATGACAGTGCGATGTTCTTGATGTTGTGATTTGAGCTTGTGATTATGGTGGCCATTTTGGATGCTAGGAATTGTGATTATAGCTTTTGATTTCGATCATTAAAGGAAAAGTTGATGCACGGAATTAATGTAAGAAAAAGACCTCTAGCGCTAAGAGAGATAGCCCGTAAGACGTGAGAGACAAAGAGCAAAGCTTTGTAATGGTAAAACTAGTGTTGGTAGTAGAGATCTCATAGTGAGCTAATAATATATCAGAGGCCTTCTTAGGGTCGCGTAAATTCATTGAACACTGATTCTTGTAGTTGTTGACAAAGTCACTTCTTTAACAAAGTTTGAGAGGTGACTATAAAGACTCAAAAAGAACAAATACTTTGTGCTTGATAATATTGAGAAGATAAGAACAATATATACATGTAATTAAACACTAAATATTGCATTCTCATGTATATATAGTAGTGTATACTTTACAATATAGCAGGAACCATTGTTCCTTCTTCACAAGCTGATTCCGTAGCTAAAAGCGGATTTGGAGACTTTAAAACTCCTCCAAATCCAATAAAACAAAAATAGTAACACAATCTCATATGCTATTTAACTATACAGTCCTATAAACAAGCTAATTTCAATAAACTAAAGCAATATATTCGTAAGGAGCTTGATCATCGATCATATGGTGTCATCTAAGCTGCGGATGGAGCTTTGACGTACTGAAGCACACCGGCCTCGGACAAAGCTTCGAGAAACTGTTGAAATGTCTGTTGCTTCTTGTGACCGTCTCCTCCTTGTTCGCCAATAAGGTTCTTGTAATCAAGAGACTCGTCCTTGTAAATGTCCCACCATTTCTTGACCAGCATCTTGATGTCTTCTCTCTCCATATTCTCTTCTTCTCCAGTGAATCTGATACAAATACAACAAACAACTTTCAGAAAATTCAATTCAACAAACTATAAGTTTACTATGAACAAACTGAAGTTAAAATATATCATATAATTATTTACTCCTAACTAAAGTAAAGATCCAGAGGAATTTTTTTTAAGCTTAAAATAAAAATATATAAATCTTGATTGGCAATTAGTCAAACTTGTAATAATATTACCTCCAAGGCTTAGCACCAGCAGCACAGTAATGAACAACTTTGACTTGGTCAAGCTCTACATTCTCTGGATGCCTCCAAAGCATAGCCAAGACCAAGTTATAAACTAGTGGTATTGGCTTGTATATGTCCTTGAAGTACATGTTCAAGAAATCCTGTAACAAAAACATTTACAATGAATTATAATATGTTGTTGGTGTATATATATGATAATAGTTAAATCATTTATTGTATTTACCTGCTCAGCAAAAGAAGTGGGAGGCACGACTTTGAGAGTCTCCAAGAGGTTATGATAAGTGGAGAGGTTTGGTTCGTAGACGAACATACCGGCGTTGAAGTACAAAGGCGGCTTAGGACCAAGCTCTGCCTCTGGCCAAGTCACTTTGTCCGGACACTGTTGGCAATAACCGATCTTGTACTGTGGCGAGTGGCTCCATGTCTTCTCGCAGAAACAGTCCATGACTGCGTAGAATTGTCCGTCTGGGAGATCAAACAAGTGATCTATGTTGTCGAACACTTGTATGTCTCCGTCCAAGTATATCATCTTGCTGTACTCCACAAACTGCACCCATATATTTCTATTTTATAGTTTTTTTTCATGCATATCAAAACAGAGCAACTTAATGGGAACAAAACTTAAGATCAATATTTTTTTATTTTTCAATTAATAATAGATTTTTAGTTTTTATAAATAAAAAAATATTATATAAATTTTGACAAATATATATATAGAAACAGTGGAGTTTAATAAAATCTGTAAAAACAGAATTCGGTCATAAAATATAGAAATTTGCGATTAAAAAAGCTTAACAACTTTGAAAAAAAAACTTAATAATATAAGTTTTTTGTTGGCATCAAGAATATGTACAAGGTATTATATATAATTTATCTAGCTTCATATAATTTTATAAAAAAAAAACTAAAAAAATAAATATTTGTATGCATACCTTCCAGATACGAAGCTTAGAGTAGTTGATGACGTAGTAAGCCATGGCGAAATCGGTTTGATTCTCCGGTGGGTAAACCGGCTGGATCTCTTTAACGACACATCCTTGCTCCACCAGCTGTTTCCGGTGATCCTCCGGGACGTCCGGCAATACAGCCACCACGAGTGGGTACTTGCTCTTAGCTTTCCTTAGCCCTTTAGCAAGACCCACCACTCCTTTCACGTAGTCTCCGTTTCCGGCGAGAAAAGTCACGTAAGCCCTCTTTTCTCCGCCGTATGCGGTGGCTGAAACGACCGGTCCAGTGAGTTTGTTGTTGATCTCAGGTGCCATCTTGTCTTTGGAAATAAAAACTGAAAAACTTTTATGTTTGTTTTGCGAGTTTGTTTATATTGCGTTTGAGTTATTTGAGTGATGGTCGAGTGGGAAGAAATGGTGCTTCTTATATAGGATTTCGTCAGTGATTTTGGTTAATTAATTGCTAATTACTCCGGATAATATAATAGGACCGACTTCCTATACGTTTCCAGAGAGAGATTTTGATCTAACGGCTAATAAGCAAGATTGTGATATCCAACGGCCTTGGATATAACCGGAAGCTTCGTTTGAAATTTAACTATTTTGGAGAGAGAGGGTCCCACTTCAATCCAGGTGATGCCACGACATTCCATAATAACACGTGTCCGTATCTAGACTGTTCGACTCATCAAGGTTTTAATGGATCGCGTGGTAGTTGATCGGTCACTTGTTTAGTGGGTCCCACTTCAGATACTATTACGTCGTTTGAGAGTGGACCGGAGTCTTCAATACGGTTATCGTGTGGGATTTTCGGATTGGCCACTGCGATGACACGTGTCCACGTAATACTTACGGGGCGGTGATGATGCCACGTGTCAAGAGAAGAGTCTATGATGGATCTCTTGTGGGACCCACTAACCGTTTGGTCTACTTTTTACCATTCTTAAATTTCTTGTGGTAGTTTGTCCGAACTATGACCGACCGACTCTTTCGGTCAATCTTATTACGTTAAATTCAAATATTTAAATGTATGACTCAAAAGGTTTACCTTTCGTCATTTTCGATTATATTATTTTCCTTTATTTTAATATTTTCTGTCAAATGTAATCCAAAGTTGGTATTACTTTTTCTTTTTGCTAAAAAATAAGTAATAAGGCTTTGCCGTGTAATTCATGCACAATTATAAAACTCGAAAGAATTTAATTGTTTTTGTTTATGACATTTTTAATTGGTTTTTTGGTTGGGTAGATGTATTCGTCAAGGGAGTTTAATACATTCAATTGAATAAGTACTGTAAAAATGAATTGAAAAGTGTTGTTGCTGTGAATTTCTCAGTGGGCCGACCATGCTTACTATAAGGAAGACATAATCAGAAGAATTGGATAATGTTAGTTTATGGAGTAGAAGTAAGTCTAAGGTCACTTCAATTCCTTTTGACCAATCCTTTAGGAGTATAGAATATCCTGCGGAATCTTAAAAACAAAATAGAGGAGTTCTAATATTTGATAAATGCCAAAACCGGTAATGTTTATCTAACGTTAAAAAATTAACATTTCTTTCAAAAAAAAAAATCCAATAACATCACCATGCTTCAGTTTGTAAAATATTTTACAATTAGGTGATCCGCAACATGCAAGGATTGTTTCAGTCGACCACCATTATATTCAAAGATATCATGTAATTTGTTTTTTTATACGCGTCAAATATGGAATTAAAATATTTTAAAAAAAAAATTAAAATTTTTTTTTTTTAATATATCGAAAAAATTAGAAATAGTAAAAATCAAATGGTACATCTTCCATATAGATAAATATATTTTATCTTACAAAATTTAATTTGCAAAACATTTCGTTTGGATGTAAGCATTGTTAGTGTAAATCAAATATGTTTGAAATTATGAGTTCTCTCAAACTTATTTGAATTAACCAAAATCAAAAAAATATCGCGTTAGTATGTAAAAATATTTTTAAATAAAAAATAAAGAAATAATAAAAAATAAAACTGATGGTTTTTCGAAATTCAAGCATTAATTTTCTGTTTTCAATTTATTTTGTATGAACTGTTTGGATTTAACCATACAATATCAATAAACATATCGTGTTTTTTTGTAAAAATTGTAAAAATATTTTATTTGTAAAATTGTAAGTTTATAACAAAAATTCTAACTTTAATTAGAGTATATGGGCTGAAGTTTACAAGTGAAAAAGAGAAGGGATTGGGCTAGAGTTAATACATGTCCAATTAGGAAGAAGGATCTCATGTCCTAATCGATCAAGAGAAAGAAGTCGGTGGCTGCTGAAAAATTCAATGTCAGTTAGGAATGTGAAGACTTTAGCATTAGCTCTATATGAACAACTCCTCGTTTGTAATTTTAGATCATCACAAATTCTCATACCTGTTGGAGGATGAGATATCGGTGGCATCGAAATCGGTGGATATGAAATGGTGGTGGAGAGGCGGATTCCGAAATTGTCATCGACGGCGGAGAGGAAATATGCGGCCCCGTCATGGAATTGTTCGGCGCTGATTATTTCTTAGATGGTTATGTCGAAGTGTTGTGATGGAAGAGATGCGACGGAAGAGACGACGGTGGTTGGGATAAGGAGGAAGAGAAGAAGATGGCTTGAGGTGGCCATCATAGAATCAAATCGGCGATAAAATTGTTACAGAGAGAAAGAGAGAGAGAGAGAGAATCAATCTTTGAAATCTTTCGAAGTTTCGTTAGGAGAAAAAAACTGAATGTTAACAGTGTTGCTTAAATCATAATTGTGGAGTTAATGATGAGTGTGCTTGTTATCACAGAGACAATGCCAAGATTTGTTCATGTGGTGGTGATCGACAAGTTTGTTTTTATCAAATTGATTCATTTTAAACCAATAGTTTGCTTTTAAATTGATGTGATTCATATTAATATTTATTTTTCAATGTTTTTGGTTGATTTTGCATTAAATCAAATTGATTTAATTCTTTGAAAATTAAATCAAATTGGAAATTGAATAAAAATTGCAAATTGAATTGAAAGGAAAACAAATTGAAAATTAAATAGAAACATAGTTTGTCTTCTTCAATTTGTGGTATACCGGTGGCCGAACAGTGTACACGATGACGGTGGCCAGAAACTTATAGTGTAGTCTTTCGGTCTTCAGTGGATTGTATCTGTTTAGACCGTCACAATAAAGAGATGCATCTAAGCAGAAGATATCTGGGATTTTGATGGAGCTGGTGTCGGGTTTTTACCGCTGACGGAGACAAGCGGTGGTGTCGCCGGAGACTTTTCTGGTCACAAAAAAGAAAGAGAGAGAGAGAGAGAGAGAGAGAGAGAGAGAGAGAGAGAGAAAGGTCTCAGAAGGAGTTGATGTTTTGTCAAAGGGTCAAGATGGAGAATGTGAGTTTCTTGTGACCTTTTGAAAAAAAATGGGAGTTTACAAGTGAGAAAGAGAAGGGATTGGGTTAGAGTTAATACATGTCCAATTAAGAAGAAGGATCGCATATCCTAATCGATCAAGAGAAAGAAGTTGGTGGCTGCTGAAAAATCCAATGTCAGTTAGGAATGTGAAGACTTCAGCATTAGCTCTATATAAACAACTCCTCGTTTGTAATTTTAGACATCACAAATAATCGGTGGAGATGAAATGGTGGTGGAGAGAGGGATTCCGAAATTGTCGTCGACGGCAGAGAGGAAATATGCGGCCTCGTCACAGAATTGCCCGGTGTCGATCATTTCTTAGATGGTTCTGTCGAAGTGTTGTGACGGAAGCAATGCGACGGAAGAGACGATGGTGGTTGGGGTAAGGAGGAAGAGAAGAAGATGGCTTGAGGTGGCCATCATAGAATCAAATCGGCGATAAAATTGTTACAGAGAGAAAGAGAGAGAGAGAACTCAATCTTTGAAATCTTTCGAAGTTTCGTTAGGAGAAAAAAACCGAATGTTAACACTGTTTGCTTAAATCATGATTGTTGAGTTAATGATGAGTGTGTTTGTTATCACAGAGACAATGCCAAGATTTGTTCATGTGGTGGTGATCGACAAGTTTGCTTTTATCAAATTGATTCATTTTAAACCAATAGTTTGCTTTTAAATTGATGTGATTCATATTAATCTTTCTTTTTTAATGCTTTTGGTTGATTTTGCATTAAATCAATTGATTTAATTCTTTGAAAATGAAATCAAATTGGAAATTGAATAAAAATTGCAAATTGAATTAAAAGGAAGACAAATTGCAAATTAAATAGAAACATAGTTTGTCTTCTTTAATTTGTGGTGTATCGGTGACCGAACAGTGTACACGATGACGGTGGCCAGACGGTGTACATGGTGGTGTACCGGTGGCCGAACAGTGTACACGATGACGGTGGCCGGATGGTGTACATGGTGGTGTACCGATGGCCGAACAGTGTACATGATGACGGTGGCCGGATGGTGTACATGGTGGTATACCGATGGCCGAACAGTGTACACGATGACGGTGGTCGAACGGTGTACATGATGTGTACCGGTGGTCGGATAGTGTACACGATGACGGTGTACATGGTGGTGTACCGGTGGCCGGATAGTGTACACGATGACGGTGGTCGGATAGTGTACACGGTGGTGTACTGGTGGCCGAACAGTGTACATGATGACGGTGGTCGAACGGTGTACATGGTGGTGTACCGGTGGTCAGACAGTGTACACGATGACAGTGTACATTGTGGTGTACCGGTGGTCGAACAGTGTACAAGATGACGATGATGGTGGCCGGACAATGTACATGGTAGTGTACCGGTGGTCGGATAGTGTATACGGTGACGACGGTCGGACGGTATATATGATGATATACCGGTGGTTGGACAGTATAAAAAAACAATGTACATACTCCTGTATACCAGTGCGTTTTATCCTCTCTCCCTACCCTTTTTAATCTTTTCACCAGATACCACGTATTAAAAGAACAGTGCAAAATATCCATTTAACATATTTGCTACAGTAAAAATATTAGTTCTCATATAATTTTTTTATGGTTTTGTGTCATCGTTGGACCATTTATCTTATTTTTCAAAATTAATCATGTTAGTCTGATGCCTCGACCGAAGGAGGAGGAAAAAAAAATTGAAGTAGCTCATATAATTTTTTTATCGTTTTAGTCAATGGACCATTTATCTTATTTTCCAATGTTGATCATGTTAGCCTGATGTCTCAACCGTAGGAGGAAGAAAAAAAACAATTCAAGCAGCTCATATAATTTCTTTTATAGTTTTATGTCATTTTTTTTATAGTTTTATGTCATGGTTGGACCATCCATCTTATTTTCCAATGTTAATATGTTAGTCTGATTCCTCGATCGAAGGAGGAGGAAAAAAAACAATTGAAGTTGCTCTCTTTCGGTTAAGAGTAGATCTTTCAAGCGGGTCAATTCCGTCCTGTTAGACTTATTCTACGACGGATTTAAAATTTTTTGACCTGTCTAAATCCGCCCCGCAAAATTTACGGGACAAAAATATTGAACTCGGATCTGCTCCGTTTAATTGTTCGGGATCCACGGATAACCCGCGAACATTTTAAATAAACAAAAATTAATTTATACATATTTTAATAATAAAAATTTAAATATTATAAAAATTAAATACATAAATTTCTTTGAAAAATTAAAATTTTGTTACTTAATTTATATATATTATATAATATTTCAATAATATTAGTTGGACAAATATTTAAAATTAATATATTTTAAAAAATTTTAAAAGCCCGCAGGTAACCCGTAAATCCGCGAGGTTTACCTGCGAAATTTAGCATTTAAAATATGCCGCCCCGCGAGATCCGCTTGTAAATGGACTGAAATTTTTTGATCCAAGCGATCGGGGTGGGTTCGCGGGCTTTGGCCCAAATTGACAGGAGAGTATTCGAAACCTCTGAGTGAGACAGAGTATTCTTGTTCCAAGCCAAATCTCAACCTATGACTGAGGCGGAGTATTCTTGTTCCAAGCCAAATCTCCAGTCGAACAAATAGGCCAAAATCAAGGAGGAAGAGAAGAAGAAAGCCGAGAGTATTCGGAGATTCGCGCATCGGAGGCAGAGATGCTTCAGTGTATATTTCTCCTCTCCGATTCTGGGTGAGTGATCCTTCAACCTTTTCTTTCATAAACTTTCTAAAATTTAGATAGACGTTGATCAGTCTGATAAATTCGACTTATTTCATCTTCTCGTTGTTCGCAGAGAGGTAATGCTGGAGAAACAGCTTACGGGTCATCGCGTCGACCGATCCATATGTGCTTGGTTCTGGGATCAATCTATTTCTCAAGGCCATTCCTTTAAGGTATTCTATAGCTTCTCTTCTCGATTGCAACTTGCTGGCTTCTTCCCCAAATTCTGCATATTTTTTAGGGATTTGTTTGATTTCTCAAGTTTCCATCTTTTATCATCTCACTTCATGGACTTAGATTGATCCAAATTTCAAGACATTAACTTCTGGGTCGTCTTTTGCTCCTGATTCAACTTGATTTTACTGTTTTTGTGCTTTCTTTTTGGATAGTCACTTCCAGTGATTGCTTCACCAACACATTACCTTTTTCAAATCGTTCGTGACGGCATCACTTTCTTAGCTTGCAGTCAAGTTGAAATGCCACCATTGATGGCAATCGAGGTGAATCTTTTTGCCTCTTATCCCCTTTGTAGATTCCAAATGTTGCCTGAATGGTGGAATGCAGATCGATTGGGATAATATAAATTCTCTCTGTGTTTTTGTAACCCTGTGAAGTTTAGTTCCTTTCCAGAGTCGCTGATGTTCTGTCTGATTACCTTGGTGGGCTAAACGAAGATCTCGTTAAGGATAATTTCATCATCGTCTACGAGGTATCTTTTTTAAAACAATATGCAGTTTCTCAGCGAGCCACTTTATTCCCTCTTTTTCTTAACCGAAACCAAGGCGGCGATTATGGTTTCTGCACTTCATCAGTCTAGCTCCTCTGTGCTGTCTTGTTTCTCTTGTGGCTCACTTGTTACTTCGACTTATCATTTGTGCGCATTTTGTGGCAAAAGAGCAGACATTTTGGGATAAATATACAGCGATTGGATTTCTTCTATTAGAACTAGAGAATTTACGTTAATCGTAAAGGTTTGTAGCTTGTATTGTTCTTGTTTCTCAATACTGTGGTAATGTCCTCATAATGCCCCAGCTTTACTGTTCTTGGATTGCTTTTGACAAAGTAGACAATTGTAACATTTTCCACCTTATGAGTGGTTGAGAAACAAAGAGGCCACATGCTTCCAATTTCTTATGGAAAAATACTTCATTTGTTGAAATTTACTGTATTCGATTGTCCTTATTTTCTTGTGTACTTGTTTCGTTTGGCTTGCATTAACTTAGAGATTTAGAATGTAAGATTAATAGCTTCCTTGCATATGTACAAGTTTATTTTTGCTATGGCCTCACATTTTTCATGGATTGCTTTAAACTGAAAAGTAACTCAAATTTATGACTTGTAGCTTTTGGATGAGATGATCGATAATGGTTTCCCTCTCACAACAGAACCGAGCATCCTGAGGGAAATGATAGCTCTACCGAACCTAGTCAGCAAAATGTTGAGTGTTGTAACGGGAAATGCTTCCAACGTTAGTGACACGCTCCCGAGTGGAACTGCCTCGTGTGTTCCATGGCGACCGACAGATCCAAAGTATTCTAGCAACGAAGTCTATGTCGACCTCGTTGAAGAAATGGATGCAATTGTAAACAGGTTTGTGCTTGAAGAAGGTTCACAAAATCTTCATATAACCTTCAAGACTTATATCACTCAAGTCATACTTTTGAAAACACTGATTCAGAGATGGAGAATTGGTAAAATGCGAGATTTATGGCGAAGTCCAAATGAATTCCCAGCTCACGGGTTTTCCAGATTTGACACTGTCGTTTGCGAATCCATCGATCCTAGAAGACATGAGATTTCACCCGTGTGTCCGCTTCAGACCTTGGGAATCTCATCAAGTGCTCTCCTTTGTCCCTCCAGATGGACAGTTCAAGCTCATGAGTTACAGGTTCGTTGTTTCAGAGACAAGATTTATTCTTACACCTTAACTTGTTGCTTAAAAGATTTATTCTAATGTCTATGTTTTCTCTGATGGACAATTCAGGGTGAAGAAGCTGAAGAACACACCTGTATATGTAAAGCCTCAAATAACATCAGATTCGGGTACATGTCGAGTTAGTGTGTTAGTGGGGATAAGAAGCGACCCAGGAAAGACAATTGAGTCGATAACCTTGAGTTTCCAGCTTCCTCATTGTGTTTCATCAGCTGATCTCTCATCAAATCATGGAACTGTAACCATCCTCTCTAACAAGGTAATATGCTGTCTGGCTTTTGCGTTGATTGAGTTCAGTTTCCAGACTTGGAATCTTTCCTTTCTTATTTGGGACTATGTTTGCAGACATGTACATGGACAATCGGGCGAATCCCAAAGGACAAGACTCCGTGCTTGTCGGGGACACTAGCGCTGGAAACAGGTTTAGAACGGCTTCATGTGTTTCCGACATTCAGACTCGGGTTTAAGATAATGGGCATTGCTCTCTCTGGCCTAAGAATCGAGAAACTTGATCTTAAAGCTCTCCCTCGTTTGTACAAAGGGTTTCGTGCTCAGACACGCGCTGGAGAGTTTGACGTCAGATTGTAGTTATCTGGTACGGTTGCTTTTCCAGTCAAAAATCAGAGACTTTTGGGCTCCTGATAATCGTTTTTGCCAAATTGTTTTCTCTGTTGTTAAAAAAACAAAAAGATACATGGAATGTTTTTGTGTGATTTACGATAATGATACGGGTTCGATTCGTAGCAATACGAAATTGCGGAAATGAAAAGGTTTCACAGATTGAGAGACCAACTTATCCCAGTATCATATAGTATTGAAACCAATGATGCATCCACAAACAACATAGTAGTTACATTTCTTTGAGAGCTTGAATTTGTGTGCATTATCTCAAAACGTCACTTAAAATGATACAGATGGAATAGTATTTTGTAGCAAATGATTTAATTTTGTCTTGTACCATCCCAATAACAAGAATTGCAAACAAATAGCAAGGAAACTCAATTTCACAATAAAGACGAGCAATAATTTTGATACATTTGCAAGTCAAAACTCCAAAGCAACAATAACCATTTCAAGTGTAAAAAGCCTACACCGTTGCCCAAACCTATCAGACAGAGTTAGTATCTACGCCATAAGCCGATCTTCGCAGGCGTGTTTACGATTCCCTTTTCATCCCTGTTTTTTTTTATGGGTAGGCAACAATTTGTTCATCACTCTTAGAGTTTGTTTATTTGTGTCCATGATTATTACGCAAATTCAATGTTAAGCATACAACTAAAAATCAGCTCTTGTAGCACATAACTTCAATGTGACTTGACTCACTCACTCTCTGATATTGTGCCAAATAAGAAGACTCGTGTGAAATGAAATTTAAAGATCATAAGAAGAATTTTTACAGTAACTTTGTTCTTCAGTAACACATATGTGGGAACCGGTTTTCCTCTCCATTTTTATGAAAGAATTTCGTATGAATCCTTGTAATAAAATGTAGAAAAAAAGTCAGAATGTGGTGGGAAATAAATTATGCTATTTGACCACGAAACTAAAACAAATGAAAGGAAACCCAAAAAAAAAAAGAGAAGAACTTAACGCATAGAAGAAAAAGGAGACAAAACAACAAAATAATTAAATTGATAAGAGATGAAGATAGTAAAACATCTTTCTAATTGCCAAATTACGTTAAACTAATATTTTTCATAATATTTCAAGAGAAAATGTCTATGCTTTATATACTTAAAAACTAGACAAAAAATAACATTAAAATGTCGGTAAAATACCTAAAACAAAACACAATATACAAATATAAACACGATATACAAATATAAAAACCTCTTTTGTTTGTCAAACCCTTCAATCTCACATCTTTTATTTGCAGAAGATAGTATATTTTTTTGTAAAATGGATGAGAGGGAAAGTCGAACTATTCTAGAGATTTTACGGAAATATGGACAAATTTCAGGTTAGGAGATCAATTTTTTAAAATCATCGATCATGTTTGGTCATGATGTTACCCCTCAAGCAAAAGCACATATCAAACATATCATTGGGATCGACAAGGAAGGAGGGGGGGGGGGTATAGGGACCTATTTATGTATACCGGAGAGTTTAGATGGGTCTAAGTGCAAGATATTTAATTATATTAACGAGAGACTGCATGATAGGGTAAACAGTTGGTCGGCAAAATTTTTATCAAAAAGAGGAAAATAGGTCCTAATTAAGTGGCGCTATCGCTTCCGACGTACATTATGTCATGTTTTAGACTCTCTCAGTCGTTAACTTCAAAGTTAATTAGTGTAATAGCAAAATTCTGGTGGAGTTCCCATGGATGTAACTGCGGTCTCCATTCGATAGCATGGGAAAAATTATGTAAACCCAAAAAAGAGGGTGAATTAGGCTTTCGATCGATGGATCATTATAACTCGGCATTATTGGCGAAACAATTATGGAGGTTATATCAATACCCAAATTCTTTGGTTGCCAGGGTCTTTAAAGGAAGGTACTTCAGAAACAGACATTTAATGGCAAATAAGAATGAGTTCAGGGCATAGTATTGCCGTTTGGCTGACCCATGGATTCCAGACGAGTTTCCTAGACCTGCAAGGGGCAGAGAAAGAGTTTTACATCCCAATCTTAAGGTCAATGATTTAATTAACCCAGTTACGAAGGAATGACATCTCCCAATTCTTCAGAAATTTATGGATTCGATGGACATTACATTAGAGAATGGAAATCTTCCAGAAATTCATGCGGGATAGTATCATATGACATTTTACAAAATGAGGTAGATATATAGTCAAATCGGGTTATTGGTTATCTATTTTTTTACAATGAGATGGAGAATCGGGACTGGTAGGAGAGCCAAGTACTAGTACTTTAAAGGCACATGTATGGAAGTTGCCGTGCCCGGCAAAATTTAAGCATTTTTTATGGCAAGTTTTGACTAACTCATTGGCGATAACTTCAAGGTTAAAGCATCGAGGTATAAATTGCTCTACAATTTTTAAACGATGTGGAATGGAGGAGGAGACGATAAACCATGCACTATTCGAATGCCATATATCGTATGATATTTTGGCCTTAGTGGCACTGGATGTCGGGACGGATTTATTCTCCACTGCATCGGTTTACACATATATGGACTTTCTGTTCTAGAGAAATACGAGGCACAATGTACATACTGTCGATAAGGAAATATTCCCGTGGATACTGTGGTTTATTTGGAAATCAAGGAATAAAAAAGTTTTTCAAGGCCTAGATTCAGAACCAACAAATATTTTCAATCATGCAGACTTAGAATTCAAGGCTTGGAAAGAGGTTCAAATTCAAATTATTAGTACAAGGGAGGAGAAGCAACCGTTGGTTCATCTATCATCCACTTTACGGTGCCAGATTGATGGCTCGTGGAAGGAGTCGGACCCAACTTCTCGGGTGGGATGATTCTGTTATCAAGGAGACAGATCAGTGATGCTAGGGGCCAGGGGTATCAGACGTCTTGCATTCGGAGATGAAAACTTTGTTGTGGGCAATGTCGAGCGTTTTGGAAAATAATTTTGTTTTAGAGGAGAAAACAGAAATTGAAACTGAGGAGGACATTAGTTGTGGGAATCTCAAGGAACCCAGAAGCGTAATTGTCGGAGACAAAACAAGCGACTGAGGCGATTTCTTCTTTCGTTTTCAGCGAGAACGATTAGAACTGGAGCTCGACGTCGGCTGAGCACCTGATTCGACAAGAGACATCGATTCTATTAGCTTTGGTTACACAAACGAATCGCATATCAAATCGCAGCAAGTTGTGGTTCGATTTATCAAAAAATCCGATCAGAACAGAATCATACGGCCAAAATTCGAACAGTTGGATCCGACTGATCTATATACACAAATCGAAAATTTAGAAGTGAAGAAACGAGAAATAGATTAGAGAAATATAATTAAGGGAACAATTAAGGGTTAATTTTACATTTTTGGAGGCGATGGAGAACGAAACGGAGAAGGTGGAAGAGATGAAGACGAATCCTTTTTTATTATATTATTTTTTGTTTTTTATATTTATTTATATTATAATAATAAATTAAAAATATAATAGTTTTATTATCATTAACTGTTTTAAACATAATTAATGTCGAGTCGACTGTTAGTCAAACTTACATTGGGCACACTTTAAATTATTAGGTGGTTTGTTTAAAAAAATTAATTAAGTTAAAAGATTTATACCGAAAATCGAAAAAGTTAAAAGTTTAAATTAGAAAAAATTGGAAGTTTTTTATGGTAATTTTTTTTTAATTAAGTAGTTTAGGTGATAAATAAATAAATAAATAAATATATATATATATATATATATATATATATATATAAACCTCTAAATGTCTAATTAAGAAATAGATAGCATTCATCATTTTTCTAGTCCAAATTCAAGTATGGTACTGATGAGAAATCTGCGACTTCGGGTAGTTTGGATAATTCGGTTCGCGTATTTTGAATAATCGGGTAGTTTGGTTAGTAACAATTCTATCGAAAATAACCGAAACAAATTTTGGTTAGTTCGGGTATTTTTTTTAACCGAAACTACCCGAAATTTTTGTAATTTTATTTAAAATCGGATAAAATCGGATAATTTCGGGTATATTCGGATAGTTCGGTTCGGAATTTTAAAAAATATATTTAAATTTTGGTCTATGTTTTGGTATAAATCGGTTTAAAAAACCGAAAAATCGATCGGTTACCCGAAAACCAAACCGAACCGAACTACCCGAAAATCGAATTAATTTTAAATATTGGGCCGATCGGTTAGGGTGAAGTAACCAAACCAAAATCAAAAACTGAAAATCTTAATTCGGTTCGGATCGGTTAGTTTTGGTTCGGATAAAAATCCGAACACTAGGGCATTCTATATTATCAAATTCAACCATGATTCTTGTTCATCGAAATTAATAGCCTAAAATACAACTCTCTAACCATTACCAAGAAATAAACGATTAGGAACAACACATTATAAACATTTATTTCTTAAACATAAATCTACTCACATATAGGTATTGGTTAGAGAGTTGTGATTTAAATTTATGGTTGGCCTATTATTTAATAATCCCCTCTACAAAATCAATTCTGAAGATAGACGAGTCGATTAGATACATATCAAAGATAAAAGAAAACAAAATGTGTATAAAATATGTAAGGATATTTAAATAAACAACTTTTCACTTATTCAAAGTTGAAAGCTATGTATGGTTAAACGTTATCCCCGTGCATCATCCATCTTCATCATAATGACCATGATGAGGATGTAACAATTTGTTTTTCACCAAAATTCTAGAAATAAACCCAATAACCAAGACAACCCGGAATGATAAATTTGTAGAAAAACTTCTAGATAAATTAACAAGAGTATAACCAGGATTTATACAATAAAGATTTGTGTTAGTATTGTTGCGGTGTTACTATCGTGACTCAAGCCCGACATAATACACATATTAAAAAATGTAATATTTTTATTTTTATTTTTTGATTGATAAACCATTTTTGTTTTCTTTAATTTTTGATTGTTACTGATAACCTATTTTTGTTTTTCTTTAATTTTTGATTTTTTAGAGCAATGGTTAACACAAAACTACCCATTCTATTGAGTATTCCCAGATAGTTGTGATGGAAAAACCACAAATTAATGAAAAAACCACCTAATCTAACTCCAAGCTTTGGTGGATGGCCATGATTGCAAAAGCAATGGACATTCTTAAACTAAATCGATTGAACGCTTTGCCTTTCGGAAAGTTATTTGATTTTCTGTCAAGGTTCGTGTTCTTTGAAATATTCATTATTTTATTTTATCGAGTTATGTGGCCTTTTTAGATTTTATACTACTAATACAATATTATTAGTATATCTAATCTAATATATAATAAGAGGCCAGCACTCTTTAGGAGTGGACACCTGGCCTCCTCTGTGATAGACACGTGTTTAAAAAAAAACGGCTGATAAAAAAGGAAAAAAAACCCTAAAAAAAATAAAGAACATATCGAGATAGAGGAGCTCGAGTCGCTTCACTCCTAACCCAGGCCGAGCTGCTACAAGAAGACGCATCGACGACACCAAACCGTTGACCAGATCCAGCCGAGAGAGACGCCAGAGTGCCACACGCCCATTTTCGACCAGACCAGCGCACCAGTGAACCGAAATCTGTACCGTTTAGCGTTCGAAGACCTAGAACGCGAGCAGCCACTTGAACTTGAGCGAGAAGAGAAGGTTTTGAAACAAAAAAAAAAAAAAATTGAGACGAGAAGGCACCAGCGAGGAGATATTAGGAAATATTCTAAAATTCTAAACTAGTTTTGGTAATAGAAAATAGTTTAGAAAATAAAAAAATTATGTCATGTTTTCTATTAACTAACAAAAGAAATTAACTTAATTAGAAAAGGAAAGTGTCTTAATTCTAAAGTTTTAACAATTAAATAAAATATATATTACAAATAATATAAAACATTTACTATTGTACATAAATAAAACTATCAAAAATTCAACACATTACTACATACAACTTAAAAAAATAAAATCTAAAATATTTGATGAAAAAAAACACACAAAATTTATTAAAATACCTGCACTTAAATGTAAAAAAATAAATAAAGTATTAACCATGATTTGTAAAGATATAGAAAATATAACATAATATCTAAAAAAAGTCAAGAACGGAAAATGAAACATTAATATACAATATTTAATCATTGAAAATAGTAAAGGTGGAAACTAACAATCAATTGACTAAAATACAATCAGACCCGTGCATATGTTGGTGATTTAGAAGACTTCGCCTCCGGCCGTTTTTAAAAAAAAAATTCATGGCCTTCGATTTCTTTTTAGTATAGTAATATTAGAGTAGACCCAAATATAAAATCAAGTCACAATATTTTTGAAAAAAGAAAAAGCCATGATGTCTTTCTAAAGAAAGATTAAAAAAAAATTATTAATTAAAATTATAAACTAAAACAAAAAAAAACTAGGGTAATTAACGAGCCTCACCCCTTCATTTTCAGCCACTTCACTATCAAGCAGACTTACAAGTTACACGTTTGTTGTTTCTTTATTGTTTGCAAGCAACAATTATAATTCACAAGTAAGCTCCTTTTATATTATAACTTTGTTCTTTACAAATTTAAGGAGGTTTGATTTGGGATTTAGATTTAATTAGGTAAAAATTGTAAAGTTTTATGCATAGTTGATTCGTTTTTACAATTTATATTTAGTGACTGCAAATTCGTTGTGCTTTTATCAGAAAGGCTTTATGCATAAACCTGTATAAAACGATGCATAACATGATTGTTGTATTAGCATATATTAAGTATTGTGATGTCAACTTTTTTCTTTTAAGTTCGCATCTGATCTATGTAATCCTAGGAACGGTTCTGAATACAACATTAGAAAAAGAAAAATAAACTAAAAGATAAAGTAACAAAACTGTAAAGGTTGGACATGGTACCATCAACATTGCATAAGATTGTGGATTGAACAACAGAGAAGCGTGGCTACTACTCTCTAGGTAAAATATAATGTATTATGAAAGTTTATATCTAACAAGAGTATAAAAACAAGTATATATAGAGGCATAGGGTCCATTAGGGTTAGTTTAGGGCAAAAAAAGAAGTTTTGTTTCGAACATGTCAGTATTGGGCTGGAGTGTCGGTCAGGAGAGTACCGGCATGAGGCCTAGGTAAATCTCTGACCGATACTGGCCTCTTCCTTGCTTCAGTTTCCTGCGCCTGCTTCTCTTGCGAACCAAACGTACATATCTTCAGTAAATCGGATGTAACTCTTCAATCACAGCTCTAAATGACTTGAAACCACCATTGCTAGAAAGGTAACTCAAAGATTTATCTCGTCACCAAATTTCATCCAATTCCAAGTTGATTAAGACCTCTATAGAAGGGTAAAATTCTGGTGTTTTTGTTGTGTCCAACTTGGGAAAATGCATATCTTGTAAGTTTTGTGACTTTGATGATTCTATTGACTTGGTTGAATGGTTGTAGCATGGTTTACACCTTTTTGATCTATTTTGCATCATTTTTGATGATTTATCTTGAAAAGACTCTAAAACTACAAATACGAGAAAAACTATACTACAAGAATTGGGCAACATAGCTACAATAGCTATGATATCTTTTTTGTAACAAATTTCTATTAGCTACCAATTTGCTACAAATATTTCACCGAAACTATACGTTTGAAACAAATTTACGATTTGTAGCAAATTACCACAAAAAGTCACTGACATTACGTTGTAACTATTTGAATCAAAATTGTTACAACATCTTTCTTAGCAAATTTGTTACAAATAGTTTAATGGAAAGTTGATATAAAATTCCACAAAATTGTTGAAGTAAATACTCACTAATTGTGATAAAATAATCGTGACAATTGCCACAAATGGTGTCAAATATTTCTAAGGTAATGGCCACAATGAATTACAATGTTTTTGTAACTAAAAACCACACTGAGTTACAAATTTTTTGTAACTAATAGTCATACTTAGTTACAAAATCTGTGACTAATGGTTTTTTTCAAAAAAAAATTATTTTATTATATTGATATTTTGTAATATATAATAATATGAAAAATATATACATATCATAAAACATACCAAATCATTACACAAATCCAAATTTCTAATCACCTAATTTCTAAATTCTAATCACCTAATTTCCAAAATTCTAATCAACTAATTTCTAAAATTTTAAAAGCCCAACTTCTATTCCAAGAGAATAACTTCCACAAGGAAATAGAAGTTGCCAATAACTCCTGAGCTGAAATTCTCAACCTGCCATATCAAGAAAGTTCATCCTCTTTAGTGTTAAAATCCAGGTGTGTGTAGCCCCCAATGCAAAGTTCTTAGCCCCATCTTCTTTCTCGTGCAACATTTCAATAGGAAGCCATCTTTGTGAACCAAATGAAAATTCCATCTATTCAAAATGGAAGTAACATAAGCAGCCAATCTCAAACCAAAGCAAGCATAAGCACGATTAAAAACAAACAATCAAACCTTGTTCCGATAATGGAATTGGATATCGTGAACAGCAACTCTTGTTCTAAGTCCAAAACCAATCTTAATATTTAAAATCTACATTTACACAGAACATTTGCTTGCTTGCAAACGCAACAAATTGAAAAGCGATTCCAGCAAAAAGTATCGGAGAGATCGAACCTTACCATTCTTGGCCAGATCTGATTTTAACACTGATAACGAGAGTCCGAGTCTGGAACTCGACGCATCCCAGATCTGAGTCTTAACACTGATAACGAGAGTCCGACCACTGAATAGCACCACTTTGAACAAGTACTCTATCTTCCACCACAGATCTCAGTGTCTGACGGCGGCTAACTTGTGAGGATAAGCGGTGAGGTTCGCCGTCGGCTAGAACGGCGGAGGCTGCTTTGCTTTTGGAACAGCAGCGGTGAATCTGAAAACCTGATGGAGAGATGATAGTGGTGGAGGCCAATAACACCTTCTAAGTGTTTGCCTTTCTCTTACGATGATATTTCTTATGAAATATTTTAAAATAAAGAAAAGTTCTAGGAAATATTTTTTTTTTTGAATTTTAAGCTGAATTTCTTATTTTAAATATTTTTTTTTCACAAAAATCATAAATTAACAAAATTTCACTATAAAATATTAATTTATCGATTAATTAATAACTTTATGAATTTTTGGTTTTCTAAATCTTCTTCAAAAATATAATCATTGATAGATTTATCATCTGCTTATTTTTCATATTAGATATTTTAACTAAAAAAATATTCAAATTAAATAACTGACAAAAAATTTAGGTGTATAGACAAAAAAATATTATCCACTAGTCTCATCATAAAAGATTATACCAAATTAAGACAATGTAAAATT
Source organism: Pseudoturritis turrita (assembly GCA_900406555.1). Lineage (NCBI taxonomy): Eukaryota > Viridiplantae > Streptophyta > Magnoliopsida > Brassicales > Brassicaceae > Pseudoturritis > Pseudoturritis turrita. Next base: position 121,335 of record OVBL01000170.1, on the reverse strand, counting down.
TAAGGTTTCAAATTTAAAGATACCCTAAACTTAACCAGTTACTATATCCCATATGATAATATAAAAATTTGTTTAAAAATTACTTTTTAACAGGGTATGGTTAATATTTTAAATTTAATTAAAGAAATATTTAAGACATTATGATATCATGTTAGTTTAAACAAAATTATTTTGGATCTTACCAGATACCACACATAAAAAACACGCAAAATCAAGTTAGCTACTCGAACTCATATTCCAAAGAACTGGTAAATCCATTCAATTCCATGTAAACCAACTATTAAAGACCGAATATAGTCATTATCTTCTTCTTGAGCCTCATATATCGTTACTACGAATGGATCATATACATCATATGTTCCATTCGCAAATATCTCTACAACTCTAACCGTAAACTCTAAACCCTAAACTTTGATTTTGTCACAAACTTGCTACAAATTTTTTGTAACAAGCTAGCTACAACACTTAATTTAGTGCTAATTTATAACATTTGCGACTATATTGGTATTAGCTATTTGTTACTAGTTCGATTTTTTTGAAACATTTTTCTCGGTTTTGGAAATATTTTTTGCCACAACAATATTGAAGCAAATGTGGCTTGTATCACGTATATCTACAAAAAAAAATTGTAACAATCGTTGTCACAAGGTTTTTGTAACCAATTGAAGTAAATTAGCTACAATTGCAAGTTTGTTGCTATTTTTTCACAAATTAGCTACTAAAAGCGACGAATTTGTTACAAATTGATAAGTTAATATATTTGTGACAAATTTGTATCGAATCGTAGCTAATATTTGCTACAAATTATTATCGTAACAAAAATTGTAGCTATGTTGTACAATTTTTGTAGTGTATTTCTAAAGACATAAAACCGTAATAAAATGCATAGAATATATACAAAATTAGAGGGGGAGGGGGTCGAACTTCTGGAACTTGAGTGAAATATAAATAAAATATTAATAAATATAAAATTACTAAATATAAATATGAAATAGTAATAAATAATTAAATAAAAAAATAATCAAAAATTGATATTTGATATCAATATAGAATATAATATTTTATGGAAATAGAGAATAATATATTCTTGAATATGGAATTCAATATATAGAATAAATATATTATTAATATATAATAATATATATATTGATATATATATTAATCGAATTGTTAATTGAATTGATTTGGTGGTATAATTTTATGAAATGACCCCAAACCAAAGAGTGTTTTTTTATTGGATATGAAATTTTTTATAGCCGAAATAAAATAAATGGTATTTTTTGTTTTATGAATTTTTTTTTCTATTTTCTTTATTCTTGTAAATATATTTATCAAAAAATGTTTTTGTTGATTCAAAAAAAAGTTGTGTAGTAATTTTTGGAATATTAATGATACCTAGAAAAATAGTTATAGACAGTTGTTCAATGCAAAATTAAAAAAAAAAAAATTTACGAATTAATCTTCTTTTTGCCGGAAATATTATTATAATCGAGATTTTTTTTACATATGAAGTGAAAAAAATTCAAATTTTTTTTTGATAATATAATCTATCAGTATAGATTAATTAAATGAGCACTCTCGTACGGATTTCAAACGTTAAATAAATAAAAAATTAATAACTAAATTTTATTAAAAAAGGTCAAAAAAAAGTTGGGTTTTAAATATTTGAATGTCTTTTTTGTTTTGAAAATAATATATAATAAAATTTGAAAGAAAAAAACAACTTGATATGGAGTACGAAAGAATAGAATAATAAATGTCTTTGACTTAAAAACCATAGTAAAATCAGTAAAATATAGAGTATATCAACTCCCCTAAACTTAAACTTTTGCTTGTCCTCAAATAAAAACAAAGAATCAAAGAATAGAAAAGAGGATAGAAAAAGAGGGAACTCACATATCCTTTGGAACATAGCCTTGAAATCATAATCTGTAATCCACATGTAACAAAATCAGTTCAAGGACATTCTTACCTTACTCCCACCATTACCTTCACAACCCTTGTCCATCCAAATCTCAATCCTGCAAAATCTCAACTTCGAATCATTCGATCTTTACATTCATTAAGTTTGGTGAATTTATCATAAATGTTATCATTCAAAATAGATGGTACTAGGAGTTAAAAGCTATTTTAGTGGTAAGCTTAAGAGTGTTTAAGATTACAAGACGCTCTGGAGGATGCAAGATATTATGCAAAACCGCAATAGAGAACGAACATGTTGATGTCCACAATTTTCCAACCATCGATTCTTAATTCCCCAGACTTAGATTTTCCTCTAGGAATCACTGCAAATCTCTCCAACTCTTTGAATTGTTCCATGGCATTCCTTGAGATTTTTTTTAGCCCTTAGACTCTTTTTATAAACTCGTTTTCCTTTCCCTTTGATTTTTTTAATTTCCTTTTTCTTTTCTTTTCGTATATATATTAGGGGGAAAACGGTCTCTATTGATATGAGTCATAAGAGGCACCAAATTTTACCATGATTTGTGAATCCCAAGGAAAAGATAAGCTCTCGAATCTCATCATAATACTGCACCAGGTTTTCCAATTTATGCATCTGCAGTGGTTGAAAAACTGTGTCGATCCTTTTTCTCTCCGACATTTTTGCACATATCTGCATTTATGAAAGTGAAAACAAGAGTGCATGAGGTCTGAAAATTAGGTAAGGTTTCTAGGTGGGGTACCAACTAAAAGTGAGCTGGCAATTCAGGAACGACAAATAGTGGTAAAGAGAATAAGATGGCATGAATGTGTGATTTGTTTTCCTGTTCTAACACCTTGATGAGAAACATTTAGAAATCAAATTAGTAGTTCAATAAAGTAGAGTCAAAATCATATTCATTAAGATAAATGCAAAACAAAAAATTTCAGGGGAAATTCAGTCATGGGATTTCTGCATCGTTTGTCCAGAACAAAACCTTGTAACAGTGGTCACTAAATCGTAAAATCAAGGCATATATTTTTAGAAAAGTGTCATAATTCCCAACATATATTTTTGACTCACTAAAACGATTCAATAAAAACATTAAAATGACTCAAGACATAAGAGAATAGAAAAATACATTAGTAAACGATAAAATCCTCCCAGACTTACTTCACACAGTCCCGGAGTAAAAGTAGTCAATGGAAGGGAACAAACAGATTCAATAGAAATAAAATAAAAAATAAAAATAAAATGAAATAAAGTTAGGGATAGATAGTAGGCGATACACCTGGATCAGAATGTCGGAAAAACTGACTTTGGTGAATCTGGAACGTATGATGGAATCCTGTCTCCATCAGACTCGTAATGAAGTATATATGTCTCTTTGAAATCAGCAGCAAATCCATGACTCTGCTATCCATACTCAGCGTGTGCGTGCTCCTCATAATCACGTGAATGATGACACTACAAGAAAACAGCAGATGAGCGACTACCAGGAAAGTCACAAAATGGTCGCTAAAACTCAATTTGCGACTACTTAGGGACTAAAATAAGTAGTCGCAAATTATTGGTCGCAAAATAAAATAGTCGCACAGTAGTCGCCTATTAGGGACTAAATTGTGACTGTTTTAACTCGTCGTATATATACGACTACTTGGATACTAACAAGAGTAGTCGTATATTAACAACTAAATAGGGACTACCTGAACTTTGCAACTACTATATGACTAATTATGTGAGTCGTTCTCTGGAGACTAATTTGTGACAATATTTTTAGTCGTATATATACGACATTTTTAAGACTAATATGATAGAGGCTAATGAGGGTCGATGGTCGCAAAGTCGTCACTAAATCGTCACATATTAACAACTAAAATGCCACCACTTTGTTGGTTTCATCAATGTAAGTGTCGCAAATCAGTCACAAATTTGCATCATTTTTGCGACAGTTTTAACCAAAGAAAAAAAAAATATATAAATATTTTATATATTATTTCGAATTTGAAAAGATAAAAATAAATTAAGAAGAAGCAGAAAGTTATAATACTAATAGAAAAAATAAACTTAGTCTTTAACATGACATAAACAAGTTCTGAAACCTAAACTAAAAATCCCAAACATAAAAATAAGTTCAAACACAAAAGAAAGAAGTTTTAAAAATGTTTATGGCTAGAGTTATGTGGTAGGTGTGGTGCCTAGTGCAGAAGGTGGTGCGGTTCCTGCGGCAGTGATAGGTGCGGGGGCTGGGGAAGTAACCAAGACAGGGGGCTCCATCAGGAAAGCTGCTAGGCCAGGATCTGAGTTTTTCAGGTACAAGATCATCTTCTCCAAAGTTGAGATCCGCAATTGAGCTTGTCGTTGCTCCTCATCACGTCGAGCATTATCCGCTTCTTGCTCATCTATCTTACGACGAGCTGTTTGAATTTGTTCTTGGATCTCTAAAAGTGATGAGGAAGAAGAGCTTGCATAGCTTTCTTTCCTTTTCCCTTTGCTGATCATCTCTCGAAGTTGGCCAAGTCCAAAAGGGTTCCCCTTCGGATCTGTCTGAGTACACTAAAACAACATAAAACAGGTTGATAGTCAAACTTGACAAAAACAAAGCTAAACAGATAGAATGCGTAAGAAGAGGATTAAACAAGTATATATCAGAATGATTCAAAAGAGGACGATTCAGAAACAATCTATACCAGAATGATTAACATCTTTTCCAAGTAAAACCAGCACAATGATTCACATCTATTACAAGTGTATAAATCAAAATGAATGACTTCACATCTTTCACAATGATTTGACAATGATGCACAACAAAAAGCAGAAAGAAAAACACTATATTGAGAAGACACAATTATTCCTATGCTGACAATTAGTGCTCACCAAACAAAGACATGAAGTATCATTGAAGCTCTGAATACCAGGTAATGAGAAGAGCAACAGAAGATGAAACAAATTTGAAAACAAAATAGCAGAAAATCCTATGCTAAGAAACCAGAGAACAAAACAAAGACAATCCTATGCTACTAAAGCAGAAATTAAAGGAAATTACCTTAAGAAAGATATCATTATTTTCTTCAATGGTGAGGGTGCGATGCGTCGAGTTTTCAGACGCATTATCTGAGCATTCTGGGCCATCCTCATCCCTTTGCTCCATCACATCTGCAAGGTTCTTCTCATAAGCATCAGCTACTTGTTTGGCTTTGTGATCAACAAAAGTTCCATCTGCCCTTGTATGTGTCCTCATAAACACTTCTCCAAAAGAAATCGGACGCCCTAATTCCTCTTCCTGTGATCATAGAAAACACATAATAAGTTGATGCAGTTTAAAACAGTAAAGGAAGGAGAAAGGTTTTACCATTTTTTGTTGCACGCGCAAGTAAGATTTTTGGCCGGAAACGTGCTTGGCAATTCCTAGACCGCCCCGATCAGAGTTACGGGACTGTGAAGCAGTAGAGCTCCTCTCAATTGCATCGGGAGTGTTCCAATGAACCCACATTTGTTCCCAGAGCGTCTCGCCAATCCAAGGCGGTCTTTCACCACTGTTCTTAGCCTGGCTCACTATGCCTTTCATCCGATTTTTGGCAATCTTCAAGAAGTGGTCCTTGACAAGCTCTGTGATCCCGGTATCCCAAGTGTACTTGCGCTACACAGTAGAAGATTAGTAAGTATTTATGAAACTGTATCTTTAGTACTTTAATATTAAACAAGTAAAACCATAAAACCATACCGCAAACGATCTGAAATATCTCTCTTGGATGTGCAGAGGCGTAACCTTCCAACTAAAATATGGCCCATCAAATTTCCGACGGAATATTCCAGCAATCACACGAGTCAGTTTTCCTTGGTCCCGTGTAAACCTATTACATGAATATAAAGATAGGTTAAGTTAAAACCAAAAAGTTTTAGAAGAATTAGTATCTATATATTATGTTTGTCTCTATATCTTATGCACACATATACAAATGGTTAGTTGTAAGTAGAGCATGGTTAAACTATGAACCATCTACGAAAAGATACAATGGGATAACTATTCATCAGTAAACAGACACAATGAAACATACAGCTACAATTATGCATTAGCAGAACATATTGTTTATATAAGACCCAATGAAGACCTTAAACTAATATCACCTAAGCAAATCAGTGTCAACAGTACAGAAACTTATACATATACAAGCACATGTATAACTAAAAAGAAGAGGAAACATACCATGTCGTCTTGACGCCGTATCGGATGCTCACTCAACAGTGGTAGTCTCTCTCGGCCAGGTAGAGCCAACAGCTCATCTAACAGATGCTGGTAGTCTTGTTCTTCTGGTTCGGGAGCATCTTCTTGACCCTCTTCCTCCATTTCTTGTTGAGGATCGGGAAAGTGAACTTCCCCATGTTGCTGTCCAATATGATATGCGGCAGGTTGTTATTGATAAGGAGGAGGTTGTTGTTGAGGATTTTGATTTCTGAGTTGATGAGTGCCTTGCGGTTGAGTTGTTACAGGATACTAAACCGGAAGAGCCGTTCTTGAAACTGTCGCCTGAGATGACGGTGTCGCCTGAGATGAAGGTATCCTCTGAGATGACGGGTTAGAGGAATAGGAAGACGCTCCTTCACCGGTTGATCTACCAGATCAGGGTTTGGGCATAACCTCTCCACCATTGGGTGTTGCACCTCTGCCAAGGGGTGAACCATTTCCGCCGTGGGAGGTCGGACCTCCACCTGAGGGTGGACCATTTCGGTATGGTGATGGAACAATTCGGCTTGAGGGCGTAACCTCTCCGTCGTTGCCTCGACCGCCTCCAGCGGTTGATCTGCCTCGGCCTCTACTAGATTTAGATTTCCCACCCATCGGAGATCGAGAGTTGTTACGAAGGTGAAGGAAATCGAGAGAGTGATGAAGAGTTGGAGAGAAGATGATGGATCTGGGTTTATTGTGAAGGACGAGAAGAGAGAGAGAGAGAGAGAGAGAGAGAGAGAGAGAGAGAGAGAGAGAGAGAGAGTCGAATATGAAGAGAAGAAGATTTAGAGCGAAATCGAAAGAGAAATTAAAAGATCTATGGAAATCGAGACGATTTTGGGTTGGAATCGTCGTTGGTTCGAGAGAGAGTGAAAAAAAATTAGGGTTCCATAAAATGATTTGGGAATTTGATATCGAGTATTTGTTTTATGTTAGAGTCACAAAGGAGTCGGAAAATGGTCGCAAACGAAATTTAGGAGGGATAAATACCCGCTCAAAAGCCCAAAACAATATAAACCCATTAGCCCAAATTTTTTAAAATCCGAAAATTTTGCAAATTTGAAATTTCCTTGTAGTCGCATAGTAGTCTCAATTGAACAAACAGTGTCAAAGTAGTCGCAAATTGTAACTGTTTTGTGACTCTTTTGATGAGTCACGAATGTATACCCTAATTAAACCCTAAACATTTATAACTAAAAATGTCATAAAAATAGTTAACCAATATATTTTTTAATATTTTTTAAGTGTGTTGCTTCAGTATATAGTGTTATCTAATAGATTTAAAGGAAATTAAACTTTCACAAACTTAAAATTGAAACACATGTATTAAAATCATAAGTAAGTTATCTTAAAATATGTTTATAGAAGAAGAAAACATGTGTTCAAGTTGAAATTTAAAATTTTTGCCTATTATATAATATATTTAGTGTAACATGTTGTTCATAACTATGTCCATATATAAAATAAATCATTTTACTTCAAATCTTTTGTTTAATTAACAAAAATATTACTGAGAGTTGGTAATTAGTCGCAAATGAGTCACATTTTTATGTAATCGTCGCGAATTAGTCGCAGAATGGTGGATAATTTATGACGCTTTTGTGACTGAGTGTAATAATAGGTGAAAAAATTAAAACCGGGATTCGAACATGGTACATGTTAGTCTTATCTATAGAGTAAGTCGCAAATTAGCTAATGTAACTATTATGTTCTATATTCCATTTACTTCTATATATATCGTTTCGTATTAAATCAGAAAATAAATTTTTAAATGTTAACACCACGTTTCGAACCTTAGACCTGTAAGTCTTGTATTTGTTGCATTGTCACTGAGCTATAGTCACCATTCGGTTTTTAATTACGAAAATGTATTTATATACCGATACTTATCCAATCTGAAAATAAAAATTAAAAATTTATTTATTTACAAATATTGCCACAAATATAGTACACATTAATTCAAAATCGGATACATAATATTCATATATATTACAAAAATTAAATTAAAATCTCATACATAGTATTCAAATTTTTTCATCTTCCTCTCAAGACGATAAATTACAAAGAAATTCATCTTCTGGATTAGCGTCTTCAATTTCGAAATCAATGTCTTGAACTGGATGATTTCCGTCGACTAAACTATCGACAATTATTTCTTCAACCGTATCAATCATTCCATCATCATCAGTTTGTTGCAAAATGATCAGCTCTTTCTCGTTAAATTTTCCTTGAACAGATTCCTCGGATTAACTTTCAGCACTGTATGCCATAATTTTTGAGGGCGTTTAGTATATGGGTAAGAAAGATAACAAACTTGATCAGCTTGAGACCCTGCCGTTAATTAAAATTTAAATTAGAAGTTTATAAATATATATACAAACATATATATATACACTGAGTTAAAACTGGAAAATCATACCTAGAATAAATGGTTCGTAGTTTTGATATTTCCGTGATGTGAGCACGTCAACAATGCCTCCCTCACTTTTTCGAGTGCCTTTTCCAATCGTATGGTCAAATCAATCACAATAGAAAGTATGATCTTTAAATTAACAAATCCGGGATATTGGAGCTCCATGATAGTTTCTACGGTCCCATAGAAATCATCATCGGATGCTTCAGAATAATTTTGGCCTCGGACACATACCCCATAATTCATTGTTTTTCGCGTCATTCCGTGACTACGCGTGTGAAACAAATACTCTCTTGTAAAATACAGGGGCCACGATCTGACTTTATTTTCTGGACCTTCCACTATTTCATGAACCCAAGTAGGAAAATTTTCTTCACTTTGCATTGATCTGACCTATAAAGTAGAAAATATGCCAATTAACATAAGAAATTATAATTTAACAATGCACTCGGTGGGAATACATACATATAGGTGGACCCATTGATGAAAATCTTCATCTCTTTTCACCGTGACCTAATTATCAGATAGTTCCGGGTATTCGAATCGAATCTGCGCGTCCAACAATCTGTGTTGCAAATAATAAGATCTAATTATGACTAAAGTATCTAAATTAAAATAGATAAAATTAACTTAAATTAATGTAGAAATTAAGCATAATTACCTTTCAAGTGGCCGAAAATAGTCACAATTCCGCAAAACATATGAATGTGCACACTTATAATCTTTCTCGCTTAACCAAAATTCACTGCATTTGCCACTTGGACGACCTACTTCAGTAAATATATCCGGTACCGGTACAGCATATACGGGTACTTCACCTTCATCATAACGACTTGCCCTACAAAAGTTATACCAGTCACAAATTGAGGCAAATCATGATAGCAATATTAACATACATATTAAGTAAATTATTACCTTCTTCTGCTAGCTGTAGAAATTTGCGACGCAAAGTAGTGTTCTGAGAAATAAGATATCTCATCATTCATGTACGATTGAACAATTGATCCCGCTGGATATCTCTTGTTCTTCGCTTTTTCTTTCAAATGTTTAAAAAACCTTTCAAAGGGATACATCCACCTATATTGCACAGGACCACCAAGCTCTGCTTCGTATGGCAGGTGGATAGGTAGGTGCTCCATCACATCAAAGAAAGAAGGTGGGAAGATTTTTTCCAAATTACACAAATTCATGACAATGTTCTCCTTGAGAAGTTGGACGCGGGTTTGATCCAATGCTCTACTGCTTATGTCACAAAAAAGGCTCCAATCCCTACAAAAATATCACTAATTAATATACATAAGTTCCAATAATAGAAACACTTTAAACGATAATTATATATATATATATATATATATAAATATACCTGATAATGCTTGGTGCACGTTACGGGGCAGAAGTTCTGCAAATACAAACGGAAGCAACCGTTCCATAAATACATGGCAGTCGTGACTTTTCATTCCCAAAAATTTTCCACCATTGATGTCTGCACAACTGGCTAAATCTGCTACATAGCCATCTGGAAATTTAACCTCATTTTTGACCCATTGTAGTAACGATTCTTTCGCTTTTGAAGTCAACCTCCAAATAGGAAATGGAGCTCTCCCTCGATCATCGACATGCAAATCTTTCCGAGCACAAAATCTTGCGATATCCAATCTTGACTTAACTGTGTCTTTAGATCTGTCTTTAACATTCATAACAGTATACATGATGTTATCGAAAACATTTTTCTCGATATGCATCACATCAAGATTGTGTCTTAGATTGAGATCGGTCCAGTACGGTAGCTCCCAAAATATGCTTTCTTTATGCTAATTATGCCAGTCCCCATAGCCGTCCGGTTTTTTTGTATGTCCATTTCCACCACAATCAGATGTTTTAGGTGGTTCGACATGACGTATACGCTCATATAACACTTGTTCACCAGTCAATGATTGAGGTGGGTAGTTGTTCTTTGCGTCCTTTCCCTTCAGAAAATTTACTTTATTCTTCCGCAGCGGATGATTGATGGGCAAAAATCTTCTGTGACAGTCAAACCAACATGTCTTCCTACCAGCCGGCAATTGGAAAGCATTTGTATCATCCATACAAATAGGACACGATAATCTTCCATGTGTCGTCCATCCCAACAACATACCATATGCCGGAAAATCGCTTATCATCCACAGCAAAACAGCTTTAAGGTTGAAGGTTTGATCTAATGACACATCATACGCCTCAACTCCGTTATTTCATAAATCCTTTAACTCGTCGATCAGTGGTTGGAGGAAGACATCAAGACTGGCTCGTGGATGATTTGGTCCCGAATTCAAAACCGTAAGAAACAAATACTCACTTTTCATGCACATATCCGGGGGTAAGTTGTAGGGTGTCATGATCACAGGCCACAAAGAATGGTTTTTTTACATACCAAAAGGATTAAAACCGTCTGTACATAATCCAAGATAAACATTTCGCGTTTCCACTGCAAAACTCGGATGCATTTGATTGAAATTCTTCCACTATGCCGCATCAGATGGATGACACATTACTCCGTCTTCTGACACATGCTCAGCATGCTATCTCATCGATGATGCAGTCTTATCTGATTGGTACATCCTTTTCAATCTGTCAGTGATAGGTACATACCACATACGACTCAACGGTATTTTTGTTCGTCCCTCACTAGCCTTATATCTTGGTTTTTCACAAAACCTACAATGCTCTAAATCCTCATCTTCTTTCCAGAAGAGCATACAATTATCTACACATACATCAAATGTATGGTACGGCAATCCTAGCTTTCGCATCAATGTTTCTGTCTCGTAGTATGAACCGGTTGCCTGATTACCCTCTGATAAATACTCCATAAATAATTCGGCCCATGAATCCATGCATGTTTCAGCCAAATTATGGTCTGCCTTAATGTTCATGAACCGAGAAGCTAATGATAATTTCGAATGACCATCATGACAACCATCATAAAGTGGCGTATTTGCAGCATCTAACATGGCGTAGAACCGTTTTTCCTCATGGGTAGATTCTTCATGAACATGATCATTTCCACTTTGATCATGTTCATGATATTCATTAAATGGCGTAGCACCATGAAATGCATCATTTACCATCCCAGCATATACATTTCCCCCATCATAATTTACTGGTTGATTACCACAACTAAAATCAGCATTAGCATAATGACTACTCGGGCCTTCCCCAACAACATCATAATCTTCACCATGTTCAGACCATACATAATATCCTGGCATAAATCCTCTACTATGCAAATGCTTCGAAACTGTCCTTGCTAGCATTAAAGTGGAATTTTGACATTTAACACAAGGGCAGTAAAGCTTACCTCCACTACTTAGAGCTATTGACTGGTTACTTGCAAAATTCATGAACTCCTCGACCCCTTCCAAAAATTCACTCGAGAGATTATTTGTACGTGGATCGATTCTATTATACATCCACTCTCTGGATGAATTCCACATTTTTTTTTCTCTTTCTCTGTGTTTTTTTTCTCTTTTCTCTGTGTTTTTTTTTTCTCTTTTCTCTGTATTTTTTTTTCCTTTTTTTTTGCTCTGATGGTGAATGATAATGGGGTGCTCGGTTGTTGATTTTATAGGCAAAAATTTTGTCACTACTTTGCGACTACAAAAAAAAGTCACAAATTTGTTACTCTTTTGCCACCATTTTACGACAATTTTGTGACTATTATCAGTAGTCACACAAGTTAGGTAGCATACCTAACTTTCATATTTTCCACGTTTTCACCCACTTTTAGTGACTAAACTGCGACTCTTCTGGCATGATCTATACGAGTAGCAAATAAGTCGCAATTTTTGGACTGATTTGCGACTACATTTACTGACTAATAATAGAGTCGCAAAACAGTCTCACTTTGCGACTCTTTTGCGACTACATTTAAACAGTCGAATAATAGTCTCCATTCAGTCGCTAATTTAAGACTACTTTACGACTGAACAATTCGGTCGTAAATTTGCGACTTAATGGAGACTATATTTTAGTAGTCGTTCATTAGTCGCATTTTAGTCCCAAAACAGTCGCAAAATTTTGCGACTAAAAAAACAGTCACAAAAAGTAGTCACTCATCAGCTGTTTTCTTGTAGTGTGATGACTAATGGCGTCATCAAATGTGTCCTCATCCTGCTCAAAGCCTGAGACTAGCGAAAGACTACCTAAGCCATCATCAGGTCTCACCTCAGCTCTGCCTTGTGATGATCTCCTGAAGAAGTAAGGTACGGATCTCCTAACCGTTTTGAGAAGCGTAGAAATCATCTTGCCTTGCCTATGGACAATGACCTTAAGAAGCACTCTCTACTTTCGTTCCTCTGCTAGAGTGGCATAGAACCATATATCCGTGTTGGTACGCAGAGGGGATGTAACGAACTGGACTAAAGGGGGTGCAATAGAGGAAGAGGGCTGTGGAACAGAGGGCATTGGTGCCTCTCTAAACTGACATCGACGTGCTGCTCGAGCCTTGGCGCGATAGTAATGAGAAACTCTGACAAGTGGACAGCTTGGTGCACGTATAAACCAAATAGATTGAGGAGGGTCAAAGGAGGGGTTATCGTCACTCAAGGCTAGAAGAGAGTCACAAGAAAGAAGTTTGCATTGGTTTTCTTCCTCATATGATGGTGTGAAGAGATAGCCAAACTGCTCTGAGTCTTCAAACCATCCACAAAGAAAGTGTTTCTTCTGAAGTGTAGAAAGATGGAGCTTGTTCTCCTCTTTCAAGGGTGGTGCAAAGCTGAAATCAACTCCACATGCTAGCATGATTGCCGTGATAGTGCCACCAAAATCACTAGAAGCATTCTTCTCCTTCTTCTCCTTAGCCGCATCAGGTTTAACCAAACGCCGAACCAATAGAGATCCATAGTTCACCTTTTCGGGTGACTCCACAAAAGGTGCAATGAGGATAAGAAACTCATCTTTGTAGACTGAAATATGCTCATTCCTACTGAAAATACATTGAGTAACAAGACGATGTATATATCTAATCGCCAGATGAGTGAGCTTAGACTCCTTGGAAGCACCCAAGTTAATCCTCTCATTTGCAAACCTCAACCAAGTGTCATAGTGAGCCTCACTAAAGGTGAATGCAATCTGATCATGACATTCAAAATCAAGAATATCACATAACTCGACAATACTCAAAGCATAAGAACTCTCACCAATGGAGAACGTGAGAATTCCTTCCTTAGCCTTCACGTCTTTGTTGTTCGGATAAGCCAATGTCACTGTGCTTAAGAACTCATGGGTTAGCTCCTCATAAGTGTGGTGAGAAAGCTCAACAAATTTCTTTAACCTCAAAGCGTCGAGATACCATTCAATGTCTCTCCTTAGACCAAACAAATCAATGGTCTCATAATCAATGCATAATGTTAAAATTATCTTGAACTATTTTAGCGCCTCTTTGCAGTCAAACTCGGCATCCATTGCTGGTCCAACTTGCTTCATAACAATCACTGGTGCTTTGGACACATCTCAGGTTGTTTTGGCCTCGGTTTCCTCTTAGATGTTGGGGCTGTCCGAGCTGGTATTGTTTGAATAACCTCCAAAAATCTCATAGGCTCTTCAACTATCTCATCATCTTTGTCCCTTAGATGATAAACAACCATTTCCTCATCATCTTGTACAATGATTTTTCCATGTCTCTTTGTTGAATCTTTTGGCGGTTTCTTTGGACGAGAAGGTGTAGGGGCGTGTTTCCCTTGTTATTGGATAATCAAAGGATTCTCTTTCGGTCTTGGTCTCATCTTAGACAGTCTTGTAATCTTGTCTCCTTCCATCAAAAATCCCTACAATATCAAATTCTCAAAGAATAAGTCATTACTTTGAAAAATTAACAATTACCAAAGAATTGATTCCAATGCTATATATAATCAATTAAGAGCTTAACGAGACATAAAAATTATTTAAAATTGATATCCAAAATAAAAACAAAATTTCTCAAATTTAATCCTAATTTTCGTATTTAATATTAATGACATAAGAAAATTATCAAAAATTTGCAATTTAAACTCTAATATGCCAAAATTCATACAAATCATATGTATATATGATAAACATATTCAACGAATGCATTAACATCATATAAATCACCCAAATTCATGTATAATGAAGAATCCAAACATTATTTTTGAAAAAAATTGAATTAAAGGTGGTTTATGTAATAAATCTATTAATATTACTAAGTCCTTGGTTAAATATCTAAGTGAATTTTCTAACAACCTAATGAATTTAAGCTAATTTCATGAGAATTTGAAAAAGTGCATCAACTTGAAATTTGAGAAAAATTGAGAGTTAGAGAGTTCATACATTTGGTTTTTTATGAAAAATGGAGATATGAAATTGAAATTCCCTTGGAAATTTACTTAAAACAAAGTGAATTGAGCAAAAACCTCAAATTTTGGTTCTTAGGATTTTGGAGCTCACAAACACTTGAGAGAGACGAAGAGATGAAGTTGTGTCTTTTTGACACAAAAACAATATGATATAATCCTTAAAATCTAAAAAATTTAAGTGTTTCTGGTTAATCTCGGTTTAGGACCGGTTTAATATGAGTTGGGTTAAGAAAACTTACCTTTTGGTTCAGATTGAGTCAACACCGGTCTAGAATTTTGACCAATATCAGTGACCGATATTGGCATGCTCGGGTCGTGGTCGAGTCCTTATCGGTGATGGGACGAGGGTCAAGTACATGGGTCGAGACTGGGCGGTATGTGGGTCGACATAATTCTCGACTTAGGTCAATAAGTGACTCGTGGAGTGGATCGATGTTGGTCATGGGATGGGTCGGTGAAGTGTCGATTTGTGGGTCGTGATGTGGGTTGATGCTGGGTCGAGGTAAGGTCTCGTACCAGTCACAAGTTTTATCTGATACTCATGACCGGTACAAGTTTAAAATAGATTAGTAAAAAAAATCAAATTGTAAAAAATTATAATTAAATTTAAAACTTGAAATAAAGCATAAAATAAAATAAAATTTAATTGTGGGTTGCCTTCCACAAAGCATTTGTTTATAGTCAATTAACTCGACTCCTTTCGTTTTTAGGCTTGAGGTGGATCCACTAAAAGAATTGTGGTGCCTTTAGCTTCATTCGTCTCTGAATTTGAAAGATTAACATGGATTGAGATGTCTCCAATGTCATCTTTGAGGACAAAAGCTTTTTGGAAAAGCTTCAAAGTGTTTTCAAGTTATTTCTTGACGGTTTTCTTGTCTATTGCATCTAACTCCGTAGAAAGCAAGATTTGAATCTTTGAAAATGACTTAGGTACATCCTTATGCTTCTCCTTAGCTTCACATTCATCTTTAGTATCCACTTTAGGTGCCAAAACCGAATTAATCTTCTTCTAGACATCCTTATGCTTCATCTTCGACGGTTTTGCAACTATCTTTGATTTGGATTTGGGATCATCTTCCTTGACGTTTTGGAGGTCTTTCTTGGCATCTCCAAGCTCTAGACTAAGCTTTTTGTCCTTAATTTCAATCATACTTGGCATACCTTCAACATTCATTGATATAAGACATACTTGTTAATTTTTGGTGAAAGAGATTCTTCGGTTAGAAAAATCAACAATGGCTCCAGTTATTGGTAAGAATTGCAACCAAGTATCAATGGATTCGTCTGCCTTCATTACCACAACTTGAACATCAGCAGGAAAAATTCCATCTCCTACCTTAAACATCACGTTTTCTAGCACCCCATAAGGTGTAGAATACGATAAATCTGCATACTCTATGTAGACTTTAGAGTGTTGAAAATTGGAGAGACCTAGCTCATTTGCCATTGCTAGTGACATGACATTGACATTAACTCCAATATCATATAGGAAATCATATATTTCAACTTCATTGACAGAACATAGAACAACAAACTTTCCCGGGTTTTCAACTTTCTCGAGTGGCTTCATCTTAAGCCTTCTCCTGTAAGCTCTTTTTGATTCTTCTGGGAGACGTTCTTGTTCTGGTTTTATGGCTAAATTAACCTCTTTTTGAGATCATTTAGAGACAGCCACGTGTTCTTTTTCCTTGGTGAATGCAATGTTACAAAACTTATTTTATGTCTCTTCGGCTTGTTTCCTAACCGCTTCCATTGTTTGAGCAACATGTACAGCTAACTTAGAGACATGAGTGGCAATTGATTTGTACTTGTTATTGAGATCATTGTACATATTATCTATCTTCTCATTGATCTTCCTTTTGTTTTGCTTCAAACCATCTAGGCATTGCTTCATCATAGTTTCAAGTTTGCTCTCTTGTTGAACCGGCACATCAACTTGAGGGAAAGTGAATGGTTGCTTCACTTGATAGACTCTCTTAGGATATAATGGTTTCTTAGTCTGGTATTGAGCTCCTTGTTGGGCATTTTGTTGACAGAAAATACGATCTTAAGGTTTCTCAACGTTAGTGTTTCGGTATGATAGATTTGGATGAGACCGAAAGTTATTGTTGAAACCTCTATTTCCATAATTTATACCGATGTAGTTCACTTCCTCTTGGTTCTCCTATGTTCCATCTACAATATACTCCATAATAGGCTTACCATTGGATCCATAACGCCCTCAGTAGCATGAACTCCTCTTTGAATTTAAGTAGTTGTTAAACCATGTTCTTAAGCTCCAAAATTTGTGCTGAATCGGAAGATGAATGAGTGGTGCGCATATTTCTATTGTAGTCCAGAAAACTATTAGCCTCACTAGCAGCAAGGTTCTCCGTCAAAAGCTTGGCTTCCGGTACTAGTTTAGTCATGAAATTTCAATTGCTCGCAGGACTTGTGATCGATTCCATTCTAGAAGATGTTCCAGAGATTTCCTTCAGAGAAACCATGTTCTTAAGCTCCAAAATTTGTGCTGAATCGGAAGATGAATGAGTGGTGCGCATATTTCTATTGTAGTCCAGAAAACTATTAGCCTCACTAGCAGCAAGGTTCTCCGTCAAAAGCTTGGCTTCCGGTACTAGTTTAGTCATGAAATTTCAATTGCTCGCAGGACTTGTGATCGATTCCATTCTAGAAGATGTTCCAGAGATTTCCTTCAGAGAAACCATGATTAGGGCAGTCCCTAATGTACTCCTTGAATCATTCTAAAGCCTCGTAGAAAGATTCGGTTGGTCCTTGTTTGAAACCCGAAATTTTACTCCTGGTAGAGTTCGATCTTTGATTGGTGTAGAACTGATTCAAGAATTCTCCTTTGTGGTATGTTTATTTCATCCAATTATAAAAGCATGAACCTAACTTCATCCATCTAAGTGCCTTTGAATAGGAGGTGGACGAATTGAATTTATGTCTAAAAAGAAAGCATCAGAAGAGTCAAAGTCATCAATGGTTTGGTGTTGAGGATGCTGAGCAAAAGACATTTGCTAAATTCACTGGAGAGATTAGATGATGATCATTTATACGAGCTAGAGGATTCCGAACTCCATCCAATGGAGGTAGGTCCTGAATTTCTTCTCGAGGGAGTTGGTCATCTTGAGCTCCTCCACGAGGTTGCTGCAAGAGAGCAGTGTTGGCATTAGCTCCATCTAGTACAGCATCAGCAACTTGTTCTTCTTCAGTTTGATTGTTTTGGTTTTCTAGTTCAGCCATCCTTTATTGTTGTCTTTGTTTTCGAAGGGTTCGTTCGAGTTTGTCTATCTCTTGCTCGGGCTCAACTAGATTCTCTGTATTAGATTTCCTAGTCACGCGCCTGAAACACGCAGAAGAAAGAACAAAAGAAAATGAAAATCATATTGTAAAAAGTAAAAATAAAACCAAAAATAAAAACAGAAAATTAAAACGTTCTAGACTAGATTTTAGTCAAAAAATCGAAGGAAATATTCTTCACATCTCCGGCAATGGCGCCAAAAATTTGATGTGAGTAAGTTTTACCACTCCACCTAAACCAGGTGCAAGTGCACAATAATCACAATTAGTATAGATAAGGGATCGGATACACATGAACTTGTTAATCACACTACAAATTATTGGAATCCACAAATCTTTTTTCATGGGACGAAACTCCTACCCTACGCTCCTCGGCTGTTCCCTAAGATGGTCTTGCACAACGCAGAAGATCGCGAGATGACTTGTTCGGAGAACCCAAAATCCGATCCAAACAATTCATATATTATTTTCATTTTTAAATTATTGGAATACACAAATCTTTATTTATTATTTTTAAGTACTACAATGATAATTTTTCTCTTATCACATAATGACTGACAACTACTTTTTTTAAATAAATAATTAGTATTTTTTAAGTGAGAGTCCCATATGAAATTTCCATCGGACTTTCCTCAGCTTCGATCATGTTCTTATCTTTACCAATTTCATATCCATAAAATTTATTGTTATATATAGATTATTTTGAAAATATAAAAAAGATTAGGAATTTTAAAATATTAAATTCTATTTGTTTAAATTTTTAATTAACGAAAAGAACTAAAAAAAACACACAAAAGTCAAAACCTCTAGAAAATAAAATTAAAACGTATACGATGTAAAATATGCGCAACGCGCAGATCAATTTCTAATAATAAAAATTAGGTAGTTTACTGCAATACTATTCCATGAATCAATTATTAGTTTATGGTAATGTTTATTTCATCTATTTATAAAAAACATGCATGAACCTAATTTAAATTCATGAATAGTTTTAAAAAAATTAATAATTGAATAAATAGATATATATCTGATGAATATATGGCAGTAGAATGTGGATGTTTGACGAATTATTATTAAAAAAAATACAATCAAATTACAACTTATATTTCTATTTGTGGTATGTTTATTTCATCCAATTATAAAAGCATGAACCTAACTTCATCCATCTAAGTGCCTTGTCACTTAGTGAAAAAGAAAATAGCTTGCACTTAAAGTAGTCAGCAGGAACTCCATTAGAACGAGTTGTACTGCAAATTTCTTCAAAAGTGTCGATGTGACCAAGAGGATGCTCGGTGAACAAACCATGGAATTGGTTTTGTTTCACCAAAGCTATGATTTGAGGCTTGATCTCGAAGTCATTCCTTTGAATAGGAGGTGTACGAATTGAATTTCTGTCTAAAAAGAATGCATCGGAAGAGTCAAAGTCATCAATGGTTTGGTGTTGAGGATGCTGAGCAAAAGACACTTGTCTGTGAAACAAGGGCTGCTGATTTTGAAGGTTTTCTTGGTAGAGGAAGTGTTGAGCATGTTGCTGATTTGCTAAATTCACTGGAGAGATTAGATGATGATCATTTATACGAGCTGGAGGATTCTGAACTCCATCCAATGGAGGTAGGTCCTGAATTTCTTCTCGAGGGAGTTGGTCATCTTGAGCTCCTCCACGAGGTTGCTGCAAGAGAGCAGTGTTGGCATTAGCTCCATCTAGTGCAGCATCAGCAACTCGTTCTTCTTCAGTTTGATTGTTTTGGTTTTCTAGTTCAGCCATCCTTTATTGTTGTCTTTGTTTTCGAAGGGTTCGTTCGAGTTTGTCTATCTCTTGCTCGGGCTCAACTAGATTCTCTGTATTAGATTTCCTAGTCACGCGCCTGAAACACGCAGAAGAAAGAACAAAAGAAAACGAAAATCATATTGTAAAAAGTAAAAATAAAACCAAAAATAAAAAACAGAAAATTAAAACGTTCTAGACTAGATTTTAGTCAAAAAATCGAAGGCAATATTCTTCACATCTCCGGCAACGGCGCCAAAAATTTGATGTGAGTAAGTTTTACCACTCCACCTAAACCAGGTGCAAGTGCACAATAATCACAATTAGTATAGATAAGGGATCGAATACACATGAACTTGTCAATCACACTATAAATTATTGGAATCCACAAACTTTTTCCATGGGACGAAACTCCTACCCTACGCTCCTCGGCTGTTCCCTAAGATGGTCTTGCACAACGCAGAAGATCGCGAGATGACTTGTTCAGAGAATCCGAAATCCGATCCAAACAATTCATATATTATTTTAATTTTTAAATTGTTGGAATCCACAAATCTTTATTTATTATTTTTAAGTACTACAATTATAATTTTTCTCTTATCACATAATGACTGACAACTACTTTTTTTTTAATAAATAATTATTGTTTTTTAAGTGAGAGTCCCACATGAAATTTCCATCGGACTTTCCTCAGCTTCGATCATGTTCTTATCTTTACCAATTTCATATCCATAAAATTTATTGTTATATATAGATTATTTTGAAAATATAAAAAAATTAGGAATTTAAAAATATTAAATTCTATTTGTTTAAATTTTTAATTAACGAAAAGAACTAAAAAAAACACACAAAAGTCAAAACCTCTAGAAAATAAAATTAAAACGTATATGATGTAAAATATGCGCAATGCGCAGATCAATTTCTAATAATAAAAAGTAGGTAGTTTACTGCAATACTATTCCATGAATCAATTATTAGTTTATGGTCATGTTTATTTCATCTATTTATAAAAAGCATACATGAACCTAATTTAAATTCATGAATAGTTTTTTTTTAAAATTAATAATTGAATAAATAGATATATATCTGATGAATATATGGCAGTAGAATGTGGATGTTTGATGAATTATTATTAAAAAATTACAATCAAACTACAACTTATATTTCTATTTGTGGTATGTTTATTTCATCCAATTATAAAAGCATGAACCTAACTTTAACTCATAATAATTTTTTTACTAATAATTGAATAAATAGAAATATATCTTATTGGTTGAAAAAAGAAAGAAATATATCTGATGGGTTGAACAAAAAAAAAAAAGAAATATATCTGATGTATATATGGCAGTAAAATCTGGCTTTCAAGAAATTGGTTCATTTTACGATTTTTTATTATTAAAAAAAATAAACTAAAACATAGATCGACTACAGAAGATCGCGAGATGACTTGTTCGGAGAACCCGAAATCCGATCCAAGCAATTCATATATTATTTTAATTTTTAAATTGTTGGAATACACAAATCTTTATTTATTATTTTTAAGTACTACAATGATAATTTTTCTCTTATCACATAATGACTGACAACTACTTTTTTTAATAAATAATTATTGTTTTTTAAGTGAGAGTCCCACATGAAAATTCCATCGGACTTTCCTCAGCTTCGATCATGTTCTTATCTTTACCAATCCCGTATCCATAAAATTTATTGTTATTTATAGATTATTTTGAAAATATAAAAAAGTTTAGAAATTTAAAAATATTAAATTCTATTTGTTTAAATTTTTAATTAACGAAAAGAACTAAAAAAAATACACAAAAGTCAAAACCTCTAAAAAATAAAATTAAAACGTATATGATGTAAATATGCGCAATGCGCATATCAATTTCTAATAATAAAAAGTAGGTAATTTACTGCAATACTATTCCATGAATCAATTATTAGTTTATGGTAATGTTTATTTCATCTATTTATAAAAAGCATGCATGAACCTAATTTAAATTCATGAATAGATTTTTTTAATTAATAATTGAATAAATAGATATATATCTGATGAATATATGGTAGTAGAATGTGGATGTTTAACGAATTATTATTAAAAAAAATACAATCAAACTATAACTTATATTTCTATTTGTGGTATGTTTATTTCATCCAATTATAAAAGCATGAACCTAACGTTAACTCATAATAATTTTTTTACTAATAATTAAATAAATAGAAATATATCTTATTGGTTGAAAAAAAGAAAGAAATATATCTGATGGGTTGAACAAAAAAAAGAAAGAAATATATGATGTATATATGGCAGTAAAATCTGGCTGTCAAGAAATTGGTTCATTTTACTATTTATTATTATTAAAAAAATTACAGAAAACAATCAATACTTCAAGGAATTTTTCTTAAATAATTTGTATAATCAATTTTAACCTTTATACGTTCCTACATAGCTTTATATCTACATAATCTCTATGCGATTCCCTTTTCAGCTTGGTGTAGATTTAGATAAATAAACCTAAAATGTTATTGATAGAATATCTTTTGCATACGAGACCATTGATTCATGTACTTTTTGTTTGTTTTTAATTTTTTTTCCCTCATATGCAAGTTGTAACCTCCCAATGCGATTAAATAAGGTGACCGTCCTACCTACAAATGAAAAATTTGCTTTGACACGTGTCGATACATTATTGGGAATATTTTCTAACGTTTGTCTCCTCACCCAAGTCACTTTAATTTAGGCCATAAATCTGCCCAACTGTAACCATTAAAGACCTATACAGTATACATTGCATCCCTTTATTTCCCAAAATTTTCTTTTCCATTTCAATCAAAAATTCAATAGATCATTTTTTTCACCTAACAATTTAATCGACCCGTTATATCAAAATTTAGAATATGATGATATTTTTCATGGGATGATCTTAATCTAATCGCAACTAGGCTCAAACGATTTAAGTGGTACATGAAGTTAAAGGCATTGGATCAACTACTTTCTTGTTCAAATTTGTGTAGTTTTTCACATCCCAAGGTCATTAATCTTTGACTTTAGAACCGTTTTAGTAGTATTAGCATTTCATAGTCCTCCCTTGACACATGTCATTATTATCACACAGTGGCATTTTCCGTAATTAAATAGGCAATGCAGGGGTGAATCCATACCGCAGCACCTATAAATGAAAAGACAAACAACACCACTAGAAACCCAAAAGACAAAGATCTTAAAAACAAAAACAAAGGAAAACACAGAGAAATGGGTTTGGTTACAGAAGAAATAAGAGCTAGGGCAGAGAAATACACAGGAGATGAGATATGCCGCGAGAAGACGAAGGAGTTCCTCAAGGAAGTTTCTATGCCCAATGGGTTATTACCATTGAAGGACATAGAAGAGGTTGGTTACGACAGAGAATCAGGTGTTGTGTGGCTGAAGCAGAAGAAGAGCATCACCCACAAATTTGAAGCCATCGCGAAACTTGTCTCTTACGGCACTGAGGTCACCGCGGTGGTGGAAGTCGGAAAGATCAAGAAGCTAACCGGCGTTAAGGCCAAGGAGCTTCTTATTTGGGTAACTCTCAATGAGCTTGCCTTGGAGCAGCCAACAAGTTCTGGGAAGATCAATTTCAGGACACCGACCGGATTGTCCAGGACATTCCCAGTGTCGGCTTTTGTCGTTCCCGATGTTGAGAAGCCTGCAATGGAGAAGAACAATGGAACCACTGAGGTCAAAGAAGCTGTTGCAGTCAGAGATGCTTAGATATTATGAAATTACTTTCTTAATCTCTCTCATTATCTTAATCATGTATTACTTTCTGCTGCTGCTGCTTAATTTTCTACATTAATAAGATGTCAGGTCCTATTTTTAAGACTAAACCAGAATATCCTTTAATAAAAAAAAACCTATGAACAAGCAAAGCTTAGGTTCTATTCTCTAGATCTGAATCTTGTGGACAACTTCTGATGTTAACATTTCAACAGAAAGCTATACATTTAAATGACCCATATGTATATCTTTTGCTTTAAAAAAGGAGACTCGGAGGTTACTTCATAGCCACAACCATTTCTTAAAGTCTTCTTGCAAGTTATCACAATTCACAACCTCAATACAATAAAGAAAAGTTGTACTATAAATAGGCCAACAACACCTGATCCATTGAGGCGGGTTAAGATTTTTCTGATTCCAAAGTTAGCCATACCTGATCTAAAACGAGGTATGGCGAGGTTTGTTCTTTAATAAGTAGGACCACTCTCCATTACTGTTTCTATGCATAAAGAGATTTGTCCAGTAACGGTAGTTAATCAAGAAAGAGTCTCAGCCATTTTCAGATTTTGTGTTCTTCAACAATCCTTGTTGTCATTCATCTTTACTTTCTAGATCTTCGTTTAGTTGTTTCATCCGTGATTGACTGGTATATTTCTGGGTCATGCTGGTCTCAGACACCATCCCGAATGAGCGAAAATAGCATATATATATAGCAAATGCTTTCCAGTTTACTCGATCACGAAATCAGAAACCAAGTTTTCATCTTTGTGTTTCATGTTCAAGTTCCGACTTCTTGATCATGAACTAGGGAGTCTAAGTCAGGAACATATCCAGCTTCTCTGGTCTCCTCTATCAGTATCCCCAAGACTGAATACACAGAATTCGCATTAGGACACACTTTATCGCTCACAGCAAAGCTAAAAACCTGATTTTCGACCTGAATCCAGCTCATACCGGCTTCTTTTTTGTTCCCCATCGTCCTCATCATCTTCCTCACTCTCGCGAAATCCCCCCACTTCCCTTCTGCTGCATAGATGTATGAAAGCATCACATAAGTCCCCACCATTCTCGGTTTCAACTCCATAACTTTTCTTGCAGCTAATCTGCTTATCAATCCCGTGTATTTATGCGCTTTACAAGCCCCAAGAATTGCTCCCCACGTGGATTCATCTGGTTTAAATGGCATCCTCTCAACCAATTCATAAGCCTCGCCTATTTTCCCAGCTCTTCCAAGCAAATCCACCACACAGTTGTAGATATCTTGATCTGGATTTATGCCGTACTCGCTTTCCATCACTTTAAAGTACTTCAGTCCTTTCTCCACTAGACCGGCATGGCGGCACGCGCTCAGAACTGCCATGAACACAATCCGGTCGGGTCTAATACCCGAAGTAACCATTTTGTCAAAAAGCTCAACAGCTTCTGCTCCATAACCGTGTGATCCGTACCCAATCATCATTGAAGTCCAAGATACCAGATTCCTCTTCTCTGCGATTTCGCTAAATACTCTTTGAGAGTCCGGTATGTTACCGCATTTAGCATACATATCGATCAAAGCATTGGCTAACTCAACGTTTTTGTTAAACCCTCTTCTATAAACCCTTCCATGAAGTTGCTGGCCACAATTCAATGCCGCTATATTGGCGCATGCAGCGACTAAGCTTGTGAAAGTGTAACAATTTGGCACAAAGCCTTGCGATTCAAACCGCTGAAACATGAGCAGAGCTTCGCTGCTGTCTGATCGCTCGAGCTCGGAAATAAGAGTGTTCCATGTGATCAGATCTCTATCTTCCATCTCATGGAAATAGTGTTTCGCCTCTGATAGATACCCACACCTGCAGTACAAGTCCAATATAGAGTTCATCACCGGAAGGTTAGACTGAAACCCGCGTTTAATCACTGACGCATGAATTTGCTTGCCGGTTGTAACAGAATCAATCGAAGCGGAAGCTCTAACGGCTATCGTTATAGAGTAAGGCGTCACATCTGCATTCTCCTGAACACACAAAACAGATCCAAATGTTACAACCTCAATCCGAAATGCAAGCAATCCAACATAAGCAATTCACTTAAATGTAGCAGTTACCAGCAACATTTGCTTATACATCTTTAAACCGCCAATGCCATCTCCCAAGTGCGTAAACCCGGTGATTAGAGTAGTCCATGTGACGTCATTTTTCACCTTGATATCTCGAAAAATCAAACAAGCAGCCTCCATTGTCGCTGAACAAGTAGCATACATATTCATCAAGGCATTGTCAACGTACAGAGAACCTTCCATACCGAGTTTGACCACAACACCATGAATCGAAGCACCATTAGCCAAAACCTTCATGTTTCTACAAGACTTGAGGACACTTGAGAGTGTGAACTCATTCGGGCCCGTTCCTTGCCTGAGCATCTCGCGGAAACACTCCCAAGCACGGGGGCTGTACTCGGAGGAAGCATAACCGGTGATCATTGCGGTCCAGGCAACCACGTCTCTCTCGGGCATTTCGTCGAACAGTGAGCGTGCTTCCTCAACCAAACCTTTCTCGAAATATGAAACGATGAGATTTGTGGCTAAAATGTGATGCTTCTTGGGTCTGTAGGGAGAGTCCGTGCTTTGATTCGACTCGACGCAAGCGTTACGTAGAGAACTTCTAACAAAGTTTGGGATCGGTTTAAACCCATTGGAGCGTACAAGTTTCGTGACGCTCATTGTCTTCCCTTCAGACCCCAACAGCGTCTGATCACAGTTTGTTCGGAACTTCTGGGTTCTGTAGTAATTCCACCATTGCCACAACGACAAAGCTCGTAAGTCGCTTAGGTTAGATACTTTGCCTTGGGTTTGCTCGATCGCAAAGTCAAAGTAAAAGATAAAGTAACAATTTTTCAAATGTTTAGCCTTTTCCCAGAAAATCTGGCTTAAGCAACACTTTTGTTTGGCCAATCTACACGATGCTGCAACGGTATAAAACTCTTGTAATCTTATGTATATACAAACAGATATCAATATTATAATGTGATTTCTGTGAAACTTCAATTCCTGTGAGATCTATAGCCTAAAAAGATTATTGCGATTAGAATGCTCAGAGAAGCAAAGTGACAGTGTTTTGCACTCATCGAATAAGAATCTGAGTCTTGGCTGCGACTCGGGAGCATTTTTTCCGGCCAGTTTTGCTGAGACCACAGACACAGATATCCAGAAGTTCATAGTCTTCTTCCCAGAATAACAGTGACGCCATCTCCGGGTTTGCCAGGAGGAGTTTAGAAGTCAAGAATCCGGCGACTGTCCATGTCTGGTAAAGCCGGGACTGCTTTCCAATGAATTTACCAGATCGGGTGTCGTAATACTCTGGCCAACGATCTGCCATAAGTCTCTTCTCAGCCAATGCAAGAGCTTTCTCAGCTAGCTCCGGTCTACCCATCTTCATACATGCTAATGTGAACTGTTATGAAAATCAAACACATAAAGCCTATTACAAACCAGAAATACTCAGAGAACACCAATGAAAAATTCTGAAACTGTACAAGTGTTTAATATAACCCTAGTTGATTTTTGTGGTCTCACTGGTATTATTTGGCAAGTTTCATGCTTGCTTAACACATACCCTTTACGCATGTTTGAGGATTGTAAATACTTTTTATCAAATATAAATTCCAAACATATATCTGCTTACCTGCCAAAGAAGTGTTGGCCAGGATCCACTGTTGTGGTACGACCAAGGCCTGCAAAGTTTATCAAGTGTTTTCAGGAAAACACAGAAAGGGAGTGCACAAAGGAGAAAGTAAAGAGTAAGTGAAACTCACGTGTTCTTTGGGTCGCTTCCGGTGATTATACGCCAATCATCGTACTCTAATGCAGGATAACAAATCTTAAGAGGCATATTCCCAATAATATCGTCCCATTTAGCTTCAATTAAGTTCAATATAGCTTCATTCTGCTTTGGTGTACTCAAGGAGGAAACAACAGACCAAAAGTTCCCGAGAGTGAAGAATCTGAAATCCATGTGCGCAGGTTGTAGGTTCCCGAGGAGATACCCACCTTGCTCGGGAATCCAATCCATGAGCCATGGAGGAATTTGTTCAGGATAGATGTTGAACTTGTTAGTAGCATCCGTGGAATACTCTTCTGTCTTGTAACGGTATATCTCATTGATCTTTTTTATGTCCACCCAGTAGTATTCTCTGATATGAAAGGACAAAGCACTTAATCTGTTGTTAATGGCTCTTACAAGATTCTTGGAGCTGTCATTAACAGAAAGCATCTCACGGGAGCATCTGAGTGCTGAGTAGAATAACGACTGCAATGTATCCAGAGAGAAAATAGTGTATAAGTCTCAGAAAAATATATATATATTACGTTGTTAAAGGACAAACAGACAAAGAATTGGTACTTGGATTTCGAGGGGGTGGCCATGGATACCCATTCGACGATCAATCATACAAGATCCATCGGTGACCAGAAGTGTTGGAAACATATCAAAACCATCTGCTAAACACAAGTTCATGATGAGCTTTATGCCTGTCTGAACATCTATCCTCTCTTGTAAAGAGAAGTCCCCTGTTAGCTTTCCATATGCCCTTAAGAGAATGATCCACCACAAACCTATAAAGGATAAAAGAAACAAGTAGCACCAAACTCCCATGAAGAAAACAATCCACATAACTCGCCCAGTGACACTCACAAAGAATAGTCAATCGCGCATGCATGTATATATTGACATTTTATATCCAAAGAGAATCTACTGACCAGAATCCACAGGAGCAACACGACCAATGGCTGATTCGCCAAAATCTGGATCCAGAACCTCTTCTGTAGTGTTCTCATCAAGTACCACGGTTCTGACTTTGAAACTTGCTGGCATCAAGCCCTGTCCAGGACTGTAACAGTCTACGGTTTTCTCCCAGCTCTTTAAAAACAAACAAAGGTCTATCAACAACAAACCATACTACAGATATAACCAAAAACAAAATAACCCTCCATACCAAAATACTCTGAAACAGTCCTTTTATTAGACCAGAAATCAGTCGATTCAAACCACAGAAACCATAACCATTGTACATTCTAAATGTTCAGATTATGTCTCTTTTAGAACATCAATGAGAGATTCAAAATGAGACACAACTGTTTAAGAAAACTATAATTTATCTCCATACCACTTGTAACAGAAAAATTAATTCATTACAATCTACTGAAATTCAACTTGTTAGTTTATTCAAACCATAGACACCATAATCACTATACACTTTCAGATTCTATCTCTTTTAGAACATGAATGAGACATTTATACATACCTGTAGCTGTAATGTATGGAGGAGAAAGTTCCTGACAATATCTCCTTCTCCTTTAAGCAAAAAAGCCAAAGCAGAAGGCACAAAGTCTCTTATAAACACTTGATCATAATTCAAAGGCAACTTATCTCCGGGATCATTTGCCGCCACCGTCCCCACCGGCGAGCCACAATACCTAACGACGGCGTTTTCCAAAATCCTCCAGGCTTCCTTCTCAGCCTCACTCTCCTCTCTCACTTTCCCACCAAGAGTTTCTACAATTTTATTACCAACTCCTTCAGATTTCTCAATCTCTACTCTAGAAACTGATCCGCCTACGGTTTCTTCGTCTTTGTGTATCCTTTCGATTACCAGTGGGTTCGAATTTAGAGCAGTCTGAACATTGATTCTCTCGAAACTCTTGTCAGTCGTATTGGTTTCCACGGATGTGGAAAGTTCTCTTACTGAAACGCCGATACTTGTCGTTTTCTCTGAAACCCAATTCGGTAAAACCTTCGATTGGCCAAAACACCAAATGGGCGAAGAAACCAACTTCTGGGTGTTGTTGAATGCGGTAGGATGGTTGGAGATAGAGCTTGAGTAGGGACGAATCAAAGCGTTTTGGGATAAATCGGGAGGTAAATCCATGGAAAAACTGGAAAACAAGAGGCTTCTACGAAAGCGACAAGGAGCCTTCATGGAAACTTTGCGGAGTAGATAGATTGCGCTCATGGCTAGAGACGAAAATTTCACAAGAGAAGACACAGGGATACAAGAATCTGGGTCTACGATTGGGATTTGATCGATTAGCGTCGGAGGAGAAGAAGATATGGAAAGAAGATAGATTTGGAATGATCAAATATTCAAAGAAAAAATCAATGGGTTTAGGTTATTGGGAATTGAGGAAAGACGACTAATCATTTTTTAGTCCTCGGGAAAGGCTGGGATGAATGGCTCAAATGCCACAATTTAGTGAAAGGAGTTTTCGTAAAAGAGTAAAAATAAATGGGACGAAACCGAATCTTCAAAATTTTCGCTGTCTCCTCTCCTTCTTCGCGATCCTCTTCGTCTCTCTTCCCCTCCACCTGTTTTCTCCTCCGTCGTTATCGGTCGATTGATTTCTTTTCAATTAGACAAATGTAAGCGGAATTCGACATCTATTCTTGTTCAATTGTGAATTCAGAGATGGCTTTAATGAAAGACGCTACAAGGGGTATGAGTCAGCAGAAGGCCGAAGAAATCCAGCCTGAACAGAAGCACCCACACAACCACCAACAGAAGCACAAAAGAAGTCGATCCTCCTCAAATCAATCCAGAAAGAAACCATACTCCCCCTCCAGAAGAGAGGAACTCAAATGATGGGCCGTCAGATGATGGGGACGAAGAAGAAGCAGATATGTCTTCACAGTCGAATGTATTATATACATGTGCTTTACAGGTTAGGAAAATTTGTTAGAAAATTAAAACCATTTAACGGTGCTTCTGAAGACAACTAGTGCAACTTAGTAATGGTGTGAGCTAGTAGGTAGACGAGTGGATTTGGATTAATTTGTGTTCTGGTACAACTTCGGACAACTGGAACAACTAAGTATTAGTCTGTTAAGAAAGTATTATTTGGTTCAACTACGTATTACTAGGTTAAACTAAGTATTGATTGGATCATCTATTTATTAAAACTGTGTTTGAATTTGCAGGATACCGATGATGATAGCCAACCAATGCAACCACATAAGCTTTTATTCGGTCCAACCAAATATACCAGGCCTTGTAAGATACAAGAAAGGTTGAAGAGAAGTGGGATATTTTTTAGAACAATGAATCATGTGTTGGTCTTTGTTTTGGTTTGGTGTTTATGTACTTGTTTGTGTATTTTTGTGTTATGTTTATTAGGTGCGACTGAGTTTGCTTTTAAAACAAACCAGACATTTTTTCAGTAATGTAAGTTATCGGGGTTTAGGGTTTATTAGGTACAACTGAAATCATAATTATTACAACTGGATTACGTGGTTTTATTGACAACTGGATTACTTGGTTCGACTGTGTAAGTTATTCAGTACAACTGGATATAACTGGTACAACTGAAATCATAATTAGTACAACTGGATTACGTGGTTTTACTGACAACTGGATTACTTGGTTCGACTGTGTAGAGATACTTCAAATTATAAGACATTTGCGAAAGAATGAAAACTAAAGGATTTTCATCCGCATTAAGACACTACAACCAACACAAATAACATGGTTCTCTTCTACTTAAACAAGTAGAAAACTGTACCAACAAACAGAAATAGACCCGCAAGACCCGCAACTAACTCCTTCAACTTTGCAATCTCATCAACATTGTTCTGCATCTGCACATGCATTATCTCCAAAGTAGTATCATCGCCACAGGTCAAGACACGTCCAGTTCTTCCAATGATTTGAATATTCTATGTCTGCTTTTTGATCCGCAGCCTTAGGATACTTAGTTCCTCCTCAACAGCGTGATCCCACCATTTCCGAATGTGATAGTCAGGATCCTACACATAAAACCCACAATATCGCATCCCAAAATCACAAATGTCATACATTTCCGAAAATCTTTCTCATCCAAACGCATAATATGGAAATCGCATAGATCTAGGATTCCTAAATCACGAATCTGAATTTGACTTACCTTTCTCGAGCTTGCCTGCAAATCGGATTCGCGAATCAAGCCCAGAAAATGAAGAATCGCGATTCTCTCTCTCTCTCTCTCTCTATATATATATATATATATATATATATATATATATCTCTTTCTCTCTATCTCTCTCTATCTTTGAGCCGAAAATGAAAAAAATGAACAATGGAAACAAATTTTAGGAATTGGGGGAAAACTGAAATATTTTAAATTTCAAAATCATTAAAATTCATCCCGCCGGCGGTAAAGGTGACATATGGCAAAACAAATTAATAAAAAATTCGTGTGTTATGAACATAGTTGTTCCTAAGTGCCCAGTTGTACGAAGATCATAATAGTTGTATTTTTGCGATTTTAGCGTATTTGTAGTGAAACCTTGATATAAATTATTATGTTTTGGTTGTATACATGATTTTTGACTATTACTTATCATTTACAACGTTTTCAAAGTAAAATTGTGCAAAAGCATATATTTTGCCTTTTTTGCATCATAACGTGGTTAATATTAACAAAGGCTTCCTTATATTATAAGGTGTGTTTGATGTGAAAACAAGAATATGTATTAAAATGATAAATTCATGTTATCCATAGTATTAGTTATTTCCTTATAGTTTAAGATGTGTTTGGAGTTCTTAAGTGTCTGATTTGTTTATAGTTTCTCATAATTGTTGAATATAATTTTTTGTTTGTTTATTAAGTAGTAGCTAGTAGTCGAACCATAGGAACACAGTTTTACCAAGTTTGTGCGAAATATAGATACAAATACAAATACAAACACAAACCACTACTGAATACAAATACAAAAATTGTTCTTAATGAGAAAAAATACATAATTGTTCTTAGTTGAAACTTAAAAAACACAGTTGTACAAACCCGGGAATAAGTTATCTCCTCCAAATCTAATCTACCTAGCAATCACTACGATTCAACAACTACAATCGATTAATTACCGATGCAAAGACTTAATCAACCCATAAAACATGGTTACCAATCCAATGTGCATATCGAAACAAGCAATTTTCAAATCCAATCTCTAAATTATGAAATCCCCATATAACACCATAATTTAGGGATCAAGAAGAAGAACTCACCTCTTGAAACTTCATCAATGGCGGATAAGAGAGGAGCTACGAACAAGAAACTGGTTGCAGAAGGAGAAGGAGGAGGTGGAGGCGAGGGCCGGCGAGATCCCGATTGAGCTCGGGTATGTCGACGAAGGATGTCGACCAAAAGGGGATTTTAGATTTTTTTTTTTACTTTTTGTTTTAATTTTATGAAAATGATTTAAAATAAAATTATTTTAATAAGTTTTCGGTAAGGGTATAAATGGTATATCACATTCTGATTAAATGAGAAAGAGAATTGGATGGCATTCAGATTATTAGAGGGTACATGAGATCATTTTTTTTTACAGATAGTGGCATTTGAGACTCTTGCCCGAAAGGCTGTCCCACTCGAGTTTACTCTTTTACCCTTACAAGGTTATTTAGGGTTAACAACAACCTGCATGGTTTAACATTGTGAGATGGTGTTGGACCGGACAAGTGCAGAACAGACGAAAACAAAGATTTATATTTATATATAACCCTAAAAGTTCGATTCGTAATCCATAACCAAGTTCGATTCGTAACCCATAACCCAGATTCGTACAAATGTTACTCTACACAACCAAAGAAAATCAATCTAAATGTTCTAAATTTCTCAGTGTCAAACAAACAAAGAAACGACAACGAAAAAAATCTCCAAAAATCATTCATGATTCAATAAAATGATTCACATTCCAGAGTAAATAAAGAAACGACAACAAAAAATCCCAGAAAAACCCTAAAGCGTATGAAACTCAAGCCAGATCGGGAAGTAACACTTCAAAGAAAAAGGGAAAGACAAATTTAAAGCGTATGAACTCAAGACAGTAACGTGAATCTTTATTTGATTCCGAGCAAATCGAGAAGAAGATATCGCAACAGGGATAAGAAAACTCTCAAATTTTTTTCTTCCTTTCTCTCTTCCTTTTTTTTTCTTTGAGTATCGCTTTCCCTTATTGAAGGAATGATAATTTCGTCATTTGACTTTATAAAATAATGGTAATATTAAAAATGGACATGCTATGATGACATTTCTAAAAAGTGGTAATAGACAAATGATAATTTTGCAATTGTCCCATATAAAAAGGTATAAAACACAATATAAAAACTTAACACGTCAAATTCATAGCTTCACACAACAAGGAGCCAAATTGAAAGTAGAAACATAAATTACATTTAACAAGAGGGATAGATAACTCGCAACATGCTCATACATACTTGGTGAAAAATTTAAAAGATATTATAGATACAATTCACAAAACATGTGGTATGACAATCTATCATAAATACTTTGCTTTGACAATGGTTCTTACAAGAATCGCAAACTGGTCGTGAAACATTACTTTTGCGAAGAACTTGAACTTCCTTCCCATACATATATAAAAGTTGACAGGGCTTCATATATGGGTCTTCACCAAATAAGCATTCATATGAAAAGTAATATAGGACTTCGGTGCTTGTAATTTTTAAATTACGTTAGTACACCTCGCACCAATCTTTCTCAAGTACTTCTTTTTCACATAAAACTGTGAAAAAGTGCTTATCGTGTTTATACCTTGATTGTAATATAGCACACTTGATACATATGTCAAAATCACATTTGATGCAATTTAATTGTTTCTCATGTGTTGATTTGTATACCGCTCATATTGGCTTTTTTTCCTGGGAAGTTAGAGAAGAAAGGCTAGCACACTGTACATCTAGTTCGAAGGAACATTTCCTTTTTAGTCACTGATAGACAATGCCACCACAAACACGACCGCTGCATCCGAATACATATTGCCCAACAACTTACAATGTAAGTGGATGATGATGTAAGACATGTTGTATTATGCGAGGAGCATCTGCGCATCTATCATGGAGGATGAAGACACACTCCATACAAGAATAAAAATTACCTTCAATGATAGACAGAACACACACTTGACAAAAGTTGTTTTCATCATAAAATATGCATGCCCCTAATCGGAGATGATGTTTATGAAGGAAATAAAGTATCACTCCTTTAGATATCACATCAAACGGCTTACATCTTGTGTTATAACATCTTCTTCTGGTGTATCTCGAGGTCTTCTCCATCCCACACATCTTTCCTTAGAGCGCATCTTGAACGAACAACATAACCAGTACACTTCTCACAAATATATGCACCATAATCATTGTCAACACTTTTATGACAAACTTCACAAGACCATTCTCCTAATCGAAGAGAAGAATTGTAGAAGATATGATGGTGGTAACGCGATATTCTGATGATGCATGGAAAATACATATAATGTTTATGAGCTATGGAGTTGCATATAAGACAAACATATGTGGGGTAAATTTTTCTCAACAAACCACAAACATTGCAAATTAAGGAAGTTTGTCTGGGGAAAAAGGTGAGAGGATGGTAATAACTTTTTGATTGGTTTATAACAAAGTCTATAGGCTTCATTGCACAGAGTGGATGCATAAAACCCGACACATGGTACAATGATATAACAAATTTTTTGTTATTCTTCCAGAACATAAACACTTAATAATGTGACCACGACGAAAATAATAGTAAAGCTGGAGAACATGTTCAGAATGGTAAGTGTTGGGAAAAATAAATTCACTACCCGGTTAATCCCGTTTAACCTTGATATGTCTCGGTTAAGAGGTAAGACTTGCCGGTACATCGTCTACGTCAGGTAAAATTTGGTAATAACTTGCCATTACCTGACAATACATCTTCTACGTCAGGTAAAACGAGGTAATAACCTGCTATTACCTGATAATACGTCGTTTACTTCTTGTAAGGCATGGAAATGACTTAGTACCAGGTAAGCCGTTGTTATGACGTCGTTACCAGGTCGTTATAATCGTTAGGATATCAATTCCAGGTTAGTTGTTGGTTTGACATTAATTTATAGACATGGCTATCAAGATAACATCGTTGAGACATCGCGATCCGAGATATTATGAGGTTTGTTATTATCTAGACCTCATAAACCGAAAAGATATAGGATTCAAGTATATAAAGAATTCTGATTATTAAGGAGATA
The DNA here is from genome assembly GCA_900406555.1 of Pseudoturritis turrita. Classification (NCBI taxonomy): domain Eukaryota; kingdom Viridiplantae; phylum Streptophyta; class Magnoliopsida; order Brassicales; family Brassicaceae; genus Pseudoturritis; species Pseudoturritis turrita. Next base: position 85,566 of record OVBL01000170.1, on the reverse strand, counting down.
AGCTTGTGGATTGACACGTTAATTCCCATCCTAATCCAAAAAGGGTTTTTATCGAATTCCTATAGATAAATACATCTCAGAGAGAAGAAAGACATCACAAAACACTTAGAAAACTTGAGAGCTACATCTTCACAACATCCAAGAGATAGCAATCGAAGATCTAGCCCTTGTTTTTGACATCCAATGAAGTTCTTTATAACGCTTTAGATACCTATACGTTGTAATATAATTCGATTACAAGCTGACTTCATTGATTAATAAAGATATACTTCTCTTCATCATTCCGTAGATCTGTTTACTTGCGAACCTGATTAAAATTTTCCCAAAGAGTTTGGCGCTAGAAGGAGGGGAGGTTTTAACTACGTGAGATATAACGAGCGGAGAGAACAACAAGGTCCATGCAGGAGGTAACAACTCTCAAGATCCCGCTGCTCAACCGGTGGTACTCACCGCCCAGATGAAGCAGAGCGAAGAACGATTAGCGCTACTCGAGGTGGAGAACGCTTCCTTGAGAGCTGAGAATGCCTCTCTGGTCATCGAAAACAGAGGCACCGAGGTCGATGCTTGAAACCGATCAATAGACAATCCATGCATAGAAACGATGGTTTTCAAACGTCTGGATGCAATGGAAACAATGAATTAAGCCACTTCCAGGAGTAGCTCCCCTGATTACTAAGAGTAATCTTAACTGCTATGCGGACGCTCCATTCACCGATGAGATCGCGCTTGTGGAGATGCTGAAGAAGTTCACGTTCCCCTTGATAAAGATGTACAACGGGACGACAGATCCTGACGACCACATAGCACAATACAAGCAGCGGATGTTCACAACCGTAATTGAAAGAGAGTATAGGGAAGTTAGCATGTGCAAGGGATTTGGTTCAAGTCTCACATGACCAACCCTCCAGTGGTTTACAAACCTGCCAAACGCGTCGATAGACTCATTTGCGTCACTAACTAACCGTTTTGTTGAACAATTTGAAAGTAGCAGGAACCTGGAGAAGACAGCTATGAGGTGGTACAAAAGAAAGGAGAGTCACTACGCAGTTATGTAGGGCGTTTCAACAAGGAAAAAATATCCATCCCAAGCTGCATCACGTCTACTACCATCTCGGTATTTAAACCAGGTCTACTTCCAGTTGGTGACTTGTATAAGGAACTAACGAAGTATTAGTGCAAGACAATGGAGGATGTACTCTCTAGAGCATGGGCACAAATCAAGTGAGAAGAAGATCCAGCTCATCGTTACCAATAATCTCTGTGGTCAAAATCACACATAGAGCGACATTACATACCCTAAATAACTAAGGTACGTGAGTCATGAGCTTAAAGGTTGCATGATAGGAAAGTCAAAAACTTACTTAACAACTAGAATGCCTTGCACCTAACGACCTACTTTTTAAGAGGTTTTTAATTTTTCAAGTTTTGGTTTTTTGTTGGTTTTTTCCTATGTTTTTCGGCGATCCACGAGACATCGCTACATTTTCAATTCTTTTTATTTGAGTGGTTTGCCACATATATACAAACAAGCATTATAATAAAAAAATTTAAACATATGAATCTTACGAGATCCTAAGTATAAGTATTCGAGTAATAGTCACGTCAATATTGTTCAGGAGCAAGACTTCCTTACACAAGGCGTCGACCATATCCATTTAAAAAAAAACAAAATGGCAATGCCTTAATCTATAATGACCATGGTCAATGTCAAATCGAATGGGGGTCAATATTTCCCGAAAGCATGACAAACAAGAGGTACATCCTTGGCAGGTTATGGTGACAGCCAATACCTGATAAAATAAGAGGTACATCCTTGGCAAGTTATGGCGATAGACAATATCTGATAAACCAAGAGGTACTCCTCAGAAGGTTATGACAAAAGTTAATACCTTACAAACGAAGAGGTACGTCCTCATGATATTTTGACGACAGTCATTCCCGTGACAAATGTCAATACCTTACAAACAAAGAGGTACGTCCTCATGAGGTTGTGACGATAGTTATTACCTAATAAATCACGAGGTACATCCTTAAAGGAGGCTGTAACAAGAGTCACTACCTGGTAAATTTGGAGGTACATCCTCTGGGAGGTTTTGACGAAAGTCATTACCTGACAAATCAAGAGACACTACCTCAACAAGTTGTGTCAATAATAACAACTTGATAATTCAAGAAGTAAAATCTCCCAAACGAAAAGTAACAATTGTCATTACCTAATAAGATCGGAAAGGGTTATCCCCAACTGATTATGATAATCACAACGACTTGATAAATTAAGAGGTAAAATCTCCCCAAAAAGTGATCAGAATAATCACTACCAAATCAATCACGAGGTACGACCTCAAAAGCGGTTGACTATGGTCATAACAAGTAAAGAAAGAGGCATAGTCTTAATATGTTACGACAATGGTCGTTACGAGATAAAAACTAGAGGTAATACCTCCAAACAATACGACATTACAAAGTAATGGGCAATAACCTTTATGACTTCCAAATCTAGAGCGATGTCAAAGCGAAGGTATGCCAAGCTTAATTGATTATAAACATGATCGATAAATGATGTCCCAAAAACACGTAATAGAGGAGGTCATCTTTGTAAAGTTTTCAAAATCACTACATCCAAAAACAAACATGGCAAAATTATAACAGGGAAGAACCTACGAGGTCAATCCTTAAAATAAGGACATCACCACAAGAGTCCCGAGAACAATTCCAAATGACACAACGGACTCACAAAAGAAAACAACTACATCGACTACTTGGTAGAGGTAGAGAAAGCGGAAGTGCCCTCTCCAAAGTCTATGAAAGCCTCTGGGAAAACAAGTGGAACCTCACCATTGAGCCAGACCCATGCATTCTATACCTCCCTGAACCTCACCAACGGTAATTGGGAACCTCGTTAATGCATTAGAAGAAATAACAAAAGAAAGAAAGCGAGAACATCCATGAGATGAACTTGCGACTTGTCAAGTATAACAACATGTCCTAACTCGTCAAAAGCTTCCCGGTCACGAGAAAATGCTTGTTTATTGAAATTAGCTACTAAGGAAGTGGTCGCTAGCAGCCCAAATGCCACTATCTGAAGAAATAAAATACTTCTTTTCGTATACTTGGCAGGTCGGAGACAACGCATCTCTTCCAACGTGACATGTCATCATCATATGTACATGACTATGAACATCTCCAAATTGAGAACTACAGAAATAATATCTTCATATGTGTGTAGATATATACACAAGGCAAACTGAAATGTATACGTACGTAAATGTAATCCGGCAGGTTTTGGCATTGAGATACATCGCCAGACAAAGACTGCCATAATAAGCTCCATATTAACTGCTCTTCAAATTTTAAATAAGAAATCGAAGAGTGGGGGACAAACTGTTGGAAAAAATACTACCCGGTTAATCTCGTTTAACCTTGATATGTCTCGGTTAAGAAGTTAGACTTGCCGGTCATCGTCTACGTCAGGTAAAATTTGGTAATAACTTGCTATTACCTGAAAATACTTCATCTATGTCAGGTAAAACGAGGTAATAACCTACTATTACTTGACACGTCATTTACATCATGTAAGACATGGAAATGACTTGTCATTACCAGGTAAGACATTGTTATGACATTGTTACCAGGTCGTTATAATCGTTATACGATCAATTCCAAGTTATTTGTTGGTTTGAAATTAATTTATAGACATGGCTATCAAGATAACATCGTTGAGACATCGCGATCCGATATATTATGAGGTTTGTTATTATCTAGATCTCACAATCCAAAAAGATATATGATTCAAGTATATCAAGAATTCTGATTATTAAAGAGATAAACTTGTGGATTGACACGTCAATTCCCATCCTAATCCGAAAAGGGTTTTATCGAAGTCCTATAAATAAAGACATCTCAGAGAGAAGAAAAACATCACAAAAACACTCAGAAAACTTGAGAGCTACATCTTCGCAGCATCCAAGAGATAGCAATCGAAGATCTAGCCCTTTTTTTCTGCGTCCAACGAAGTTCTTTATAACGCTTTAGATACCTATACGTTGTAATATAATTCGATTACAAGACGACTTCGTTGATTAATAAAGATATAATTCTCTTCATCATTCCATAGATCTGTTTACTTGCGAACCTGGTTAAAATTTGCCCAAACAGTTTGGAGATGCTGCGAAGATCTAGCCCTTGTTTTCGACATCCAACGAAGTTCTTTATAATGCTTTAGATACCTATATATTGTAATACAATTCGATTACAAGACGACGTCGTTGATTAATAAAGATATACTTCTTTTCGTCATTCCGTAGATATGTTTACTTGCGAATATGGTTAAAATTTGCCCAAACAGTAAGGGTGTTTGATTTTAAGTGCAGACTCGACACATTCTTTATGATATGTGCATTGGTGAGTTTCACAAAAATAATAGTTTGTGCTAAAATGTGAGCCGTAGCATATTTCACACCCATCATTGGCTTAAGATTTTTTATTCCCAAGCAAAGGGAGTAAAAGATGTTCATAAAACTTTGAATTGATCATATACGTGATATGTGTTAATACTATCTTTCAGTGAGTGATTTCGCCATCATACATCAGGGCATAAGAAAATAGTTGAAGATGATGATCGTGGCTGGCTGCTTCACCGGAGGGGGTTGGACATTGTGTTTGTGAAATTGTACGGTACATCGAGTGGTGATATACCAAAAATAATTTACCATCCTTTTTCTCCATATGAAATCCACTTTCAAAATCCATGGCGGCATCCAATCCTCCTTTACTACTTTTATGTTAAAGTTCTTTGAAATTATTTGTTATACAAAAATTATTTTCACAATTTCCCACGATAGATATGAAAATTTGCATCCTAAAGTCTCCTTATATTTTTGATTATTAGATCCTTAACGTGAAAATAACTTGGAAGTTATTCTTTTCTTTGTAGTTGTGATAATGTTCTTTCCCCGCAAACTAATACTACAGAAAATACGAGTATTAATAGCACTTCATAATAGCGGTTTATATGTTTCTGCTATGGTTGACTTATGTCTGATTTTTTATAGCGATTCTGAAATGATAAACGCTAAGATATGTTGAGAGGCAAAAAATAATGTGTTCGCACTTAATTTTTAGTTCTCCAATTACTTTGTAATAGCACATATGAATTATAAAACGTCATCGTAAGTTAACCGCGAAATTTTTTTTTATTGCCCTCCAAGTGAAAAAATAAAAGGATTATACCAAATTAATTTAGAGAAAAAATTGGTACAATAAAAATTAGAATATTCGCAAAACAAAAAAAATCAGTGTCGATCAGTTTCTCCCTTTTTCTCTTCTTTCACTTTCGGCACTCTCTCTATCTCGATACTCTCTCAACCTCGATCTCTCTCACTCACAGTGTCGATCAGTTTCCCGAGGGGTGAACGGCGGGTCCGATGGTGCTCGAAAGTTGTCGATAGAGTTTGGGTGGGCAGTTTGCGGTGGATCTTAGCGAATCTCCGTGCTTTCTTCTTATGGCTTCATCGCACCGCGAGATATCCTTAGATCTGGCCAATTTGCAAGTGTATGTCAAAGCTTTCTGTATTGGTGCTTACTGGTTTCTTTCTACTTGCATTTTCTCAACATAGATTTGTTATGTTCTTTGTGTTGATTTCAAACTTATATATCACATCTCGTCTGATTTGAGATTTTTTTTTTCTCTTCTTCTTAATTGTATCTACAGGAAGGAAACGAATATCAGTTTTACCAACCTGTGTATTAGGATCATCTCATCTCATCTACACTACTTTTGATCTTTGTGATATAGTGATTCCTTTGGAGATAGAATCAAAGCTTTGATTTTATTGTACAGGGTGTTGTATAGTGTTGTTCTTGCCGGCGAATGTTAAACTACGATCCTATTGATTCTCGATTGGTAGAAAAAGTTGGAGATCAAGGGTTTAAGGATTTTGCCTCTTTTGTGGAGATTTTTCTTCTGTTGGTGTTGTTAGATTGTAACCATTTCTAGTGGGTTTAGTTTCGGTTTTTATTATGGATGGCTACTTCATCTGAGAGGTGGATCGATGGTCTTCAGTTCTTCTCCTTGTTATTGCCTCCGCCACGGGACCCTCAACAACAAAAGGTATAGCTGAGTTAGAACTATAAGATTGAAACTGGCTGATCCATGAACCGTCAGTTATGGTCTTGATATGATTTTGATATATGTGATTAGTAAATTTCGCACCAAATTAATTGGTAACTCTCGTAGATGAACTCGTACTTGGCACAACTGATGATTTGCATTTATATCTATATGCAGAGCCAACCTCTTGCTGAACATTACTGTTCTTTTTCAATAAATGGTTCAATACTGCATTAGTTAAGTGCTTATTACTTGAAAAGTTGTTTCATGTTCATATAAGATATAAAGTTGTAGAAAGGAGTTTAAGTTGCAGTACTGCATAATTCTTATCAGATACTAGTATTCATTTTACTTATTTTCTCTGTTGATTGTTTACCTTTCTCGATGTTTTGATCTATCAGTTTCTTCCCTCCTTCCTTCGCTTCTTCTCTTTCAGGTTCTTGACCAAATTGTGGTTGGAAATGTTGAGGACTGCAGAGAGATGTTTGAGGGTAGTGCTCAGATAAGGATCACGCCATTTTCTTCAAAAATCAGATTGGAAACCCGGTTGCCTACAAGCTTGCCAACAAATCAATATCGCATAATGCATGTTGCTCACCCATGACACGGATGCAGGTGAAGGAATGACGAGATTAGAGCTGTCAAAGTGAGTCCACCCGCCCCGCCAAAATTTCGAAACTAAAATGTTTAACCCGCACCCGCGGGTATTTAAAAAAAAAAATATATATATATATACATATTTTAATTAATTTAATAAATAAAAAATATTAATTTATACATATTTTAAATATTATAAAACATAAATACATAGTTTTCTTAGAAAAACTAAAATTTTGTTACTAAATTTATATATATTATATAATTTTTCAATAATTTAGTAATATTATTAGGATAAATATTTAAAATTAATATATTAAAAAAAAAACCCTCGGGTAACCCGCATAACCCGCGTCCAATATTTCTACGACCCGCACCCGCCCCGCCTTATACCACTCCAACCCGCTTGACCCGCGATTTCGATTTTTTTTTTCATTTGGCCGACCCGCACCCACCCCGCGGCGGGTCAAATGAGGCGGGACCCGCGGGTAAAGAGTCAAATTGACAGGCCTAGACGAGATGGAGTTCACAGAAGCTGATTTTGGACTTTTGTGATATATTTAAGGATATTTGTCCCTAATTTTTTAAATTTTATTTTTTGGCTTCTAAATCCAATGAAATCTATCGGTTATTATAAATACACTTAAAAAAAGACAACAAAATATCATGCCTTGTAATTGAATTAATAAAAAAACAATATGTTATTGCTATTCAAAATTAATAAAAGAACATTACCAATAATTAAGATTTAGATTTGGAGTTTAGGGTATAGGATTTTGGGCATATAATTTGGGATATAGGATTTAGGGTTAGGGTATAAGGATATAGGGTATTGAGTTTGAAATATAATTTTTAGTGTTGTTAACAATAGAAATATAATAATTTTTTATGGATTAATGAGTGTTTGATTTATGGTATAAAATTTTAATTTTTTAAAAATATAATCATTTTTTAAATTCTAAACTCTAAATCCTAAATTCTAAACTCTAAACTTCTAACCTTAATCATAAACACTAATTTTATGGATTAATGAGTTTTGATTTAGGATATTGAATTTTAAGTTTTTTTAAGTATAATCATTTTCTAAATCCTAAACTCTAAACCTTAAATTCTAAACTCCAAACACAAATCCTAAACTAGTAATCCTTAATCATAATAAACACTAAATTTTTATTTGTAAATTATTAAACATCAACATCAAATAATATACCAAAAAATCAACACTTATAACAAATTTTGAGTCTAACCATGTTGTAAATCCTAAACTCTAAAACCTTAACATAATATATATTCAATATATAAACCCAATACCCAAAATCCAACACTTAATTTTTTTTTTTGAAATTTCAAATCATAAATATTAGTGTTTGATTTAGGGTCTATATATGTCAATATGAATAAATTAGTGTTTGATTTAGGATTTAGTGTTTGATTTAGTTTGATTTATGGTTTCAAAAGTTTATGGTTTAGGATTTATAGTTCATGGTTTATGGTTTCATACTTGAAAAATATTTTTCTATTTCTCAATTACAAAATTAAAAATTAGCAGAAGAATTAAAAAATTTATAAACTCGTATATATTAAAATATTATTATAAATTAAATAAAACAGTTTAAAAAACATCTAACAAAACACATGAGAAAATACAGAAGATGAGAGCCAATTAAAAAAGATCACTAAGATCAATGACGTTGCAATCTTGCTTAGCCAATCTTGTCCGTTCAACTCTTGGAGACAGCCAATCTTGCCCGTTCATTTTTTTTAGTCTTTATTAGTATCCTTTATTGGTCAAAAGAGGAGAATTTACTAGCCTCCAGTAGCCCCTTCTCATCTCAAGAGATGCTTTCTCTCCCCTGTCCACATATATCCTCGTCAAATTAGGTTTCACAAATGGAGTATTTGCTAGTCAAAACTTCTTCTCTTCCTTGTCCAGAACTTTTATCAACTCGTCCCTCTTCTTCCTCAAATCTTGTTCTCTTCTTCTTCCGATAACTCACCGTCAAATGGTCGCTTCTGTTCTCCCAAAACTAAATCGGCTTCTCAATTCACATATCTTCCTCTTTTATCGAATCTCTCTCTCTCAGACATCATCAAACTGGGTTTCAAACTTTTCAAATGTCGCCTTTTGTTTATCTCCGTCGTACCGACACCGATTGAGAACGTTGTCTCGTGGTTCTCTGCCATATACACAAGAAGTTAAGGAAGATAAAAGGCTTAGATTTCTCATGTTCTGACAAAAAAAGCATGAATCTTTCGATTATATATGATTTAGAAATGTCGTTTCTTCGATTGTGTTTGATTGATGACAAGAGATGTGTTTCCATGTTTGGATTTTGTAGCACTGTTGGAAACTGGAAGTCTTTTTCATTCTCCATTTGATGAAGAACTAATTTTGAAGGCAAGTTGAGTTTCAACCAAAGATATCAATATGATATGCTTCTTAGTCCCTTTTTGAATCATATACTTATACTTTATTCACTGTTTAATTAAAATATGTGTAATGGAGCTTAGTTATAATTTCTTTGAATATTTTTGCTCTGTTTTTGTTTTAGACAACCCTAAATCTATTTAGTCACAAGACTCTCTCTCTCTTTGATCCCTAATCACCTATTAAATCAGAGCTTCTTCTTTAACTTTGCAAGGATTTTGTTTCCAGAAACAATAACTTTGTGCCGATCATGTGTTTTGAGAATTTTCAATTGATTGTGTGACGTTTGTGTAACAGATGCTGAATTCTCAATAACTTTGTTTGATCTGTATTATTTAATTTGCTCTGTTTTGGTTTACTACTTAAACATAGGTTCGCATGGATATGACTGGATATAAGATAAAGAGATACTAGAGGTATTTATTTCTATGTCAAATCTCTGATTACTTTCATGGTGTTCTCACTTCATCGTTTTTTAAATTCATCTATGAGGTACACTTCTTACCTTAAAACTAGAGGTTGAATCTTTTTACTCAATTTGATTTTGTTTGGTTTGTGTGGTTATGTTTGGGCAGGCACTATCATGTTGGAGTCATCACTTAGGTGCCTGTTACAAGTTTCGTCTACTCTGTCCATGATATAAAGTTTGTTTCGAACCGTTCTGAAGATTTGAGAGACTAAGGATGTTGGAGGCCTGCTTGTTGAGCTAAAGAGACGAGTGTTCCGTTCGATCCAAATGGCATAAAGAGTTGCCTGAAATATAAGCTTGATGTCGTAGAGGTATGCCTAGGCAGAGTCGGTATCGTGTGAACGTTGTCTTTTAATTATGTACTTGTACTTTGTAATATAGTTCTTTTGTATGATGGTTTTATATAATATAATAAAATATGGTATTTTTCTTTTTTATAAAATCTTAATTTAAATACAATTAATAAAAATACAAATGCTATAGAAAATATAAATTATTGGAACAAACTATAAAAATCATTACATATATCGAATGCTATAGTCATATTTTCAATATGCTATGAATAAGTTAATTAATAACAATAATTAATTGCTATTGTATTTATATATTATTGCATAAGAAAAAGCGCTATATTAAATGAAAACACGATAGCAGTGCAAAAAAATACTATTGAAAGTGTCAGATCTATTATGACGAGAGCTGACAGAGCACTTTTTACAACGCTATGATATCGTTAGATAGCGGTTTTCGGCTACTATTAATATCCATTTTTCCTGTAGTGAAAGAATCAAATTTTCTTTGCAAATGGTTTTCGTATTTTCCGAAATTATCTGATTATTCAAGATTTTAATTTTATTGAGCCACTAGATCAAATGGCAATATAGATTTGTAAGGTATTTTGAAAATATTAGTTTTTAAACGAAAATTGTATTGAAGTTCGATTATGATGACAAAGATAAAGATTTATTTCTTCATATAGCGTGTTTTTTGCGGAGGTCAGCACATCAATCAAGCGTTGGAAGAGACTCTTGAAAAGAATTTTCACGTCTAACTTCCTTGTTAACCCCTAATCAGGTCATTTAAAGAGCAAACCCTTATATAAAAAATAAATCACATAACTTTAGCAATTAGTATTAAGATAGTATACTTAGAAAGAAAGAGAAATAATGTAAAATTCCAAATCCAGCTAATTGTGATCTCTATCAGTTATCATCACAATTTTGTGTGCTTACCTCAAGGTCTGACCTATATATCAAGACAACTTAGAATACTAGATTGGAAATATCTTGACAGTGAAGTTTAATGAAAAGTTTCTTCATACATCCTTGAGATTTAAGGTTTGTATCTTGCTGGTTGATGCGGGTGAAACATGAGGCTTTTGACGGCAGAAGGCGAGTTGAATCTCCTCGCATCATGAGGAATCAAAATGGCCCGGTCGTTACTTGTAGAACCGAAGATATTCGATATGAAATATTGGCAGATCATCTGTACATATTCGAAGTTGAAGCAGAGCATGTTCAGGATGGTAAAGATTGAAGATTTCCAACTAGGTTGTCTCAAATTTGACAGTAATAAATGGAAGATACAAGAGTGTGGTGTAGTCGAACGCTTGGAGATCCCTCATGCACATGATAAAGGCAATTATCACTAAATTACCAAAATTTTTTACAATTTTACATTGAATGTTGCTAATAGCCCTCACAAACTGGTGGTAGGTTGAACACCAATACCCAATTTGCATCATAGAACGCAAAGAGAATACTTGGGAAGAGATTTGGATCGCAGTTTTAGCTTAGAATTTTTATTTAGACCTAGTTTTGCGGATCAAGACAGTCCATAGCTGATTAAGGTTATGTTTATATTATTGTGTACTCCTTTCACCACAATTGTATTATGAACAATATGTTTCTCCTTTCGCCAGTCCAATCTTTGTGTAGAAGGGTTGAGTGATAATTAATCAATTGAAAATGCTAAAACTGCAATGCTTTCTCGCATAGTAAATGCTAAAAACTAAAGAAGCTTATAAGTACAATTTTCATAAAAATACACCAACTAAATTCACGTTACTACTTTGATATACAAATTTTTTTCACTTGCATAAAATATATCAACTAATTTTTTGATCGTTATAATACATCAACTATTAAACTGTACGCATTTAACAACACCGATTTAACAGAAAATTAATGTCCGTTAACTTTTTTTTAAAAACTAATAACTTTAATATTTAAATAATTAATTATATTTAATTTGCAAAAAAACTATAAAAAATCCTTACAAATAATTCTAAAAAGCTCAAAAAACTTAATTTAAAATTAATAAATATAAAATAAAACTTTATATTATTTTTATGTAAAAATAAAGAAATTTAGCGTAACATATATGAATGATAATAGGTATGTCCAATTCGATGTAAATTTTAAAATTGAATATAATGAAAATTCAAAAAATTAAATATTTCAAAAAATTAAATTTAGAATTGACAAAAAATTATATTATATTTTTATTATTGATGTAAAAATTTAAAAATTTAGAGTAAAATATACAAATGATATACAACAAAGAATATATCTTGATACCACTTTGTTTTGTTTTATTTTATTTTTAAGAAAAACTGTTTTTAGAATACGATACCAATTTTTATTTTTTTTTTAATTACGAGTGTCTAGTTTGAATAATTATTTTTAAATTTGTGGTTAATATATATATTTTGATGTATGTTGAATAAAGTGGAATACAGTATTAAAGACATACATAAAACCATATTTTTTTACCATACATCAAATTATTTAGTTTTTAATACATCAAACTATATTTTTACCATACATCAAACTAAATTTTTTTAACATATATCATCGGTATCGTATTCTAGAATTTGTTTTCTTGTTCATGTTGGGTCTATGGACGAAAATAGTGAGTAAGGATTGAAAACGAATAATTCGGGTATTACCCGAAATATTTCTAATACAATACGAGTCAATATTTCGGTAAGGTTCGAATTCCAAACAGTTTTTTTGATTAAATAATTTGGAAAAATTTGGAAAAATTCGAATACGTCGTCCCATATCTGACCCATTCTCTTAGATGTTAGACTAAACTTTTTTTTGTATTTTTGGTTTTTGTTTTGTTTACATGTTATGTTAGACTAAACTAAACATTCCAAAAATAATAATTATTTAAAAGGGAACATGTATCAGACAGAAAAATTTGGGGTGGGTACGAACCGGGTTGAGTTTCCATCGAAGTAGACATGCCTATTATCATTCATATATTTTACCACAAATTTCTCGATTTTCCATAAAAATAAAATAAAAGAAAAATATAATATGATTTTTATATATATTTTATTTATCTTCCTTAAATTTTAAATTTAATGCTTTGTACATTTTAGAATTTTTTTTGGACTTTTTTTGGAATTTTCAGGTTTTTCTGGAATTAAATATAATTTATTATTTAAATATTAATATTTTCTATTAAAAATCAAAAATTTAACGAAAATTAAGTTTCCATTAAATCGTTGGTGTTAAATGGGTATAATTTAAAAGCTGATGTATTATAACGAAATAAAATATTAGTTGATATATTTTTCTAGAAGTGAAAAAAGTTCGTGTATTAAAGTGGTAACAAAATATTGTTAATGTATTTTTGTGGAACGTATATTTTTTTTTGTTAGCTAAATTTATGTGTATGGTTTAGTTGAAAAAAAATGTTTAGCGTATTGGTTGATTTTCTTTGTTTATTTGTCATTAATGTTGCTAATCTGCGATATGAATGATTTTGAAACATAATTGCGTCGAAAAATATATGATTGGTAAAAACCTACGAAATCGTAAAATCATTCCACCGTTTGTGCATATGTACAACATAAAATGGTGTAGTAGTTGTTGACAAAAAAAAAAAATTGGTGTAGTAGTTTGGCTTTAAAGACATCATTTGTAAGTTTAAATAAATTCATATTAAAACAAAGAATCAGATTACTATCTTTTTTTATGCCAAACTTGTTTGGTCCGCTGATTCTTGATCTTCCTCTCCTCCTCAAAGTCGTCCACTCTAACAAGTTAACCAGATCTTGATCATTGACGACGGATTATTACTTCCTCTTTTTGCTTTCCTTACATTTCGTGCCAAACATAATCTCCCTAAATCAGGAACATGCTTTTCTTTTTACTCCATAAAAAAATGGAAAGCAAAGGGCAAGAACATCAAAGCCCTCTCAATATCTGTCGACGATTCTACGATTTCTTGGTGAAGTTATTAGCCACACCTTTGAAGAATGTAACTCTTGGTCACCCGTTACCACCTGGTACAGCCGAATCAAAGGAGCAAAATTCTGATATTGCCTCTAATATCATATGTAATGTTGAACAAAACATGGAAAATAATGAAATATTATCAGTCGATGGAGAACAAGTAGAGTTACGCATACCGAAAGAAAAGGCTCCAAAAAAAATTGTGAGCATAAAAGGAGAAGTTGATGAGATACGAATAAGTTCAAGGAGAATCAAGAAGAAGACATCGAAAGGAAGTTTTAGTTCCTTCGACCATGAGGTTATCTCACTTAAACCATTGAAATCGATTCTGAGAAAGGATTCAAGAGTAAGCAGCAATCTATGATCACATATTGGGTCTTTAGTATGAAAACTTTATTAATATGTAGTTACGTAGATCGTGACTGATATGTAAAATAAAACATTGGCCAAAGGAATATGTGTATTAATATCTTAAATAGTCATATGTAGTAAGGGGTGTATTTAATCATGAATTTGATAGTCTTTCCAAATCAGGGAAAACGGTCAATTTCAACCCCTATTTTTTCCGTCGTGCACTTTCATACCCGATCTGTTTCTTGTGGCTTATTTAAACCTGAACTCAAATATAATTCAAATTTCATACCTGAGCTAACATCTTTTGTGCCGAAATATACATTGACCCAGATTCCGTTAGTCAATGTTAACGGAATGATGACTAGGATGACACGTGGGTTAAGTGGCTCGGTTTCGTTGGCTCAAAACGACGTCGTTTTGTTGCTTTACTTAGACGACATCGTTTTGATTTGGGGAAAACACAAAATCGAATCCCTAATTCGACAAATCCCCAAATCTTTCGAGACCTTCTTCTTCTTCTTATCTGTTCTTCAAACCTGAGCGAAACAGAGAGGAGAAATCGATTTGTCATTGAAGAACAGGTTATTCCTATTTCATAATTGTAGATGATTTGTTTCTTAAATCGATTTGTCGTTGAAATTTGAGAAAAATTCCTCTGGATTTTGTTGTTGAAGCGCTCTGCTACAATGGCTGAATTTCGAAGAGGCTTCCCTAAGACATGTAGATGTGGGGAAGCCGTAGTGATGAGAACGTCTAGGACTGATAGGAATCCTGGAAGACTGTTTCATGCGTGTCCATATGGATCAGAGGAGGTATGTCTTTTCTCAAGTATGGTAGATTTGTTGTTGTGTTTAGATTGTGTATTGAATTGTTTCTATTGATGCAGAAAAAATGGTCTCATGTGTTTAGGTGGACCGATGAGTGTATGGTTGAAGAGCTTGAAGACTTGGTAGACAAAGTAGATAAAATCGAAGGAGCTTCAATGAAGCTACAAAAGGCATTAGGAGCTTTTGCATCAGAGATCAAAACTCTAGAAATGGAGACAAGAACTTGTGAGGCTGTGGTTGAAAAGGATATTCGAGATTGCAAAATGGAGCTTCGTAGTTTGAAGAACATGATTGTGTGTGTAGTTGTGATGTTTCTCTTTTACTTGTTTGTGCTTTGAGTGGGTTGAAGTAATTTAGATTGGAGACAATTGTAGTTTATGTGTAAAACTTATTATGATCATGGGTTTGATGTTTCAAATTTGTAGACACATTTTGCTTGTCATATATTGTTATGATCATGAATTATGTTTCAGATAATGAGCTTTAAGGTAAACACATTAACTTGTCCTAAACCATGTTTAAATTAGTTTAAACAAAATATTGTTCTGAACCATATTTGAGCACAACAACATAATCAAACTTGGACTAAAACGAATCAAAGCTTGTTCTAAACCATAAAGGAAACAAAGCTTGTACTAAAACCAAATAAAAGCTTGTACTAAACCGTTGAAAAGCTTGTCATAGACCTTCCTAAACCTACACCAAGCTTGTCCTCCATATGCTCCATCATCCATGCTTCCAAAAACTGTCCAAAGTAACACCACCATCATCTACTCATCTACACCTTCATCCCTCTGTAGACACAAAAGTGATACACTCAAATTCAGACAAAAAACTCATAATCAGAAACACAAGATAAACAAAACCAGACCTGATAGTTGGCTTTGACTCATTGGTTGACTTGGTTCACCATCATATCCATCTTCTATTCCACCATCTTGTCTTTTTTTAGATTTTTTCTTTGGCCTATTAACTTGCACTCCAGCCCGTGTGCACTTCAGAGCATTGTGTCCAGCAACTCCACAGTTTCCACAATGTATAACTCTTCCAGCCCTTGTAAGCTTCTTCTTTTTTGTTGGAGACTCATGCTTCCCTTTCTTGCTCTTTGGCTTTGGCTTTCTCCCTTTTCTGTTTTCTGTTTCTTCAACTAAGCTTGGTGGTGGCTTTATAACAGAACCGTCTTCTTCCCAAAAGAAATAAGTGTTAACTGGCCTAATAGAATCTCTGTAAATCTGTTCCCATCGGGAAGTCAGGTACCAGTTAGAAATGTAGTCATCTGAATTAAGCTTCTTCTCTGCAATGACTCTTAATGCATGACGGCAAAGGATACCACTCATTTCCCATCTACGACATACGCAAGTCCTTTGGAACATATTCACACTGTAACCTTTACCAGACTCGAGCACTTCAAACCTACCATCTGCTCCTGGAATCATCTTGCAATACTTCAACTTCTTTTGTTCAGCAGCTATGATCTTACCTACTCTTATACTAAACCTGCCACTGTGCTTCACTGCCTTGGTATACCTCAGAGCAATACGGTTCATGGTTCCCCTCCGTATGGTCTCCAACATCTCCACCATCGGCATGTATCTTGAAGGATCAATTGCATTGTTGTATGACTCTGAAATGTTGTTGTGAACATCTATACAGGAAGATGTTGGTGTGAAGAAGGCGAGACTGCAATTCCTTGGATTCTTCTGCATCATAGCCTCATAGACACGCAAGTCATAACTCTTTACCAATTCCAAATTAGCAGCATACTCTTGTTCTGTGCAACTCTCAGCCACTCTCCAAAAAAGGCCCTTCATATCTCTTTGATTAGGAAATTGCTTCTTTAAATTCTCATATATATGTCGGGCACACATCCTATGTTCCACCCTAGGTAACTCACTCTCCACCGCATTCAACAATCCCTGAAAATGAAAACAGTAATGTAAAGTTTATAGAGAGTATATGAAAACAGTAATGTAAAGGTAAAGCAAACAGTTGATATTACCTTTTATCTGTCAGATATTATGGTGATACCATGACCATCTTGTAGATTCAAATCTGCCTTTAGCTTATTTAGGAATCACGCCCAGTTAGGTTCATTCTCCACATCAACAACAGCCCAAGCAATGGGATACATTCCATTGTTTGCGTCTCTGCCCACAGCTGCCAATAACTGACCTTTAATGGTGCTTTTCATGAAACATCCATCTATGCCAAATATAGGCCGACACCAGAGCTTTCATGTTCTCTTCAACACTTCAAAGCACACGTAAAACCTCTTAAAGATTTCTGATCCATCGTCATCAAAGAATGTGTCTACCTCCACAGTTGAACCAGGGTTAGACCTTGCAAAACAATTGGAAAACAATTAGTTTCAGAGG
The DNA here is from genome assembly GCA_900406555.1 of Pseudoturritis turrita. Classification (NCBI taxonomy): domain Eukaryota; kingdom Viridiplantae; phylum Streptophyta; class Magnoliopsida; order Brassicales; family Brassicaceae; genus Pseudoturritis; species Pseudoturritis turrita. The sequence continues at coordinate 68,157 of OVBL01000170.1, read as the reverse complement.
ATTAAACCAGTTTGAAAGACTAAAAATCAAACACTTACCTAAGCAGCTCTGTTTGATAGTTTCTAAACCTTGAAAACTGAAGATCTTGCTCAGCTTTGATGATATCCAACGCCTTTTTCTTTGCCTTCCTACACTGGTCATTTGTTACTATCAAATTGTACCTCTGCTGGATTTGAGCTTGCATAGTTTTTGGTCTGAAATCTGGATCACTCCTAATATCATCCATAAACATCTTTGCAATCACACCAGCTTTTATTATCTTGCTATATCCATCTGGTGTGCAACTGTGTTCATCCTCAAATGTCTTCACCATCCACTTTCCAGCAGCCTGTTCATAGGAGTAATATATCCTCCATGGACAGCCATCTCCTATAGCACAGATAGCTGAACTCTTTTATTTTCCCCATTTAGACATCCTAATATTCCAGCCTTCTTTTAGAACATAATCTACCAATGCCTCTTTAAACTCTTCTAAGGTATCAAACACCTGACTAAGCTTTAGCTCACCACTGGTTCGTTTGCATCTAACATAGGAAACAACTTCTTCTTCACCATCAGAATTTGGAGGTGTGTTATGGTAGTCAAAACTCTCTTCTTCATCACCAAAAGCAGCCGCATTTCGTTCCACTCTAAATTCTTCTGCACAAGGCTCATTACGTTGCACATCATCACCTGGATGCTCTTTTGTGTTTACCACAAACACATCTACATACCCTGTCCACCGAGAAGCTTCACACATCTTCGTAAAGTCCAAATCACCATTACACAAACTCTTCCTATCCTTACTGTCTTCAAATGGCATCTTGTACCAAACCTTATGGTCATACAAACCCCCACTCAACTCAGTAGACAACATCGTAAACAAGTCTTCCGGTTTACATTCCATTGTTAAAACCTCACCACTAATAAGCAATATCTCCGGCATGATCCTTCACCCAATTCCCACCATGGTACACACTGAAGGTTACATCACCCATATAGCTGTAATCGACAAAAAAAAACACATTAGAAACATGTAATTATCTCTCACAGACATTTCATCGAACACTTGGTGCACTAATTTAGAATTTGTTCTCTACTCATGAAAAATTTAACACATTAGAACCTATATACCTACATATATACACATGTGTATGAACTCTAAGATTCCTATAAGAAACAAAAAGAAAAACACTTGATAATGTTCGGTTTCGAAAATAAAAATTACCTCATCTTTTTAGCTGTGAAGGACCCCAATCTGGAACTATTAATTCGTTTTTGCAGTGTTGTCGTCTCCAATTGCTCCTCTCTATCCTTGATTCATCGATTTCTCCTCTCTGTTTCGCTCAGGTTTGAAGAACAGATAAGAAGAAGAAGAAGGTCTCAAAGGATTTGGGGATTTGTCGAATTAGGGATTCGATTTTGTGTTTTCCCTAAATCAAAACGACGTCGTCTAAGTAAAACAACGAAACGACGTCGTTTTGAGCCAACGAAACCGAGCCACTTAACCCACGTGTCATCCTAGTCATCATTCCGTTAACGCTGACTAACGGGATCTGGGTCAATGTATATTTCGGCACAAAAGATGTTAGCTCAGGTATGAAATTTGAATTATATTTGAGTTCGGGTTTAAATAAGCCACAAGAAACAGATCGGGTATGAAAATGCACGACGGAAAAAATAGGGGTCAAAATTGACCGTTTTCCCTTCCAAATCAAGTGTTATTAGTTATAATATTTTTAAATATCTATTAAAGTCCAATTTATCCAATGTTATAGAACCAGTTTTTTGAAAAAGTATATTCTGCTTCTAGTGTAAATTTGTTACATGTACCTGCCGCATTAATATATTGTAAACGTTATTTTAAGTATGGCTAACAAATCTCACGTTCTGCTTCAGAATTAACAATCTTTGTCGTAATTACTAGTTCATTTTTCAAAAATACATATTTAAATTAAAAAAATCGAACACGACATTTTCGTGTATCGAATACTACGGAGAAAGATTTGAGAATCATAAAAATTAACTTAACCGACCTTATCTCGTATAATGATATATAACATATAACTTCTTCCATATTTATATGTAGTTGCAAATAATATGGATCTAATTGACTAAAAAAAAAGAGATTGGAAATATAGATATATAACTTTTGCGTAAACACCATATTTTAGAATAAAAATACTAAAATATAATTAAAAAATAAAATAGAAATGGATAATTTATAAATAGAACTAACGAAAATTTCAATTCCATAAAATAACTAAAAACTCAAAATCTTAGAGACTTTAAGATATTTTCTTATAAACCACATTCATTTTCTTCCATTCAAAACCACTCGTTAAAACAATACAGTCCTATATATATTAATTAAGGAGACATTCACAAAAAAAAACCATAGCTGTCGTTCAAAGAGTATTTTAGGGGACATGTCATTTAATTTAACCAATCAGAACATTTCAATTAAAACTATATGTCATGGTGGAAATCTCTACATATTCTCATTAATTTTATAACATAAGCTCATTAATACATGTTTTACAAATTTAAACCCAACTAAATGTAATATTTTAGACTTACCATATCATATATTTTTAATTTTTTCTGACATATTAACAAACTTTTTATTCTTATATTTATAACAATATTATATATTGTGTATATATGTATTTAGATTAATATACTATACAAATATTTTTATTATGATGTAGTCTATTATACATATTTAATCACACTTGCATATATTTATACAATTCATTATTGGAATATATATATTTTTTCATTTGTTATGTCCCACAAATTCATATAAATCTAAAATTTATCTGATTTATCGCATACTCTATAATTTACACGAATAATGAAGATCAATTTTACACTTGAAAGATATTGAAATAAATAACATTTGCATATGTTTTGATCAATTTTACACATAAAATATTAAAATAATGACATTAACAGATTCTTGATCAAAAGTATTCAACTTTATTACATTTATGCACAATACATATCATTTTTGTACGTTTATAAATGTTAGAATTTATATGTTTGGTCATACACGTTTAAATATTAAAAATTTATATATATTAAAATGATTAATCAACCTATTTAATCACTTAAGTACGAATCGTGTTAAATTTTGTATGGACGGATTTAAAGAATCGTTAGGACGTTTATAAAAAAAATCTAAAGTGTATTATTTTAAAATGTATATCTTTTATTGTAAACAAAATTCACAATTAAATTAATGTTTTATGTTCGCATCGACGAATGTCCGTGTTGTCACAAAATGATTCACACCAACTTATAGAGTTCAAAAATAATTTATTAACAATTTATTAAAAATAATCATTCACACCAAAATGATTCCTAGGAAAATGATGCCACTTATACCATTTTGAATTTATTATTCAATTTTTAATTTTTAGATCTAATTTTTAAAATCAGTATTATAATTTTATAAGTAATTGTTATTTTTATATATAAGATTAAAAAAAAAATTGAAGATAACCAATTTCATTATTTTTGATATTTTAAGTTTTTTTTCTTATCATTGTTAACCTTTTTTTCCAGTGCCCACATTTATTATCTTTACTCAACGCAAATATTTGTATTTATTTATATTTTTTATTAATATTTTTTTGAAGAGAACATTATAAAATTATTCATTAACATTGTAACATCAATTTATTTTAAAAAAATAAGGGGTACTAAACCCTAACATGGAAGTCTAAACCCTTATAAATGCACGTAAACATTGAAAATAATTCATAGATCCTAAATCCTAAATTCTAGCATCAAATCTTAAATCCAAATACAAACACGTATAAATTGATTTTTTATAGTAATCATATGCCATCAAATTCTTTGATCAGGGATGTTAAACCCAAGCATGAACGGCTAAACCCTAACAATGCACACAATCATTGGAAATTATACATAGACTCATTTGATGGTTTACAGAAAATACATAGGTTAGGATTCAATTCTTCGATTCATCGTGATCCTCTATAAGCAATAAAATCTCCACATTATATCATTTCATAGAACAATTCGATCGATGAGTTTTAATTTGATTTTTTTTTTCTTGTTTTTACATAAAGTATTTGAAACACATGAGTTTACTGTTCGGATTTAGGTAATAAGAATTTTTAAATATATATATATATATATGTTTTGTCTTTTCTTTCGGTGGAGCGTTTGGTGTTCCCTCTTTAACGCTAATTGTTTGGATCAGATTTTGGGTCCTCCGTACGGAGTCATAGATTTCTTGCATACAACCTTAGAGTGTCCTATGGAAATAGTCAGAGAGCTCCTGGTACGTTGGACTTTCGTCCTCTTGGGGGATGAGAGGTGCGTCCGCCTAAGTTGCTGTCTCTAGTGAGATATTCACGATGATTCTCTGGAGATACGTTGGACCATACATAAGTAATATCGTCAGGAAGATCTTCGGAATGATGAGAAGGGGTTTTCCTCTTAAAGACTCTCTGACGCCCAAGTCAGGCTACCACTGGAGAGTAAATTGATTCAAGAGGTGAGTGTGTTAATGAAATACATTAGTATGTTAATGAAATTAAAACATAAATTTTTTGATTATCTATTCATTTTTTTAAAATACATATTTAAATAAAACAAATCGAACACGACATTATCGTGTATCGAATACTACAAAAAAAATTTAGAATCATAAAAATCAACTTAACTGGACACCTTATCTTGTATAATGATATATAACATATAACATTTTCATATTTATACGTAGTTGCAAATAATATGGATCTAATTGACTAATAAAAGAGATTGGAAATATAGATATATAACTTTTACGTAAACACCATATTTTATAATAAAAATACTAAAATATAACTAACAAAATCAAAATAGAAATGGATAATTTATAAACAGAACTAACGAAAATCTCAATTCCATAAAATAACTAAAAACTCAAAATTCTAGAGATTTAAATATTTTGATATAAACCACATTCAGTTTCTTCATTCAAAACCACTCGTTTAAAAAATAAAATTGTAGCATTTTAAAATGTTAAATTTGGTATGGACGGATTTTAAAAATCGTTGGGACGTTTATTAAAAAAAAAATAAAGTATATTATTTTAAAATGTATATCTTTTGTTGTAAAAAAATTCACAATTAAATGAATGTTTAATGTTCGCATCGATGAATGTTATGTGTTGTCCCAAAATGATTCACACCAACTTATAGAGTTCAAAAACAATTTATTAAAAATAACCATACACACCAAAATGATTCTTAGGAAAATGATGCCACTTATACCATTTTGAATTTATTATTCGTTTTTTTAATTTTTAGATCTAATTTAACAAATCAACACTCTAATTTTATAAGTAATTTTTATTTTGTATATAAGATAAAAAAAAATCATTTTGAAGATAACCAATTTCATTATTTTGATATTTTAAATTTTTTTCTTTTATCATTGTTATCATTTTTCAGTGCACATATTTATTATCTTTAGTCACCGCAAATATTTGTATTTATTTATATTTTTTACTAATATATTTTTAAGAGAACATTAGAAAATTATTCATTAACATTATACCATCAATTTGCTTTTCAAAAAATAAGAGGTGCCAAACCCTATTTCGGGAGCCTAAATCCTTACAATTGCACGTAAATATTGAAAATAATACATAGATCCTAAATCCTAAACTCTAGCATCAAATCTTAAATCCAAATACAAACACGTATAAATTGATTTTTTTTAGTAATCGTATGCCATCAAAATTTTTGATTAGAGATGTTAAACCCCACCATGAACGTCTAAACTCTAACCATGCACACAATCATTGAAAATTATACATAAACTCATTTGATGGTTTACAGAAAACGCATAGGCTAGATGTAAAAGATTCAAGTCCTCGATTCATCGTGACCCACTATTAGTAATAAAATCTCCACATTATATCATTTCATAGAACAATTTGATCGATGGGTTTTAATTTGATTTTTGTTCTTTTTTCTACATAAAGTATTTGAAACACATGAGCTTACTGTTCGAATTTAAACAATAAGAATTTTTTTGTTTTAAATAATATGTTTTGTCTTTTCTTTCGAAGAATAATTCATAGTTCCATTTGTTTGGGTTTTAGTGTTTATTTTATTGGAACTATGAATTATTCTTCAAAACAGACATACTCCGAACAAACCTCTTCATCGAATAAAAAACTCAAAAACAGAGGAAACCTTGTTAAACATGAAAAAAGAGTATAGGTTCATGTAACAAATTTCTTTCAAAATAAAGGGTAAAAATATTATAAGGAGATATCTTGTTTAAGAGGCAAAACCTAAAAGAAGAAGTAGGATTAGATAACAAACTCCTTTCAACGAAAAACGAAAATATGTAGAGATAATATTATTAAAAAATTACCTTATAGAAAAGGTCAAATTCTGGAAAAAAGAAAAAGAAATAAGAATCATTACAATAGCAAGAAGAAGAAAATGAATAGTTCAAATAACTAACAAAAAAACACAATTACTAAAAATGTATGTCATTACAGATTCAAGACATGTAAACAAATTAATGTTATTTTAAAATTTTAAAATAAATATTAGAACAAAAGTACATACCAAATTTAATAATAATAAATAAGATTTATAATAAACAATTTTTTGTTAGAAATAAATAACTGATTATTGTTAGAAATAATATAATATATAAAATACAGACTATAGTTACTTTGAAATTAACAAAAACGTTACAACCTATAAAACGAATACAACGATAATAATTAAAACAATAAGAAGACGAATATAAGATAAAAAGAATACAAGCTGTATAATAGAGAACAAAACACATAAATTTAAGAATAAATAAGAACAAATTATACCTCATAAAAGAGTTTAAACCCTATAAAAAAGAATAAAACGATAATCATGAGTAAAAAATAAATAACGATTTCACGATATAATAAATAACATGAACAGTATAATAGATAACAAAACACATATACATAAACAACAAATATAAGAACGAATTATACCTCTAAGAAGAGGTTATAACCTATAAAACGAATAGAACGATAATTAGTAGAAAAATAGAAAGAAATAAATGAATAAACAACAAAACTAACAACATGCACAGTGTATTATTCGTATAAATTATAGAACATATTATATTATTGATATTCAAAGTTGGCTACCATCATAAACGATAACTATAATATAACAACAATTGTTTTAGTAAAAAGAAGTTATGATATATAGATTAAATAAAGAAGCATTAAAATAATAATTAGAAATACATAATGAAACTTTAAAGATTTAAAGATTAATAATAACCCAAGGACGAAGATAATATTTGAATTACGATCAAATTGATGAGACTTATAAATCAGAAAGCATATAAATTAAGATCAAATTGATGAGACTTATAAATCAGAAAGCATATATTAATACCAATATCAACAACGATAATTAGGCCAGAAGTCAATAACTTACAGAATAACACTATATAGGGTTTCAATTTTCAACACAAACCTTTGTTTAGAAAACGAAACATCTAATAGCATGATATTTATAAGAAGATATAGAGACAACCTAGGGTTTTTTTAAACTCCACACATATATGGGTGAAGATAACAAAAAAATCGAAAGCCAAAAGTCCAATATAAAGCTTTAGTTACGAAAAGTCTGGAAAACATTAAAATATTAACGTACAAATGAAAATAATATGGCAAATTCTATATAGTGCAAAACTCTGATAATATTTTAATAATCATTGTAATATAATAATAAAAAATATTAACGTACGAATGAAAAATAATAGGGCAAATTATATATAGTGCAAAACTCCGATGATATTTTAATAATCATTGTAATATAATGAAAAAATAAATCAATAAAATATAATGAAAAAATAAATCAATAAAACAAGCATCAAAATACGTCAACTATGAAACAAAAAGATAGAAATCCATTATTACGTAGGTTTCCTAACTTTGAATATCAATAATATAATGAGTATTGTACATATCACGAGTTAATTATATGGGCCAAGATTAAAAGAAAAATCGAAATCCAGAAGTCCAATTTAGACGATGGCAGTATATGTAATTAAAACGATTCATTAATGGCATAAAGATAAAAACAGGTCTGAAAACGATTCTGGAGCCGCCACATAGGATTTCACACTTGCTAAATAATAGTATGATATTTATGCGCGACCTTTGCATTTATATTTACTCCATGTAGATCCGCGTATTCAATTTCGTTCCATGATTCCAAAATATAATCTTATTATTTTCTATTCAATTTTAACATGTGTTCTATTTGACCACATCTCTATTTCCAAACAATTTGCCATCACGCCATACCTTCGCGTACATTTTCATCTCCTCGAAAACCAACTGTTTAATAGTTATGATCTAACTACCTCCGTACCACCTTAAGAATTGAACGTCATCACATCCCCTATGCATTCTCGGTACCTCTTGCGGAGGATCGTTATTGTCCAAGACGCCCAAACGAGTAGAACTGGACCACATCCACATAGTACATGTTGGGATAAAATAATCTCCTTTAATTTAGAAGAATCTCTTACCAACATATGTATTTAGTTTAGGCGAATTTCTTAGCACCATTGAGCAGTTAGCCCATTGGACCAATCTTAGAGGTATTTTAGCCTAAATCTAAAATGGCCCAGATAACTTGATGGATAAGGCCACCTTTGACCGTCCCCATCCCGGGGAGCGTGGCCACGCTACTGGAGATGATCTGGGTTGGGAAACGAGTGGTCAGACGTACATGTAGCCGCAACTCTCGGGGAGCAACACACGGAGCCTGAGTTTCCGTATCAGGAACTCGGGCTAGGTATGGATTTTTTCCCTTAGGCGAGAAACACCAAATTCTTTCAAATATTATGGTCCAAGTCTTTGGTCAAGAGAGTAAAAAGATTTGCACCTTATGCATGCCTAGGGTAAAAACAAAGTAAAGCAAGTGGACTCTGCTCACTCTCCAACCCACCTCTATTTTTTTTTTTCGAAACTCTATTTTAGAGTAAAATCTACTCCAACTCACCTCTATTTTAACTCTAAAATAGAGGAATGTTATTTCTTCCTCTATATTTAGAGGACAAAATAGAGGAATGCTATTTTTAGAATAAAAAATAGCAAACTCTAAAATAGAGGCAACAATTGGAGTAAAAAATAGAGGCAACCATTGGAGATGGTCTAAAGTAGACAAAGCTGATTCTAAGGAGCACCCCGGTGGTAGACCCGCCGTGTCAGGCGCTGCAACTGGTATGATAAATGAAGGGTTCAGTGTCGCAGAGCCGTATTGTCGGATAGCTGGCACATGAAGATAAATGTGGTAGGTGAAAAGTACTCGAGTGCAACGTATCGGGTCCAACCAACGAACCGAAACCCTACCTGATCATGGATGTGGAGCCCGGTATCCAAGCCCGGGCAGGTAAAACTTTATATATCTCTCTCTATTCTTTCACATAAACATATAGTAATCTCGCTACAAAAAAGACTAAACCCACTCTTTCTTCTCGAGACGAAGGCTCCTCTCTTTGGAACTTAGTCTCTTCTGACCGATTTAGGTAACCTTCTTAGCCTATCTTGGCTCTTCTTCTCCGGTTGTTCGTTGACCTTCTTCTCTCAAACACTTTGTTTTTCCCTCGGTCACACCCTCGAAATTTCTTTCTTCATACTTTCTGATACACAACGGACCATCCTTTTCTCGGCCCGGTACCATTTCCATCCCTTTCCTTCATTTTCTGACTCTTTCATCCGCTCTCCATGTCTTTCTCGTGGTCTCTTCACTCCTCTTCTTTTTGCTCTTTTCTGACTTGAGCGTCGAAGAGTCATCAGAAAATACCCCCGATCGTGTTTTCCCGGCCTTCACGTATTTGTTGATCATGCAAAAGTCTGTCCCCCCCAGTGATAGTTCGTAAGGACCAAAAATCCCCGAAAATTGTTGGCTCTACAAGGAGGGGGAGGGGGCATCTCTCAAACAATCAAAGCAAAAGGAAGAACAAGCAAGCATGACCAGAACTCAGAAAGACAATGCTCCACAACCGACCCGGGAGGAGACTTCTAGGCGAGGAATCGAGGATGGATACCTTCCGCTCAGGGACAACTTGAGCGTGTTGCCAGTAGGGATGGAAGGTGGGGAACCCTCACTGCCGCAACCCCCCACATCTCTACATAGAGGTCATAAGAAGCAAGGAGGACAACGTCCGACTCAGGGAACAACTACATCACCTCGCCCGACAAGTCACCATATTGGAATCACAGAAAAGGGTACCCTCCAGCCCAGATATAGTACAACCCGTCCATCCCGTTAACACCGACCCAAATCAAGGAGGTTTCCACAGAGCCTTCGCGGCCCCACTGCAAACGCGGGCCCGTCGATGTCCAGAGAGCCCATCCGAATATGACAACCAGTTTTTGAGACCGAAGGAGTTAGACATGGTTTCCCGGTACCCCTGCCATTCGAGGGATGAGGAAATGACGACCCAAACAAAGCCAACTCCGTACACTGGGGAGGATATAACGTTAGGGCGGAAGGGGCACCACAAAATGGAGCCAACCCTGCCGGCCTGAGAGAACAAATCATGGAAGAAAGAATAGTTAACCTAGAAACTGTGCTCAGAAGAATTCAAGGAGTGCCGCAGCAGCCAAAAGGGCCGCTCGGGACTCGTTCGACGACTCGCCTTTCGGTGAAGAAATAAACACCGTAGAACTCCCCGCGAAGTTCAGCTTTCCCACCATGCGGTTCTACAATGTGACACAAGACCCCGACGAGCACATGGCACACTACAAGAAACAGATGATGGCAACATCCATGCCATACCAAATCAGGGAGGCATGCATGTTCAAGAGCTTTGGTTCTAGCCTTGTGGGTCCAGTGCTTCAATGGTTTATCAACCTACCGTGGGGAAAATGTATTCGTTTGCTCAAGTACACGACACCTTCTCTAAACAATTCTCTAACAGCAAGAAACCACTTAAAGTATCCGACGATCTGTACGAGGTAGTGCAAGCCCCCAAAGAATCCCTCAAAATCTACGTTACAAGATTTAACCATGAGATGGTCGTAATCTCGAATTTCAACTTATCTACCGTCCTATCAGCATTCAAGAGGGGCCTACTTTCAGACGGGTCCCTCTACATGTCTCTAACAAAATATGCACCAATTACAATGAAAGACGCCATGCTGAAGGCGAACGTCGAGATCAAATGAGAGGAGGACAAAAAACAAAGGTCAGCCGCCACCTTACCGAATCGATCGGACACAACAAAGAGGTCGCAATACGATAGAGGCGACAAAAAGGATGGATCACGCGCTAGGTACGACAAAAAGTACGATGACAAGTCCCCCTCTGATACCCAAAATTACTCCAGCAATCGCCGTTACGCTATGCTACACCAAACCGAAGAAAACAACAGCTTGAAGAAGGTGTGCCGGAGCCACCTACTCTCGGGGAGATGGGGCTGCATATCCACGCCACTTAGTTGATCTGCAACCTTTGAAGCCTAGGAGATCATGTTCGATGGCCCCAGAATAAACGGTCGGAAGGACAACCAAAGGGATGATCCCGTTTACGTGACTATCATTAAGGAGATGGCCACTGCACGGAGGACTGTGTGGCCTTTAGAATCGGGGTATAGAACCTAATCTGGAAAGGGTTCTTGAAGCAGTACATGTCAGACAAAACCCAAAAGATGATAGAAGAGCAGGAGAAGCTTGGGCAAGGCCTCACAAAAGACGATCAACAACCGAAAACCGCTCACCCAAAAAGAATAATCAACTTCATCTCGGTCAACCCCGCCGAGAAACATGAAAAGCAGCAAGTGTGGGAATTCAAGGCAAAAACAACTCGAGGGGAGTCTCATATCACCCGCCGACTTCAGGTGAAAGTCCCATCATCTTGTTAGAGACTCTACCCGGAAGAAACGGTGATCCCTCGGGTGATGATGCCCTCATGGTCACCCTTCACCTATCCGATTACTTGGTCAAAAGGATCTAGGTAGACAATGTGAGCTCTAGCAATTTGCTATTCCTGCCAGCCTTCAAGGAAATGACCTCCTTAAAGACCAACTGACCCTGAACATAACGGCTCTGAATGGCTTCAATGGGGAGGTGACCTGATCCATGGAAGAAAAGGCCTCAAGAAGCCCCTGACATTGGAGCCAAAAAAGGAACCATATGTGAAAAATGGCCTACCCTCAGTTTGGGAATCTTGACGTACGGAGACAGCAACGCCATCTCAATGACCCTACCCAAAGGCGGAGAGGAAGGATTGATCATAAACTTGACCAGTCCTACGAGTAGCAAGGAGCTACAACGTTTGCTCGGTAAGGTATGATCCTACATCAGAAGCGTGCCCTTCCTAGCAAAAAAACTATTACTTTTCACCACTGGGTTACCACCGCACGAAGGAAACCCCAAGAAAGAAGTCACACTGGCTCACCTATAGAACCACCTCATGACACGACCTCGATTGGTCATACCAAGTAAGCAAGAACCGCTCAATATGTACTTGCGGGCAGCCAAGAAAACGGTATGCATGGCGATGATGAAGAACGATGGAGAACGACAAGTGCCAGTGTGCTACACGAACAAGCTGCTATCACGAAAAGAGTTCAAGCTCCCCCCAACCAGGAAGTTGGTGCTATCCCTGGCCTCTGGATGCCGAAGGATGAGGCCCTATCTATATCAATACCCCATCACTGTGGTTACTTCCTCCTCGATAGAACTGACTGGGCTAAGAATTTCATCGGTAACCGGGATATTGGAATCGCTAGGAGAATTCGATAATTTAAGGCTCGACTTCACACTTAGGAAGGAAAGTGACACCCAACCCTCAGAAGGTTTCGACCAAGACTTTAACAATGAAGCCACCAGCACTTGCAGGCCCAAAGAGTTGTCCCAATCAAAAATGGCCAAGTCCTCTATCCCGATTATCCCTATATTTCCTTCAATACCGGATGTCCGTTTTGAAAGTTCTGGTAGCATAATTTGCTTTTATCAATTCTCTCTTTAAAAAAGGCAGTGATTCCTCGAAAACAACATTCTTTCCATTTGTCTAGGATAAAGTAACTCTCAGAAGTCAAGTCCACAACGTAAGATCGTTACAAAGAAAAACAAAAGGGTGATAAGCTAACAACAACAACGACAAAAGAAGGGTTGTAAAAAAAGAAAAAGGGAATTAAAGAATATCGGCAATCAGAGCCATCATGTCCCGGCACTGGCATACTCTCAGAAAAGAAAATCCAAGGCTGGGACACCCTGGATGAGACAACCATCCTTGGGAAGTCGCCCCGCGCCGTTTGAAGCTCCCTGGAAATGAAGCAACACATTTTAATCCGTTAAAAAATGTAGCGACCGGAAAATGCGGGGAGATGGTGAGGAAATGTCTTACAGGCGGCCTGATGGAATAAATTTTGGAGCACCTGGGAAAAGGCCACCCCAAGGCACCACTGGATGACCTCATCGAGGGAATTGAGGACAAGGAAACACTCCTTTGGATGATCGCCGAGATACCAGTGGAGAGGCGATGTCTCCACCAAGCGAAGAAAAGATTTCCATCATAAAGAGAAGGATGATCGTCAGTGGGCGAAGAATGGGCACCGGCTTGTGTTGAAAATAGAAATGAAGGGATTGACAGAAATGCCAGATCAGGATCACCTGCTCTCGCCGGAATCCCCATAGGATAAAACACTAGAGGCTGTCTAAAGGGCGGAATTAGTGAGGAAAATAGAGAGGATGAAAGCAACAATAGCAGAATCCTCAGTACTTATAAAGAAAAAGAGAGGAACCCTAACAACGGTCTATAGCCCTCTCGGGAAGTGTTCGGGGCATAAATGCAAGAAGATTGAAAATTGCAAGTGACAAGGCAGCAGGTCAATGAGCGCAATAACTCCTCACCGCATGATGCGACCACTGTGAGAATAACACGTCAACATAAAAAAAATGCATTCAAAACAGAGTATGCGATTCAATACCTTACAGATCTATAAACATATTTAATTACGAGAAGAGGGCCTAAGAGCCCATCTAAAAGAGGCCGAGGAGTGGAGAACAAAATTTGACGAGAAAATGGCCCAGTCCCTCGTAGTACCTCATTCGAGGCAAGGTCTCATTACAATCAAGATTTAGTGGGTGGGATTATGTTCCCTGGCACTACCCTCTGGAATGCTGGATCCCGGTCTAGTAGTCTCTGAGGGGGTAGGTCGATTGACTCAGGCCCTTGGCCTTCGTGGAGGTTCTCGTGCCTTCCCAGATCTCCGAGCTCAGATCATCGCAAACTTCGAGGAGGTTCTCATGCCTTCCTAGGTCTCCGGACTCAGGTCATCGCGACCTCTGAGAGGGATCTCGAGCCCTCCCAGGTCTCCGGACTCAGGTAAAAGCCTTCAGGGATCTCGTACCCATAGGTCTCCAGACTCAGGCCATCACAACCTTCGAGGAGGTTCTCATGCCTTCCTAGGTCTCCAGAATCAGGTCATGGCGACCTTCAGTAGGGTTCTCATGACCTCAGGTCTCCGGACTCAGGCTCCGGCCTCCATGGAGGTTTCCGTAACTCCCCGGCTTCTGGGCTCGGTTCAATTTCACAATTTGTGATGTTTCAGATGGCAAAAGCAGGAGATCACGTTTGTGATTCAAACCTCATACATGTGTGATCTGTCCTTGAGAGGTTGAATATTACTCTTAAGGACGCTCATCCGTTGCCTAAGTCCAACACTCAGACTCGACCAAGAGAGAGAGAGAGGGGGGGGGGGAATTGTTTGGGATAAAATTATCCCCTTTAGTTTAGGCAAATCTTTTTGCGCTAAGTGTATCTAGTTTAGGAGAATCTCTTAGAGCCATTGTGTAGTTAGCCCATTGGGCAATCCTATAGGTATTTGGGCCTAAAATCTACAATGGCCCAGATAACTTGATGGATAAGGCAACCTTTGACCGTCTCCCATTTCCCGGGGAGAATGGCCACGCTACCATGGATGATCTGGGTTGGGAAATGAGTGGTTAGCCGTACAAGTAGTCGCAATTCTCAAGGAGAAACATACGGAGCCCGAGTTCCCGTATCATGGATTGATCCTTATTTCCTAGTAAAAGTCGGTACTTTGTGTGTCATCAAGTTTTTGGCGCTGTTGCCGGAGAAGGAATAGCCAATTTAGACTTTGATTTCGCTTAAGACTAGATTTTAGTTTCATTTTAGCTTTACTCTTTTCTAAAAACCAAAAAATCGAAAAAACCTTGAAAAAAAAAAAAAATTAGCTTAATTTTAGTTTTATTCTCTTTTTAAAAGCCAAAAAATCGGAAAATCTTAAAAAAAAACAAAAAATTTAGATAGCTTGTTTAATATTTGTCTTTTATCTTTCATAAAATCCAAAAATCTCATAAAAATTGACCAACTTATGTGAAGTGTTTTTCTCTTTGATTTTGCAAGGTGTATGAACTTAAGAAGTGCAAGAAAACAACCTCTTGAATTCATAGAGTTGAAAGAGAAAATTCAAAGCAAAGGAAAAAAAAGAAGGCAAAAAGAGAAACAAGGAATGTAAGGGGATAACAATCCTCCACAAGATCAAAATACCGCAAAAGGCGTTGGTATTGAGAGAAAGAACCAAAGGATAGCCTCAGTTCATGCTCAACAACAACAATAAATGATTGGTGCATATGATGAGCCTAGGACTCACGGTCAAAGGAAAGGTTCAACCACCACCAATCCAAAACAACAACTTTGAGATCAAGTCTAGCTTGATAGGGATGGTACAAAATCAAATATACTTTCGAATGCCAATGGAGAACCCACTTGATCATCTTAACCAATTTGAGAGATTAGGCCGTACCATGAAGATAAATGGAGTGGCTCAAGATGAAAGCAAGATGGTTTTTTTCCATTCTCACTTGGAGACAAGGCATCCCATCGGGAGAAGATTATCCCATCCAAATTGGTCACCACATGGGAGCTTTTCAAGAAAGAATTGCTCACAAAATTATTCTCAAAGCAAAAGACTGCCAAGCTAAGGATTGATACCTTAAGCTTCAAACAAAATGGGAATGAGAATTTCTATGAAGCATGGGAAAAAATCAAAGGCTACATTCGCGATTGCCAACACCATATTTTCACAAGAATGACGATCCTAGGCACTTTATACCGACGTGTTGAAGAAAAGTATAGGATGTCGCTAGACATGGCAAGTAATGGGAGCTTTGACACAAATGATGTGGAGCAAAGAGAGAAATTAGTAGAGAACTTGGCACTAAGCAATTCAAGCTATGGAAGTGACTATGATCGAACCACAAGAGGCTCGATTGGTGAGGACACAAAGAAGGAGATCAAACTCCTACATGAAAAGCTAGACAAAGTCCTAAAGGTGACACAAAAATGGTTCATTTCATTAGAGAGTCTAGTGGAAATCAAGATCCTCAAGGAGAATAAATGGAGATGTGCGAAGAATGACAAAAGGAGGTCAACTATCTTGAGAAGAATGGAGGTTACAACTACAACAAAGGGTATAGAAACAACAACCTTTCTTATAGGAGCAACAAAGTGGCAAACCCCGAAGATCAAGTATATCCTCCTAAAACTCAAGGAAAATGGTACCAACAAAAACCCTTCAACAACTATGGAAATCAAGGATTTCCTCAAAAGCAATTCAACAACTACCAAGGCCAAGGAAACACCATTCTCAACTGGTCCAAGACTACAATTGGAGTTTTTAGTGCAAAAAGTGATTGATGGGCAAGCTAAGACCCATGCCGAGATTGAAATTTTTTTGTAGAGTTGAACAACAAGATGGACAACTCTACAACGAGCTAGACATGAGCATCACCAACTTAGCCTCCCACATCAAAACCATTGATGTCCAAGTATCCCAATCCACTACTACTTCAAAAATCCCCACGGGAACACTTCCGGGAAAATCCGAAGCTAACCTAAAGGAGTATTGCAATATGAGTGGATCAAGAAGCAGAGATGCTAGGAGAAACTGTAATGATTCCAACAAAGAGAGCTTGTTCAAGAAGTATGAAGAATTCAAAGATGAGGTCATCAAGTTTCTCACCAATAGTGAGAAAAGGATGGAGACACTTATGGAGAAGCATGATGAACCAAGACTAAATTCAAAGAACAATATGTTCCCTATCCCGTACGTTCTTGGAGATATCATCATGGAGGAAATTTTAATTGATTTGGGTTCATAGTGTCAATGTGATCTCACTTGACATCCTGAAAAGGCTTGGAATCAAGAGCTTAAAACACACCCCTCACGCTCTTGTGTTTGCAGATGCATCAACAAAAGACCCTCTAGGAGCAATTGAAAACTTCCCACTAGACCGCATCATTCCAACTGACTTCATAGTGATTGAGATGGTGAAGGATTTTATTCATCCTCTCATCTCGGGAAGATCGTTATTGTCAACAACCGGTGCAATCCTAGACTTTCCAACCAAGACCATCAACCTCAAGAACCTTGGAATCACAATTACCCATCCATTCAAGAATGTGCAAGAGCCACATTGCCTCATGATCAAGAGCAAGGCAAAAGGCGGTGATCCAGGAAAGAAACCTTTGCCTAAGGGAAGAAGAACAAAGAAGCTAGAGCCAAAGGAGGAGCCTATCCAATTTGAAGAAGATGATTTGCTAGATGAGGAGGAATCTCTAAAGAATGAGAATGCATTGGAAGAAAGAGTTTACCAATTGACTCGCATTCCAAGAAGAATTGACCTAGATTTTGTAAATTACAAGGTTGGTAGCAGAGGACGTGAAAATCCATTCGCTAAGATAAGAGGGATAATCACACCAAAGGTCAAGGCTAAGGGGCCAAAATTCATCAAGGAAATCATGACTAAGATGTTCACAATCAAGGTTACTATCCGAGAATCAAGTTTCGAGGGCAGTTTCCTTTCAAAATTCTACTAAAAAGAGAGTTTCCGTCAAGCTAAGAGATGTTAAACAAAGCGCACTTGAGAGACAATCTCATGTCTATCCTTTAAAGTATGCTTATAATAAATGTTTCTAATATTTTGTTTTAGTTTGAGTATTATAGGAATGAAAGGGAATAAAAGGGAAACAACTGAGGGAAGAAACCGAAGAAATTATCCGAAACCACTGGCCGGCAGGCCAGTGGCATGATCAAGAAGAAGGTAAACCCAACACCATTGGCCGGCCAGCCAGTGGCGCGACTCCTTTCCTTGTTTTTTTCCAACGGAATTTTAACAAGCAACATAAACCGTTTTAGCACCCCATTTTCGGATTTAATAAAAAGGAAAACATTTTTTGGGTGCTATAAGGACAAAAACAACTCACTTTCTCATTTGCAACTCACTTTTAATCATCAAAATGAGAAAAATAGAGAAAATCAAGAGCTTTTTAGTGTTCTTGAGTTTTTAAAGGATTTCAAACCCATTTTTGATTTTTATCACAAACATCCAATTTTCTCTTGAAATCTTTATTGTCTAGCTTCTTTATCACTAAATACTCACTCATCCTTCACGATCTATAAGGTATGGCCATCTAAATGCTTATTTTTTTCATGGATTGCTCTTTTATTCAAGAACATGGAATTTGGTAGAACTTAGAGATTTACTTACTTTCTTCACATATAATGCTTGTTCTAGTAGTTTCTACTTATGTGCAACATGATGAACCACATTGTATTGGAGTGTTTGTTAGGATTCAAGAAATTGGAGAAGACAATGGATAGTATATTTTTAAAGAAACAATTTTTTATGTTTGAATTGATTGGAGAATTATGGAAGTAATTGTTAAATGTGGTTTAATGCTAAGGTTTAAGCTTGAAATCTAGTTTATTTAATTTAAATCTTTTAAAATAGCTTTCTTAATTTCCATGGATAATTTATTCTTAATTAGTTTCTTGGATTTAATTAAAAATGCTTGGGAATGGGAATGATTATTAATTAAAAATTTTGAAAATGTTGAGAAATAATTGGTCACCATTTGGAACTTGAATTAATAATTGGACTTTGGATTTAATTCTAAGGAATTCTTGCAAGAAGATTCTGTTTTTGGTATTTATCTTACAAAATTTTACCCCTAAGGTCCTAATTCAAAAATTCAATTTTGTAGAAGCATTAATGAGCACCTCGACGAGAGCTAGTGATTGTTACAACATTGACACTAGACAAGACACCCCTTCGCAAGAAGACACGACCAATTGGTTTCAAGAGTAGACACGAGAATCATGGGATACCGTTGCCGCTTCTTCAATGCGGAGTTCTTCCCGTCGAGATTCGCATGCCAAGAGACAATGGAGAATTGTGAATTGCCACCTTTTTGGAAGAGGTTGTGGACACTATGAACTTGGGAGAATTGTCCGAGATGAATTGGCCGACGTACGCCCAACCAACCATTGATTTCATCACTTTGGTAGAATACGTTACTCATGGAGGCCCCGATGTTCTCCGTTTTAATGTGGGTCCTAGGACGTATTGCATCACCTTCGAAGTCTTTTATGAAGAGTATCATTTTCCGTAGATGGGTTACCAAGGGGCATCGAACTTCACGCATGAAGATTATGTTTGGAGAAATCTCTCCACCAACAAGTCATATGCTCTAAATGGCTTACATAAATAAGGTGTGAAACCCAACAATCCGCTACACCTTTCGCCTATTGGCCAACACCAATTTCGCAAGGGAGAAGCTAAGAATCGTCATCCCATCAGAGCTATCACTACTTCACCAAGAAATCAAGTGGAAAAAGTGGGACAACGAAGGGAACAAAATTTCCGACGGAGTCTTGGAAACCGCCAACCCCGCATCAATCTTCATCAACGAGTTGATTGATATGAAACACGATTGGGAACCAAACGAGCTCCCAAAGATATTCATCAGGGAATGCTCACCCCTTTGTTCTCTACGGTGGGAGTCCCTCTAAGGAATTACAACCCGGTTCCAGGGAGAAATTCATAGATCGCGAGTACCTAACAACTACTAGGTTGCTCGCCGGGTCATGTGATTACCCCACTTCATACATTTACCGGTTCAAGAGCAAAAATGGGACACCAACAAATTGTTTCCTCCCCGCGGTTCTATATGCAAGGGGCCCTCTTATGACAGAATCTCGTTCCGTATCCCAAGAGCCTTGCGCTTCAACCTTCTCGATAACTAGTCCAAGGTACACTCCAAACTATTGTAAAGACCGTTTAGTTTTTATTTTCGTTATTTCTGCCTACTTCCGATTTATCTTCACATCGAGACGGTGTGAATTAAGTTCTGGAGAAAGATTAGTGTCGTATTAACTATGTTTATTATCTCTTACTTTAAGTGTCTTAGTGTCCTAATTTTTTTAAAGTTTTAGCATTGCATTGTACATATATTCTATGATTTTCAAAAAAACAAAAATACAATTTAGAAAAGCTCTTAAAAATACAAAAATTTTAAAAACACAAAATCAAAATCATGTAGATTTTTATTTGCATATTTTTAGGAGTCTAGATTACACATAGCTTGCATTTGCTCTTGCATAGGGGACAATGATTTAATTTTCTTGTAAAGTTTTGCGTTTGTTTTTATTTTTTTAAATCCTAAACGGACAATGTCTCTAGAAAAACCATTTTTAAACCATTAAAATTCTCAACTTTAAACTTTTAGCTCAAAAGGTTAGATTTCTTTGTAAATACTTGTTTTGATTATTTTTCAACTCTAATTATATGGACTTTAAACCGGACTTAATTATTTTTTGCTTTGGAAATTTATTTTGTAATCATGGTATATCACACTCGGATCTCCTTTTACTCATTTCACCACCCTTTGTTGATCCGAGTGACCATTTTTATTTTTAAAATGGTACCACACCCTTACCTTAACCCTTGTTTTTAAACCAAAATCATCTCTTGAGTGAAGCCTTTTTCATGTGCATTCATATACAAAATATTTCGAGATATGGACGAAAAGCCTTCTCTTTCGTCTAGGAAAATGGTAGCTTAAGATATTACGGGTTATGATTTGGCATGGTGGGGAAAAAGGAAAAAAAAATGGGATAAAACCAAAATTGGAAAGCTCTAGGAATTTAATTAAGTAATGAGCTCCTCTAAAATCAATACCAAAAGAAAAGAGTTTCTTAATAGCGATATTTGGAAGCATTACAATAAAAAAAGAGCTAATTACTAAAAATAGTCTCATTAGTAGCTAAGAAGTGGGTTGGTTTATGCCTTAAAAAAATGGGGTTGAGATTTTAAGCAAACGATGCTAAGTCTTGGGATTAATTTATAAAAAAGTTTAGGAATGGGTAGCTTGATGGAAGAGAAATCTTGCATGCATCAATTGTCCCATTCTCTATTGCTTTTTTACATCGACTTGCATTTTATTTTGAGAGAAACCCCAAATACCTTAACCGTCTCTTTCAAAGCTAAAACCGTTTTTCACCTAAACCAATTGATCAATTTTTCCATTTCCGTTGCTAGAATCTCACTTTTATTGTCATAAATTGAATATTAAAGAGTTGAAAGCATAATAACTTGTAAATAATTAGAGTTTAGTTTTAGAGTCAAAATTGTGAAGGGTTTGATAATTTTCATAAATATAATTTTGTGACATCTACGTTTGATTTTTGAGATTGAATAAAAGCTTTACATATCTCTTTTCCCCACCGTTTCAAAAACCTTCTTACTACTTTTGATTGTTTGCTTGCAGACAAGCAAAAAATAAGTTCGGGAGAATTTGATGTGTCCATAATTTCATGGTTTTAAGCCTTGGTTTTAACCATTTCTTTATGGCTTTATCTTTTATTTTTCATAATTCCACCACATTTAGTCCTAGAGCATGCATGTGTCTTTTTGGTCTATTTGTGTCTTGATCTAGGTACTTGAAGCATGCTTTGGACAAAGGATATCAAGAAGAGAGGGAACAAGTGAGAAGGATCGAGACGAAGAAAAGACGAAGGAATAGACAAGACCACCGGCCGGCCACCTACTGAGAAGAAAAATTCCCATGCGAATCAAGGATCCATTTTCAACACTTTCAAGCCCACAACTTGAAGATCCAAAATCACCAAAGCCTATGGAAGCTTACCCTAGTTCCATCACTTCATTTCTCTATTAATACCAACCTTTTGTAGAAAAGACCTAAAAGTTTCTCCATTTTGTTTGATCATTTGGTTAATAGAGATTATCATTGGGTTCTCATGTAAATCCAATTGGATAATGGGGAAAACTTCAATTTTCTAATGTAATTTTAATTATGTCTTTCATTATGCTTTTAATTTATGTCATTTACTTTATGCATTTACTTTAAGTCTTTACTTTTATCCATTTAATTATGTCATAATTTCATCTCTTTCCATTGATTTTGCTTCCACCATGTGATTGGGTTAGGAAGATGTTGATGCTTGTTGATTAATTCATGTTTTAAAAAAGCTAGATTTTTATTTTGTCTCATCACTTAGAGAGCTCTTAATGCAAAACTGAGACTTGATCACTCTTAATCTAGATCTTAAGCTTTCCCCTCACCTAGTAAGTTTGGAGAGATGTTTAAAAAACTCTTTTGTGAGCTTGGGTCACATAGCCATTTAGTTGTGGTTCTGTAAATCCTTGTGGCTTGGATGGATTTGGTTATAAATCTAGCTTAGTCACTGGGATGGAATGCCTAGCGGTGGATCTTGAATGTGACTAATGCTAAGGGGCTTTTACCATTAGCGTGGACTAGTCCATTGATGCATGTCTATCATCTTGAGAGATTCTTTCATGAGTAATTAGCCTAAAAGTAAATCACTTGCATCTCATCTATATATCCTAACCCAAAAACCACATTTTCACCATCATTTGCAAAACAAAATCTTCAAAAATCATTTCTTTTATATAAAATTCGCAACTTTAGCATTTCTACAATAATCTTTTCCTTTTGCATAAAAACCCCAAAAATTCTCTTTGATTTCATCTAGTTTAAGTTCACTTCATAATCTTGTTTGGCTCTTGTCTCATCTTCTTGTGGGTTCGACCCCTACTTACTGCTATTGTTGCCTTATACTTGGGGCATTTCTAGTAGTGAAAGGGCTTATAAATTTTAAAGCTTGTCACTTGTACAAGGGGATTGATCCTTACTTCCTAGTAAAGGTCGGTACTTTGTGCGCCATCACTGAACTTAAGCTTTGTACCAGATAACTTGAAGCTTTCTTTCCAAAAGTTACTGAGGAGAATTTGATCCCTATCTAAAACAATGGAGGCAGGAAAACCATGCAGCCTTACTACTTCCTGCATAAATTTTGAAGCAACATCTGTAGCAGAGAAATGATGCTTTAACCCAAAGAATTGGTCATACTTACTTCGAAGGTCCACTACCACTATAATTAAATTGATGCCACCTGAAACATGTAACCCTTCTATGATATCCATGATGATATCTTGCCAAATCTGAGAAGGCACATGCAACGGTTGAAGTAACCACATATGAGACAAGGTTGCAAATTTGTGAGTCTGACAAACTCCACACTGTGACACATAGTCCTGGACCATAAGCCTCATATCTTTCCAATGGAATAGTTAATGAATCCATTTCAAAGTCTTAAGACCACCAGAATGACCACCAACTAACCCATCATGATTTTTTTTGAAAATCAATAAAATGAATAATGATTTATAAGGAATTACCAATCTCTTCTTATACCACAACTTCCCATCTGCAGTTGTATATCTCGGCTTCACTAGCTTGCCGATTAAGATTTACTGTTTTATGTTTTGAATATACTCATTCCTGTCAGTTTCAGCATAGAGATCTAGCAATTGAATCACTTGTGGAACAACCATAGCCATGAAAGTAGAACTGGCAGTCGGAATAGAACTTTGCATCATCATAGATAACACATCTGCAGCATTGTTATCCACTCATGGTTTGTAGATGATCTCAATTTGATATCCCAATCAACGAGTCAACCATTTATGATATTCCAAAGATACTTCTCGTTGCTCTAGTAAAAACTTCAAACTCTTTTGGTCTGTATGCACTAGGAACTTTCTACCATCTAAGTAATGCTTCCATTTTGAGACAACTATAACAATTGCCATGAGTTCCCTCTCATGTATAGGTTTAAGTTGTTCCTGAAGAGTTAGGCCATAGCTAAAGCAAGCTAAAGGCCTTTTGTTATGCATGAGGATAGCCCCAAGACCAAAACCATACGCATCTATTTCTACTACAAACCCTTCATTAAAGTTTGATAAACCCAAGACATGAGCTGTGATCATAATCAGCTCTAGTTGATCAAAAGCCTCATGTGTTTTGGCGGATCATACAAAATTATCCTTTTTCAATAATTATGTCAACGTTTTAGCAATGGATCCATAACCCTTAACAAACCTTTTGTAGTACCATGTGAGACCCAAAAATCCTCTTAAATCCTTAATTGACTTTGGTGTAGGCCATATCGGCATTGCCTCTATTTTGGTATTATCAGTAGCAACTCCTTCAGCAGAGATTATATTGCCAAATAACCCACCTGCTTTTGGCCAAATAAGCATTTCTTTTTGTTTGCATAAAGTTGTTGATCTGCAAAAACTGTCAACACAACTTCTAAATGCTTTTGATGGTCTGGTATTGAAGAGCTATAAATAAGAATATCATCGAAAAACACCAAAATTTTTTTTCGCAAGTAAGGTCTAAAAATTTTATTCATTAATGTCTGAAAGGTGGCTGGGGCATTGGTGAGCCCAAATGACATCACCAAGAATTCATAATGACCTTCATGAGTACGAAAAGCTATTTTTGACAATGTCTTCCTCCTTCATTCTGATATGATGATACCCTGACCTCAGATCCAACTTAGTAAAATTAGTGGCTCCATGTAGTTCGTCCAAGAGTTGGTCAATCATTGGAATATGGTACTTGTCAGCCACAATATACATATTTAAGGCTCGATAATCCACACAAAATCTCCATGATTGGTCATTTTTCTTTATCAATAAAACTGGACTAGAAAATGGACTCATACTTGGAATGATGATACCAGCCTGTAACATCTCTGTGACCATGGTTTCCATAGCTTCTTTACTAGCATAAGGATACCTATAAGGTCGAACTAATTCAACTATTACCCAGGTAATAAATGAATGACATGCTCTTTGCCACATATGGGAGGTAACCCACTGGAACATCTAACACTTTCTCAAATTGGTCCAACACGAAAACTATCTCCTATGCCACCTCTGAGTGGTCAACATTTTGAGCACACAACTCCATTTCCACTCCCAGGCTGTGAATTGTATGAGTAGCAGACATTGACTTTAATGTCAAATGGCAAGTATGCAATTTAGGATCCCCTCTCAATGTTACCAGTTTTCCATCATGATGAAAAATCAATTCATGAAGCTTCGAATCAACAATACACTTATCAAGTGTCCTTAGCCATTGAACCCCAAGAATAATATCAGCCCCTCCTAGCTCCAGACTGATAAAGTCATTAATAAAGTCCAACCACTGAATTGTAAAATTCACCTTTCGACACACTCACAAACCTTCAACAGTCACTTCAGTGTCCAATACTTGCAGATAAATGTCTTTAACCAATGGTATCTTCGTTTTGGCAACCACTTGTGGAGCTACAAAATTATGAGTAGCACCACTCTCTATAATGATTACCACTTCTAACTTTTCGATAGTCTTTTTCATCTTCATAGTTGTAAGAGAATCAATGCCTTAAAAGCATTTAAAGATAACTCCATCAACTCACTAATTGGTGATACTTTCTCCTCTTCTAGTTTCACCATATTCTCATCCAAAACCTCCAGATGGTACCCGCGCACCACTGTCAACACCTACAGTTCCATATTGGGACATGGATGACCCTTGTAATACTTTCCTTTGGACTTAAAACAAATACAATTCCTCCTAATTTCATCTAGTTCTGCATCAATAAGTATTTGTTTTGGTTTGTGCTGTATCAGTTGACCCCGGCTTCAAGGTGTGATTCGGCAGATGATTCCCATTCCCATTCCCATTCCTCTGTATATTGTAACTAGAAGAAGAATTCAGAGGAACAAACAAAAATTGTCTTTTACTTTTGTAATCACTATGATCTCCTCCTGATTATCCTGATTATCAAAAGCTAAATGATTTTTCCGATAATCTAACAGTCCAATATTCCAAAGTAGAGTAAGGTTACTGAGTTGGATCAGATGTGTTCGCACACTACAAAAAATGGCGATATTGTGACAATTTTTTTTGTCACAATATTGTGATGATGATTTACATACAAAACTGTGACAAACTTATTTAGTCATAAAATCTTTAGTATTTGGTTATAATATTGTGATTTTTATGAGAATTGATTGTGCAATCGATTTTCCCTGTGATTTTTATGAGAATTGATAAGTCTCCAAGCGCGGCAAGGTATATGCAATCTGATCAAATCGCGTGTCGATCAAATCCAAACGCTTCTCAATCAGCGATAATCGGCTCTCAGATTCCACATGCGACTTCGTTAATCATTCCCAACCTCCTTTGATTACATGGAGATCCGTGGACATTTTGGCCACCGTATCACAAATCCTCAGGTGAATTGCAGCAAATCATCCATATAACCTATTAGCGAAGCTTCGTCCCATCACAAGCGCACCGATTTGTTAAGTTTGTGAATATAAATCTCTGTAAACTTCCTTGAATCAATACAAAATCCAAAGTTTGATGCTTAACAAGAATTCGATCTCATCACGATTGACGGAGGCATACTCATATCATCTTATTTTCTCACACACATCATGCATAAAATCCAAAAAAACATGCAGAATTATTTAAGGAAGATGATCTTCTAAAGGTAAAGACTCTGATAGAGAAAGAGTCTTTCCATTCCCATGCCACGCCAGATTTAGTCAACCTCCCGTTGACTGAATATGTTTCTTTAATTGCTTCTTCATTCATCTTCTTCATATTTTTTTCTATAGTTGATTTTATGGAACATATCAATACCCCTGAAATAATCTCGCAACTACGAGTTCCCTGATGACATACCCTCACCCACTCACAAGCTCACACCAAAAAGACTCTTTGCTGCTCACTTAATAGATTAGTTTCTGTCTCCAAAGAACCTTCTAACTAGGGATGTTGTCATGGGTAAAAACCCTACCCTACCCGAACTCGAAAAAAATCAGCCCAGAAAAAACCCTGATCTAAAAACCTCGAAAAAACCTTGTATTAATAAGGTAATCCGAAAAAAGTCCTGTAATTTTCGGGTTACCCGCGGGTACCCTATTTATTTATTTATTTTTTTTAGGAATTTTTTTTGTTTGTAGTTTTTTTTAGCTAAATTAATTTGTGTTTGGAGATTTTAGCACAAACAAACACAAATTTTACGGTTGTTAGATAGTATTGCTAATGATGTCAAGTCAGAACATGTGGTTTTGTTCATGAAACATGTGTTGTGGAACGCTAAGACATTAAAGACGATGGTTTTACGGTTGGGACTCCAACTTGGGAGGTTGCCTTAATGCAAAAGAGTATCAAAACCTGCTTTCAATGGTTCCAATAGTTTCTCGCAACACAAATTTCGGAAACACACAAATTTTTTAGTGAAATATAAACTGAAAGGATCAACACCAAAAACCAAGAAAAAGTCGACATTTTACAATAGCAGACAGAAGAAGAAGACCATAGCATAGATTGGTTTTTAAAATCAAGAAACTAAGAGTCGAGAAATGAGACAATGACCAAACAAAACAGTTGAGAATCTCAAACAAAATAATAACCAAATCCAACAAAATCAAACTCTCATACTCTCCAAACTTTGCAAAAACAACAAGATCATAAATCTCATATTCCCGAGCTACTTGCTGTCGTTGTACCGTCCTTGTTTTCATCATCAAAATAATCTTCAATGTCACCTAAAAATTTAAAATATGAATTTGTAAATACATAAAAATCTATCTTTGAAATACAAGATCAAAGTTGATAATTTACCTTCAAATTCTGCAAAACCTCTTAACCAATTCCGAGTGCAAAGCAGTGCTTGAACATTTTTTGAAAGGAGATGGTTTCTGTAAGGACTTATCACCCGACCTCCAATACTAAACGCTGATTATGATGCCACCATAGTGATTGGAATGCTGAGCAATTCATATGCGAGAGAAGCTAAATCGCCATAGCATTGTCCATTGTCTTTCCAATAACTTAAAACCTCTATGTCTGTAAAAGACCTTGAATCTAGCCTGGACTCATCCAAATAAAGTTCCAAATTCGTTTTTGTATTGTCTAGACCAGACTGGATGCTCTTCTCAAGCTCGAAAAGATCCTATGTAATAAAAAAAACACCAAATTAGATAAACACCAAATATAAAGATTATGATATGAACTTATGAAAATAAAATAAAAACTACTTACATAATTCAGATCATCTTCTAATGGTGATTCGGTAAGAAGCTCATGTGGAGTTGGTGTGGCTGAAAAGGTTGAAGAAGAAGTCCGAGACTTGGTTCTATAATCTTCATAAAGCAATTTCAAATTCTTTTTAACAATTTCAACCTTTTTCTCCGCATTTCTCTGATCCATTTTGTCATAAGCTATTCTAAGTATTTGCAGCTTCAACCTTGGATCTAAAACAACTCCCATAGCTAGAATGAGACTGTATTCATCCCAATAACTAGCAAACTTAGATTGCATTTTCTTAGCAATCGCTTCCAGATCACTATCACCACAATTGGCATACTTCCTCAATATACACTCAATTTTCCACACTTGTAGAAAATACGCATTAGCTGTGGGATATATAACACTTGAAAAATATGTGGTAATAATACTAAACGGCTTCAAGAAATCACAAATTCTCTCTCCCCGATCCCACTCATACTCTGAAGACAATGATTTGTAACTCCTGTCACATTCTTTAAAGCTAGCAAATGGCTTACGGAACTTCAGAGCTCTAGCAAGCATATCATAAGTTGAATTTCATCGTGTAGGTACATCTAAAGATAATCATGCTCCACTCTTAATCCCTACACTTTCAACACATGCTGCAAATGATTCTATCCTTGATCCAGATGCTTTCACAAACTTAACACTCTCTCGAATATTTTCCAAAAGACTAGCGGCTAGTTTCAATCCTTCTTTCACTATGAGATTCAAAACATGTGCACAACATCTAACATGAAAGAACTTTCCATCACACAACAACTCATTACCACTAATCATCTGAAGACGATGCTTGAGAATCTTTTGCATACTATCATTATAAGTAGCATTATCCAAAGTCATAGAGAAAACCTTTTTCTCTAAACTCCACTCTTTCAAGCAACCAAGAAGTTTGTTAGCTACTTCTTCACCAGTGTGGATGTTTCAACTCACAAAAAGCTAATATCTTGTTGTTCAACCTGAAGCTATCATCAACATAATGTGCAGTCAAACACAAATAGCCCATCATAGTGGTAGGAGCTGACCACATATCTGATGTAAACGATACTCGACTCTTGTATTCTGCAAATACCTTCTTCAGCTTTTCTTTTTCTTCCTCAAATCTTTTAAATACATCAGCTCCAGCAGTTTGCCTACATATATGCTGACAGTTTAGATTCAAGTACTTATCCCTAACCCTAACCTTTTCATACTCAACATATCGGAAAGGCTGATCGTGGTAGATAATAATCTCACTAATCATAGCACGATCTACTTTGTTATCATATGGCTGTTCATTACTTGTCCCTGGAGGCCTTTTTGGACATAAATCTCAATGGCATTTCAAAGCTGATGTTCCTTGACTAGATTCTGAAACTAACTTTTTATTACAGTGAATGCAACGACTCCTTCTTTTTCCATCTTCCTTTACTCCTAGTGGGACAAAATCTTTCCAAACATTAGACTTTTGGCATTTAGAATGACTTACTGCTTGAGTCGCTTGAATAGGTTGAGT
The DNA here is from genome assembly GCA_900406555.1 of Pseudoturritis turrita. Lineage (NCBI taxonomy): Eukaryota > Viridiplantae > Streptophyta > Magnoliopsida > Brassicales > Brassicaceae > Pseudoturritis > Pseudoturritis turrita. Next base: position 38,352 of record OVBL01000170.1, on the reverse strand, counting down.
TTCTGTTTCATTATCCTCATACATTGCCATATACTCATGCTCAGCATTAAGAGCTTCCATTGTTTCAAGTGTCTGTGGATCCATTATGCAAAACAACCACACAATTCTAAAACATCAAATTCTAAAAAATAAACCAACCCATAATACAAAGCATATAAAGGAAACAAAGATCACATATTACATAGAGGAACCATCAAACAATCAAATTCGTGTAACTTAAAAAGCGGACACACATGATTTAAAAGTAATCAAATTGTTCACCAATCCAATTACAAAACACAGAACAGAAAAACTACGAAAACCGAGATCAAATTATCGTAGAAAGTTTCAAATCCATGTTCTTAAAAATCCCCAATCCCTAGGGCAAGTTTCCCCATAACCCATAAGATCAGAAGAAACCCATCAGAGAAGAAAAGACCAGTCGATTCAACAACTAATAAGGAAGATCAGAGAAGAAAAAAAATGTAGAACTACAAGTACCTCTTTCGAGTAACCAGACAAACCGGCAAGTTGAGTGTCTCTGATTGCTCTGTATAAGTCAACAGGAACGATGGGTTTCTGGAAAAATCAATTACAGCGGATGAGACAAAACGGTCACAGAAAACACAGCAGTCGATTTTTCAGAATTGGATAACAAAAGCAGAAAACTCACTGTTAGTATCTTGTCAAATCTCGTTTTCAGTCCTCCATTCTAAACACTCGAGCAACTGTAACACTTGTAGTCATTAGTTTAACCCCCGAAGACCGAAAAACGCTAATATAAGAAACAAAGTATAATCTGATTAGGTAAAAGCAAACAGATTTAAACCCATCAGAGAAGAAAAGATGAGGGAGAGAGAGATGAATTGGGAATTTGGGGTCGAGGGATTAGAGACGAGTGAGAGAGAGAGAGATAAACACAAATACCCTAGAAAAAAACGTCGTCGTTTTAAAGTTATACATAAGTTTAAAAAAAACCCATCGGATACCCTAAACCCGATAGAGTAATTTATAAAACAAGACCCACCCGCTTTAAATCCGCGAATTTTTGAAACTAAAAGAGCGGGTCATAGGTTTAAAATCTCAGCAGGGTTTAGGGTACCTTACGGTTTTTACCCATCATTAACATCCCTACTTCTAACTCGCAGTCAAACTGTTCTCTTGTACAAGATCACGATCCACCAAAAAATCCTTTGAAACCTTACCATAAAATTATTTTGAGAAGCCTCTAATTTTCTCTTATAGCCGAGGTGAATATAACTCACCACCGTTTCATTTCCTTCTGTATTACTCACCAAAAGAGAAATCATTCATCTCACACTCACATCTTCTCTTCGCTCTCATGGCAAAGCTTTTATATTTTTTTAAAGCTGCAGAAAATCGGTTTTGGGACTGCAATTTCCCTTCTTCTCCTGAACAATACGCCCAATTGGAGCGGTTCTGTAGAACATCTAGAGATAAAGTATGTAACAGCCACTTTGTAATCGATGATGTCATGTCCCTCTGTTCCCAACCTGGATATATTATCGTTACTGCTGAAACCATCCCTTCTCTAGAAGATCCCAAGAATTTGCATAACGAGGTGTGAACACAACACTGTCCAAACAAAATTCCAGCCCTGATAATGATTGTAGTAGCTTAGATCTCCATTTGTGTGGAGCTTCATATCACCAAGAATAAGTTGTCTCGGATCCCTAGAAAGACGTGTCAACCTCAGTGTGCACAAAAACCTTTACATATGGGACAGTCTCATCCTTCTCCTAAACTCAACTTTGTTCCCTTTCCACTTCACTCCAACCTGAGTACAGAAACAAGAATGATTGTACTGCTTCGTCTCTATCTTGTCTCCTTGATATGCTTTGTGTTTGTACTTGAATTTCCAGGCCTTAGGATACTTCCTCTGTTTCCCCTTTCTATGTACTCGCAGACGCATTTTCTAGAACAACACACCCAAAAATTTTCATCTCATCACCATATAAAATCTCAAACTTCGCTACCCTAGGCAATTTAAGCTGCGTCTGTTCTGAATGCACCATAGTAACTTTGGCCGACACAAGATGCGGTTTTGAAATCATTTTGCTGTTAACTCTCAAACAAACAAGTGCTTCATTATGCAAAAGCAAGAAAAAAAAGAAACAACAAATGCATACAAGGATTTAACATCCATTTTTCTACCCAATCTCACTTGATGCACTCTCATTTCTTCTTTCTTACTCTCTCTTTTATGCTCACCACAAGCCTTTTTTGGCTAAATTTTTCCTTTTTCACAAGTCTCAAACCACACTCATACTTTATTTTTCTTAAGCCATAGGGAAGACTTTTCTTCATTTGATTTTTGCTATTTTGCTTTCTTTTCACTTAGCCTCTCTAAATATTTCTTTTTTTTTTCGATTTCTTTTTCAAGAGGAGGCTAAGTGTGACACCCTAACCCGGTGAACCTAACCCGGGGTTAAGATACCAGCGAAACGTGCCAACGACCGTACTATACTTAGTAAAATTTTCGGCCATTCCTAAACCAATTCATTCAATTACAACTTAGCGGAAGTCTAACAACCTAAGCGGGCTCGCAAACATGCATAGGGAATAACCAGAGTATTTAATTCAACTTCAAACGAGGTTCACAAACGATAGTGGTTCCATAACTAACACCTTAACAAACGAGTTCATGTTCCAAACTTAAGCAATAACAAATCAGACCAACCAATGTCAAACGAATGCTTAAATAACATAAACCCCGTCCTAATCCATCCCCTCCTTTCCAGCCTTGTCTCGCGTGCTCCTTAGCCACTTCCATTACCTGCCACCATGAAAGGGGCATAAGCAAACGATTTGCTTAGTGAGATCGGTCATCCCGTCTCACCAGCTAACATCCAACATTATTTATACAACAATCATAAGCCATTATTGCATAACAAACACCAAACTCAACGTATAACAAACACCATGTTAAACGGATCATCAAACCAACTCAAACATCAAACATCAAACTGTACGCGAACGTACCAAACCGTGTTGATCAAACACCAAACATGATATACGTGTGCACACTATCATCACCTACACCGTATATCGAAGTATACCTTTACACCGAAGTGTAGCACCATACACCGAAGTGTATCACCGCAAACCCAAACAAGCAAACATAGACTCCATGAGCCATACAAACAACCTTAGACATTAGCTACGGTTACGAACTCACCTTAGCAAACGGATGGTCGATGGAAACTCCTTGGTACGATTGCTATCACCTAGTAATCCGTACACTCACCTAATCCATACGATCCAAACACACCCCAAACAACAAGCAAACGTCTTAAAAGACCAAACCAAACACAAACGTTCGATAACTTTTAGGGTTTAATCGAACCTTACCCGAACCACACGCAAACACGACCCTGGTAAGTACGGCTGACCCACTTGGCACGTACAGACGACCCAGGTACGTACGGCAGACGACCCAACGCTGCTCGACACACACGCGGGTGATCAACCACGAACGTGAACACAACCTTCACCTTTTGACAAACACGATTCTCTAAATCAGAACCTAACAATCGAATCAAACGAATAAAACACTAAGTTTCAAACGATTCTTACCTCGAATCTCCACTCTCCAACTTTAGCTCTTGATTTCACAAATCTGACAAAGAACGAAGAACGAAGAACGAAGAACTCTCTCTGCTTCTTGCTCTCGTTCTCTCTCTCTCTTATTATTCTCTAAGTGGCGGAAATGAGAAATGAGAGAGCTCCCATGGCCTCTCTTATATAGGCCTCAAGTGCATTAAATGTATTAAATGCATTAAATGCATTAAATGCACAAAACCCTAGCCTTGGAGAGAAAGGCATTCGGTTTACTCCAAACGACTCAAACCAGCCCTTAACCGCCATCCATTTAGTATATGATCCATGGCCCAAAGGCTCATTAACACCAATCTAGCCGAAACTCGACCCAAGGGTGATACAAACGTGACCCACGGGTCAATCTGCCGTGGCCTTCCATGCCTTAGGCAATTTTTCTTAGTTTTTACCAACCATGATCGAAACAACCTCACTACCACTCGTACCCAAAACTTAGAACGCGGGTCACGGGTGTTACAATTCTCCCCCACTTAGCATCGATTCGTCCTCGAATCGGCTCAAGCCTTACCCTTTCTCTTAGGTGTTTCCACCTCTTGCTTTTCGAACCACTTAGGAAACCTTTCCTTCATTGCCGTTTCTGGTTCCCACGTGATCTCTTCCTCACCATCGCAATCCCATACGACCTGAATCAACTTGACCTTTTTCCTTCGGTCTGCTCGAACTCTCCGGTCAATGATCCTGACAGGTCTACCTTCCACGGTCAGATTAGGCTGCAAATCTGCCGGAGGATTAACAACCACGTTTTCACCGTTTACCATGCACTTCCTTAGCATAGAAACGTGAAATACCTTATGAAAAGCTTTCAAAGCCGGTGGCAAATCCAACTTATATGCCACTGCACCAATCCTTTCCACAATCCGATACGGACCCATGTACCTCGGACTCAACTTAGCCGTCTGACTAGACCGCTCTTTACCCTTGTAGGTAACCATCTTCAAATAGACCATATCTCCCACCTCAAATGTCAGCTCTCTCCGGCGCTTATCCGCATAGCTCTTTTGCCGGTCCTGAGCTTCCTTAAGCTTTACTCTCAAAATTTGGACCTTCTCAGTCGTATCGTCCACGAAATCTCTACCAAAGATGCTCCTCTCCCCCACTTGTGTCCAACAAAGGGGTGTACGACAAGGCCTGCCATACAAGGCTTCGTACGGTGACATACCGATACTAGCTTGGTAGCTATTGTTGTACGCAAACTCAGCCAACGACAAGTGGCTCTCCCAATTTCCACCCCAATCTAGGATTGCCGCCCTTAGCAAATCCTCCAAAGTCTGAATCGTTCTCTCGGACTGTCCGTCCGTCTGAGGATGATACGCAGTACTCATATGGACCTTAGTCCCAAACCGTCTCTGCAACACCCTCCAAAACGCCGAAGCAAACTTAGAATCTCTATCCGACACAATACTTGCCGGAACTCCGTGCAAACGCACAATCTCCTTCACATAGATCTCAGCTAGCTTCTCCGATCTGTCATTTCGGTTAACTGCCAAGAAATGTGCCGATTTGGTCAATCGGTCCACGATGACCCAGATCGCATCCTTACCGTCACACATCGGTAATCCCGTGACAAAATCCATCGTGATCATGTCCCACTTCCACTCGGGAATCGGTAACTTCTGCAGTAAACCTCCCGGAACCTGATGTTCAGCCTTAACCAACTGACACGTCGGACAACTCGCAACCCACTTAGCAACATCACGCTTCATTCCTACCCACTGGTAGTACCTCTTCAGGTCACGATACATCTTAGTTGCTCCCGGATGAATGGAGAACTTAGACTGGTGTGCTTCCTTAAGGATCTCGTCCTTTAACACCTTATCGCTAGGAACACACACTCGACCATTCACCAGAATCGTACCATTATTCGAGATCTGGTACTCGGTCTTATCATTCTGAGCTGCCTGATTCAACTTCTCATCCTTTTCCTGGGCTGCTCTAACACGAGTCAACAAATCCGCCTGATCCGCTGCTCCCAAACCCAACGGTTCCACCTCATCAGTCAAAACCGCTAGCCGCAAAGCACTCACCATGCTTACCAATGACTCCATATCCTTTTCCGAAGCCACCACTGTACGCTTACGACTTAGTGCATCGGCCACGGAATTGGCCTTACCCGGATGGTATTCAATGACACGTCGTAGTCTGCAACCAACTCCATCCATCTACGCTGCCTAAGGTTCAACTCGGGCTGAGTAAAAATATACCTCAAGCTCTTATGGTCGGTGAAGACCTGAACCTTACCACCGTAGAGATAGGATCTCCAAATCTTTAACGCAAACACCACCGCTGCCATCTCTAGATCATGGGTAGGGTAGTTCCCTTCATGCTTCCTTAGCTGTCTAGATGCATAGGCGATCACCTTACCCTTCTGCATCAGAACACAACCCAGACCCAACCTTGAAGCATCCGTATAAACTACGAACGGTTCACCCGGCTCGGGCAATGCTAACACTGGTGCACTGGTTAGCATCCTCTTAAGTGTCGAGAAACTCTTCTCACACTCGGCCGCCCACACAAACGGAACATCCTTTCCCGTTAGCTGTGTCATAGACTTGGCCGTACTAGCAAATCCCTTCACGAATTTCCTGTAGTACCCAGCCAATCCGAGAAAACTCCTTATCTCAGACGCATTCTGCGGTCTTGGCCACTCCTCTATGGCCTTGATTTTCCCTGGATCAACGGACACTCCCTTGTCCGAGACGATATGACCCAAGAACCCAATTTCCTTCTTCCAGAAGCTACACTTGCTGAACTTGGCAAACAACCTCTCCTCCCTCAGCCTACTTAACACCTTCTCCAAATGGACTCGGTGTTCATCTCGATCCCTCGAGTACACCAGAATGTCATCGATAAAGATGATGACAAACTCGTCCAAATACTCTCTGAACACGTTGTTCATGAGTTTCATAAACGCTGCCGGTGCGTTAGTCAACCCAAACGGCATCACCACAAACTCGTAATGACCGTACCTCGTCCTAAAGGTGGTCTTACGAACATCCTCCTCGGCTACCGGAATCTGATGATAACCCGAAGCCAAATCGATCTTCGAAAAACAGGTAGCACCCTTGAGTTGGTCCAACAACTCATCAATCCTTGGCAAAGGATACCTGTTCTTCACGGTTACCCGGTTCAACCCGCGGTAATCGATACACAACCGAAAACTCCCATCCTTCTTCTTAACGAACAACACCGGTGCTCCCCACGGTGAACTGCTCGGACGAACAAAACCCTTGTCCACCAAATCACTGAGCTGCTTCTTCAGCTCGGCCATCTCAGCAGGCGCCATCCTATACGGTGCCTTAGAGATCGGAGCCGTACCAGGCTCCAACTCAATGGTGAACGGATCTGACCTTGCCGGTGGTAGTCCCGTCAACGACTCGAACACGTCCATAAAATCCCTTACCACTGGAATTTCTCCCAACTCGGCAATTGGTCCCTCCTCACCAATGTTGATAGTAGCCAGATAGACTTCACACCCTTTCTCGATCAACTGCCCGGCTTGGATAGCCGACACGATCAAACTGCTTGGCGAAGTCTGAATCCCTTGAAACACAACTCTCGCATCGCCTTTCTCGAACCAAACACGCCTCCGGTGACAGTCTAGATGCGCCTTATACTTGTCGAGCCAATCCATGCCCAAAATCACATCGTAGAACTTGACACGACAAACCCTCAAGTCTGCCGGCATATCGATCCCATCGATCATCACTGAGACATTCATGACCATCCCGTAGGTCATCATCACCTGTCCTCCTGCTGCTTGGACCATTCCCAACTGGTCCACCGGTTCCTTCACGAACCCACCCTTTCCTACTAACTCCGGATTAACAAAACAATGTGTTGCTCCAGAATCGAACAACACATGAGTCGCTAATCCGCCCATACAAACAGTCCCTACACATTCATTTAGAATGCTAAGACTTACCAACAACGACAAACACCAACGCAAACGGCAAACTCAAACGCAAACGCAATTTCCAAACACAAACTATAAACTCAAACGCAATTTACTAGGTGAGATAGATGTACTAACCAGAAATCGGACGAGACGAACTTGGATCAATAGCATCCTCCGAAATCGAGTACACCCTTGGCATCACGGCTGTCCCAACCGCTTGCCTCTTAGCCGACGGCTGACTCCCACCTTGCTGAACCAGCTTCGGACAATTGGGCCTGATATGCCCCGGCTCGCCACAATGGTAACACAACTTTGGAGCTGTACACTCGCTGAGCTTATGTTCCGTGCTGCCACAACGGAAACATCCCCCAGATGCCATCCTACACAGACCTGGGTGCACCTTTCCACACTTCGGACATGCACTCCGAGTAGTGGTCACCTTACCCCCACTCTTGTGCTTATCCCATTTCCGTTTCTGCCCGGAAATGTTCCCACTCTTAGCATACGGTACTGCTGGAATCGTCTGCTTAACCGCACCAAGCTGCCTTGCTTCTTCGTCCAACCCGGACTCCAAAGCTGCTGCCTTCTCTACTAGCTCGGTAAGCGTAGTAAAGTTGCTCATCCGGACACGGTTACGGAGATCAATCCGCATAGCCCTCGTGAACCAACGGATACGAGCATCCTCATCCTCCATATGCCGTCCAGCATACTTCCTCAGCCTGTTGAACTCCACTTCGAGCTCCCGGATGGTCATACTACCCTGACGCAACTCCAAGAACTCACTCTCCAGACGATCGGCTGCTTCCGGTGGGAAATACTTAGCTCGAAATTCCCCACGGAAAACTTCCCACGAACAATCAGGGTCCAGCATCCTCCCGGATACACCCAACCACCAATCGTAGGCCTTCTCACCCAAGAAGTGCACTGCGATGTCCTTCTTGTAGTCCTCCGGGTAACGAATAGAGACGAAATTTCTCTCCATCCTCGACTTCCACTCGTCTGCCTCCACCGGATCAGAACCACCTTCAAACTTCTGGGTTCCCAATCTCACCATGTGCTCCATCATGGTCAGATAGGACGGAACTACACCAACCGCCCCTTGAACCACAGCCGGTTGTACCACATCCACTGGTGGTACCACCCCAACTGGTGCCTCCACAACAGCAGGTGCTGGCGCAACCTGTGGCAACCTTGCCAAGATCTGGGTCAATACACCCAGCATTAGTCCAAACTCCTCCCGAGTCGGACCAGCTACTGCAGCTTGAGCATTCGCTGCGTTCACTCCCACATCCCCCACGTTCTGACCAATCTCAACGTGATCGTCAACCTGACGGTCCTCCCCATGATCAGAACTCCTAGCCACACTGCTCTCAGTGTTACTCGCAGCTGCTGCCGCTGCTGCAGTACTCCTTGCCTTCCTGTTGTTACCTTTAGCCATCTACAAACCAAACCAGATGATATCTACTAAGTTAGTGGTGAACTAACTTAGCAACACATCTACAAACACAAACGATTAAGACTTACCGCGAGACAGCTGGAAGGATGGATTAGACAGCCCACTAAAACCCCATGCAAATACATTCAATCTAAGAATGAACCGCGCTCTGATACCAACTTGTGACACCCTAACCCGGTGAACCTAACCCGGGGTTAAGATACCAGCGAACACGTGCCAACGACCGTACTATACTTAGTAAAATTTTCGGCCATTCCTAAACCAATTCATTCAATTACAACTTAGCGGAAGTCTAACGAGGTTCACAAACGATAGTGGTTCCATAACTAACACCTTAACAAACGAGTTCATGTTCCAAACTTAAGCAATAACAAATCAGACCAACCAATGTCAAACGAATGCTTAAATAACATAAACCCCGTCCTAATCCATCCCCTCCTTTCCAGCCTTGTCTCGCGTGCTCCTTAGCCACTTCCATTACCTGCCACCATGAAAGGGGGCATAAGCAAACGATTTGCTTAGTGAGATCGGTCATCCCGTCTCACCAGCTAACATCCAACATTATTTATACAACAATCATAAGCCATTATTGCATAACAAACACCAAACTCAACGTATAACAAACACCATGTTAAACGGATCATCAAACCAACTCAAACATCAAACATCAAACTGTACGCGAACGTACCAAACCGTGTTGATCAAACACCAAACATGATATACGTGTGCACACTATCATCACCTACACCGTATACCGAAGTATACCTTTACACCGAAGTGTAGCACCATACACCGAAGTGTATCACCGCAAACCCAAACAAGCAAACATAGACTCCATGAGCCATACAAACAACCTTAGACATTAGCTACGGTTACGAACTCACCTTAGCAAACGGATGGTCGATGGAAACTCCTTGGTACGATTGCTATCACCTAGTAATCCGTACACTCACCTAATCCATACGATCCAAACACACCCCAAACAACAAGCAAACGTCTTAAAAGACCAAACCAAACACAAACGTTCGATAACTTTTAGGGTTTAATCGAACCTTACCCGAACCACACGCAAACACGACCCTGGTACGTACGGCTGACCCACTTGGCACGTACGGACGACCCAGGTACGTACGGCAGACGACCCAACGCTGCTCGACACACACGCGGGTGATCAACCACGAACGTGAACACAACCTTCACCTTTTGACAAACACGATTCTCTAAATCAGAACCTAACAATCGAATCAAACGAATAAAACACTAAGTTTCAAACGATTCTTACCTCGAATCTCCACTCTCCAACTTTAGCTCTTGATTTCACAAATCTGACAAAGAACGAAGAACGAAGAACGAAGAACGAAGAACGAAGAACTCTCTCTGCTTCTTGCTCTCGTTCTCTCTCTCTCTTATTTTTCTCTAAGTGGCGAAAATGAGAAATGAGAGAGCTCCCACGGCCTCTCTTATATAGGCCTCAAGTGCATTAAATGCATTAAATGCATTAAATGCATTAAATGCACAAAACCCTAGCCTTGGAGAGAAAGGCATTCGGTTTACTCCAAACGACTCAAACCAGCCCTTAACCGCCATCCATTTGGTATATGATCCATGGCCCAAAGGCTCATTAACACCAATCTAGCCGAAACTCGACCCAAGGGTGATACAAACGTGACCTACGGGTCAATCTGCCGTGGCCTTCCATGCCTTAGGCAATTTTTCTTAGTTTTTACCAACCATGATCGAAACAACCTCACTACCACTCGTACCCAAAACTTAGAACGCGGGTCACGGGTGTTACACTAAGCTTAACTTTCTTTTTCCTTTACTTAGAGCTATTTTCTTTTCCTTTCTTTGCCTAGGATCTTATTCTTTCACAACCTTTCTTTCTTTTCATTTCTTTTCACTCTCAACACTCACCCAATTATATCATCAAACACAACCAAACTTATGAATTGCCCACCTAAAGACTAGTCTTAGACGCAAGAAACTAGTCTTAAATGGAAGTTCAACCTTGTCGTTTCTAATGCTTGCAAGATTTTGCACATGAAACACATAAAAAGGCCTCACTTAACGAGTATATGCAAGAGTTTCAAAGAAAGGTTTAGGATTACGGGTGAGGTACCATTCTAAAAGTGAGAATGGCCATCAAGTCAATCAAAGAGTGGCAAAATAAGGATAAAATGACTTGAATTTAGAGTGTTTTACCATGGTTATGATCAAAAGTCCAAAAGCGAGAAAGATTAATCAAAATTAAGTTCAAATTAATAGAGTCGAATTTAGATCATGCAAGTTTATAATGAGTAGAGAATTTCAAAGAGGAGAGATCCAAGCATGGATGAGCTTCTACTTCAAGATTGTTGATGCATTGAAAGAGTTCTAGTGAGGGCATTGAATTGAAACCTAAAATGAAACTTTATGAGGAAGAATCATCATTGTTCTCATGCATATGAATGCAACTTATATGGTCTATACTCAATCCTAAAAATGTGAAATGAAAATGCAAACTACATGAAATTTTTTGTTTTTTTGTTATTTTTTTTTTCAAAATTTTGGAATGCATAAGGGTATTTACAATGCATGACTCAAGAGAAACAAAACAATTAAAATGTTCATTAGCAACGATTTTCTCCCCCGGACTTACTTCTCACCATCTCGGTGAGAGAGTAAAGTGCAAGGAGATAATGAAACATAACAAACTCCAAGAAGAAAAATAAAAAAAGTATTTACAAAAGAAAAGGAAATGGTACCTTAGACCTAAGGATTGGAGAAGATAAGGATTGGAGGAGCTTGGTCCTCTTTATTCATGCTCATTTTTTGTCACTAGCTTGACAAATGATAGGTTTGGGAGAGTTCCCAAGGGCGCGTTTAACATCGCTAGCTTGACGGTTGCTTCCTCTTATTCACTCCTTCCTTACATGTTTCTTTTACTCATAGTTGTACACCTAAGAGATCAAGATCACAAGAAAAAGAGGAAAGATTAGCAATAAAAGAAAATAAAAAGGCTATAGTCTCAATTTGAATCCTAACTCTAATGGCAATCGTTTAGTCCCCGGCAACGGTGCTAAAAACTTGACACGCTCTAATTTTACCTTCATTAGAGAGCGAAGATCCAATAGACGACCGAAGCTTTAAATTTATAAAGCCTCATATAATCCACAAGTTCATGGAACACCGAGGAGTACTTAAGGGTCGATCCACGAGGACTAAAGATTTTACACTAGAGATGCGAGACACAAACTAAGCTATATCAAATGATTTTTGTGTTTTTAATGGTTTTAAAAGCTAATCAATGCAAGAAAGTCAAATGTAAAAAAGAAAAACAAGAGAAAAATATTGAACCATTGGTTTAACTATGATAAGAATGAATTAACAATAAAATAATGGTGCAAAATATTGCATTACACGCTATCCTATGGAACTCATAAATATGACTAATCCACTTCCATGACTCTAATCACTTCACTAATCACCTAATTATCATAAATTTCCGTTCGCAATTAGATAATCAACGAGCATTAAGGAAAAAGTCTAATTAGTTCACTAAACACCCTAATCATCAATTTCCATTGGCTAGGTATGTAAAGCTCACAAAATACTTGGTTCAAATATTTTCACAAACACCTTCCGGGCGTGAAATGCCTAAAGTCTAGATTTTGAGTGATCAAGTCAAAACTAGCATTAAGCCCAACCTAAGTTAATGAGCTAACAAGGATCAACCTAAATCATCATCATTTAACCATCAAATCATCATAATCTAGCATCATCCATGATCCAACTAAAAACTAATTACTAAGCATGATGAAGAACAAAGGAAAATACATAAAACATAATAAAACTGCATAAATAAAAAGATAATGGATAAGAGTTTGAAGAATCCTTTTCTAAAGTGGCATGAGATGTTGAAAATTAATCCATAATATCAAAAGAAGAGTTTAGGTCTAAATCCAACTCTAGATAAGAGAAAACTTAGGTTAAAATGTGTGAAAATTTGTTTAAATAGGTAAAGAGTTAGGACCGGGTCGACCCGAGACAAACGGGTTGACCCAAGATTTCAAAAACTGGATCAAAGTTGAGCGGCCGCTCAAGGGGGGGATCAGAACTGTTGTGAGTTTTGGACAATGATATTGAGCATCCACTTTATCGGCCATGAGGCCGATCAACTCTCTGTTTTTCTCTTTTTGATACATCTTTGACTCCATTCCATCCTCATAGCTCCTCCAAACTCCATTATTCTCCAAACCACCTGAAAAGTCTAAGAAAACAATGCAAAACGCACAAATGCTAATCCTAAACTCTAAAATGCAATCTATGCTAAATGAGACTCAAAAGACTAAGAATGAGACAAATACAAAGGCAAAATGTGATTGGAAACAAAGAAAACTATGCCTAAAATGACGCAAAAACCAATAACATCAATATATTATCTTTACTGCTAAAACCCATCCCTTCTCTAAAAGATCCTAAGAATTTGCATAATGAAATGTGAACACAACACTGTCCAAACAAAATTCCAGCCCTGATAATGATTGTAGTAGCTTAGATCTCGAATTGTGCCTCAACTGGAGCTTCATATCACCAAGAATAAGTTGTCTCGAATCCCTAGAAAGTTGTGTCAACCTCAGTGTGCACAAAAACCTTAACATATCGGACAGTCTCATCCTTCTCCTAAACTTAACTTTGTTCCATTTCCACTTCACTCCAACCAGGGTACCAAAACAAGAATGATTGTACTGCTTCATCTCTATCTTGTCTCCTTGATTTTATTTGTGTTTGTACTTGAATTTTCAGTCCTTAGGATACTTCCTATGTTTCCCCTTTCAATGTACTCACAGACGCATTGACTCGAACAACATCCACCCAAAACATTTCATCTCATCACCATATAAAATCTGAAACTTCGCTACCCTAGGCAATTCAAGCTGTGTCTGTTCTGAATGCACCAGAGTAACTTTGGCCAATCCCCTCATGTCCCACAAAACCTGAAATGTGTTGAATTGCTTCACCATTCTCAAGCTTTGAAGTGGAGTCGTTTTCTTCATGAATCCAACTATAGCATGTACACAAGGATGTTTGTACCCAAAAGTCCTTTTGGCAAGCAGTTTATGTGCAATTCGTGATATGACTCTATGTTGCTTCCTTTGTTTGAATTTAAACTTCCAAGACTTTGGATATAAAATCATCTTCTGTTTTCTGGTTTGTCTTAGTCTGTGCGTTCTTTGAAGCATTTTGTCAAACACTTTATAGGCACCATAAGGTGTCTTGATACCTGTCAACTCCGGAGACATTTCAACATAACTAGACCGTCCAACCATAGCCCTAGGGATCTGTCACCACACCAATTGATAAGATAATACTATCAGAAACTATAAGAAGCTTAGAGAAAACCCGGAACGATAAGGATAAAGGGGATAAAACCCAGAGATTGTTCAAGATAACTAAGAGATTACATTAATCTCTCTCACAAACACATTGTTTGTTTACAATCACCAAAGACAAGCTTGCCTTTCCATCTCTCCCAAAGGGATCAAATGCTGGAATACCTCTCGCCATACAAAATTATTCTCATATATCCTTCTATAATATTTACTTTCTTTTATGTTTTTTTTAAAAATCCAAAATATGGTAAAAGACTCTCTAACCCTTAAATTTTCATTATATTTACTGACCCAACCACTAATCAGATGGGTCGTGCCCACCCGAAAACCGACCCGGATCCTTTCTAAAAACCAAAATTGCTAACTTATCCAACTTTTTCCCCAAACAAAAAGTTTCTCATCTTCTTCTTCTTCTCCGAAACGTCGAACCCCTATCTTGATCCTTCTTCGCCGGAATCTTCTATCTCAATCTGCCGTCTTTCCCATCGTCGTTCGTGGTCTCCCATCTGTCAATTTTTCTCCGAAAGTAAGGGTCTCTCATCTCTCAATCTTTCCCGTCTCGTTTGGTGGGTTTCGATTTTGGGTTAAAATTTTGAGTTTCGATTTTTGGGTTTCGAGAATGCATGTTTTCTGTTTTTTGGGTTTGATTTTGTAGTTGTGACTTTTGGGATTGGGAAAATAATATTAGGGTTAGTGTTTCGATTTTGAAATTTGGGAATTTTGGTTGTCAATTTTTGGTGGATGAAATCGAATAGATCCTGGATTTTCCAACTGAAATATGTAACTCAGTGTGTCTATCTTGTTTTGATATTTCAGGAATCAAAATGCCTCCGCATATGAAGAATGCTTCTCATGGAAGGGTTAAGCCTCCTCCTCGTCCTCCTCCTCCGCCAACAGAAGTGGAAGGAGAAACCTCAGTAGAAGAAGAAGTCGCAGAAGAAGAAACCGCAGCCGATAGTGCTTCTTCTTCAAAAGATGGTTCTTCTAATACCGGATCTACAAATGTTGAATCTTCAAATGCCGGATCTTCAGAGGTAATTAGATTTAAAAAGTATGAGAAATAGATCCAATAGAATTATTTGATTGTGGTATTGCTTGTTGAAACTGAAAAATGGACTGTTTGGTACAAAATGTATTATTAGGTACAACTACGTTTTCTGGGACTATTTTGGTACAAATAGTATTAATAAGTAGAACTATGTGTTTGATTTGTTGAACTTAGTACTGTTGGTACAAGTAGGTACGACTACGTACAACTGTGTGTGGATGCTGCTTCGTTCTTCTGGGACAACTAGGTACTACTGTGATGTGATGATGTTTGTACCTCTGGTACAACTAGGTATTACTAAGTACAACTAATTGTTGATGTTGTTTGGTTCCTCTAGGTAGAATGATTCATTTAAATTGTGTTTGATTGCAGGATACCGAGGAGGATACTGAACCGCTACAGCCTTTGAAGTTCTTCTTTAGTCACACCGACTATACGATGACTTGTAAGATAGCAACGAGGTGTAATGTTGGGAATACGGTGGATACCTTAGAGGAGATACTTTCAGCATCAGAGAAGCAATGGTTTAGAAATCATCCTCAGTTCAAGCATATTTGGCACATGTTTAGGCAGACAAACCGCAAGGTTATAGGGATGTGGATGCTGCTGCTTCGCACAGCTTGCATGGAAAAGAAAAGGGAATGCTGGTTTGTGGCGAATGGCATTCCTGTACGCTATTCGATGAAAGAACATGCTCTGATTTGTGGATTGGATTGCCATGACAACCCGGATAGCTATGAGAAAATGGGGAGTCTTACCTTTGTGGAAAAGCATTTTGGCCGAACAAAGAAAATAGAACCGAAGCATGTGGAAGATTTGCTGCGGTCAATGAAAGTTGAATGTGGTGGAGATCGATTACGGATTGCTGTCCTCTTCTTCTTATGCAAGGTAATCAAAGGAAGGGCAAAGGCGTATGGAGGATCCATAGATCCTTTCTTACTCAAAGTTGTGGCTGATTTGGAGCTGTGCAAGACATTTCCTTGGGGGAGAATGACATTTGAGGATTCTATCAAAAGCATTTGGCACATGATGAATCATTTTGACGGATCAGTTCAAGTTACATGGACCTTTCCTGGATTTATAATTCTTTTGGAGGTAAATGCTCTATTTGAATCAAATATCTCAATTTATTTTTATGATTTAATGTATTTGATATAGTAACTCTGTGGTATTAACTCTCTGTGTAGCTCCTGGAATTCGAGTGTATTCCAGACATGTGTAGGGAATTTCTTGTTCCAGTAAGAGACGTATACAACAGCTGTCCACGAATGTGTAAAAAGAAGTTTAAAGACAGTGGCATGAGAGATTATCCATTGGAAGACATAAATCAAGCTCTTGAAAGTACAAAGGTAAGAATTCGTAATATAGTCCATAAATTAATTATGATAGTCATTATCTAACCTTAATTTTGTGGTAAATATTTATATTCATAGGATATTCGTAGTTGCTTGGAACCTGAGTCGGGTGAGGAAGCTCTTTTGGCTCGCATCATGAAACGCGACTTATATGATGAGATAGATGTCACTGACCCAATTGCTGAAGCTTGGAGCAAGCGTGTGGAGAAGCATTAGAAAAAGATATGGTGGGAAGATCTCTATATTTTAGATGTTGCTTCCCGAACAGCTGAACATATGGAGGAGCAAGTAGGGGAGAATGTGGTACCAGCCAAACAGCTGAACGAGCAACATGAGGAGCCAAAAGTGGAGCAACAAAAGGCACATTGTTTCAAAGAGCTTGAAGATAAGGTGGATAAGGGGATGACATCAATGGAAGAATGCTTTAAGAGAATAGAGAAGAAGATTGATGACATTGATACAAGGCTGAAATGTGTTGAAGTAACTGTGAACAACGAAATGAATCAAGGATTTGGTGGTGATGGTATGGATTTTCAGTATGGAAGTGCGTGGGAAAGATCTGGTTTTGAGAAGGGTGGAACTTTGGCAGGAAATGGACAAGGAGAAGAAGTAGGTGGAGAAGAGATGGATGTATGTGTATACATCGGTACTCCTTTTACTCCTACTCTGACTCCTGCTCCGACTCCTGCTCCGACTCCTGGCCATAAAAGGACCAAGAGGTGTGCTAAGAAGAAATGTTCAATGGAGAGGAAAATCCGTCCTTCAAAGTGGCTCAAGTCTCCTTTTACTAAGGGATGATGTTGTTGAGTACATTGGAGTTTGTTTTTTTGGTTTTTGCTATGGATGTCTATGTTTGATGTATGATGGAACTCTTAGGTAGTCTGATGGAACTCATAAGTACAACTGCTCTGGTACTCGTAGGTACAACTAGGTCTTTTTAGGTACAACCAAGTATTTTGTATAACTGGGCTTTTTCGGATAACCAAGTATTTTGGAAAACAAGGGTTTTTAAATTAATTAAAACAAATATGAAATTAATCAAAATATTATAATAAAAAAATCTGGAATTAATCAAAAACATTTAACACATGCCTATTAATTTTTACACGTGCCAGAAGAATGAATTAAAACATTTAACACATGCCTCTCAATTTTTACAAGTAGTTTTCCAGTTGTACTCGGTTGTACTCGAATGTGCACAGTTGTACTTTCATGTTTTAATTTTAAAGTTAGTTAAACAATACTCGAAACCAAATTTTTATGGTTGTACTTATGATATTACATACCTATAGTACATTTTCTATACTATCATGTAATAATATTTGACATTTTCAATTGTTTGTAAGTTTCACCAAATATACATGAGATTTACAAAGTAATCATTAAGGTATAAGGTAGTTGTTGATAAAATATGTTGTTTGTGTTTTTGTTTTTTTTTATTTCTTTTTTTTACAAAGTAACAAATGTGGATTTATTAGTTGAAATATATGTATATAAAGTACATTGTTCTTTTTTTTTTTAAGAAATTGTTTTTGTTTATTTTTTTTTAGTTCCCATAGTTGTACCAGTTATTCCTAGTTGTACGACGGCAGAAAGAAAGACAAATTATCAAAGTTCCAGTAAAACTTAGTAGTACCAGTAATTAGGGGTGGGCAAAAAATCCGGAACCGAAAAACCGAACCGAACCCGACTCGAATTACCCAAACCGAACCCGAACCGATTCTCTAAAATTACCCGAACGGATCCTCAACACATAGTACCGAAAAACCCGAACCGAACCCGGAACCGAACAGAGAACCGAACGGGTACCCGAAGTACTCGAAACATAAATTAACCTAAAGATATTTAGATTTAAAGTCGGGTATGTTAATATAGTTTAGGTAATTTTTATAGTTTTTTCATTGTTTTTTCGATCAATTCGGGTATTGTGGATATATTTGGGTAAAAATAACCAATTTAGGTATATTATTTGAATTCTTATAATTTGTTTTTGTTATTTTCTGGGTATTTTCGAATAATTCGAGTAAAAAATAGTTAAATCGAATCAAATCCGTAAAAAAAGTTTGGGTAGTTATGAGTATTTCGGGTAATTTTTGAGTATTTTGGATAAAAAATCTGAAAATACCCGAACCCGAACCCGAACATATTTCGGGTATTAGCGGGTTTCAAACTTATACCCGAACCCGATCCGAACCAGACAAAAACCGAACCGAACCGAACCAGACCCGAATTTTTTTAATATCCGAATGGGTCTTATATCCCTAAACCCGAAAATCCAAAAATCCGAATTACCCGATCCGAACCCAAACGGGTACCCGAATGCCCACCCCTACCAGTAATACATAGTTGTCCCATGACAGAATGAAAAGAAATACAAATTTGAAAAGACAACATCTACACCAATTAACCCTGCGTACTATCATTATTGAGGTAATCATACAATCGCCCAGTCGTAGACTTATTTTTCCTCTGTCAATGTTCTCCAACCGATGGGAACCTTGTTGTTTGAGTTCTTCCTTTTTTGACATAATCCGGAGGTAAGGCAAACATATCTCGTATACAGTCTGCAACAATCCACTGAGACATGTGGGGAACTAGATAAATGGTCTTGCAATAAGCGAGTGCCCACTGCTCGATCCAATAGTATTTAGAGCACAACTCATACAATTGGATCTCGCCTTGTGGGTTTGATCTGACAGCAGCTATTGCATGCACGCATGGGTACCTGTCTATATCAAAATACTTGCAACTGCAAGTTTTCCTTGTCAAATCAACCAAATAAGTATAGCCATCACATCCAACAACACTGTACTCAAGCATGAAGCTGTTTAGCTCATGCATAATTAACTTCTTTGCGTCAGCACATCGGCTGTGTAATACCTTATCCACAGCAGGCACTAGCTTCTTTGAGTTCCATGCTCCTGCAGAACTCTACCTATGCTTGTTAAACCATTCAGCAATTTTGTCAACAATAGAATCAATCATTGGTAATAACGAGTACTCCCTTGCAGCTGTAAACACACCATTAATAGATTCAACACAATTGGTGGTGTCTATGTTGTACCTTTCTCCTGGAAAATAACATCTTGCCCATTTTCTCTCGTCCACGCTTCTATCTAGATAATCGCGTGCAGCAAGATATCTTTGCCTAAAAGCACCATAGAGTTTTTTGAACTCAACCTCTGTATAAGCCTTGGAGCAGTCCATGAACTTTGATCCAACCGTGTCCTTGTTGACGTGAGAGCAGCTTGCTTTCACATTCTAAGACAAGTGATATATACAATACCCATGCTTAGACAATGGAAAGACCTCACGTATTGACTTGATGAGACTTTGATTCCTATCAGAAAGAAACACCAATTCAGGAGCATCCGGTATTACTGATTTCAACATCGTGAAAAACCAAGTCCAACTTGCATCTTTCTCACGATCAACTACACCAAAAGCAAGCGGATAATGGTGATGATCAAGATCCTGAGCCATAACAACAATCAACACTCCACTGTGTACAGTCATAATGTGGGTTCCGTCCACAATGATCACTTTTATCATGGCTTGGAATCCTTCGATGCAAGCTCCCAATGCAAAGAATAAGTACGTAAACTTGTGTTCATCATCCAATTCCACATGTGAAACTGTGCCCGGATTGTTTTGCTCTAACATGTACATATAAGAGTACACCATTTTATAACTTTCCTCTGGACTACCCCGAACATCACTAGCAGCTTGTTTTTTCCCTCTCCACGCGGTAGCATATGACATTTTCGTACCAAGTCTTGTTTGAACCATACCCATGATGTTTTTTGGAGTTGGGGTGTCAAATTTACCTGGATAATCTTCATGGACCACATATGCAACTAATCGTGGATTGCCTTTCCGTCGATTTTTGCTTGTACTCGCACTTGACCGGGAACACGTATGCATCTTGTTGTAAGTTCTAACCGAAAAGCAGTTTGCATTCTTAAGCGTTGCAGCTCGTAAGGACCACTTGCAACCATTTTTTGCTTCGCGACATTTTACCACGTACAACACTGTATCTGACTTCTTAATATCAAACTCAAAACAATTCTTATGTGCACATTTTTCAACCACATGTGTCACTTCTTCCTTACGCTCAAATTTTTGACCTATAGCCAGATTCATACCATCTTCCCATTCAACATTTTCAAACTGTTCTTCTACCACAACGGGTGTGACCTCCGTATCTTCACACAAACCATAGTCGTCCACGTTAGCAACATTCTCACCATATGTATTACCAACATTGTCCAACTCATACTCTGATGATTCCCGAGAGTAAAGAGTAAGGATACCATCATTTACTCCAGCACTACAAAGCAACTCCTCATTGCTTACACCAATTTCACTTCCTCGGTCCTCTCTTACAACTTGCTCACATCCCTGATTTGCTCACACCCCTGATTGTTTTCGACATCATTGATGAGCTCCACATGCAATACAACTCTATGTTTATCATTATTCACTTCTAGTAAATAACCCAAAATATCTTCATCATCCAAAATATATGATGGTGTCTTCATATCCATTAACCATGGAATCCAACTAATTTTCAGCTTTGTCGTAGCTGAATCCATCATTATCTTGTTACATATGTTATCAACCAACCCAAAATAAGTGATCTTCTTGATAGATGTCTTCATCACTAACGTGTAAAGTTCACTTCCACTTGAAATCCATCGATATTCATCTCCGTTCGTTGAATAATATCCTCCATAGTCAAAATGTATGACTGTCCAACGAACGTTATTCATGTCACCTAAAAAAAAATATATTACGATATAACTACGTTAGCTGTCAAGTTGTCCCAGTTATACCAGTTGTTCTAGTTATACTACAGTTATACCTAGTTGTACCTACTTCTCACAGTTATACCAATTATACCTATTTGTACCAGATCTGAGCATGGTCGTACTAACAGTCCTAATACATGCGATTCAGTTAGATTTAACCACACCAATCCATAAATTGCTCAATGTAATACCCTAATCAACTACAAAAACAACCCAATGAGTATAAAATGAGAACAAATGATCAATTCTACAATATCACTACAAATTTCGAATTTGAGCTTAGAAAACATAACTGCGGCTCTTGAAATCAGGTTAAACACAACAATAGCAGACAAAATCACACCTGGAAGAAGAAACCGATCTGCGTCGTGTATGGATCTGTTGTTCGTTTCTCTCGTTTGTGTGGTCCGTTTCGTCGACGTTGCAGAGGTCGCAGATCTGAAACAAAGAAGAAGATGTAAGGTTTGTTTTGATTGGTTAGAATTGTTTTTTTTTAAATTAATTTTAATTTTTTTTAAAAATCATTAAGGATACAATCGGAAATTAATATGATTCTAATTAGAAGAGGGTATGTAGAATTCACAAAGGTATAGACAGATTGATTTTTGAAGAAGAATGGTATTTGAGCTCTTAGTCCCTCCCAAAGACTCTATTTATATGTAACTACAATTTATAAGCTTTGTAATCTTTGTATTTGAGTCTTCATGTGTCACTCAAGTGACAATAAGCTTCTCCAAGCTTTGATTAGTCCCTTCATTCTTCTTATTTGTCTTGTAATATACCCTCCTTAACGTATCACATCTCAGCTAAATAATATAACGATAAGGTAAAAAATACAAATATCAATATAAAGCATTGTCAAGATGTCCAAAATGATTCATTTGGTTCACTTTTTTCTTGCAGCTTTTAAGTTTAATAGAACCATATGTTTATGAGTGGACATCAAAGCACCGTGGATATAATATTTTGAAGGTTGCATTAATGGCTTCCATTAAAAATTTGCTGGACCCTAAGGGAATTCTCAACCCTTACAAAGTTCTTCCTCACTCACTCTTCTCTCAGTAAGGTATGCTTTATGATTACGCACCGAAATTATTGAAAGCATCTATCTCTCTATATCAATACTCTTCCAACGTCAAAAGTGAAGAATCATCATCTTTAGTTTGGAATCATTGACATTCTTTCTTTAGTCGAGTGCAAGGTAGTAATGAGATATCTCATCAAAATGGACTATCATTTTGCGGTTTCGCAACTTCCAAATATCTTTAGTTGTCAACGTTTGTTCTTCTATTTCTCCATTTGCATATGTTTCATAATCAAACATTGCTTTAGCTATAAAAACCAACAAATAATTAAAATATTCAGAGCCATATAACAATAGTACGTGCCAAAGAAAACATTAAGAGACAATGATAGACCATCACAATGAAAAAAATACTTGAGTAAGAAAGATGATATTTTTTAAAGTGGAGCAGCATGGATAATTGAACTAGGTGCGAGATGAGGAGTAGAAAAAGCGCTTTTACCATGGCATTATGAAATTACTTATATTAACATCACCTATCACTTGTACTTTCCATTTGAAACTGTTACACTCTGAAGCAAGTTCAGGTGGACCATTGTACTTTGACTCATTGAACTCTGACTCATTGAACGGCGCGTCATCCAGCGGTTGCGTATTCGAATCTGTGAAATTCATAACTCTACACATGGAAAAGAATATAAAGTTATTTAGTATTGGAAAAAATGTGTTACACATGCACAGCAACATTCCACCCTTTTTCGCATGGATCTTCTACATAGTACACCGTTTTTGCTTGAGAAGCCAGGACATATGACTCTTCTTCATCTTCATCCCCCATGTGTAACAAACGTGAAAAATTTACCATACTATGACCATAAACATCATGTTTATATCCTCTATTATTGCGAGTATCAGCCCATTTACACTTGAAAAGCACAACTCTAAAAGTCTCATAATAGTAAAGTTCAATCACTTCTACTAGCTTCCCATAATAAGCTAAATCTCCTACTTTGGGGTTCTGATCACGAGAGCTTGCATAACTCACTGTATTAGCATTCACATAAACACCACTATTTTGTGTACTCAAGCCATCATCTCTTCCTATTGCTCTAAACTTAAAGCCATTGACATTATATGATGAATACTTCACTCCTTTTTCAGATGGTCCTAAAGCTAAGCATCTCAAATCATCAGAGATACCATCAATATCATTTTTCTCTACTTTTTCTTTAAGCCATTTCCCAAAACTAAGATGCAATTCTCGATCAATATCAAGAACATGACTCCTCTTGCTTTGACGAAATTGTTTCCTGCATAACTCATTTTTGTACCTCCTATACAAACCATTTAAATTGTTTATTAGTTAAAACCTAAGACGAAAGGTCAAGTATACTAAGTATTTGTAAGTAAAACAAACTTACTCTCTTAATTGATCAAAGAATTGACAGTTGATTAGTATAAGTCGATGTGCTTGCTATCTCTCTACATGATTAAGTGTTTGAACATGACCAGCCCCAACAAATCTGCCCAAATTTGGGAAACTCGATTGAAGTTCCGAGTTTGCTGTTTGATTTTGCACCATCAAAGGGCGATCATCAACTCTTCCAACCCGATTAAATCTTGTCTCTATATCATCGAACAAAATGTCACACATTCATCTGCCAAATATTGCTCGCATGTAGATCCTTCAAGCTTCGCACGATTACGAACATAATATTTGAAATATCCAAGAGTTCCGCATGAAATCAATCAAGTCAGATATTGACATGTGCACCAATAGAAACATAATTCTACCGAAACATGAGTGAAGACAATCACCTCTCGATTGGATACATCCAACGAAATGCCACTGGTCCACCTTGTTTTGCTTCTTCGGTTAGATGCACAGTTAAATGTACCATAACCGTAAAAAAGAAGGAGGGAATACCATCTCCATATGACATAAAGTCATCACAATATGCTCTTGTAATTTATCTAATTCACTGACATCAAGGACTTTTGCTGATATATTTCGGAAAAAATTGAGATAGCTCAATAATGACAGATGTCACTTCTTCTGGCAGCAAATTTCGAACTGCTATTGGCAATAAATCTCTCATTATAATATGATAGTCATGACTTTTAAGACCAGCTAGCTTTCGATTTTTTGATATTAACACAACTTGATATATTAGATGCATATCCGTCTGGAAATTTGATATTTCTTAAAACATTTTTAAAAAATGTCTTTTCCATGATAATCCAGTGTGAAGCTTGCTGGTGAGTACTTTCCATCATTATCAGGCCATAACTCAGACCGTATACCAAGCTCGCGGAGATCTTTTCTAGCACTCAAGTTATCTTTTGACTTGTTCTTGTCGTCTAATAAGGTGTAGACTAAATTGTCAAAAACATTCTTCTCTATATACATAACATCTAAATTATGTCGTAAACCCATGAATTCCCAATATGGCAAGTCAAAAAATATACTTTTCTTCTTCCATTGTTGACCATCACACTTTGCCATACCAGTTCGCTCTCTCTTTCTACCAACTGAATCACGTCTCTTTCCAAGAGTAATATTAATTTTTTCAAGTTGGTGTTTAATTGTAGAATCTGATGGTGTAACAGGTGGAGTTTTAATTTCCACTGTTCCATCAAAGGTAGATTTACTTTGTCGGAACTTATGATCTATAGGAAGAAAACGATGATGCCCCATAAAATAGTTTTTTTCCCATGGCGTAAACGTTGTCCAACAGCATCATAGTTGCAGCTTGGGCATGCTAATGATGTATAAGTATTCCAACCAGACAAATTCCCAAGACCTAGAAAATCACTAACTGTCCACATAATAGTTGCCCGCATGCTAAATGTCTGATTTGTTGACGCATCTCGAGTTTGAATTCCATCACTCTTTCAGCTCTTTGATAAGGGGTTGCAAGTACACATCAATATCATTTCCAAGCATTTGCTATCCAGGAATAATCATAGAAAGGATCATCGATGTTTGCTTCATTGAAATCCATGGAGGAAAGTTATATGGAAAAAATATCACCGGCCATATGCTATAATTCGTACTTAATGTACCAAATGGGTTAAACCCATCAGTGGCCAAGCCAAATCGAACATTTCTTGGATCAGATGCAAATTCAGGAAATTGTATATCAAATGCCTTCCAAGCCCCACAGTCTCTTGGATGTCTAAGCTTACCATCATTGTTACCACCATTTGCATGCCATCTCATGTCAGAAGCTGTTTTCGACGACATAAATAGACGTTGCAGACGTGGTTTCAAAGGAAAGTAACGTAAAACCTTTGCAGGAATTTTTTTTTTTTTGTAGACCGAGATGCCTCACTATCTGTAGAATTACTACCTTTCCATCTAGATGCTTCACAAATCTCACACGTTTCTCTATTTGCATTTGCCTCCCAGTATAACATACAATCATTCGGACATGCATGGATTGACTCATTTGTCAAACCGAGCTTGCGAATAACCTTTTTTATATCACTGAATGAATCTGGAAATTTTGCATCTGCAAAAGCTTCTTTAAGAAATTCAACCACCATGGATATTCCCTTGTCGCTGATCCCACACATACATTTGATATGGTACAACTTCAGTATGAATAACAACTTTGTAAACTTCGTACATCCTAAAATAGAGGTCTTGATTAAAATCAGCAAGCAACTCATCAAAACTAGATTTATCATTGGCATTTGATGGGTTATCAGCGTTGGTTGGCTGCTCAGATGAACCGGATCCAGCAAATGTATCCATGTCGATACTAGGGAAGAGATCATTCAAGAGATTTGCCTTTGAATTAGATTCAACATGAACAGGAAGTATTTATGTTGCTGTTTCAGTAATAATGATTTCCTCCCCATGCAATACCCATTCCGTATAAGAATTTAGAAAGACAAAACACATTAAGTCACCTTCAATATTGTGTCTCAACTTAGATTTGGATAGAGAACAACGATTACAAGGACATTTTAACATGTCCACCTTAATTTTGCCAAAGGCAAAATCTAAGAAATTTTTGACGCCATTGGTATAGTCTTTGAGATAAACGAGGTTTGTTTATCCATGACTTGTCAATAATGCCCTAACCAAAATAAAAATCTATATATACAAATATATATATATATATATATATATATATATATTAGTTTATATTTTCTCTAAATTTATATAGCACAAGTAACTAGAGATGTGATTTCATAGCAAAAGTAATCTCATTAAGATAATATAAAACTCTTTAAAGGTTCACAAACGTGAAATCATGCTTTTAAATTCCATTCTATCAGATAAATTATATATTAATACTAAATGAGAATTGAATTGTTTACAGAGATAAGTAAATGTTAATTTAGCATCACTGAATCAAAAAAGAAAAACGATAAAAACTAAAACCAAGATTGATTGGTTTACAGGAAAACTTAGTGCTATTAATGAATCAACAAAGGAGAGCGATCCAAACTAAACTGAATTAATTGTTTTACAGAAAAACTTAATACTATCAATGAATTAACAAAGGAGAGTGATCAAAACTAAACTGAATTAACTTGTTTACAGAGAAATTTATGTGTCACTATTCTATAGCATCAATGAATCAGCAGAGTAAAGCGATAAAGTAATTACCTTGTTAAAAGACGTACTCTGATACTTATCCGTGATCTCTCTGTTTCTCTTCCGAAGCCCTAAATCCAAATATGTTTGTGATGAATAAATTTTAACAAGTAATTGTATTTAACTGTATTCTAATTTCACTCCCGCCTAAAATAGGAAAATTGTGGGAATTAGAAAAGATAATCTTCTTTTTAGCAAAAACTTTCTAACTAGTTAATTTTTTTCTAAAACTTATCATATATATAAAACGAGATTGTGTTATATGAACGATGCGGAAAATTCTCAGCCACGATCCCAAATAAAAAATATATAAAATCAAATCAATCCCATATAAATTAGTTGGTAGATTCACCCACCCAATATCACAAAGAACGAAGATACATCAAAAAATTATATAAAAAGAGATAATTACATACATATATATTCCCTTCACAATTCGTTCAGATTTAGAATCTAATATTAATATTGATAATATATAGTAATTAGGGAGAGAGAGGGAGATACATATCTGTCTTTGGAACAGAGATTTCACCAAATCTTCAAAACAAATCAATATCAACAAAGTCAAGCTGTCGCAACCTCCGTCGAATTGATATTATTTAGCCGCCTGAAACCTCCACCTAATTTGATTGACCCGTCGGAACCTCCAGATTTTACGGCAACACCGACAGAACCGTCGGAACTCTATAGATTCTAGCCGCTGACATCTCCACTGAACAATATTTTCTTCTATCTTCTTCCTCTTTGTGAAATTGATGTATTTTTGTGGGACATTTGAGAAGAAGAAGATATGTTCTTAATTAGTTGGGCTTTGACAAAAAGTTTAATGTGATCACATGTCTCAAAAGTTTATAATATATAAACTTATTAAACGTACTGTATCAAATGTTTCTTTGATTTTTTTTTTCTTTTTTACTTTTAGATACTAATTTTCCAAAATAAACTTGTGCCGATTAATTTGTTGAAGTTATGTTTGCATCACATTTTTACTGACGCAAAAATTTACATATTTTTAATTAACAAATGTTTTTTTTCCGGGTAAATGCATCAATTATTTAATTGTTGCAAATTTATTTTATTAGTGTTGATTTTGCCAAAGTGATACAAACGCTTATTTATTAGCAATCAGTTCTAATGAAATGATACTAAGGAACAGCTATTGACATCACTTATTAAAATTGATGTAAAATGGCATAACTAGTATCACTTGTTTTTAAATGATTTTACTTTTGCGTCGGTAGTTTTTGCGATATATTTTAACTGATACTATACACCTTTATTTTTGTAGTGGATGATTCATCAAAAGGGAAATTGGAATATGAGCAGCGAAAGTTTGAGCAAATATGATTGATGAAAAAGGAACAAAAAAAAAAAAAAAAGCTAGTTGATTTGAAACTCTTTAAACTCAAGAAAGTGTATATGCTTCCTTGTTTGATGTTGTTGTTACTTTGTCTTAATAATATCTTATTATTATGGATAAGAAAAAATCAAAACCTATGGATCTTACGTGTATTTTAAAGTCAAAAGTTTGCAGTGTATTTAGACCAAAACTCGAAAAGAGAAGAATCTATCATATTAGCATTATTAAGAATCTCTCATAGATATTTCTATTCTTGGAAATATTGGTTACAATAGATTTTCTTCATTTGTTCACAAAAAGACTTCGAAATTTTACCAAAAACCTAATCTAACCGGCTACTAGTGGAATGAAATAAGACTTATCCGGTCCGATTGATAGCTATCTAGTATAAGAGAGAAGATATAGATTTTCACATTTTGGTTTAAATCCCAAGTCAAGTTCTTACAAGTGTATTTTTGTATGGAACCAAATCATTTCAGAACCATCATTCTTCTACTATTTGAACCTGATTTCTTAATATACATCCTTTTCGTCATTTCTGTTGATGAAGTTCCTACAATTCTTGATTAAGGATTTTGGCAAATTTTCTGGTAACGTGGAATTTCTAACTAAATTTAAATATAAAAATAATGACAGTTCCAATTATATTTTTCTCTGAATTTGGCGAATTTTGAGATTTAGCAACTCTTTACGGAAACATTGATTCTTTTTCTTTTAAAGCAGTTTATATTGGTTGTATTCATCAATATCGATGCTGCATTAGCATTGTTTCAATTGCCAAATCTGAAAAAACATCCACAACCAATATTGCTATTTACTGTATTTTTAATATGCATTGGGCGACTTAAGTGTGTGAAACGTTAAATAATACGACTTAAATGGCATTTCAATTCAAAAATTATTTTAATTATTAGAAAAAAGAAATGATTCCAATACGGCATATGAATGTTCAATAAAAAACATTTTTTTTACTAGTATGATGCATCAATATAAATATAGTTTTTTTTCTTTTGAGAGTGTTTCTCTCTTTGTAGTAGATATAGAAATCCATGAAAATGCATCGGAGGTTTGCGTTCATTTATCACAGATTTTCGTTTGATACCTTTCATTTTCTGTCTTTAGAAAATCATAGAGAAACTTTGAGAAGTCGCGTTTTTCAGTTTTGTATTTTTTTATTTCTAACTGTAATAATTCTAACAAATGCATCGAAAGATTGTGTCGCTTTATCGTTATCGTTTGATATATTTTCACTTATAAAAATGCTTATAAATGTCGTATATTTTCGTTATAACTAATTTTTATTTGGAACATGTTCACTTATAATTAATTTTTAATAACCATAGAAAATGCTTTGCAAAGTTTTCGTATGCAACCCTTTATTTTAAATGCTCTTGATTTTTATTAACATTCATGTCCAACTCTATTTATTACCTACAATTTCCATTAATTTATGCATGCAAGTTTTTTTATGTTCCTAAACTTTATCCAAATAAAAATAATATTTTGTTGTGAGATTAGTATAAAAATGACTTCAGCATATGATTGTTTAAAAATAAATGAGATTAAATATACGATATTAATAATATTAATATACAGTATAATTACAAAATATGAAATATTGGTAGATAAAATAGATAAGAAAAAAATTATAAATATGTCATTACTAGATAAAATCAAGAGAATTTTTGAGATATGCCACTTCTCAACTGCCACTTTGTAAAAATGTCACTGTTTAAATTTTTTTACAAGCGTTCCACTCTATTTTTTCCATATCCCCAGATTACCCTTTGACTCATTCTAACCTAACTTTTTGTATTGATTTTTTCAGATCTTGCCTCCCAACTCGAGAATTCTTCTAAAATTGCCGTTTCTGATCTCAGATCTCTCTGTCTCCTATTTCGCCGTCCCCAAACTCCGTCGCGATCTCCGCTGAAAAGATTCGAGAAAGAGTTATTGTTGATCTGGTGGTGCATTTGACGAAGAACATGGATCTGAGATTGGATCTGGTGGATTTTGGAAGAAGAAAGATTGTTTAACCCGATTAATGACCCGATTTGTTGAAGATCCGACCTGTGTTAGGTCAAGAATGGTGAAAAGTCCACTTCCGGGTAATATCCAGGGAAGGTGGAAAAAGAAGAAGGAGGAAGAGAAAACGCAAAGGCGGAAGAAGAAGAATCGAAAACGCTTTTGAATAACTTATAAAACTTTTTAAATACCTTATAAAACCTTTTAAATAGGATTTAGTTTTGAAGGTATAGCACTTTGAGTGTTTGCAGAAAGAATCTTTTAAATACCTTATAAAACATTTTATATAGCTTATAAAACATTTTAAATAGCTTATAAAACATTTTAAATACTTTATAAAACTGTTTAAAAATATTATTAAATATTATAATACCTTATTGTTTCTTGTGATGCTTGGCTTTGTTGTTTACATAGTCTGATCAATTCTTACAAGAATATTTTTGTTCTTGTTTTATCTCTGTTGATGCATAAACTTCTGAGAGCACTTGAAGTGTTTGCATGAGGAGTCTTTTAAATACATTTTAAGTACCTTATACAACTTTTAAATACCTTATAAAACTGTTTAAAAGCATTATAAAACTATTAAAAAAACTCATAAAGCACTTTTGTACACAGTTACAGAGATCAATCGTCTCCAGTTTTAGAAAATGTCTATCTAACAGAGATTCTAACATCAAAATTAGGTTATAAAACATTTTAATTATGTTTTAAAACTTTCAAAACATTTTAATTACAAAACTATAAGACAAAAATAAGGATTAAAAAGAAGAACATCGTTTGATAAAATTAAAAGAAAAAAATAGATGAATAAGAACATTCAACAACAAAATTAACCCAGATTGCAAGCAATCCCAAATTGACAAATTGAAATTTACCCCAAATACAACTCAGATTTATTACTACATTCAACCAAATTGAATAAAACCCCCTAGATTTGTATCCCAAATTGAACCAAAAATCCTAAATTTGTAACCCAAATCGAATCAAAAACTCAGATCTGTA
This sequence comes from Pseudoturritis turrita, assembly GCA_900406555.1. NCBI lineage: Eukaryota > Viridiplantae > Streptophyta > Magnoliopsida > Brassicales > Brassicaceae > Pseudoturritis > Pseudoturritis turrita. The sequence continues at coordinate 6,774 of OVBL01000170.1, read as the reverse complement.
ACACAAATAAAATAAAACCAGATTTGCGAGAATAAAAAACCATATATGTAACAAAAAAATGACGAAATCCGATCTAGGTCAATATGCGAGAGAGAGACAGAGAGATCAGTAACAAAAACCAGATCCATATTAATACGAGTGAGAGAGAGAGAAATTTGATTAATGATTTTGTTGACAGAATTAAAGTAGACAATTTATTTTTAAAAAATGGCACAAATAAAAATGGCAACATGAAATTGCAAAAATCACTTTCAAATGTGACATTTTTAAAATTGTCCTTAAAATCAATATTTCCTATCCTGAAAACAAAACAAATTACTAACTATTAAACAAAGGCAAGACTGAAGTGGAATTCGTAGAACACTATCACTATTATTTTTTGTACTCAAGTAAAAATAAATTGGAATCTGAGGAGTGAGGAATTATAATCTTATATGAAAAGCTTCGAAGGATAAAAGGATATTCATAAAACAAAAGTAAGTAGATTATATCCACTTGATTATATATAAATATATGAAAAACATAAAGGAAACCCTTTTCAAGATCGAGATTGTTGAGACGGCAGAATCAACAATATTCATATTTCCTATCACTCTTAATTTTCGTGTTAATATAAACTCAAGTAAAAAAGAAATTGGAAACTGAGAAATTAAAATCCTATTTGGAAAGCTTCGAAGGAAATAAAGATATTCATAAAATAAAAGTAACTAAAGCTAGAATTATCCACTTGTTTATATCTAAATTTGCAGAACAAAAAGGTAAATCCTTTTCATGATCGATTGTTGAGACGACATAATCAATATTCATATTTCCTATCCAATTTAGGAATCGACTCTCTACTAGGGCCCATCCTATTTTATATAAATAGACAACCTCTAAACTCTAAAGAGCTCACAAAAGCAAACAAAGAAGAAGAGAAAAAAGAAGAAAAAGAAAGCAATCAAATAATCAAAAGAAGAAGAAGAAGAAGAAATAATGATGGGTCTCTCTGGTGCATGCAAGCTATTCTTAGTCCTCGTGGTTACTGCTTACGTCTTCTCCGGGACTGCTGAAGCATGGAGTTGGAGTTGGGCTTCCGACAACTCTGGAGGCGGTTCTTCTGGTTCAAGTTCAGATTCGCACTCGGGCTCAAACCACTCTAGCGGTAATGGTTCTACACACAAGAGTCACAACTCGGGCTCAAACCACTCAAGTAGCCATGGCCACCACAACCACACGGCTCCATCAAAACACTCAATTCACCACACGGCTCGACCTCGACCTAACGGTCCTAACCACACGGCCCCATTAAACCACTCAAGTAACCACACGGCTCCATCAAACCACTCAAGCCACCAGACGGCTCCACTAAACCAGTCAAGCGGCACTGGCTCTACTAGCAACAGCCACCACAAACACACGGCTCCGATATCACCTGGAAGAAACATTGTGGTTACAGTTTGGAAGAAGGGATTCAAATACCAAGAATGGGTTTCAAAGAATTCTCCTTTCTACATCAACGACGTTCTTGTTTTCAAATACAACAACAACGAGAAGAACAATGTCTACTTGCTCCCAGATTTAAGGAGCTACGTGCGATGCGATGTGAGGAGAGGAAAGAAGCTAGTCGCAAGAGGAGGCTCCTCAAGCTCATCAGGAGGGTTCAAGTTGCTTCTCCAAAGGACTCAGACTTATTACTTCGCCAGTGGTGACGGCTGCAACCACAACAAGATGCAGTTCGCCCTCAACCCATGGCCAAGTCCATAATAACTCTAAATTCTTTAAACTTTTTAAACTTTTCCTTTTTCTTTAAACTTTGAGTTATTTATTACTATTTCAGATTTGTTTGCTCTCTTTTTTTTTGTTTCTTCTTGTTTAAGGCAACTCTTGTTTGAGATTTCCAGGAATACAAATTTATTTATGCCATCTATTTTTTTTTGTTGTAATTAGGTTTAAAGAGTACAAAAAAAAGTAGTTCAACTTCAGTCAATTTTCAATTGATTTTTGTATTTAATTTCAGCATCCTTTTTTAAAAAGTCTTTTTCAGCATCATGCCGATAACAAAATATCCTCTACAAATTAAAGTTTCGATTTTATGTTTTTGATTTGGTACCTTTAGACAATATCTTGTTGTTTTTGTTAAAGTCCAAATTTTATTTTTTATACTATAAAAAGTATGACGAAACAAAAATAAGTGTATGCAAAATTATTAGTGTTGACCTTTTCTTTTCGTTGCTGAATTTTTAAAAATTATACCTAAATAACGTATAAACTAATTGTTGACCAAAAAACTAATTAATTTGCAGCCACATAAGCCCAACTTTATGTTACCAGGTTCCATCAATGAATTCTCATGAGCATTCACAAGAAACACATATGAATAACTTACAGAGATAATCAAGTTCATGATATTCAAGGCTTTCCAAAGATACTACCAAGACCTCACAAAAAAATCATGTTACTGATATTCCCCACAAACTGATTGTCTTAGTAATCACCTACACGTTGTTCACATATGTCTTAAGTCGTTCAGCAACGTGCTCTTCACAAGTCTTTATTTATCATATCTCGAGATTATGATAAGATTTTCATCCCCTTATGCTGAGGTAAATCCTTCTACTTAATCAAGACCTCCAAATGTCCGTCTGAAATATATCGAGTATCTAACAACTCCTCTGGCTCCAGTAAAAATTCTCCAGTATCAGCAAACGAAGTAGGCAAAGCCGCAAAGGAGTAATCGGAATATCAATAGCCCACCACTGCCTTCAACTGTGAAATATGAAAAACAGGGTGAATTTTAGAAGACAGAGGCAACTTTAATCTATAAGCCACTTTGCCAATATTTCAAAGACGTCAAATGGTCATTAAAACTTCGCCGCAAGCTTCTGACACATCCTTTTAATTAGGGAATGTTGCATATAGGGACAAAGCTTTAAGGAAACCATTGTGCCAACAGCAAATTCCAGGTCTCGTCGATGTTTATCCGCATAAGTTTTCATTCGGTCTTGTGCTTGACACATAAACCCTTTGAGCTGATGTAACATGTGATCCCTTTCCTTCAGCATCATCTCCAAATCAAAATTCTTAGTTGAGCCAGCTTCAAAATGTAACAGGGTAGGAGGGTCTCTACCTTAAAAGGAGTAGTATGAAGAGCAGAGTGGAAGCAAGTATTGTACCAGTACTCAGCCCAAGGAAGATACTGCAACCAAGTTTTGGGATGACTTGAAGCAAAACATCTTAGATACGTTTCAAGGCACCTGCAGAGGACTTTTGTCTGACCATCGGTCTGTGGGTGCAAAGAAGAATTGAATGATGTGTCCATAATTTCATGGTTTTAAGTCTTGTTTTTAACCATTTTTAATGGCTTTATCTTGCATTTTGCATCATTCCATCGCATTTAGGCTAATTTCCGCATTTTAGAGTTTTAGAGCATGCATGTGTCTTTTTGGTCTATTTAAGACTTGATCTAGGTACTTGGAGCATGTTTTGGAAAAAGTATATCAAGAAGATCAAGAGGGAACAAAGGAGAAGTATCGAGACAAAAAAACGACGAAGGAACATACAAGACCACCGGCCAGCCACCGACGGAGAGGAGAAGACGACACCCAGCCGAGTCAACTGGCCGGCCGGCCACCTACGGAGAAGAAAAATTGCCATGCGAATCAAGGGTCCATTTTCAACACTTTCAAGCCCACAACTTCATGGAAGCTTACCCTAGTTCCCTCACTTCATTTCTCTATTAATACCAACCTTTTGTAGAAAATACCTAAAAGTTTCTCCATTTTGTTTGATCATTTGGTTAATAGAGATATCCTTGGGTTCTCATGTAAATCCAATTGGATAATGGAAAAAACTTCAATTTTCTAATGTAATTTTAATTAGAAGAAATAGTCCAAAATAGTACCTTTTCTGACTTTAATGTCAAACGGGGTACACTCGTAGGGAAAATTGTAGAACTAGTACACTTTTTTGGAAATACCAGCGCTACCCCTTAAGACCAGCAGAGTTAACGCGGACCGGTGGCACACTGTCTGCATGTTGACATTGGCAACGCAAGTAATTGTAGACTACGCAGAGTACAAGTAGAGATAGAAAAGAGTATGCGCAGTCTCTGCTTTTACTCGCAGAAGAAAAAAAAAGCGTTATCAGTCTCTGCCGTTGGAAGCAGAGTATACGCAAACACTGTTTATACACTGCTGTGCTTTTTTACAGTTAGAGTTTCGCAGACCAAACCACCTAACGGTAGACCAAAGCCAGACTGGTATCAGACTTCAGGATAATTCATTACAAAAAGAGCTGAACATTGACTCCTTCCAATTAGCTTTGCACTTATGTTTCTTCATAATAAAACATAAACTCCCGACAAAAAAAACAAACAAACATAAACTCATAAACAGTTTTATTAGAAGTGATCAGAGTTGTAATCTTGAAGGGGTGGAAGAAACAACACAAAGGCGTCTCGTCCTCATCCATGAAGCGCTATGCGAGCGTGTTGTTATTGGTTAGGCCCAACCATGAAGTAGACATATCCATGTCCATTCGCTTCATCCTCAATGAACTTCACCGTGGCAAGGAAATGCATGGTTGGCGCGGGGTAGGTCAAGTAGTCCATATATCCTCCAACTCCTTCAAGTGCTTGAACCCTTCTTGTGTCCACTCCTCAAAATCGCAGGTGCCTTGAAAAGAATGGTGACTGATTCTTGTTGAAGTCCTCGTGGTTGTGAAATAATTTTAGTTATGTTCTAAAATAATTTTGAAAATACTAGCGCTACCCCTTAAGGTCACCAACGGCAGAAGACAATCACCAGTAGTGCATTAACCGGTATAAGCCGACACCAGAAAACTCGAGAAAATCGGTGAAAACCGAGTGGGTAGGGTATGAAAACCGAGTGGGAAGGGTTTCGCAGACTGACTGAATATCACCAACGGCAGACCGAATGCAGATCGCAATCAGAGAATTCGTTTGTAGAGAAATTTTGTTGATGTATATTGGGCATTTGTATATACTTCCACTTCCTTTATACATTATTTCATTAATTTCTAACTGTTGTCAAAGTACAACTTATGTTAAAAAGAAAAACTCCAAAGTGAAAACCGAGTGGTTAGGGTATCGCAGACTGAATGAATGTCACCAACGGCAGACCGAATGCAAATAGATATAGGATTTGTAGTGATTTTTTGTTGTTGTATGTTTGTATATACTTCCACTACCTTTATACATTATTTCTTACTGGTTTCAAAGTAAAACTTATGTTAAAAAGAACAACTCAGACAAAAAAAATCGTTATCATATGTTTCTTCGTGTATCTTTGTTCAACACGACACTATGTAAAACATTTCCTTGGTATTTACCATGGTTATCGATTTTTCTTCCATTCTGTGTTTTCAATGTAAATAAGCTTTTAAACACTTAGATTGAAGATCACTTTGGAGTAATGACGGCTAAACAAATGTTAATCGAATTTTTTGAAGAGTTTTGAGTGGTTTAGGGTTTCGCAGACTGTATGCCGATGTAGCGTAGCGTTTTTGAAGAGTTTCAACTAAAAGAAAAAGGCGGCGCTGACTTAACTGTACGACAAAAGGGGGCGCCGTCTTAATTAGGTAATATTAGTTTAAAAATATTTCCACAATATATATTCGGGCCTCAAAGCAGTTGTTTCAGGCCCATGAAGCCCAGAAAGCTTGGAAAACACAACATTGACTCTTCTTCTACTTCCCCTCGGCAACCCTAGAGCAGAGGAGCGTATCTTCAATTTTGTCGATCTCTTTATTTATTTTCTTCATTTCTCCGATAATTCTCCGATCTCTTCATTTTTCCGATATTTCTCCTTCGAATATATCATGTATATGAATGATTACGAGATGGATTTTCCTGCCATTATTTTTTCCAAAGGAAACGAGCCAGATCCAAATACCAGAATAAACTACAGTTCGAAGTTCAATCATCTTTCACTGGTGGAAAGTGTAGTGGGTGAGGAAGTGTGGGATTATGTCCGCAAGTCACAGCTAGGAGTTATTTGTAAGTTTGAGAAGTTGGGTTTCAGATGGAGTGCGAAATTAGTGCATCACCATCTTATTTGCAAACAATTGGAGTGTGAAAGCCCATTTGAGTTGTGGTTTTTGATCGCGGGGCAGCCAGCACGGTTCTCGCTCTTCGAGTTTGAAGAGATCACAGGTCTTAACTGTAATTAAATTACGCAGTTGGATGGGTTGGAATCTTCTGAAGCTAATCACCAAACCTGGAATCGCTTTCAGGGTCTTCTCAAAATACGCCGTCCTAGCCCTTGTATTGAGGACATAGTGAAATTGTGTATGAAGCATGGTGGAGATATAAGCAAATCTTGGTCCAGGGAAGATAAAATTAGGCTTAGTTACCTAGCTATTCTGTCTAACGGTCTGTTGGCTGTTGATCGGCGTACAGAAATTCCCCTTAACCTAGCTAGGTTGGTGATAGATTTGGCAACTTTCGAAGGGTATCCCTGGGGGAGGGTTGCTTACAAAGATCTTGTTGAGCAGGTTAAGTTAGTAACTAAAGAGAAGATATGGCAAGACTCTTATGTTTTGAAGGGGTTCGTGCAAGTTCTATAGGTCTGGGCGTATGCTTATGTGCCCAAAGTGGGAGAAAATTTGGGAACACCTATAGCTTTTGAAGGTACACATCTACTAAGATACAAGGGAAAAGTTGGCAGACCCGATATGGAGAAGATCTTCTCGAGTGAAGAGGTATGTATATCTTTGGCATAGTTTGTAAAAATGTAGAGTTTTGGCAGAGTAAGCCACAGTGGCAGCGTCTGC